>JASDFA010000002.1:19407500-20007500 GCA_035772735.1 Datura wrightii
CACATCAGCATACGATTTCTGACAAGTTTGAGCGGTTTTTAACCGATCCCTTATCATTTGAACCTTTACCGTCGCCTCGTTAATCGAATTTGGTGCCACCATAGCTGCCTCGCCAACTTCAAACCACCTGATGGGAGATCTACACCTTCGCCTGTAAAGAGCCTCGAACGGTGCCATTTGGATACTAGAGTGATAATCATTATTATATGCAAACTCGATCAAGGGCAAATGATCATCCCAACTACCTTTAAAATTCATAACACATGCCTTCAACATATCCTCAAGAGTCAGGATCATTCGTTCTGCCTGGCCATCTGTTTGCGGATGGAAGGCTGTACTTAGCTTAACTTGGGTCCCAAGTCCTTTTTGAAAAGAACGCTAGAATTGAGAGGTAAATTAAGTACCTCGATCTTAAATAACAGACAAGGAAACTCCATGAAGTCTAACCAACTCCCGGATATAGAACTTAGCATAATCGTTCGCTGAATCCATGGTCTTGACCAGTAGGAAGTGTGCAGCCTTTGTTAACCTGTCGACCACCACCCAAATGGAGCCATAGTGTCGGCGAGTATGAGGTATACCTATAACGAAATCCATATTAATTTCTTCCCACTTCCAAGTGGGGATACTGATATCCTGAAGTATGCCTCCCGACCTTTGATGTTTGACCTTCACTTGATTGCAATTTGGACATTTTTCTATCAACTCCGCAATATCCTTCTTCATACCATCCCACCAATAGATTTCTTGCAAGTCCCGATACATTTTCGTGGATCCTGGATGAATAGAATATCTGGTACCATGTGCCTCATGCAATATCCGAACTCTCAAGTCATCAACATCTGGGACACATAGATGACCCTGGTATCATAGCACACCATCTCCCCCTTGGGAGAAAACCTCCACCTTTTGAATCAGCACCACCTCCTTCAACTTCCTAAAAATTGGATGCTCATCTTACCTACATTTAAGCTCAACCACCAAGGACGATTCTGACCTATTATGTACAACAACACCGCCATCGGTCGAGTCGAT
The DNA here is from genome assembly GCA_035772735.1 of Datura wrightii. Lineage (NCBI taxonomy): Eukaryota > Viridiplantae > Streptophyta > Magnoliopsida > Solanales > Solanaceae > Datura > Datura wrightii. The sequence goes on from JASDFA010000002.1 coordinate 19,408,536, forward strand.
CAATCTAACTCCCAGTCTTGCAAGTCGGTGGACATCCTTCACCAACTCCTTCTTTTCCTCCTCCACGTGGGACACACTCTCCATACAGAGTCTACTAAGCGCATCGGCAACCACATTAGCCTTGCCTGGGTGGTAGAGGACACTCATGTCGTAGTCCTTTAGTAACTCCAACCACCTCATTTGCTGAAGATTTAGATCTTTCTGTGTGAACACATATTGCAAACTCTTGTGATCCGTGAATACATCCACATGGACCCCATACAAGTAATGCCGCCATATCTTCAATGCAAACACCACTGAGACAAACTCAAGATCGTGGGTCGGGTAATTCTTTTCATGAATCATTAACTGTCGTGAGGTGTATGTTTTCACCTTCCGACGCTGCATCAACACATATCCCAGCCCAACTCTCGAATTATCACAATATACAACAAAGCCATCAGTACCCTTGGGTAAAGTCAACACTGGTGCTGAAGTGAGTCGGGTCTTCAACTCCTAGAATCTTTTCTCACAATCCTCTGACCATTGGAACTTTACCTTTTTCTGAGTCAACCTGGTCAAAGGTGCTGCAATAGATGAGAAACCCTCAACAAATCTTCGGTAGTTGCCAACTAGACCCAATAAACTCCAAATTTCGGAAGGATACACTGGTCTAGGTCAATTCTTCACCGCCTTGATCTTCTGGGAATCTACTCTTATGCCTTCGCTTGATACCACATGTCCCAGAAATGCTATTGAGTTTAGCCAAAATTCACACTTGATAAACTTTGCATATAGCTGACGATCCTTGAGAGTTTGCAACACTATTCTCAAATAATTGGCATGCTCCTCCCCGCTCCGGGAGTATATCAGAATGTCATCGATGAACACGATCACAAACATATCCAAATATTGCTTGAACACCCTGCTCATCAGGTCCATAAAAGCTTCAGGAGCATTAGTTAGTCCAAAAGACATAACAACAAATTCGTAATGACCATAACGAGTCTTTAAAACGGTCTTTGGGATATTACTCTCCCGAACTTTGAGCTGGTGATACCCAAACCTGAGATCAATCCTGGAGAAGCACTTGGCACCCTGAAACTGGTCAAATAGACCATCGATCCTGGGTAAGGGGTACCTATTCTTGATGCTAACCTTGTTCAACCGTCGATAGTCAATACACATGCGAAGGGAACCGTCCTTCTTTCGAACATATAGAACTGGTGCACCCATGGAGACTGGCTCGGGCTAATGAAGCCCTTATCCAATAGATCCTTTAACTGATCCTTCAATTCCTTTAGTTCATCTGGGGCCATCCTATAGGGAGGAATAGAGATAGGTTGTGTATCTGACAATAGATCAATATCGAAATCAATTTCCCTCTCTGGAGGAACACCTGGCAAATCATCAGGAAACACCTCCGGATACTGCACACCACCGGAACTAACTGAATAGTCGGGGTCTAGGACTCCACATCCTAAACCCTAACTAGGTGGTACATGAAGCCTTTAGAGATCATCTTCCTAGCCTTAATATAGGAAATGAACCGATCTGCTGGTACTGTCGAACTACCCTTCCACTCCAACACTAACTCACCCAAAAAATGAAATTCCACCGTACGGGTCCTACAGTTAATCGAAGCATGACACGCAAACAACCAATCCATGTCCAAAATAATGTCGAAATCAGTCATGGCCAATTCTACTAAGTCCACAGAGGTAACCTTATGCAACACCGTAATGGGGTAACCTCTATATATCCGCCTAGCTACAGCTACTTCACTGACTGGAGTAGATACGGAGAATGGTTCATATAGAATTTCAGGACTAACTCCAAAACTACTAGCAATGTAATGAATCACGAAAGACAATGTAGCTCCTGGGTCTAACAAGGCATAAGCATTAATATGAGAGACGCGTAACATACCCATGACCACGTCTGGTGAAGCCTCCTGATCTTGTCATTAGGCAAGGGCATAAAATCGATTTTGGCGTCATCTGCCACCCCAACTAGTCGATGCTCCCTGTGGAGCAAAATGGGCTGGAGTTGCTGCTGTTCGGGTGGTCAGTGCTCGACCCCTATCATAACCCTGTCTGGCATATGGACACGCTCGGCGCATGTGCCTAGATCTACCACACCCAAAACAAACATACAAACCAAGCAGGCACTCCCCGGTACGACTTTTGCCGCACTTCCCGTAGGCTGGAGAGGTATACTCTAATTGGGTATCCCTCTGTTCCCTCGACCCTGAAGCCCTGCTCCTCTAATCACCCCTGGGTCTGGATGGAACACTAGCTGATGGTGGAGCTGGGGCTAGTGATCTCTGCTGAAACTGTGGGCGGTTATCACTGCCGGACCTCTTATGTGAAAACCCATGATTATTTGTCCGAGCCCTCTTTGCCTCCCTTTCCCTCCCATGAGCCACCTCCATCTACTGGGCGTACAAAACTATGTAGGGAAATTCCATATCCTTGTGAAGCATGGCAGTCCTGCAATCTTTGTCTAAATAACCGGCCACACCATGAACAAATCGGCTCACCCGTACCCTCTGATCCATCACCAACTTTGGGGCATATTTTGACAGACAGGTGAAATCAAGCGAATACTCCAACACTGACATACTCCCCTACTTGAGGTTAACAAACTCAGATACTTTCAATTCCCTTATCTCCCAAGGGAAGAACCTATCAAGAAAGGTCATGTGGAACTCATCCCAGCTGATAGGGCCTGCTCCCGCTACCCTGCTGCCCTTCCATTGCTTGTAGCAAATATGAGCGACCTCCTTCAGCTGATAAGAGGCCAAGTCAACACATTCTCCATTTGTCACTCCCATAACCTGAGTGACCTTCAAGATCCCTTCAATGAACTCGTGTGGATCTTCATTCGCCTTTGATCCTGTGAACACAGGAGGGTTCATCCTCAAGAAGTCTCTAATCCGAGCCGCCACTGCATTGCCATTCTGTGGGACCTGCGCAACAGCCTGCTGGTTGACCTGAGCGGTCAAGGCCTACACCAACATCTAGATAGCTACCCTAAACTTAGTGTGGGCAGTTGGCTCTAGTGCCTAGGGCTCCTGGACAGGTGGCGCTTGCTGATGCCATGGTCATGGCCATCTCTGCGGCCTTCGTCATTTCCATTCCTCCTTTCATTCAATCTTCTAGCAGCCATAATACTGCAATCTCGAATCACACAAATTAGAAGGATGGAAAGGTTTTTCATTGCATGACATAGAATCATGAAGGAAGGGGACATTTCCTAAACGTCTAGTAGCCTCTTCGTCATAAGTGTGGTGCACTTCACACTCATAAAAAAGACTCTACTTAACGCGACTTTCAGACACCTAGGACACTTCAAACCTATTGCTCTGATACAAAGATTGTCATGACCCGAACATACATCCAGATCATAGACACAGGACAAGGGACCCCGAGAAAGTCCAAGTCGACCGATGACACATGCATACGACTAATCTCATTCAAATAAGAAGAATAATAATCATAAGAACATAGAGGAAACGTAATCATAGCATAACATTAGCAAATACTGGACGTACACATAAGCTGAATACTACACCTGGTCTGAAAGCCTCTACAACATACGATGGGCTGATGGGACAACATCCCCAACTAACCCAAATAATACTGAAACGTAAGATAACATGAAAGTATATCAAACAGCCCTCGAAACATGAGGACTCACCAATAAGCTGAGAACGTAAGTTGAGATGGACTAAGGATGAGGATGAGCCTGAGATCCATACCCTGTATCTTGAAACGATACAGCATAGAAAGTATGCGGTCAGTATGTGGAATGTATTGAGTATACAAGGTAAGTAAAACAGACATTTAAAAGGAAATAAAACTCTTAAGTAATCATAGGAGAAGAAACATGCTTATATCAATATCTTCGTAATAAAACATAAGGCTCAAGACTTCCAAATCATTCATAATCATTCATTATCATAATCGTAAGTTGGATTTATCAACATATAACTTCAGCCAATAAAATAAACATAACAATGCATAAAACATGAGGAAAAATGGGACTCATCATAACCGACACCATCCTGATTGAGCCTTTTATGATTCCCCAACTATCTCACTCAAGTGGGCAGAGCTGACCTTGGCTTGCCAGGCGAGGGTCGTGCATAAGGCGCGTGATATCACATTTGAAGGGATCATCGTCAATATAATACATCATTAGAAACCCACAGTGGCATGTGGTTATGAGACACTGGCGTAGTCCATTGAACGTCGGGCTGCTCGGTGCTAGACACGGCTCCCAAAAACATGCATATAGGCTCATACATAAATCGTTAGCATCATTCATTAAGATTCATTGGCTAAAAGAATAACTTTATCATCATTGATCCCCTTTAAACATGCTTAGCCAAGAATCAAAGGCCCTTTCCATCGGCCAACATCATAAATCGATAAATTTTGAAATTTGTTTCATAAATCATAAATCATTCTTCATCGCGTGGGCATTACCCATTACTTCATCATACTCAATTATTTCAAAATGTGCTCATAAACATGGGTAACTTGAATTCACGCTTTTCCATCATCAATAAACTCAAAATATTGAATATTCATCATAAATCATAATTTTCATGAACTTTCTTCAATGGGCATTTTAGATTTAAAAAGATTGGAACATGATTTTCAAGAAAATAATATAAAACCTGCCAATCATTCATAATTCAACAATCAAAAATCAATTAAATCAAACCCATAAAGAGAAATCACATTTTAATGCATTTGGTTAAAACCCCATGGAATTGAATAGGAGGATTTTTGATTAAATTTGAAATTTGGGCATGGGTGTTGAAGAAATCACCCATTCTAAATGATCTTGGGCAGATTTATATGCCCAAGTGATACTCAAACGTATTATTTTCGCCTTGTTTGTGTGCAATATGTATGTATATTCTCATGTAATTGGTAATAAAATGTGAATTTATACTAACCAACATGATTAGCATTTGTTTTGCAGGAAAATATGATTTTTAGGAGCTAAAATGCATGTTGGAACTATATCGGAGTTGGACTTGGATACGAGCGTGGAAAAGACATTGGAATGCACAAATTATAGGGGCTCCGCGATGGAGCCGTGCCACGCTACCATCGCGGAGGCACACTGCCTGGAGAGGAAATTAAATGTCAAATTCCAGTGAGGCCTCGCGACAGCTCCGTGGCACGGAGATAGGCCTCCGCGTTGGCCTCCGTGCCACGTTGAGGCTAATTTATCGGACCCTGGATTTCTAGTGAAGGTCTGCGTCCACGCCGTGTCACGGAGGCAGTGCTCCGCGTTGACCTCCGTGACACGTTGCTTGTTATTCCGGGAAAAATTTCCCACTAGTATAAATAGCACACTTAGGTTTATTTTAATTAGTTCAGACTTGGTGGAGCAAGGACATGGGTTAGCAGCAGTTGAGGGACGAAAAAGCTAAGGGATTTCTTCTCTTCCTTTCTTCTTTCAATCAATTGTATGTATGATTTACACTTGTTTTAGGATGATCAATCCACAAATGAGTGGCTAATTTTCTTCCTTGCTAAGGTTTTGAACATGTGTAGTGAATTTTGATTGTAAATGATATGGTTTTCTTCTTCTTCTTTTATGTTGTTCTATTAATTCTTGTTCTTACTACATTAGTGCTTGGCCGACATTAATGTACATCTAAAAGTCCAATTTCACTCGAGAGAGCAAGCAATTGGAAAGTTGTGAATTAATAGGGTATTGTTCTTAACTTGATTTGGGAAAATTGGGTTTTGATGTGCTTTCTTGATAAAAATATACTTGAAAGCCGTATTAGTCAATTTAGGAACCGGAATTGTATTGCTAGGTCGTAAATTGCATTTGATCACAGAAATGTAGACGAATGGTTTATGATTCTTAAGTGAAATTAAATATGAGAGTTTTAATTTCTAGGCTAAAGTTCTTGGCTAGCAACATGAAGAAGAGATTAACCGAATTATTATTACAATCGAATTCATTACTTGTTCTTAACCTTGGCATGCTCTTATCCATAGTTTAAATTCACGGTAAATAATTGTTAATAGTTTTAGTATATATTTTATAAACAAAAACTCAATTAACTGTTGGTTACGTTGTTGTTAGCATAGTTAGAAGTAAGATAAGAATATAGTATACTTAGGCAAATTTTACATACCCTGAGCCTCCTTGGATCGATACTTGGCTTACTTAGCCACTTTATTACTTGTTTGACAACGTGCACTTGCGTGTCGGTTTATAATATATAATACCAATCGAACAGACCGAACAAGTTTTTGGCGCCGCTGTCGGGGAGGCTAGGCAAATTTGTGAAATTGTGTTTAGTGTAAATTTACTGTATTTTTGTTTTATTTTCTTAAGTGTTGACAACTTGGTCTTAGTATTTGTTTTAATTCTTTGTTCATTTTAATTTTTCTCTCTTTTGGATACCCTCATTAACATGACATCTTGGAATATAAATGGTGGATACGCATATTTCGGCGAATCTTGCATGAATTGCGGAGGACCCCACTTGTGGCAAAACTGTAACACGTGCAATATATGTGGGTGTCAATATGGCCATTGGGGTAATTGTCCAAAGGCATATTCCCCTTCCCCAAGCCCCTACTATGATCCTTTTGTTGTTTTTGCTGAATATAGGCATGTTGAAAATGACGACTTGGGACGCCAAGTTCAAATAGAGGACATGATGAAACAACTCCTGGAGCAATCAGAAGCAATGAAGGAGTCGGTGGCAGAATTGATAATTCAGTAAAAGGAGAATGCAGAGGCTGTAAGCAGGATGAGCGTCAAACTCACGGAGATGTGTGCTGAGGCTAAAGCTTGTGATAATTCGCAGGTGACAGTTTTAGCCGATATTCAAGAGGAACTACAAGAGGAATACAAGGGTGAATTTTTGGATGAAGCCTAACAATTAGAATCTCTTGAGTGTCCCCGTGATCAGCTCATACCTATAGAAAATCCATTCATGGAAGAAGAGAAAGAATATCTCCCATTTGACCTTAATGGAGAAATAGATGTCGATGTTGAAAAGGTGTACACAAGTAAGGAAGTCAAGCACAATGCAATTTCAGAGTTGAGGTTGATTGGACCGCACTCGAAGCATTTTTCGACATTAAGTTTGGTCGACAACATAGAAATAGAGTCTTCCAGGATTATAGAGAAATGTCTAGAGGAGGACCAAGCCCCGTATATTCTGAAATTTGCCAACTCGAAGCAACGAAATGACTTCACTTACTCAAGGGCCAATAAGTTAAAAAGGCAACACCTACTGTTTGGTCCTTATAATTTTTCACCACCACCCCTAGAGCATAAGAGAAAATTAGAAAAGAAATTAGGGGTGAGATTCATATCCTCAAGGTGGAGGAAAAAGTGGTGAAACTTGGTACGTCGAGCCGCAACGGTAAACCAGGCGCTGCACGGGAGGCAACCCGTGAAAAGAAAAATATTCTATTTTTCTTCTTTTAGTAGAGTGTAATTAATTTGTATTTTTATTTTATTTTTCTTTTTCTTGATTTCGTACAAATTTTTTGTTTTAGTTAGTATTTTTTTCATGGTAGTTAGGAAAATCTATTAATCTAACCAATTTCGTTTACTGAGGTGATTTTCAGGTCTAACGGAGAAAAATATGCATGGAAGCGGGAAAAATAAGGCAAGGTATGAAAATAATTTTTATTGAAGAAACAGTGCACTGGGGCGTTGGCTCCGTGTCACGGAGGAGGGGCTCCGCGTTACCCTCCGTGACACGTTGAAGGCAAAATCAGATTTTTTTTAAAATTTCCAGAGAGCCAACGCGTTGGCTCCATGTCACGGAGGAGGGGCTCCGCGTTACCCTCCGTGACACGTTTCCCTTTATTCAGTGACGGGTCACACCGGGTTGCCGGGTGACCCGCGTGTTTTTCTTTAAATTAACCCCGATTTTGCCCAATTTTTCCCCATTTCTTTTACTCTCCGCGACTAAAACACCCAAATCCCCCTCCCCAACCAACGTGCCACGCTATTAGGCAAGGAATACGTCAAGTTTCTTCGGTTCTTCAACTCAAAGGTACGTTTTCCTCGTTTCTCTCAAATTTTTGGCGATTTTAGTCGAATTTGGGCATGTGAGGTGAGATATATCACCCCAAGTAGCAATTTAACATGATGTTGAGTTATTTGTGATTGATATATGTTCGGATTGTTGTAATTAGCGTTTGAACTTATCGATTACATAAATAATTCGAATTTGATTGTAGCATTGTATTCTAGGGCATGGGTTGTTGAATTTGACTTGGGTGACTTGATAATTCGATACATTAGATGCCGGGGTGTGTTTGTAAATTGAGATAAGTTGTTGTAAATATTGTAGGAATGTTAAAAGACACGAAGTCTCGAATTTTTGGGAAAATTTGAAAATTGTGTAAATTGGTTTGATTAATTGGATTCGTTTGTATATAGAATGTTTTTGTCATTGTTTTTAGTTTTTGTTTTTATTGCTTGTGCGATGGTTGAACTGTTAGCGATAGTAGGATTGGGATTAGCTGTATGAAGTCTGAGTAGTACGCTAACCGTTATGCTGTCGAAATTTTTTTTTTTTTTTGTAAACGCACTAAGCATAAAGTGTATACTTATTGTCTTTGGTGTAAATAGAGTTATCCTTGCCGTAGTTTTGTAAAAGTAGCTAAGGCCTAAGTGTGGGGTAAACGTTGTGTAACCTGACCTTAGCCTAAGTTAACATCTTTATAGCTTAACGTTGTGCTTGTTAATTTATATTGATAGGTACAATGGCTAGCAGACAGGATAAGGGCAAGGGTGCTTCTACCTCAGGCACCGGCAGGAAAAGAATGAGATTGGGCACCGCAGTCCCAGCTGCACCAGCTGTTCCGCGCGGCCAACGCCGCCAATACGGAACAAGGTGGGTAACCGAGGAAGGAAGGAAATGGTATGCTAAGCACAAGGAGAGCAAGTACTTCCCGGAGGAACATATTGCACGGGAACCACTTGCACAGGAGTTCCCACGTATTGTGCAGAGAATTGAAGCAGCTGGGCTCAGCTTTATCTTTCAGGAGCCCAAGGAGTGCAACCTTCATTTGGTCCGAGAGTTCTACGCAAATTGGAACCCGGCCATCAGAAGCCACACAATAAAAATCAGAGGGCAGATTGTTACTCTGGAACCCCAGCAGTTCAATGCCATCGTTGGAGCGCGGGACACAGACGCTCACGTTCTCCGCCAGCTAAACATCACCCCACCGTACGCCGACATCAGACGTACGTTGTGTGGGGCTCGATCCACAGCCCGATGGAGTAGACATAAGGAGAGGGGTTACCACCAGACTCTACCTTATTCGCAGATGAATAGGGAGGCCAGAATATGGCTGAAAATTGTATGTTCGTGCTTGATCCCAGGAGTTCATATGACGGATGTGACCCGGGATCGTGTCTGCTTGGTGTATGCCCTTATGAAAGGGATTGAGATTAATGTTGGCGCGGTAATTATATCTGCCATGAAGAGAGCCAGACTACACCAGGGCCACAGATACGGATTTTGGCGGACTCATCACCACCTTCCTCCAAGGCCTCGATGTCGAGGAAGAAGCCTTGGATTACATTCCGCAGTTGGAGCGGAGGGACCTCGATGTGACAAAAACTAAGGCCCCCGACACCACACACGGACCAGTGCTGACTTTGGGCGAGCGACATGCTCGTGACGATCAGTACATGGCACGTATGTTCGGCATGCAGATGCTTCAGCTATGGATTGGTGGGAGACCAGCCACCGAGGAAGAATTATGGCAGCTGGAGCTGGATTACCCATTTGGCGAGAATGCCAAAGCCTTATGCCGGGTGGGACCAGCCTTCGTGGAGCCGACGGATGACGATGTCCCTACTGAAGAAGAGACACGTCGTGAGGACTCCGATGTGGAGTCCGATGACGACGATGGAGCTGACTCAGATATGGGCGACGAGGCAGCAGCACCGGATGAAGAAGTCGAATATTTCGACTGATCAGGGAGTTCCACCACCCGAAAATTTTGTTTTGTAATTTTTGTGAACACTGGGGACAGTGTTCGATTTAAGTGTGGGGTGGGGAGTAGCTTGGTGCTGGGACTTGGGCTCTAATCTGCTGTATGCTTTTCCTTGGTTTGTATGTATGTTTGTGCTTTCCCTGTTATGAACTGATTTGTGTGTATCCGTATATATTTTTGTGGTTACTGATGTGTGTTATGCAAAGTTGTGGTTGCCAGTGTAAATAGTTTGTAAATATTTCTTTCTTATCGAAATGATCGATATTTTTCAAAATTTTTGCGAAAATATTTTGCACTTATCAAAATCTTTTGTAAATATTTTTCTATCGAAATGATCGATGTGTTGCAAAATTTTTCGGTTTTTATTTTGTTTGGGTTTCTTGGAGTTTGTTTTCGGTTCTTTTACCGAGAATAGTCCCATTGAACCGATGTCATAGTTAGTGACCGTTCCCTATTATGGATGGATGACGACCGTCTTAAGGGAAATGTAGTCGGTAGGAGTAGGATTTTAATTTGTTTTAAATTTTTCTTTGGTGGATTGCATCAATGAACTGTAGTTGCTTTATGGTTGCTAAAATTTCGTTGCGTGTGTAACTGATGATAAAAATGTGAAAGTGATTCGTTCGAAAGCACGCAAGTTGGTAAATATGTTGAGTTACCTAGGCTATAGAATTTGATTCAGCATGATTGAGGCTTAATTTTGAATTCATGTGATTGGCTAATTAGAGAGTCTGTGAATGCATCTTGATTCGAGCATGTGCATGAAGTGTGAAGTGAGGTATTGTTATTCCATGCCATTGTGAATTGTCTAGAACTTGCCTGGTGTGTATACAAAACGAAATGAAGGAGGTGTAGTGTTGGAAAGGATGTAGGCATTTCTTTGTTTTTAACCGATAGTTTCCATTTTTTTCTTGTCAAATTCTACCTTTTTATATGTTGTATACCCTAGTCAGCCCGTTGAACATTTAGCCGATTTCTTTCTTTCTTTTGTCCAAAATTGTATAAACTAAGCTTTATTTCTTCTTTTCATTAGCTGTAAAAGTCTATACAAAACTCTTAAGCGCTACAAAGAAAAGAAAAATTTTTCCGAAGTGTCAAAGAGTGAGAAGAATGAAAAGAAAAAGAAGAGCAGAGTGAGGAAAGAAAAGATGATGTTGAAGAGGCACTTGTTATAATTAAATGATATTGAGGGTACATGAAAACCCTTTGTTTTGTGTCAAGTGTGTTTGATGAAATGGGCAGTACGAAAGTAAACCAGCATGAATGGGAGAAAAAGAGAAAAGAGAGGAACAATGTCCATGAGTCGATGGGAATGTGTTGAAAAGGCGCTTAAGGATGCTAGCGACTATTATTGGCTAATCCAATATATATACTAGATCCATAGCCCCGTTACAACCCATTAAAGTCCTACTTGATCCTACATTGCATTCCTTTATATTAGTGGAGTAATACACTAAGGGCAAGCCTATGGGTCATGACATGATGCATGTGAATTCTTTTGGGAGAGAGAGTGAAATTAATTTTTATATGCCCCTACTTGCATGTTTGTGTGTTGCATGAACAAAAAGGGAAAGATTCTCTTGAGTTGTGAGGGCACATGCTTGATGAAAGATTGATTTTCGTGTCAGATTTCTTGATTAGCTGATTTGCATGAGTTTGCCGATATCAAGAATCAATTCTTAAAGTCTAGGAAGTCTTGATGTATTAAAGGTCATTGTATTGTAAGACCAAGCATGTTTTCGTGATGATTTGCAAAAAATTGAATAATCGGTATGACCGTAGCGTAAATGGTCGCACCATAGTGACGAAGGTTGGGATGTAATTTGCATGAGTTGTGTATGTGTTGTTCGAGGACGAACAAGGATTTAAGTGTGGGGTAAGTGATCTTGGGCACTAAACCCTATATACCTGGAAATTGGTTGATTTGAAACTCCTTGAATAGCCACAAAGAAATTGATGGAAACTTTGGGAAGAAGACCTTGAATCTCCCAAAAATCTCTCTAAAATTCTTGCATGAGAAGGGGCATGCATAAAGGACTTAACTCATATTATCATACTCAGAAAATATCCAAAATGACGTAGTTTAGGATCTAAAAGCACTGAAAAGTCAAAATTGCCCTTAAAATTAAATCCCTGAAAACTATCCCAGACGGACCAATGACCGACCCAATGGGTTGTGACAGCAAACCACGACTCGTGTTATCAATTCATTGAGTCCACTGCAATATAACATGCCTCAGATCCTTCCCACGACTCACTAGGACGAGTCGTTATTCAATGGATGAGTCATTAGATCGACGTCATCAACCCCTTGACCAAATATGACTTTCCTTCCCACGAGCCTCACCACGACTCATGGTGACTTCCAACGAGTCATGGTCTCCTCTCGTTGTCTGCACTGGAATCTTCAACCCACGAACCACAACTTGAAACAACGGGTCGTGCCCACTCACCACGAATCGTGGGATGGCCCGTTGTTTCTCCTTCAGCCTAAACCTGTCCTTCCAAGGACCGATAACAAAGACTCATTGTTCCCGACAATGAGTCGTTACACTGTTCATTGTCTCCACTACACCCCTAAACTTCCCAAACCATGAAAGCTTATGAAGACTCGTGGTACCCTACAACGAGTCGTTGGGTCATCCGTCCTGTTATGTTTTTGTCAATTTTCTTCACTTTTCAAATTTTAGCTCCTGGGTCTATTCTTAGCCCTTTTCGGGGTATTACACGCATGTTAGTCGGTGTGGGGGATCCCAATCCTAGCTTCTTGAAAATCGCCAAGGGAATTAAATTAATGCTAGCTCCCAGATGAAAAAGTGCCCTTGCAAACTCGACATTACCAATGGTGCAAGGGATCGTGAAGGCGCCTAGGTCTTCCTTTTTCTGAGCTAAGACCCTCGTTGCTATGGCATGCAATGATGGACTTTTTCAACTAGCTCTTAGATCATAGATCTCTTCTTTGTTACCAGGTCCTTCATGAATTTTGCATACCCTGGCATCTGCTCTGGTGCTTCAATCAACTGTATGTTCACCAATAGTTGTTTAAGCAATGAAAGGAATTTTTGGAACTTACTGTTGTCTGCCTTTTGCTTCATCCTCTGAGGGATTGGTGGCAGTGGTCGTGGAATAGCCTTATGCACTTGGGTTGCCCCTTGATCAATGTCGCCTTCCTTCTAACCTCTAGGGGCCTCTTGCAACACACTATTTTTTGTCTCAGCACCCATCTCTTCTTCCTAGATCACGCTCTCTTTCATCTTTTCAACTTCAACAGGGAACGAGGGGTCAACTGTGGTCTTACCACTCCTAGTTATCACTTCCATGCAATGAGCATCGTTGTTTGGATTCTAGAAAGTATTGCTACGGAGTGTACCCTTTTGCCTAGGGTTCATTGATGCTGACAGTTACTCAAGTTGGTGTTCTATCTGCTTGATGGCAGTGGGGTGAGATTCAACTTTCTGACCCATTCTTAATAAGTCACTTCAAATTTCTTTTAATTGATCATTAGTGGATCTACCTTTTTTAGCATCTCAGCCATCGTTCTCTTCAACTTTGACTGTCCGGCCTCCCTTTCTTATGCGTTGGGAGGAACATAGACTCTAGCGTGGTCATAGCGGTATCCATCATTCCTTCTTCTTTCTCCCTCGTGCTCACGACCACGGCTCCTATCTCTGAACCCGTTCCTGTTGTAGCTGTCTCTATATTGTTTCAGACCTTGATTTCTAGAACCTTGGTGCCAATTTTCTTTTCCAGACACTTGGGCGTTGGCTCGAAAACGACTCACTTGGCTATCTAGGAAGTTTGCCTCCTCCTTAGAATCTGAGTGATCACCTCCTTGCTCCCTTCCTTGAGTTCCCACTGCATTTACCTTTTTGACTCCAGTTCCCATGATATGATTTGTCAACAATTCCAATGATGTGCGCATGTGAGCCAAATCCTGATCATGTTCTTCTTCCTTCCGTCGTTGGTCTGCATTCAAACCAACAACATATGTACCAGCCATTGTATCAACCTCCCTCGTATGCCAGACCCTATTTTTCTTAGTCACCCTATCAAGGATAGTGGCTGATTCCTCCCAAGCGTGACTCATCAATGCTCCTCCAGCCACTGTATCTGCTACAACTTTGGTGCTATTATTCAAATACCTATAAAACAATTTCAACAAACTGTCATATGGAATTTTGTGATTCGGGCACTTAGTCAACTTGTTTTTGAACCTCAACCAGGTTTCATGAAGTGCCTCCTTCTTAATTTGTTGGAAATTATAGATCTCATCTTGTAGCTGTAACATCCTTGATGGGGGAAAGAATCTCTCCAAAAAGTCCTGTTTAAGCTCCCTCCAGTTGGTTATAGAGTCATTGGGAAACTCCGATAACCATAAAGTAGCTTCCCCTGATAGAGAAAAAGGGAAGAGTCGGAGTTGTACGGCATCCTGGGTTACTACCGGGCGACATGTACGCCTTGCATATTCCTACGAAGTTCATTAAGTGCAGGTTGGCGTCATCCTCTGCGTGGACACTAAACACCTCCTTCATGTTTAACAATTGAAACATGGTGATCGTAATATCAAATTTGGCCCCGGCGGGCCGTGGTGGTTGCACAATTGCTCCAGTTGACCCAAATTCATAAATATCTGGGTCCTCATCATTGAAGAATTGAGGGGCAAATCTCTAAGCTCGGTTGCCCCTCCCATGTCGACCAGCATTTACCACCTCATCTCTGTCAGCATCAACCTGCTGAAGTGTAGCTAACCAAGCTAGCTCAACTTGCCTATCTTCTGCAGCTAAGCGGGCTTCTCTTTGCTAAGGGTTTTCCATTCTATATAGTGCTTGTTCGATTTCGGGATTTAGTGGAACAAGGGGGTCTCCTCTAATCTGAGTTCTTGGAATTCACCGGAGGACAGCCTGTGGGTATCAAAAACACAAAAATCAACGTAATTAAGGAAATACTACCAAAAAGTCAAATACAAGAAAATCACGTAGTCTTAGCTGTATTCCCCGACAATGGTGCCACTTTTTGACAATGATAAAGCTGCACTTCTAACTGAAGTATGAAGCCGACGTTGTCAATAAACAACCCAACTTAGAGGTTGGGGTCAATCCCACATGGAATATGGAAGATCTAGATTACAGCCGATAAGTGAACTTGTATGGTAGTTACTTCACAATTGGGGGGATTCTAATAATAATCAATGGTAAAAACAATGCAGTTGTCAAGCTTATGGTTGTGAATAAATAATTGAAGGCTAACTAGGGTTTGTATTCCCCATGGATTCATAACAGCTTTAGGTATACACTCGTGATCTTCACCAATACTAACTTACAAAACTAATAACGTAGGTTCATTCAAACGATCGACCAATCCCTTTTGAATGACTATACTCAAGTAATTCTCATGAGCGTTTCCAAACTAACTGTTATCACTAAGTTCAAGATATAACTATCCTGCGACCACAACTCAAGTTAATACAATGATCATCAAGATCAAGGCTCCGTTGTAATTCTCTTTTCCTAATCTCTACCTCTTCGACCAAAGAAAGTAAAGAATTCGAGCACTTCCTTACATTGTACACCGCTAAGAATCATTAAAGCATGAAGAGAATACAATATAAGTAATTTGTATTGGTTTTAGACTCACTTTGTGCAACCCTAGCTTGTTAATCCACCATAGTTCCCACAACCCTATCTATGGAGGTTTTAGCCTCTCATAGTTGCAAGGTTGTGAAGTTTGTTCATGATTAAAGACAAAAAGAATACTTACAAATATGATTGAGAGAAACGCTTCCTTTAATTAATCCGCAAAGTCTTGACGAACAAGTAGCAAGAACAATATGAATTCAATAAAAGGTTGATCACAAGGTTGAACCAACTCAATTCTTTCTTTCAAAGATGTCAAATTGTCTACTACAATGTTTTCCAACTAAAACTAATTCTTCTTAATGTCACTTCTGGAAAATAAAACATAAATTGTATTTATGTAGACATAAGAATCCTTTTCCTAGGTTAACAGGGTGATTTTCCATATCTGGTGCCGACCTCGTGATTGATCATCCTACGACTTGTAGGAGCATCCTACGGTCCATGGCAGCATCTCGTGGTTTGGCTTGTAGGCTGATTTTTGGCTAAGTGTCGGGCCAAGGTACGATTCGCACCTCTTTCTTATGACTTGTACCAGGCTCCCGTGGCTTGATTCTTAATCTTTGCAATTTGTCTAAAGTTCACCACGACCGGTATGTTACGACTAGTACCAAGATCTCACAGGTCGTGGTATCCTCTCGTACTGAGAATCAACCTCTTGTGCAATTTTTCTAAAATTCATCACAACTTCTTTACCACGACTCATACAAGTTTGGTACGATCCGTGGCAAGACTCGTAGGTTCATTCTTTCAGCTTCAGCCTTCTGCTTCTTATCACGACCATCAGTACGACTCATAGGTCCATCCTATGAATCGTATTGTGGACTCTGTAATATGGACTATCCATAAACCTGAAATGCAAAAAAGCCTAACATAGGCACCTCACAGGATGGTATCTGCAGCTAAATAACACAGTGGTACCCATATGTATGTAACCAACTGATTACAGTAGAAACAAAGTCAACTATACAGCATATAAAACTATCTTGCCTTAATTGAAATTGGTTGAGTATGTATACTATCATCATTGAGCCTGGAACAACTGAAGATATCCAGACTTTGCGTCATCCTTAGCTTTTCAATTCATCACTTCTATATTTTTGTTCCCCCATAATATTTTAATAACCTACATCTTTGGTTCTCAAGATAGCTCTTACGAACCTGATGATCTAATATAAAAATTGGAGTCTCCTCGTGGGATGGCTCTTTTGTAACCTGGGCATTCTCGACTGGGATAACCTATGAAAGGTCCCATATGTGCTGGTGTAGTGTTGATAAACAAATCCTAGCCTGCGAACACAACTCTAACTGATTGGCCACTTGAGGACCCAGTATAGCTTAGTGAATCCAGGGCTGAGCTTGTGCTTCTTTGGCGAATTTCGGCGAAATTTTTAGGAATACACAGTCTTTGCCTTAATTTCCAACTCCCTATGTTGTACATTGGAATAGTGTTGTTGATGACCCTATCTTGTCAGTAGAACTCTTTCTCTTGACAAATGTGTAATATAAGGTTTAATAAATCCTAACTCATCTATTGCAGGCTGTTCTATAGGGGGCCTACATTTCCAGCCCCAATATATCTTCGAGCATCTGAATCATGTGCCCTGCTTTGCCATTTTCCTAGGGATGAGAAGTTGTACTCAAATTAACTTATGTCCCAATATGTTCTTACTCTTTTTCCGAAACCTAGCTGTGAGTTGTGCCCCTCTGTCAGCTAGTAGTAGACACGGGGACATCATGTAGTTGGACATCTCTTTAGTATTTAACTTAGCATAATCTTTAACTGAAACGTGATTATGATCGGCAAGAAATGGGCTGATCCCATTAGCCTTTCAATAATGACTCAAATAGGGTCAAATTTGCACCTAGTATGAGGTAACCCTGTAGCTATATTCGTACTAACTACGTCCCATATCCACGAAAACACGGCTATCTCCTTAATTAGCTTGCCTGATTTTTGATGTCCAGACTCTCCTTGCTGGCCATTGGGATACTATGCAACACTCAATAATACCTTTCTTCTTCCCATGCCCCCACTAGGTCCATCTTATTACCCGATGTGTTTTCGTCAAACCCAGGTGGAGGGAATAACGGACATGGTGTACCTTAGCTATAGTCTACTAACGAAGCCTAGCCACATTTGGAACGTAGATTCGACCTCTGGGTCTTAAGACTTCGCCCTCTATTATCTCATAGGCTGAAGACTCCCTGCTAGCCTTGTCTCTGCGCTGTACTAGGCTAGGGTTTCTATACCGTCACTCCTTTGCCTCCACAACTAAAGGTGATACGTAGTATTCGAGGTCACAATGTCACTACCCTTTATATGGAAGCCTAATGCTCATTTGTTCACATTTAGAGGTGATTCCAAGATCTATCAGCTCACTACATCCTGGAGGTGATTCCATTCTCCTCTAGAGCTTAGATACTTGTTCGGTTCTGTATTGACTACACGCAAGTGCACGTGGTCGAACAAGTAGTAAAGTGGCTCAATTAAAGCCAAGTATCGATCCCACAGGGACTGAACTACAGTACTAATTAACTTAAGCATCAGTGAACTATGTCTTTATGAATGCAGACAACAAATTAAACAATATTTTGAGAGTTAAGTTTGCTAAGTAATAAAAATCTAAGTTAAAATTATAATTTGAATCTAAACAATAGTAATGAGCAAGCTGAGGTTAAAACAAACATGTAGGGAAGTACTTTATCGATTCAATTCAGCTAATCTTTTCTTCGGTTGTTAGTCAAGAATTATTGCCTATGGATTGGATCTTTCGGCTCCTATCCAATTTAAGAATCATGAACCTTAATATACATTTCTGTGATACAAGAATTTCATGCTCTATCCATACATAACCGATTCCTTAATTGACTAATAAGACTTTAAGATGTATTTCTATTCTGAATGTAAATCAATTCTCAATTTTCTAAACTAAGAAGAGATCATATCCTACCAATTCACATCTTTCAAATTTTTTTCCTTTTTAAAATCAAAATTGGATTTCTTGAGATACATTAACATTGGCCAAAAATGAATGTAGTAAAAACAAGAATTGATAGAACAACCACTGAAGAAAAGATGAAAACTGAAATGAACAACAATTACATTCCACTACAATTGTTCTTAACCTCCGCAAGAAGTGAATTTAGCCACTCATTTGTGGATTAAACATCATCAAATAAGTAGAATTCATACAAACAATTGAGATAAAAGAGAAAGAGATAGAGAAGAACCCTAGAATTTTTGTCCTCTCAATTTCCTGTAACCCACGTTCTTGCTCAACCAAGTCACAATGTTTAAAATAAAACCTAAGTGTGCTATTTATACTCTTTAGAATTTTTCCCGAAATAACAAGCAACATGACACGGAGTGTATCGAGGAGCACTCCCTCTGTGCCACGAGGGTATCGTGGACCCTCACTGGAAGTCGGCTCCCCAGCAATTGCACCTCAACGTGGCACGACTTGCATCGCGGAGCCTTGCCTTTGTGCCACGGTGCTATCGCGCACCTTCACTGGAACTTGATGTTCCAGGTAGTTGTACTCAAAGTGACACGGAGTGCATCGAAGAGCACTGCCTCCGTGTCATGGAGGTAATGCGAACCTCCACTGGATATTGCCCAAATTATTTCATCCGAGGTAGAATGCCTCCGCGATGGCAGCGTGACACGGCTACATCGCAGAGCCCTTATTTTTGCTGCTCTCCCTTGTCATTTTCCACTCCTTGTTTCCAAGTCCATTCCCGTTTTCACCAAAATGTATATTAGCTTCCAAAATTTCCTTTTACGTGCAAAACAATATTAATCATGCTGGTTAGTATAAATTCACATTTAACTAAAAATCACATGAGGATGTACACATAACGATATATAAACAAGTCGAAATGAAGCATTTGAGTATCACTTGGGCATGCAATTCTGCCCAAGATCACCTACCCCACACTTAAAACTTTGTTCGTCCTCGAACAATACTCTCACATCTCATGCAATTGACACCCATGCATAACTACTTTGGATCGCCAGTTCAAGCTACGGGTATACCGATTATTTAATATAGCAGATCATCAAGAAAACATGCATGATCTAATCAATACAATGAAGTACATCACATTAAGATCTCCTAAGCTCAAGAATCAATTCTCGATCTTGGCAAACTCGTGCAAATCAACTGATCAAGACATCCGACACGAAATTTAATCTCTCGTCAAGCATGTGCCCTCACAACACAAGAGAATTACCCCATTTTCCATCATATGATTTCCAAAGCACTACATGTATGGGTATATGAATACGATTTCGCTCTCTCTCCTAAAGAATTCACATGCACCATCTCATGAACCATAGGCTTGCCTCTAGTGTATTACTCCACTAATATAAGGACGCGTGATGTAAGATCACGTAGGACTTGACGGGTTGTAATGTAAGCTAAGGAACTGGTAAATACTGGGCTAACCAATAATAGCAACTAGCTTCCTTAAGCGCTTTTCAATACATCCCACCATCATTATGGGCATTGTTTCTTCCTTCATCCTCTCATTCTTGAAATTTTTTTTTCTTTGTTTTTGTTCCCATTTCTTTAAGCATACTCAACTTACTAGCAAAGATTTGTTATATATCTTTATTTGATTTAATTTCAGCAAGTGCACCTTTGACCTTTCTTTAACTTTCACAACTTCCGCTTTTCCTTCCGTTTCACAATTCTCACTCCTTTACACTGTGGGAAAGTTGTTTTTCTTGAGCTCTTAAGAGTTTTGGATCAAATCCACGGCTAATGAAAAGAAGGGATTAAGCTTGGGTTGTACCTCTTCAAAGAAAGAAAAAAAATAGGCTAAAGGCTCTATGGGGCTAACTAGGATGCACATTCAAGGTAGGTATGATGATGGAGAAACTTTCGGTTTATTCAAAGAAATGCCTACATACTTCCCTACAATACACATCCTTCATTTCATTTAGTACACACACAAGGCAAGTTCTAGACACTTCACAATAGCATGGAATAATTGAAACCTCACCTCACACTCATTGCACATGCCCAATTCAAGACATATTCACAGACTCTTCGATCAGCTAATTACAAGAATTCACTACGAAGCGTCGATCACACCGAATCGAACTCTATGGACTAGGTATCTCAACATGTTTACACATTTTCATGCTTTCATACGAATCACCTTTGTATCTTAATATCATGTACAACACGTAGCAAGAACTCCGAACTATGAAGTAGCGACACGTTTGGGAAACACACAAAAGAAAGAAAAGAGAGAAAAAAACTACTCCTATCGACTACATTTCCCTTAAGACGATCGTCATCCATCCATCATAGGGAACGGTCGCTAGCTACGACTTCGGTTCAATGGGACTATTCTCGGTAAAAGCACAGAAAACAAAGGCCGAGAAACCCAACATAAAAAAATTTCAAAAAAATTCGATAGAAAAAGATAAAAATATAATTTGAAAAATATTTACACAACACAACCAACAGTAGCTCAACACAACACACAACAGCTCAACATTCATTACAACACTAAATTAATTACAGAACACACAACACAAAGTCACAAGGTCACAATTTGCACAGGCACAACAACAACAAAAAAACAAAACATAAACAAAGCAGCTGGCACCTAACTACTCCCACCCCACACTTAACCCGAACACTATCCCCAGTGTTCACATAATTTCACATATCACAAAGGTTGGGTGGTGAAACTTCCTGATCAATCGAAGTATTCAACTTCTTCATCAGGTGCCGTTGCTTCGTCTCCCATATCCGAATCGCCCTCGCCGTCCTCGTCTGACTCAACATCTGAGTCCTCCCGGTGTGTCTCCACATTGGTAGGGACATCATCATCTACGGGCTCCATAAATACGGGCCCCACTCTTCATAGAGCCCGGGCATTCTTGCCAAATGGGTAATCCAACTTGAGCTGCCAAAGCTCATCCTCTGTTGCCGGCCTCCCGCCTATGCGCAACTGCAGCATCTGCATCCCGTTCATGCAGGCTATATACTGGTCATCACGAGCATTTCGCTTGGTTAGTGTGAGCACCGACCCATAAGTAGTGTTAGGTGCCTTGGTTTTAGTGACATCCAAGGCAGGCCTGTCGATTTGTGGGATGTAATCCAGGGCCTCCTCCTCAATATCATCACCCCTCAGGAACGTGGTAAGCAAACCACCAAACCCGTATCTATGCCCCTAATGCATTCGTGCTCTCTTTATGGCAGAGATGATTAACGACCCAACATTGATGTACAGCCCCTTCATCAGGGCATACACCAAGGACACTCTATCTCGGGTGACATCTGTCATGTGCACCCCCTGGATCAGGTAGGAACACACAATCTTCAGCCAAATCCGGGCCTCCCGATTCATCTGAGAGTAGGGAAATGTCTGATGGTAGCCCTTCTCCTTGTGCCTACTCCACCTTGCTGTCGATCGGGCTCCACATAGGGTGCGTTTGATGTCCGCATAGGGTGGAGTGATGTTCAGTTGCCTAAGGATATGAGTGTCCGTGTACCACGCCCCCAGGATTGCATTCAAATGATGGGGCTCAAAAGTGACAACCTGCCCCCTGATTTTTACGGTATGACTGCGTAGGGCTGGGTTCCAGTTGGCATAGAACTCCCGAATAAGATGGAGATTGCACTCCCTGGGCTCTTTGAAGATGAAGTTCAGCCTAGCGATGTCAATCCGGTATACAATCTGCGGGAATTCCTGTGCCAGCGGCTCCCGTGTTATCTACTCCTCGAGGAAGTATTTGGTTTCTTTGTGTTTCGCATACCACTTCTTCCCCTCATAAGTCAACCATCGGGTTCCGTATTGTCGGCGTTGGCCTCGCAAAACCATTGGTGGTGCTGGAATTACTGTTCATAATCTCACCCTTTTTCTGTTGGCGCCCGATGTGGATGCGCCATTGCCCTTGTCTTGTCGGCTTGACATTGTTCCTGTACATTCAAACGGACATTCCCAATGTTATTCAAGTCATAATTAGCTACAACTAAGGTTGGGTATAATTGGGTCAGCCCACACTTAGTCTTAAGCCACAATCTAAACAATTCAACAAGACATTCATGATTTTCCAATTCTTAACATTCAACATGCTTAGTGCATTCATATGAGTCGATGAAACAATTACTATGTACTACTCAGACTTCGTACAACAACTGCAAATTTCTCCATCGATTCAATTTCAACATCATAGCATTTAGCAATTTTTCAACAACCTATGTAATTCTCCAATTACATTTTCCCCAAAATCCTTCTTCTAAATGAGCATATTCAACCTCAATCACAGTATATTTCACTTCACCCAACATGCACAACCCAAGTTTTTCATCATTTCAAATAATTTATTCTTCTTCCTATTCAATCTTCAACCCTAGCTATCAATTTCGCAGGAATTCAATAAAACATGCAATCATTGAGTTCATATATTCAAACCGATACTATGAACGTCAACCCATCATACTCAAGTGAATTAAAGCTTAATTCTCATTTAGGGCAAGATTTAATCACCACACATATTCAATAATCGAACACTTGAGCCATAACATGGAAGAATTTAAGAACATACCTTTGATTTGATGAAATTGAAGAAACTTGAAGAAAATTGATGCCTAGGTCCGTGTCACGTTGGGGGAGAAGGGGTTTTTGGGTGTGGGTCACGGAGGAAATGAAAAAATAGGAAGAAAATGAGGGGATTTGGGGTTTTGAAAGGTATTTTTCGCGCGGGTTACCCGGTGACCCGGTGTGACCCGACACGAATTAACCCTCAACGTGTCACGGAGGGTAACGCGGAGCACCCCCTCCGTGACATGGAGCCATTGCGCTAGTGTTCTGGATTTTAAAAAATTCAGAACACGCCTCAACGTGTCACGGAGGGTAACATCGAGCACCTCCTCCGTGAAACGGAGCCATCGCGCGGGCTCACTGTAATGTGCCAATTTTTATTTTCTCACTTTAATTTTTTTCCTTTGCATTTCTTTGCATTTTTTGCCCTCCGTTCCACCTGAAAATCATTTCACCATAAGAAATTGGTTAGAATTCATAGGTTTCAACGCAAAAAAATTTATTTTTCTTTTTCTTTGTTTTTCTATTTTTATTTTTTATTTTTTTTTCAAATAGTTCTACTCATCTATTACAACACATTCATGGGTTGCCTCCCGTGCAGCGCCTGATTTACCGTCGCGGCTCGACGTCATTCATGCTCAATCATCCTCTAGAGTGATGGACGTCTTCTCTCGAATAACATCCTCACCCCAGTAATGCTTACATCTTTGCCCACTTACCAAAAATGTGGTAATTCTATCCTCTTGCCACAACTCCACTGCCCCGTGCGGGGTCATTCTCACCACTTCAAATGGCCCTGACCATTTGGACGGCAACTTGCCTGGAAAAAGCTTTAGTCTTGAATTAAATAGCAACACCTTCTTCCCAGGGTCAAAGATCCGATGCACCATATCCCTATCGTGCCACTTCTTTATTTTCTCCTTGTAGCATTTAGAGCTTTCATAAGCATGCCAACGAAACTCATCAAGTTCGCTGAGTTGCATCAGCCTCTTCTTCCCCACTAGCTCCGGGTCCATGTTCAACTTTCTCACTGCCCAAAAAGCTCTATGTTCTAGCTCCATAGACAGATGACACGACTTTCCATAGACCAATCTGTACGGAGAACTCCCAATGGGTGTCTTGTACGTAGTTCTATAAGCCCACAACGCATCTTCGAGTTTGCTTGACCAATCAATTCGTTGTGCATTCACTGTCTTCTATAGAATCTGCTTGATTTCCCTGTTCGACACCTCCACTTGCCCACTAGTTTGGGGATGATATGTTGTTTCTACCTTGTGGCGCACCCCATACTTAGCTAGAAAATTCTTGAAACTAGAATTTACAAAATGAGCCCCTCCATCACTGATAATGGCTCGGGGTGTCCCGAACCTGGTGAAAATGTGCTTTTTCACAAATTTTGTTACCACCTCTTTGTCATTCTTGGGGCAAGCTGTTGCTTCGACCCACTTGGATACATAATCAACGGCTACCAAGATGTAACGATTACCAAATGACGGTGGGAACGGTCCTATGAAATCTATTCCCCAAACATCAAAGATCTCCACTTCTAATATCTGCTGCAGTGGCATCTCCTGCCTTCTACCAATTGTGCCTGTTCTTTGACATCTATCACACATTTTTACATATGCCATAGAGTCTTTGAACAGTGTAGGCCAAAAGAAACCTGACTATAGCACCTTATGCGTTGTCCGCTCGCCTCCGTGGTGCCCTCCATATAATGATGAGTGACAACTCCTCAATACTTCTGTAATCTGGCTCTCTAGAATGATCTTCTCATCACCTGATCCGGTCCCTACTTAAACAAGTATGGCTCATCCCAAATGTAATACTTGCCATCATGTCTCAACTTCTTCCTTTGCTGAGTCGTAGCCTCCGGTGGATAGACTCCACTTACCAGCAAATTCACAATGTCTGCATACCAAGGGATTTCAGCTTCCCTTATTGCCAAGAGCTTCTCATCCGGGAACTCTTCCTTGATGCTGTCACCTTCCTTCACATGCAACCGGCTTTCCAGTCGCGATAGGTGATTTGCCACTTCATTGTCGCTCCCCTTTCTATCCCGAATCTCTAGGTCAAACTCTTGTAACAACAAGATCCATCTAATCAGCCTGGGCTTTGCATCCTTCTTGTTAAACAAATACCGAATCGCTGCATGATCGGTATACACTACTACTTTAGAACCCACCAAGTAGGACCTGAATTTATCAAACGTGAACACCAATGCTAGCATCTCTTTTTCAGTGACTGTATAATTGACTTGGACTGCGTCAAGTGTTTTGCTTGAATAATGAATGGAATGAAGAATTCTATTCCTCCTCTGCCCCAAAACAGCTCCTACAACCACATCGCTTTCATCACACATTAATTCAAACGGTTGCTCCCAATCTGGAGAAATGAGAATAGGTGCTTCTATCAACTTCTGTTTCAACTTCTCGAATGCTTTAACACAATCCTCATCAAACTCGAACTTCGCCTCTTTTTCTAGCAACCTGCATATTGGTCTAGAAATTTTAGAGAAGTTCTTGATGAACAGTCTGTAGAACCCTGCATGTCCGAGAAAACTGCGAACACCCTTCATTGACACAGGTGGTGGTAGCTTGTCAATAACTTCGATCTTTGCACGATCGACTTCCAACCCCTTGCAAGACACCTTATGGCTAAGGACGATACCCTCCTTAACTAAAAAAATGACATTTCTCCCAGTTGAGTACAAGGTTGGAGTCTTCACATCGAGCTAGCACCCTGTCAAGAGTCTGCAAACATGTAGCAAATGAATTACCGAAAACAGAAAAATCATCCATAAATAACTCGATGAAATCTTCCACCATATCGTGAAAGATCGCTATCATGCATCTCTGGAATGTGGCGGGTGCATTGCATAGACCAACTGGCATCCTCCTGAAAGCATATGTCCCATAAGGACATGTGAAAGTAGTCGTCTCCTGGTCCTCCGGTGCTATGGCTATTTGGTTATAGCCAGAATATCCATCAAGGAAACAATAGTATTCTTGACTTGCCAACCTGTCCAATATCTGATCAATAAATGGGATAGGATAATGATCTTTCCTCGTGGCCTGATTGAGCTTTCTGTAGTCCATGCAAATTCACCAGCCTGTGACTGTGCGTGTAGGGATCAGCTCATTCTTCTCGTTGGTGACCACGGTCAACCCTCCTTTCTTTGGGACACACTGAACGGGACTGACCCATTCACTGTCTGAAATGGGATAGACCACACCTGCATCAAGCCACTTGATCACTTCCTTCCTAACCACATCCTTCATCACCGGATTTAGCCTCCACTGATGTTGTATAGTTGGCTTTTCTCCTTCCTCCATAAAAATTTTGTGTGTGCAAAAGGCTGGATTGATTCCCCTAATGTCTGACATTTGCCATCCCGTTGCTTTCTTCCGCTTCTTGAGAACCACCAATGCATCCTTTACCTGTGCCTCTGTCAGTTCTGCGGAGATGATGACTGGCAAGGTGTCATTTTCCCCCAAAAATACATATTTCAAATGTGGAGGCAATGTCTTCAACTCCAATTTTGGTGCTTCCTCAACAGATGGTTTTGGCAATGGTTCCAAGGACCTCATCAATGGCTGAAAGTCTTGCTTCCTTAGAAACCATTTTGGTTCGTTCAACATTTTCTCCATCTCATAAGTATCCCTGTCTCCGAAATGATCGGAGCTCATCAAAGCTCTCTCCAATGGATCTTGAGAATCAACAATCTGAAGAATTGCTTCCTGGTTTAGCACATTGATTGTTGATAGCTCCTCATAGATGGCCGAAAGCTTCATGGCCTTATACACATCAAACTCCTCCACTTTATCATGCGCTCGCATGGTTAGTTGCCCCGTAGCTACATCAATCAACGCTCTCCCGGTTGCCAATAAAGGACATCCCAAAATAAATTGGACTTTCGCATCCGGCTTAAAATCCAATATAATAAAATACATCGGGAAAATGAGGGAGCCCACTTGCACTAGCACATCCTCCACAATACCATTCGATCTTGCCAAAGAACAGTCTGCTAGCTGCAAGATCACTGTAGTTGGTCTAAGACTGCCCAGCCCCAACTTCCTGAACACCGATGTCAACATCAAGTTTATGCTCGCTCCCAAATCACATAGTCCGCGAGCTCAGATACTTTGCCCTATTGTGATCTGAATGGTAAAGCTCCCAGGGTCCTTGAGCTTTATTGGCAACCTGTTCTGTATCCGGGAAGTGCACTCCTTAGTAAGCGCCAACGTAGCATACTCCGTCAATATGCTTTTGTTTGCTACGATGTCCTTGATATACTTTTCATATTTCAACACTCCCTGCAAAACATCAACCAAAGGTAAATTAATGTGTACCTGTTTCAGCACCTCCATGAACTTTTTAAAGCAAGCTTCCTCCTTGTGCTTCTTTAATCTTTGAGGGAACGGGGGTGGTGGTCTTTCTGCCTCGGCTGCCTTCTCCTTCCCCCTCTCATCATCATGTTCCCTATCTTTTTCCACTACTCCTGATTGCTGAGGTGATCTTTCTAGTTCCATCTCCTTGAATTGTATTCCACTCCTTATGGTCACTACATTAAACTGCTTGGGATTTGGGTCAGTGTCACTCGGTAGTGCTCCTCTGGGCCTGGTGTTTTGAGCTCCAGCTAGTTGTCCTGGTACTCCAACGCCTTTTGTAGCTAACTGCTGATTTTTCATGTCTGCCGCCAATTTCACATAATCAGCCTACATTTGCGCTTGGTTAGCTATAAGTGTTTTAAACATGTCCTCAATGTTGTTGGGTAGTGGAGGAGGTGCATTGTTTCCTCTGTATTGAGACTGATAATTCTGATGCCCCCCTTGATTTCTCTGCACACCCTGATTCGAACTTTGCCCTTGGCGGCTATTACTACCCCAAGAGAATTCGGATGATTCCTCCGATTTGAGTTGTAATTGTTGCCATACTGTTGATTATTATTTCTCTGAACATTCCCAACAAAGTTTACTGAATCTGGATTTGCACCACAACACTCAGCTGAGTGTTCATTACTCCCACATACTTCACACCATACCTGCTGCACTACATTGACTGGGGCTTGTGCTTGATTCAAGCTCATACTGCTGAAGTGGGTGTTCAGTTGATTTTGCAACGCAGTTATCTGTGCAGCGATAGCTGTAAAACAATCCACCTCAAAGACTCCTGCCGCTTTCCTTGTTCCTCCTCGTGATGAGTCCGCATTCCACTCTGGATTTCCCTGTGAAATACGATTTAACAAAGTATAAAGCTCCTCTCAAGTCTTTTCTAGTGCCTGTCCCCCAGCTACTGAGTCTAGCAAAATTTTTGTATGTGGTTCCAATCCCTCAATGAAAGTATGCACCAACACATCATTGGACTGGTGATGGTGAGGACACTCCCTTAACATCGATTTGAACCTTTCCCAAGCTTGATACAGATTCTCACCCTCTCTTTGTTTAAAACTTAGAATCTGACTTCTAAGTCTTGCTGTTTTCCCAGATGGAAAGAATCGTATCAAAAACTTTATTGCAAGATCATCCCAAGTGGTGATAGAGTTAGGTGGTTTAGCTTTCAACCACCTCTTTGCTTCCCCCAATAATTAAAATGGGAATAATGTAAGCCTCACGTAGTCGGGTGATACTCCAACGGGAATGTAAGTGTCACTTATCTCCAAAAAGTTTTGGTGATGTTGTTGTGGATCATCATGAGGGAGACTTGTGAATTGCCGGCTGGTGTGCAACAACTGCACCATGTTCTGTTTAAGCTCAAACCTCCCTCCTGGCTCTAGTCTGCGAATACTAGATGAAACATTGTTAGCATGTGGGATTGCCACTTCGCGAACCGACCTTTCTGCCATTTCCTCGGGCACTAAAACTGCCCTCACAAGTGGTGGATTCTGTTGTTGCTCTAGAATTGCCTGTCTTAGAAACTCTAGCTTCTTCTCTAGAGCTTCCCTTCTTTGACGATGAAATTGTCTTTCCGGCTCTATATATGAATCCACAAACTCCTTATCTCTTGCCAGCATTCAAAAGAATTCAATATCTGCAAGAGAAAGGCTAAGATCAAGTTGTCAGCACTTATATAGAATTTGTAAACTAACACTAAGAAAATAATTTTACCAATTGCCAGTCCCTGGCAACGGTGCTAAAAACTTGTTCGGTGCTGTATTGAATACACGCAAGTGCACGTGGTCGAACAAGTAATAAAGTGGCTTAATTAAAACCAAGTATCGATCTCACAGGGACTAAACTACAATACTAATTAACTTAAGCGTCAGTGAACTATGTCTTTATGAATGCAGACAACCAATTAAATAATATTTTGAGAGTTAAGATTGCTAAGTAATAAAAATCTAAGTTAAAATTATAATTTGAATCTGAACAATAGTAATGAGCAAGTTGAGGTTAAAAAAAACATGCAGGGAAGTAATTTATCGATTCAATTCAGCTAATTTTTTCTTCGGTTGTTAGTTAAGAATTATTGCCTATGGATTGGATCTTTCGACTACTATCCAATTTAAGAATCATGAACGTTAATATACATTTCTGTGATAAAAGAATTTCATGCTCTCGCCATACATAACCGATTCCTTAATTGACTAATAAGACTTTCAGATATATTTCTATTCTGAATGTAAATCAATTCTCAATTTTCTAAACATAGAAGAGATCATATCCTACCAATTCACATCTTTCAAATGTCTTTCCTTTTCAAAATCAAAATTGGATTTCTAGATATACATTAACATTAGCCAAACATTAATGCAGTAAAAACAAGAATTGATAGAACAACCATTGAAGAAAAGATGAAAACTGAAATGAACAATAATTACATTCCACTACAATTGTTCTTAACCTCAGCAAGAAGTGAATTTAGCCACTCATTTCTGGATTAAACATCATCAAATAAGTAGAATTCATACAAACAATTGAGATAAAAGAGAAAGAGATAGAGAAGAACCCTAGAATTTTCGTCCTCTCAACTGCCTGTAACCCACGTTCTTGCTCAACCAAGTCAGAATGTTTAAAATAAAACCTAAGTGTGCTATTTATACTCTTTAGAATTTTTCCCGGAATAACAAGCAATGTGGCACGGAGTGTATCGAGGAGCACACCCTCCGTGCCACGAGGGTATCGCGGACCCTCACTGGAAGTCGACTCCCCAGCAATTGCACCTAAACGTGGCACGACTTGCATCGTGGAGCCTTGCCTCCGTGCCACGGTGCTATCGCACACCTTCACTGGAACTTGATGTTCCAGGTAATTGTACTCAATGTGACACGGAGTGCATCGTGGAGCACTGCCTCTGTGTCACGGAGGTAACGCGAAACTCCACTGGAAATTGCCAAAATTATTTCATCTGAGGTAAAATGCCTCCACGATGGCAGCGTGACACGGCTCCATCGCGGAGCCCTTATTTTTTCTGCTCTCCCTTGTCATTTTTCACTCCTTGTTTCCAAGTCCATTCCCGATTTTCACCAACATGTATATTAGCTTCCAAAATTGCCTTTTACCTGCAAAACAACACTAATCATGTTGGTTAGTATAAATTCACATTTAACTAAAAATCACATGAGAATGTACACATAACGATAGATAAACAAGTCGAAATAAAGCATTTGAGTATCACTTGGGCATGCAATTCTACCCAAGATCAATACTCATGCCTTTCCCATACTTCTATAGGCTGAGATCCTGGGTTCATGCCCCATGCACCATACCAAGAAGGATTTTACTAGCCAAGGTTACTAACCTATATCGTCCTAACCCTCACTAAGGTCGGTTCCCATCATATAATCGCTCTGCCCCTCAACAAAACAAACTAGGGGTTATAGGATTTATTCTCCAAGTATCCCCTACCGCCATCCATAACCTGTGGTGGGATTAGTCTATTTCTGATATGAGCTTTACTATTGTTGGGAGCCTACTACTTATGAACTTCTCACATGTACTCACCTGCTTCTAGCATTCCTACTTTTTGTAGTAATGAAGGTCTAGGTGGCCTAGTTAAGTACTAGGGGTTTTGACCACTTTTCCAACACCCCCCAGGAATCAACAGATCTAGCCCTCCTCTGTTATTTACTTTTGGAAACATAGAATAAATACTTATACTTTTAGTTGTATTGAGCAAGGTTGGGAGACAGAAGTTAGCCATATCATACGACAGTGGAGCTAATGTACGAGAATCAACAAACTCTAAAAGGTTGGAGATGAGAGTCTTGTAATTTCACAATCTCTCATTCCATTCAAGTAATCTAATACTAACTTCTACCCCTATCTAATACTGAGTATTTACTGAATAAACCAACATATATATACTACACTCCTGACCTCCTATTCTGAGGGTGTTGAAAGAACCAAGAGAGGCTGCCATGTCTGTTACCTTATAAGGTTCCTGGTGCCTCGGGAGGATGCTGGGGAGATTAAAAGAATGCCTCTCCTTCACCCTCAAGATGGGCTATCCTCTATCTTGGCACCTCGCTGGTACCCTCTCCTACTGCTGTATCTGACTTGCAACTTTTTGTAGTCTATCTTATGTGAAACATTATTCTAGACAAACATAATAAGGAAAACATAGGGACTCAACCCTATACAACTCCACTCTATAGCACGCTTTGAGAAGAAGGAGCGGTAACCATACTAACATGCCTCGTACCCTACTTCTTATAAAATGTGGTGCACAACACATTTATAAACAAGACTCTACTATACACGGCTTGCAGACTCCCTAGGATATGATGTGGCTCTGATACCAAGTTTGTCACACCCCATCTTGGGACGCATGACTAACACCTAATACCATACTGAGACCTGGGCTGACCTGGCTGGGCATATGTAACTCTGGTGCCTGCCAGCAACTCAAACAAAGAAAAAAAACTGCTATATATCAACTGTAAATACAGCCTCGGGCCAACAAGGCCACGCAGTAAACCTGTAAAAGAAAATAGCTAAACCTACAACATAATAATAAAAGGGATCCTATGTGGCCTGATAAGACCATCATGTTGTCTAGTCATAATAGAATGAAAACCGACAGTCGTATTCATACAATAGAAAACAAGGTTGCTAATTAAAAGCTACACTAGGCCCCACACAGCCAACATACAAAATATACATACATAGGCCCCACATGGCCAACAACAACCAACTAAATGAAAACTATACTCTGCAAGCCTCTAAGAGTGGAATAGTAATCGGGACAGGGCCCTGACCTACCCAAAACTATAAAACAAAAAAGCAAACTTTCACTACCTGGAAACTCTGAATGAAAGGAGTTGATCAGTCTGCTGACTTCAAATAGCTACTAACAGAGGTCCTGAAACCTGCCTGTCTAATCTTGCAGGAAAGTATGCAGCGCCCCGTAGTTGGTCATCAGTACAATATGTACCGAATATGTAAGGCAGTAATAAAACTGAATAAATTTTGATAAAGAACTTAAAGTAATCAGCGACAAGGAGCAGAAGTTCACTTGTAAGCTTTCTTACAAAAACCTGCATCTCATAAAACCACCACACAAATAAGAACTGAAGCTGCACGGCTATATATTCATAAGCTATATCTAATAAGAAAGTATGCTAAAAAAACCTAACCTGCCCCCCGTAAGCCTGAAAGACGCAAGCAACACAGAACAACCTACCGGGGCCCCTATAAGCCCTGGCAAGCACAATTCAATCTATATACCCCTAACCCAGTCCTTATGATTCTACTGGTAATTATAGATAACCTGCCTAGCCTCTGGGTCTACAACTGAGCCCGCTGGACTCTGGTAACTGTGTCTGAGCCTGTTAGGCTCGTGTAACTACACCCTAGGCACACAAGGCTCCACGGAGGGTCAGTAATGCCAGTATGTCATAAGAAGAGGTCCATACGTTGATGGACATAAATATGGCCTTATAGTCCTGAATATAGTCCTTTCATACGTCACATAGCTCCACAGAGCGACATCGCATAGCTCCTCTGAGCGATATCACATAGATCTTTTAAGCGATCCATAGCCCCATAGGCGATAACACAGTTAGCAAACCTAAAGTTGGTCAATGGAAGGCTATCCTAGGTAGGGTCAAACCCTGACCAAAGTACTATATTTTTGTCTCAATCTGTCCACTCATAAGGCATATCTATCCCCTTAGGCCTAATGCGACCACTACTCGCCCCTAGAGTAGTCTATATAGTTGCCAACTAGCACACCCCGTGTGCCTACACCTGACCAGAGGGTCTAGGGAGTGATTATAATCTCTAACGGCCCATACAGAATAGGACGAGGTTCGGGGTGGCCTAAGTAATACCTTGAAGGTTAAATTAGAATAATAATAGCTCATAAGAGAATACTAAGGTCATAGACGACCATCTATTTAGCTCCTATGCTTAGAAAAACTGGGGCGATGCTACTGATCACACATGCTCCAAAGTAGTCAGCCCTAACTCTCTACAAGCAGCTTATTATAACTTTTAGCCTGGAAGTAACATTCTGATACTCTGGTCCTAGTCCCTTTAGACCTTAACTTAGTTTGTCCAAATTTCATATGGCTCCTCTAGGTGATTCATAGCCTCGTAGAAAGTTATATCTGGACCTATTCCTTTGAGGAAACTTGTACCTGGGCATCTATAATAGTACCTTGGGATATTGGCCTCACATCTAACTGCTAATAAGGTTCCCTCCGTAGGGTATCATCTAGTCTGTCAGACTTGCAACAACTGGAGTGGTTTCTTGAGCGACCTGTAGGACATGCATTCAGTTGGCTGAAACTAATGGTTACTGACCGTAGCCAATCATATTGCAATATATCGCTCATTTCACTAGGAAACCTTGGTGCCATTAACTTGAAGGTAAGACCACTTTATCCCAGTTCTCGCCCTGGAGGCGTCAAGGTATGCCAACAGCCCTTGGGCGAGCTTTACTGACAATATAGACATCAAACTGAATGTAATATCACCCAGCTACGCCCTATGTTGTCCAACGTACCAAGTTAGATCCCATAGCTAACTATAAACTACTAAGGCCTGGCACGACAACAAAATATCATAATACCTCTTAATGGTAAATAGGTGAACGGGGAACTCTCTATGGAGCACCTAGTGTTAGTCATATCTAACGTACCTTTTTCCTGATGAGGGATACTATGGTATAATCTCAACACGTCTTATAGCAGCTAACCACAACATACATAATCCTTATCTACTAGTAGCAACTAATTACCATATATAAGACCATTATCTGCTAGCAGCATCTAATCACTACATATAAGATCATTTTACTTGCGATGGTATAGGTTGTATCACTATACAATGAGAATAACTTTCCAAAGAGATAAGCTTTAACATACCTTGAATGCTGACCTTCATCCAGCCAAACTGTTTCCATCCTGAAGCTTGTAATTCCACTCAATTGCAGCCTTTACACTGAGAGAATAAGGCTATTTTAATACTAAGACCCAACAATTAATGATATCATTCAATAATATTAACTATAACTCAACTTTATTCAATTCAACCGAAGACTCACAAGTTCCCGAGAGTTAGATGGTAGAAATACTTACCCACCACTTGCAGTCTCTTAGGAGTCAATTAGAAGTGATTCTAACAACTTTTACTCAACAGGGTTCCGATACTCCAAGCGAATTTTCCATAACTAACTCCGCAGAGATGTTTCTCATAGGCCCATAACTCATTATCCAAGATGAATTTGTGTTCAGACGGAGTTTAGTGGCATAATTTGTGGAAAAATTAATGAAATATAGAGAGAACCCTTCGTCCTTGCTAAGGGTTTGTTTTAGGAAATTTCAGAATGAAATCAATTGAACTTAAAGTATTTAAATAGGATTGAGGTGGTGGCAGGGTTGGCGCGGCGCATCAGCCCTATCGCTAGGCCATGTGCATGACACGTCGGCCATAGCATCATCTTGGCAGCGCGGCAGGGCTGCCTAGAGTACCTGGCCTCTAGCCCCTTCCTCCTGCTCACTCGATGTCGTGTTTGTATACTCATCTCCTGGGACCTTTCTTGCATGCATCGTACTCTAAAACTCTCAACATATGGACACACGCATCAATTATGATAGAAACTGACATGGTGTAACAAGAATTTTCATTGACAGGGGAATAAGAGAGAACGTCCCGAAATAAGGTGTGTTGAGGCGAAACTCTCTCTTTGGAAAGTTTTCCTCATCATATTGTTAATACAACTTTTTATCTATCGTAGAAGTGTTCATGACTATGTTTTTTTGTTGTTGATTAGTTGTTTAATACTCCCTATTCATAATTACCAGCATATCGAGTAGTTTGGTGATACTATTACGTGTTTACGAAGCCTATATACAATAAAGTTCGCCTTTGGCATATCCTGACCCCTATAGAGCTAGAATTTTAGTATTGTAGTTAGACCTTCAAGTAGTGGCACTATGACTACCTATTGAACTTTGGTGGTAGGTATCA
This sequence comes from Datura wrightii, assembly GCA_035772735.1. Classification (NCBI taxonomy): domain Eukaryota; kingdom Viridiplantae; phylum Streptophyta; class Magnoliopsida; order Solanales; family Solanaceae; genus Datura; species Datura wrightii. The sequence continues at coordinate 19,444,152 of JASDFA010000002.1, forward strand.
AGGTGTCATACCTATTGCTAGTAATCTTATATCTGCATAATGTACCAATTGTCATACAGGTCGCAAAAAAGGCCACAATAGTTGTTGGTAGCTTAATAGACTGTTTGACGCTTTAATTTTCTATCTTGTTAGTTGTTTAGTATTTAGGACAACACCATTTCTCTATTCATGTAGATTCCCATGTACATATTGCCTAAAATGGTTATAAACAAGTGTACCCTGCCTATGTGGGTATACTTTGCTTATAAGAACTACAAAATGATTAGAAAGACTATATTGAGGCCTATAGAACATTATTAATGTCTATTTACTTATGGACTTTCTTTATGCTCAAGTTGGTATTACTAGCCCTCGGTAGAGCCCTGTGTGCTCGGGGTGAAGTTATAGGAGACCGGATGGCTCAAATACAACTATAGGAGTCTAGAAGGCTCAAGATACAGATAGAGATATAGGAGCCTAGTGTGCTCAAGATACAGTTACAACTTGCCTATAAGTCTACAATGTTATGAATGGGGATATGTAGATTGAGGTGTACCTGCCAGGGCTTATAGGGACTCGGGTAGGTTATTGTTTGTTGTTTGTACTTGTGGGGCTTATGGGAGCCAGGTTAGGTTCTTGTTTGACTATTTCTTATTTCATTTCCTATGTAACTTAATAAGATATTTCTGGTTATTCTCTTATTCTTATATCTATTTACACTCCATTCTTGCTATCATTTTACTTCCAGCTTATTGCTATTGCCTTACATACTTAGTTTATTGTTGTACTGATGCCTGAGCCTGGGAATTCTGCACTCTTTCCTATAGGTTCTGAAAAATAGGTTCAGGGACCTCCTTAGTAGGAATTCAGGCTCAGCACATTGGTCAGCTCCTCTCTTTCGGAGTTGCCATACTTTAGAGGTTTTCGGTCTTTTGTCTTATAATTGGGTAGGTCAGGGCTCTGCCTTTGCCAAGTTTTTACTCCTTAGAGGCTTATCGACAATGAGATTGTACAGAACTACGTTGTTGTCCATGTTAGCTCAGTTATTTTGTCTTTGCAGTTTGGCAGCCTTAATGGCCCTTGTATATATGTCTATCTTCCGCTTTATTTGATTTAGACAATATGGTGGTCTTGTCGGCCCGCATAGGATTTTATTATTATTGTGAACTATTGAGTCATCTGAATATTTGCGCATGTGTTTATATAGAGGCCTTGTCGCCCAAGGGATTCTTTAAGCCAAGATATACTTGATGGTTTTCTTGATTATGTGTTGCAGGTGTGCACCAAAGGTGTATATTTCCAGCTAAGTCAGCTTAGGGTCTAGTATCGCATCAGGTGCCAGTTATGCCTCCCAGGATGAGGCAAGACGAACATGGTATCAAAACATAGCGTCCTAGGGAGTCTGCAAGCCGTGTCTAATAGAGTCTTGTTTATAAATATGTTGAGCACTACATTTTATAAGTAGGAAGCTATGAGGCATGATAGTCTGGTTACCCTTTTTATGCTCAAATCATGCTATAGAGCTGAGTTGTATAGGGTTGAGTCCCTAAGTTCATATTGCTATGTTTTTCTATAGAGATGCCTGATGCAATACAGACAGCAGCCAGCTGAGAGCTGGATATAGTAGCAGGAGAGGGTACTAGTAGGGTGCCATCGTCGGAGACGACCCAACCTGGGACCGAAAGAGAGACATCTTCTCGATTTCCCCACCATTCCCCACTACACCAGGAAACTCCCAGGGCTATAGGCATGCCAGCACCACTTCCAGTACTTCCTACACACTCAAACTATGATTTTGGGAGTGTAGTATATATGTTGGCTCAGATGATGCCTGGTCACCGCCAGCCAATGGCACCTATTGCTGTCGGGCACATTGAGGGCCCCAAAAGTTCAAGGGTTCATGAGTTTTTTCTATTGAGTCCTCCGCAGCTTTTTGGGATAGACTGCAAACAGGACCCTCAGTACTTTTTAGATCGTTTGTAAAGGATATTCATGGTTATGCATGCTTCATTCATAGAGTCAGTTGAGCTAGTGGTGTTCCGGTTGTGAGATATAGCAGTTTTGTGGAACAAAAGTTGCGAGAGGTCCAGAGGTGGGAATGCACCTCTACCTACCTAGCCCAGTTTCTCTTAGGCCTTCATAGATCATTACATTCCTTGAGAGATCCAACTGGCCAGGGTATAACTATTCTTACATCTAGAGCATGCTAGGATGAGTGTCCGAGAGTATGCATTGAGATTTGACTCCTTAGCTAGATATGCACCAATGTTTGTCACTATAATGCCAGCGAGGGTACACCGATTCATAGAAGGGCTTGATCTAGAGTATGTTGAGTCTTTTACTACAACTGTATTGAGAGAGGAAATAGATATATCATGGATTTTGGCCTTTGCCCAAAATATAAAAGAGGTCAGACAACAATATCGTATGGCTGATGAGTTGGTAATTTATCAACTCATTAGATTTTTTAGCATAAGTTTTAGCTTATTTTTCAAGTTATTTATATGGATTCTATGCCCTTTATTCCTTTTTGTGTGCAGATATTTAATTTGTAGAAAAGAGCAAGAAAGGAAGTAAAAAGAAGGAAATAAGGTGAAAATCGGTGCTTCACCGGAAAGAGCAGCGAAACACTGGCCAAATGATAAAGACCAATGTCTTGGGAACTAAAGAAATTGACGGTCATAGACATCAACCGGCAACTCGCCGATTAAACCTCCTATTGACACCTGAAAGTGCTAGATCGAAGAGAAAGATATCGGCGGAGCACTGTTGGAGACTAGTGAGTTACCGAAGGAATTGTCGAAGGACACTAGAATACACTGAAGGAGCATTCAATTATAGCCGGCGGTTTGCGGAATGTAACTGGTGAACCAGGGGATATGTGTCCAACACTAAAAAAGAGAGATTTGGGTACCCTACTTTTGGATATATTCTGAAGAAAAATACTTTGTACCAATCAGATCTTTACTTTTATCTTTTTGAGAACATTTTCTTTGTAGAAGAAGAAAAGTATAATTCTATTGGTGGCAAGTGTAAAAGATTGTTTTTCTTTTTCTTCTTCTTCCTCTATACCAAGGTACTACCATTGTTGAAAACTTATTAATGAATTTGATTTTGCTACTCTTATTTTTGAAATCGATGAGTTTATTGTTAAATATGTTTTTTAATTTCTTAACCATGAGTAGCTACATCATTAACTAGAGGTGTATGGTGATGAATACTTAATTAGATTGGGTATTGCTAGATTCATCTCAAAATTATTTAATTAGTGTAAATCTGTTAAGCTCTCTCCAATTTATAATTAAAGATCCATAGTTGCAGATGTGGGTATACTTTTCTTACTTGATTTTTGCTTGAAAGAGAAGAATTGAGTATTGGGAGAGAACTTAATGGTGGACATGGATGTGATGTTGTGGAATTGGGCTAGACATAGTCAAACACAAATTCTCACTCCTAATTAATAGATAATAGCTGGAGATTAGTGCAATTATTAATCCAAACTTGATTGGAATGATTTAATTGTGTCTAGTGGTTTGATAGAGCTCTAGCAAGAGGCATTTATGAGGTTGAAAAATATCGAATGTCCACACACCCAAAGTTATTTACACAATTTGACTAATGAGATAATCTAGCATGACCTTATTTAATTAGCATATCATTTACAACACACCTCTAGTTCTTCTCATTATTGTCGACAACATTGGTTATTTTGCTATCTTAATCAACCGAGTTAGAATCTATACCCTGTTCTTAACATCAAGTCTCCGCCAAAATTTTTATTTCTTTGTTATTTTCAAGTGATGCGAACAAAATTCAATTTTTCAAACAACACTTGTGCATATCATTTTTTAGTATCTATGGGATTCGACCCCGACATCCGTAGGGATATTTCTTTTGATATAACGACCATTTATGCTCTTTTATAACGAAGATTATATTTTAGAAGTTATCAAAAATGGTGCTATTGCCGGGACTACCGCTTGATATTCTTTTGTTGATTGTCAAATTGAATTGGTTTTACACTATTGTTGGTTGGTTATTTAATGCAAGAGTGGGCATTTCATTTGGTTGCTGTTAATTAATTACTAATTTGCTCATGAGCCTCTTTAAAAGGTTTTTGCGATACCCCGAGGGGCACCTTAAGTGGAAACTCTCAAACTAGTTGATAAGATGTGGCATAGAGAAGGGAGGATAGATACAGTGTTACTGGTCATGATGAAACTGATGGAGTTATTGACGAACAATATGAAGGGTTTTCATTTAAGGTTCCACCAAGACAACCACGGATATGAGTACGCTTATCATGGAAATCAAGGTCAGAACGATGTCTGTTTAGCTGAGATAAGTAGCCAGGGGAGCGATGAGTCAATCTTATCCCATATGGAAAGAACTGTCGAAGTGGTGCTTGAAAAGGTCATTTCAACTGATTCAGGAGTTCAGAAATTGCGGAGTAAATTGTTGTACCATACTATCACTGTGAAAAGTCATGATGTAGCAATAAAACAATTTGAGCATATGATGAATGTGTTAGCATCTCAGGTGGCAACTCAAACAAAAGAAACAAATTCTTCAACTCCTCAAGCCATCATTGATGACGATATATTTGAATGGGAAATGGAAGAGGTCATGGGAGAAACATTTGATGATTTTTTTTGAAAGGTGGAGAACTAGAGGAGGTTTGTCAAATGAGAAAAGAGAGAAGAAATTATACATTCAAACTGAGGAAGCTCGACCTCGACCTAAAGAATCACACAACCCCTCCATCACATCCATCCATTATGGAACCCCCGGAGCTGGAGCTCAAACTATTACCCACTCATTTGCAATATGCATATTTGGGGGAAAATGAGACACTCCCGATCATTATTTCAGAAAAGCTCACTTCTCTCCAAGTAGAAAACTCATCGAGGTATTGAAAAGGCACATTCGAGCTATAGGGTTGTCGATAGCAGATATCATCAGTATTCCTCAGGGGATTCGTACTCACAAGATTAATCTTCAAGAAAATTGTAGCCCATTAGTCAAGCATCAAAGGAATTTGAACCCACCTATACAAGAGGTGGTAAAAAAGGAGATTATTAATTGGCTAAAGGTAGGAGTGGAGTATCCTATCATGGATAGCAGTTGGGTAAGCCTTGTATAGTGTGTTCCAAAGAAAGGAGGCATTATGGTTGTCTCAAATGAAAAGAATAAATAAATTGCCACTCACCCAGTTACTGGATGGAGAGTATGCATGGACTACCATAAGTTAAATTCTTGGACAAAGAAAGATCACTTCCCAGTTCCCTTCATTGACCAAATGTTATAGCGGTTGGCTGGAAAAGAATATTATTATTTCTTGGATGGATACTCGTGGTACCATCAAATTTTGATCGCACCCGAGGATCAAGAAAAAACCACTTTTACATGTCCCTATGGAACTTTGGCTTCAAGAGGATTCCTTTTTGCCATTGCAACGCCCCCACCACATTCCAATTATGTATGATGTCCATCTTTTCAGATATGGTGGAGGATACTATAGAAGTCTTCATGGATGACTTTTCAGTTGTGGGGGATTCTTTTGAAGATTATTTGGCACACCTAGAAGATGTATTAACGAGATGTAAGGAAACAAATTTGGTCCTTAATTGGGAAAAATGTTATTTTATGGTGAAAGAAGGGATTGTTTTGGGACACAAGATTTTCGAAAAGGGGATTGAGGTGGACCAAGCCAAAATCAACACCATTGCTCAATTACCTCCACTGTGCACAATGAAGGGTGTTAGGAGTTTCCTCAGACATGCGGGATTTTACTGCACTTTTATTAAAGCTTTCTATAAAATAACTTATCCTTTATTTCGGTTGTTGGAGAAAGAAGCAAAGCTTAATTTTGATTAGGGGTGTATCAAGGCCATTATGGAGTTGAAGGAAAAGTTGATTTCCTATCCAATCATTATAGCACTTGATTGGTAAAAACCCTTTGAGCTCATATGCGATGCCATGGGGTAGCATTAGGAGCAGTCCTTGGTCAATAGAAAGCCAAGATATTTCATCCCATCTACTATGCTAGCAAAGATCTAAATGACACGCAAATGAACTATACAGTGACTGAGTAGGAGTTACTCACTGTTGTGTTTGTGTTTTAAAAGTTTCAGGCATACTTGTTAGGAAGGAAAGTGGTAGTGTACGCAGACCATACGGCACTTAGATATTTTATGGCCAAAAAGATGCTAAATCTAGACTTATTAGGTGGATTCTGTTGTTGTAGGAATTCGACTTTGAGGTAAAGGATCATAAGGGATGTGAGAATCAAGTGGTCGACCATTTATCACGCCAAGAAACAAGTGGTTAGCTAGGAGCACATGAGGAGATCAATGATGCCTTCCTTGATTAACATATTCTAGCTGCAACCCATGATTTAACATCGTGGTTTGCCGATATTTCTAATTACATTTGGCCAGCAACATCATACCTGAAGGTTTGAACTTTCAAAAAAAGACGAAATTCATGCATGTTGTCCAAAAAATTTATTGGGACAAACCTTACTTCTTCCGAAGTTGCGCAAATGGTTTAATACTACGGTGTGTTCCAGAAGTGGTGATGGTCCCAATTCTATAGGCTTGTCATTCTTCACTTGTTGGGGGCAATCATGGGAGTGTGCGGACAGTAGCAAAGGTGCTACAGTTTGGGTTTTATTGGCCTACTCTACATCAGGATGCCCATGAATTTGTGAAGCAGTGCGATCGGTGTCAAAGAACAGGGAGTATTTCAAGGAGGCATAAACTTCCGCGAACACCAATCTTGGAGGTTGAGTTGTTTGATGTATGGGGGATCGACTTCATAGGCCCTTTTGTGATTTCTTATGGAAACATGTACATCTTGGTGGTAGTTCATTATGTCTCCAAATGGATAGAAGCTATAGCATTACCTAATAATGAAGGGAAGAGCATAATAGCCTTTTTGAAGAAACACATTTTCTCCCGATTTGGCACTCCTAGAGCTATCATTAGTGATGGGGGATCACATTTTTTCAATTGATTATTCAGCACCTTATTAGCCAAATATAGTATGAAACATAAAGTGGCCAACCCTTATCACCCACAAACAAGCGGCGAAGTAGAGGTTTCAAATTGGGAAATAAAGTCTATATTGACTACAACAGTCAATGTAAACAGAACAGATTGGGCTCAAAAGTTAGATGATGCCTTGCAGGCATATTATACTGCATTTAAAACACCGATAGGGATGTCCCATATCCTTGTGTTGGCAAATCATGTGACCTTCCTGTTGAATTAGAACACAAAGCCTTGTGGGCCTTGAAAAGCTTGAATCTTGAATAGGGGAGAGTTGTCCAAGGGAGAGTTCAAAATCTGCATGAGTTGGATGAATTCGGAATTAGGGAATATGAGAATGGAGCTATTCACAAAGCTTGAATGAAACATTATCATGACCAAAATGTTTTGCAGCGTAGTTTTGCTCCAGGGGACTAGGTTTTGCTGTTCAATTCATGACTGCGACTATTTCCCACGAAGCTAAAATTCAAATGGTCAAGGCCATTCAAAGTATCTCAAGTTTATGAAAACGGTGTTATAGAACTCCAAGGAGAAAATGGGGTTAAGTCTAAGGTGAATCGTCAATGAGTAAAAAGATATCTGGGAGCGTTGGAGGAAGTTGGCTGAACAAAGGTCTTATACCTAGATGAACCTTATGTCATAAGAGAACTTCATTGTGTTGTGCGTTAACTAAGGCGCTTCTTGGGAGGCAACCCAAGAATTTTTATTCTCTACTCTTACTGAACATTTTTAATGCATTGTTGCTTTTGATCTTTTTTAGGGTGGTGAACTTCAAGGAGGACAAAGATGGGGCTCCTTCCTCTACTAGCAATGCACCGTAATGTAGGATACTCAGGGAGGTAATCAGTGACTCACTAGAGAAACACCGACATCACATTGCAAACCACCGATAGGTTGTCGACTCTATCCAGTGCTCCCAGGGATTCTAAGTCATTCGGCGAATCACTCGGTGAAGCACCGTTGTAAAGCGTGAATCTTCGGTAAGTTGCCGATCTCAACCAGAGTACATGAGAGTAGCCTTAACATTGGCTTCTCACCCATAGAAACACCGAAATCACTCTACGATGTTCCAATCAGTTGCTGATCTAATATCTAGAAACTCGCACAGGTAATGTCATCAGCGGCCACATTTAATCGCCGATTCACATCAATGATCGTCGGTATGCCCCGATCTAGACTATTCATCTTATCAGAAGTTTGATCGACTTTACACCCTTTAATCTTCAATTTTCCTCTATCCAACCATTTCTCATCTTCCCAAAAGCCCATTTTCCTACTTAGTCACCATTAATGACCACCCCCCTCCTATCCAATCAACGTCCTTTCTCTTCCTACTAAAATACCTCTCCCCACTTTCATTCCCCCATCATCTTCACTCACCCAAATTATAACATACCATTTGTGGGTAGAAGTGCAAGTTCATACCATTTGCTGCTACTCCCAATTTGGTAAGGTTTCTTTCGCTCTTTCTCTTTCTTAGCGCTCCGCCCCCCTTGTATACTAAGGGCTACTTAGGTTGATGCTCTAATGTTAGGGGAACTGTTGATGATATCTTGCTCATATGTGATTCTCTCATGTTTTACTTTGCAATGTCTGGCTGTAGTTTTTTTTATGTGGTTATCGCATTTTTCTTAGGTGAGGTATTGGGTGAATTCTGAGTAACCCCAAGTGGGTCACCCTCTTAAGTGGCACAATGATAGATTGATTGACACCATTCTTAAGGGAGACTTATTGTTATTGGATTGGGAGAAATTTGTGTGTATCAAAGTAGGGTAATATATGGTTTAATTGTAGAAGGGGCCACCCACCGGTGAATCACCGGTTGTGCTTAGTGAATCACAGGTTCAATTGCACAATTCTGACTTCTGTCATAAATCCGTAGTCCATCGGTATTTCGCAGGTTAGGACTGGTGTTTTGGTGGTGGGGGCGCCGGTGGGTATGGTATTCCCCGAGGACACTGATTTACAATGGTGATTCATCAGCCCTTCACAAATCTGCATCCGCCTTCGCTGACGGCTAGCCAGTGTCACCTGAAACACTTCTTCTTCTCACTTGATTTTTTTCCTTTGAGTTTCTTTTAAATGTGTGCATAATTCTGACCTTAGTCTGCAGCATCACGTCCACATCTAGAAGACCTCACAAAGGCCGAGCATCAATGAGCACCAGCAATGCACAAAATCTATCTTCTGAGGAAGCCCAGTATATACAGTTTAATCGCTTTGGGTTGGATAGAATGGAGGAGTATTATATCTCTTTCAAGGAGAAGCGATCAATCCATGCAAAAGCTCAGTTTGAGGTTAAATCTTTCAAAAATTCTTTTTCAGATATTTACTATCAGATTGGAATGCGTGATTGGAGTCCATTCACCATACTTGTTGAACCCTACTTCCCAAAGTTGGTGTGGGAATTTTATGCATCATATAAGGTATGATAATGACTCCTAAAACACAAGGGCGACACATATATGTTACCGTGCCTACCGTTGTATGGGTACGTGATCATGAGATGCCCATAACTCCAGAGGAAATCAACTCCCTCTATTGGTCATAGCCAATCCAACCAGATTCAACATTCCACGAGAAGGTGGCTGATAAAGCAAATTAGTTCCAATTGGTAGCCAACAAAACTGCAATAGGTCAACCACAGTGGGACATCTCTACGGGTCTGATTTATCGATGTGACCTGAAATTTGAAGCCCGTAAGTGGCTAGACTTGGTTTTTTCTAGGTTAATCTCTTCTCAAAACACAATGGAGGTCCGAATTAAAGTTTCCATTATTATCGCCTAAATCATGGATCATGTACACATCAACATTGGGGAGATTATTGTAGATCAATTCAAAAAAAGGTCCAAGCAGCAGGCTACATCACTGCCATATCCTAGCCTTGTGAGTATGTTGTGTGTGCAGGCTTCATGCCCTCTGTTCTGGCCATTGGTTAAAACTGTGCAGGCTGACCGTGTAATTACATTGGCTACCAAAACTGACAAAGATGTCCCAGCTATGAAGCGACCAAAAGGTACAAAGACTAGGACTCTACCACCACCTTTTGTGCTCTTTAACACACCTGCAGGCCAGTTCCAAGCAGTTGCGGCTCCCACCACCTATAACACCCCGAAACTTTCCTAGACCAGACTCTGACCTTGTACGAAAAATCCAAAAGAAAACAAGAAAAATACCTCAGAATGACTGAGACAACAAGTCGTGGTCAGATCAAACAACTGGTTGTGTCAGCCGTGGTCAGGCCTGCTTGATCAGTCGAGAACCCACAGGACAAGGAACAACCCGTTGTCAAAAACAATGAGTCATCCTGTACTCATTAGTTCCCAGCACAGAATCTCTTCTCCAGGATCCCACAACTCAACCCACTAGTCATTGTTAGAAACAATGACCCGTTGTGGGAGTCGTTGGATGAGAACCCTACAAACCCCTTCTAGTGGTGATGAGTGGGAACAACGACTCATTGTATTCCACAACGAGTCGTGGTCACCACCCATTGTTCCAACTTTTAGAAATGGTAGAATTTGTCCAGTGAAGGTGACGACTGGACACAACGACCCGTTGGTTCAACCAATGAGTCGTGATGTCCCCCGTTTCCAGACCCAGTGATACCATCACCCAAGCAGTAGGACCAATTAGAGGTCCCAATGAGTTATGGTCACAACCAACAACTCGTTGAATTACTTGTTGGTTCCTTGTCGGCCAGTTTCCAGAATTTTAATACAGGGATATTTTTGTTATTTCCCACCTATCTAGTCCCTAAAATAATTTTTTTAAGTATTATTTCAGAGGTATTAGAGAGATTTAACGGTTTTCCTCCTCATTCCCCACATAAACTCTCAAGAAAATGATCGTACTTCATCTCTCAAGCAAGAACTAGGGTTCCTCATTAGTGCAAAAATTCAAGCTTTCTTCTTCAGGGATTTCTAAGCCAGGTATGTGGGAATTAAACAAGAGAATAGTTCTTCCCTTGTGTCCCCAAAATCTTCTCTAGTTTCTCTATCAGTTCTGTGTTGTGGACTCGAAACGTAGAAACTTATCAGACTAATTTCTTTGAGATTTCAAGTAGAGTATTTCTCATGATTTTTAACTACTTTATTATTCCCTATTTCTAGAAATATATGAGAATTGTATCTTGTGGAATGATCTATCCCTAGTTCTCAGTTCAGTAGAATTTAGAATCTTGCGTGTTGGACTTGTTTCCCTGTAGCTTGATTCTATCAGATTTGAGATCCCCATATTATTCGTGTATGTGGAAATTTTAATCATATATATATATATATATATATATATGTATATCCAGTCTCAGTCAGATTATTTCATTCCATGTTGTCCAGAAAATGTCTGCTGATCAGTTTGACTACAGTTAATTCTTGAGTTGTTAGTGGTGCCTCTTAGCTATTAGTATTAGACTTAGTATCAGATTTTAGTGGTTCTTTAGGCGGTCATGAATCTTCAATATAAGTAGATCTGAACAGCCTTAGGACCCCTGTTTCAGATTACAGATTGTTCTTTAGATGGTTATGATGCTTTCAGATAAGAAGCTTCGACTAGTCTTAGAACACCAGTTACAGGATCCGGTCTGATAAGACTCTCGGGGTACTTCCATATAGGTATTCCTTACTTAGTCTTGGGCCTTACCTTTGAGCTATCATATTAGTAGTCAGTCTAGGACTATCCAGTGGGAGTAGGACTTGGCACTGAGCGGACTGGGGTTCCAGCACACCTAGGTTCCCAGAACTACATTGCCACCATAGGTTATTTTATTGGCCTCATGGCCTCAGACTTGTGATCACCTAGTTCATGCCTTTATACCCTAGCAAGATATATTGGGTCCTACCGATGGGGTGTATACATCGGACTCCACATGTAGCTCACGTGGTTATATGTCTTTTATAGACTCTCCCACTAGTCAGTTCAGTTAAGTCTCAGATAGCTCAGTTCAGAATAGTTTCAGACTACTTAGTTTAGATCAGTTTAGTACAGTATTTCATATTAGTATCTCATATTTAGGGCATGTCTTTGACCATCATATAGGAGTCATTTTGACCATTTCAGTATATTCAGTTTATTCAATTTCAGCATTTTAGTTAATCATTTCATGTGTTTACAATTCAGTCATTTTATTCTCTGTGTTAGAATTTTCTCCTATTTACTAGTACATTTAAAGTACTGACGCGTACCTTTTATGTTGTATTATTTTATGATACAGCTGCATGTTCTTGGTCTCATCACCACTAGTAGATCGCATTCAAGAGTTTTCAGCTGTACCAGTGGTGAGTCCTTATCTTTCGAGGACGATGATCATTTTCTTCAGTTGTTTTTATTTTAGTTATACTTAGAGTTAGCTGGGGGCTTGTCCCAGAAACTCATCAGATAGATAGCTTTCAGACACAGACATAGATTCAAATTTTCAGTTTTGTTTCAGTTGTTTAAAACTTTATGATTTAGTTCTTCCTCATAAATGTTTTGCTCTATTATTTTAAAACTTCTGCTATGTTTTACTCAGATTGCCAATGTTATGATAGACCATGAGATGACTTGGGGTTACTTATGACACCAAGTACCATGTCTCGTCCAAGGTATAAATTCGAAGCGTGACAAACTTGGTATCAGAGCACTAGGTTTGGAGTATCCTAGGACGTCTAAAAGCCACATTGAGTAGTGTTCTTTTCATGGGTATAAAGAGCGCCATACTTACGATGGGGAGGCTATGAGACATTATTATGAAAAATCCCTTTTGTTCATACTCTTTATCATGCGTCCAAGTTCAATTCCAGAAATATTCTCCTAACTCGTGCTTTATTTCGTTTCGGTGAAAATAAGGCCTCCATGATGTGCTAACAGAAGAAGGGACGACAATGCTCACTGAACTGCCCCACCAGCTCCAGTAGCCCCTCGGGACAACCCAGTGTCCTCCACATAGTTCAGTGCAGCTATCCAGCTGCTCGCGCAGACAGACATGAATCAGGTGAACCAGCATGTGGTTCCGATCAATACTAATCTGTCCGTAACAACTGTCCGGGTTCGGGAGTTCATCCGGATGAACCCTCTAGCTTTCCATGGATCTATGGTGGGAGAGGACCCATAGGATTTAGTGGATGAGATCAGGAAGACCACCTGAATTATGGGTGTTAGCTCCTCAGAGAGTGTCAACCTGGCTTCCTGCCAGCTGAAAGGGGTCGCTCAGATATGCTACGACCAGAGGAAGGAGGGGAGACCAGTGAGAGCAGAACTGGTGGAATGGGAGGAGTTTACTACAACCTTCCTAGATATATTCCTCCCTCGGAGCTCAGGGAGGCTAAGCTGGCTGAATTCATGAACCTGAAATAAGGAAATCGGACATATGAAGAGTATGCACTAGATTTCACAAGGGTTTCTGAGTATGCTCCAAAGATGGTAGTTGAGCCAAGGGCTCACATGCTGAAGTTCGTTAATGGAGTATTGAACCTGGTCCTCAAGGAGTGTAGGACTGCAATGGTTATTAAGGATATCGATCTCTCTAGCCTCATAGTTCATGCCCACCAAATTGAGGTAGAAAAACTAAAAGACTTGGAGCGGGAAAACAAGCGGGATTGTCCAGTCAGATAATGGCCACCAAAGATCTGGTGGTAGTAGCCGCACATAGCAGCAGCAGTAGAGGGCCCCAACACCCACGTTAGCCAATGCCCCTACTTTCCGGTCCCGCAAGGATCAGAGGGGTAGAGCATCTGGCTCACAATCCAAGGGTCATAGCTCTAACAACCGTTACAACTACCCAGCTTGCCATAATTGTGGCAAAAACCATCCAGGAGAATACCTTTAGGGTTGAGAGGGTTTTTTTGGGTATGGACAGCTCGGTCATCGACTTAAGGAATGCCCGTCCGCAGGACGAGGGAGATCCCAATCCACCAGTTCAGCAGCTCCAGCAGGCTGACCAGCTCAACTGGCCAACACTTCAAGTAGAGATGGTGGCTAGAACCAAAACTGGTTTTATGCTTTATCCACTCGTCAGGATCAGGAGAGCTTACTTGACATGGTTGTATATTACACCCTTTTCATATAGACGTGTATGCCCTACTAGATTGAGGAACCATACTATCTTTTCTGACTCCCTATGTAGTTGTCCAGTTTTATATCAATCCAAAAGTCCTCTCAGAACCATTCTCAGTCTCCACCCCAATTGGTGAGTTAGTTAGAGCCAGCCACGTGTATAAAAACTGCCCAGTCTCAATCTTGAATAAATTCATTCCAACTAATCTTTTAGAGTTTGACATGGTTGACTTTGACCACATTCTTGGAATGGATTGGTTATTTTCCGGTTGTGTCTCAGTCGACTACAGAACTAGGGTCGTCAGGTTTCAGTTCCCTAGTGAGTCAGTTTCAGAGTGGATGGGCAGTAGTTTAGCGCCTAAGGGTCTGTTGATTTCCTCCCTTAAGGCCAGAAAGCTTATTTCTAAAGGGTCCATTTATCATCTAATTCAGGTCAAAGATTCCACCTCCCATATCCTGACTTTTCAATCAGTTCCAGTTGTGAGTGAGTTCCCTGACATGTTTCCTGAAGATCTGTTATACCCCAGAAGCCCAAAGATCAGACTAAGGAGTTGAAATGGAGAAATGTTAAAATCTGGCACTAGACATCAGGACGGGTCGTGAGGTGACCCGTGAGAGCAACCCACGAGTAATGATGTGACTCATGGGGAGGCCTAGGTAATGAGTTCAAAAATTTGATAAATGGGATCCCACGGACTTGACCACGAGTCATAGTCAGGCCCCATGACTCGTTAGATCAGTCGTGGGGTGGATGAATAAGGAAAGAGAAGGAAGAGAGGCAGTGTACTTAACGGGAAAACCCCATGTGTCATGGTCAATCACCACGATCCGTGGGGAGGGTCGTGAGCAATAGGGAATGCTTTTGTCAAAACTAAGGCACTGCACATCATGTACGGTGACCACGAATCATGGTCACTAGGTAAAGAGTCGTTAAGTCTTCTGTTACGAGCCCAACAGATTTGAGAAGTGATGTACTCCATGGATCATGCCACGAGTCGTGGCCATATAGTACAAGTTGTTAGGTCCCTTGTTGGGACCATCTGGCAGTTATTTTCTATGAATTTAGTAAGGGCTTTTCGTAATTCCTAAGATCCTGATGCCTAAACTACATCATTTTGAGTTATGAAAATCACTTTTAAAGGGGATAAGTTCATTTTAGGCTTTATTCATTCATGCATGCAAGTTAGAAGTGAGAGAGGGTGATCAAGCTTAGTGTTCTTCAATTTCCCTTCAATTTCATCTTAGGCTATAAAAAAAGTGTAAGAATCAGCTACCAATAGGTATGTAGGGTTATGAATGGGTGATTCCTTTCACACCCATGCCCAATCCCTCTCTAAATCATAGAGATTTCTACGTCTAATCTATGGGATTTTAACCCAACGCATGAATTTCGTAATTCATTATATGGGTATGATTTAAACATGTTGTTAGTATCGAATTATGAAGCATGGGCAAATTTTATAATGTTTTCAATTAAAAATCATGTTTCTAGTCTTATGAATTCAAAATCCCATTGATAAAAAGTTCATGAAAGATGAGATTTATGATGAATGTATGATGATGATGAGATATTATGATGAAAAGCATGTTTTCAAGATACCCATATTTATAATCATGTTTTCGATATGAATTGACTATTTTCAAGTATGATAAAGCTTTGGGCAATGCCCACATGTTCAATGTATCATTTATGATTTTTTCGAATTAAGCATAGCATATGGTTTTAGAGTGAAGACTCCCAATTATCTTTCAGCTTGTGGTATAATTTGAGTTAAAGCTTCTCATATGCATGATTTCATATTGGAGATATGTTTGATGATTGAGCTTCATTGAATAACGATGTAGTGCAAATGCATGGTTTTGGGAGTAGTGTCTAGCACCGAGAAGGCTAAGGGTCGATCACCCTATGCTTCAGAACTACATGCCAACATAGGTTTATACTATATATACATTACTTGGGACCTCTCTTGTGAGCTATCCCCTACCCTGATTAGGTCCCGAGCTTGATATCGATATCATGGTATCATCCCTAGCCCTAGCAAGGATTTGGACGACTCTACCCACTTGACTGTGATAGTTGGGACCACGGAAGATCTATCGTGGTATGTTGGTTAAAAGACGAGTCTCCCATTGTTCCTCATGATTTGAGTTATGCATGTTCATCGTTCTTGAGATTTATACATTGATAAATGTTCTAAAACAGGTTTGACTCAATGTTCAATTTTACTTATAAATATCATTTATCAACTTTGAGTTAATCGATTCAGTTATGATGTATGTTATGTTATGATGAGATCATGATTTCAGAAAGAATGCATGCAAACCCTACTCTCAGATCCTTAATGTTCATGTTTACATTATGCATTGTCTTTAAATGATTTTACTTATTTAAGTGATTCTTACTTACCTTGCATACTTGTACGTTCCACGTACTGACCGCATACTCTATGTTGTATCATTTCATGATACAGGACTTGGCTCTCAGGCTCAGCCCCGCTCATAGTCAGTCTTCTTAGATAGCATCGTACGTTGTGGGTGAGTCCTCATCTCCTGAGGACTATACTATTTAGATTTCCTTCATGTATTTTCAGTTTTATCTTGTTGAGTTAGTTGGGGTCTTGTGCCATCAACTCGTCATGTTTAGAGGCTTTTCAAAAAAAAGATGTATTTAGCTTCAACTTGTGTATTCTTGTGTTATTCTTGATTTAGAATTCCACGATTATTATCTTGTTGATTCTTCTATTTTATTGATCGAGTTAGATGTATTCTTATTCCATGGGTCGACTTGGGGTCTCTCGGGGCTCCTTGTCTGGTGTTGCGATCTGGTCCTCCGTTCGGGTTGTGACAAACTTGGTATCAGAGCCATAGGTTTTAAGTGTTCTAGGGTGTCAGAAAGCCGCGTTAAGTAGAGTATTTTTCATGGGTGTGAAGCACGCTACACCAATGAGGAAGAGGCTACGAGACGTTTAGGAAATGTTCCCTTCTTTCATGATCTATCTTGTGCAATGAAAAGTCTCCCTATCCTTCTAATTCATGCTATTCACGATTGCAGAATCATGGCTCCCCAAAGAATGAACGGTAGAAGGAATAGGAATGGAGAAGACCACGAGGATGGCAACAGGAATGGCCACCAGCAGGCCCCACTAGTTTAGGAGCACCAAGCACCAGAGCCGGTTGCTCGCACTAAGTTTCGGGCAGCTATTCAGATGTTATTGCAGGCCTTGACTGCTCAAGTAAATTAGAAGGTAGTTGCGCATGACCCACAAAATGGAAATGTGGCAGTTGCTTGAGTCAGGGATTTCTTGAGAATGAACCCGCCAGAGTTCCTCGAGTCAAAAGTTGATGAGGACCCACAAGAGTTCCTAGATTAGATTGTGAAGATCAACCAAATCATGGGGGTGAATGGAGTGGAGTGCGCGAAGTTGGCCTCGTATCAGTTGAAAGGGGGCCGTGCATATTTGGTTTCGCCAATGGAAGGATAGTAGTGTCGTCGGAGTAGACCCTGTCACTTGGGAGGAGTTCCATGTTGCATTGTTAAATTGGTTCTTTCCTCGTGAGATGAGGGAGCTGAAGGTAGTTGAGTTTGTAAATCTGAAACAAGGGAGAATGATGATGTAGGAGTATGCCAATTAGTTCACTCTCCTATCAAAGTACGCCCCAGAGTTATTAGCTGATCAGAGGGCGTGGGTGAGCAGGTTCAATCATGGAGTAGTGGGCTATTTGGACAAGGATTGTAGGACCTTTATGCTCCATCAAGACATGAATTTCCCTTAGATAGTTTTGTATGCCCAGCAGATGGAGGCAGCACATCTGAGAGAGAAGGAGGACAAGAGGGATAGGATCGATTACAATAGATTCTCACAACTGAGGTCAGGTGGTCAGCACCGACAGCAGACCCACCAGAGGTGATTAGACCTAACATCTTCAGCATTGAGTATTCCATCCAGATCGATGCACGATCAGAGGGGGGGAGTATCAGGCTCGAGAGGTCAGAGCAGCAGACCCATAGATTCTAGTATTCCAGCTTGCCGTAGATGTGCTCGGGGCACACAGGCCAGTGCTTGGCAGGTTCAGGTGCTTGTTTCAGGTGTGGGAAGCCTGAAAACATGCTCAATGATTTCCCAGCAGCGAGACAGGATCATTATAGGGGCTGAGGCCTAGCTTCTAATTCAGCAGCCCCTCATGCACGCTCAGCACATCAGGGGGCATCTACCAGTATAGGTGGCGATCAGCACCAGAACAGATTCTATGCCTTAGCATCCCGCCTAGAGAAGGAGGTCTCCCCGGTTGTGGTCACTGCTATGTTGTGAGTTTTCCATCTTGATGTTTATGCTTTGTTAGATTCGGGGGCTACCTTGTCTTTTGTGACACCTTTTGTGGCCAGTAGCTTTAGAGTCAGTTCTGAAGTATTTTCAGAACCCTTCTTAGTCTCTACTCCAGTAGGTGATTCAACTATAGCTAGATGGGTGTACATAAGTTGCCCGGTCTCAGTCCTTCAGAAAGTCACCTTAACAGATTTGATAGAGTTAGCCATGACCAGTTATCCTCGGCATGGATTTTCTATTTGCATATTATGCCTCAGTTTATTTTAGAACCCGGGCAGTAGAGTTCAGATTTCTGAGTGAGCCAGTCTTAGAATGGAAGGGTAGCTCAGCAGTGCTTGTAGGTCATTTCATTTCTTACCTTAAGGCTAGAAAGATGATCTCCAAAGGTTGTGTATACAATCTAGTTAGGGTTAAGGATGTTGAATCCGAGGCCCCGACTATCCAGTCTGTCCCAGTAGTATGTGAGTATCCCGAGGACTTTCTAGATGATTTACCGGGAATCCCTCCCGAGCGGGAGCTTTATTTTGGTATTGGCCTTCTTACCGACGCGTATCCTATATCTATTCCCCCCTACCGAATGGATCCAGCCAAGCTAAAGGAGTTGAAGGAACAGTTGAAGGACCTGTTAAATAAGGGTTTCATTAGACCGACAAAGTCCCCATAGGGTGCACCAGTTTTATTTGTATGAAAGAAAGATGGTTCTCTACGAATGTACATTGATTATTTGAAATTGAACTAAGTCACTGTCAAGAACAGGTATCCCTTACCTAGGATTGATGATTTATTTTACCAGCTTCAGGGTGCAAAGTGTTTCTCAAAGATAGATCTCAGATCCGGTTACCATCAGCTCAGAGTTCAAGAGTGTGACATCCCGAAGACAGCTTTTAAGATGTGGTATGGTCACTATGAGTTTGTAGTTATGTCTTTTGGACTAACGAATGCTCCTGCAACTTTTATGGACTTGATGAACAGGGTGTTCAAGCCATACCTAGATATGTTCGTGATTGTGTTTATTCATGACATCGTGGTATACTCTTAGGGAGAGGGGGAGCATGCCGCTCATTTGAGGGTAGTGTTGCAGACTCTCAAGGATTGTCAATTATATACTAAATTCAAAAAGTGAGAGTTTTGGTTGAACTCCATAGCATTTTGGGCCATGTAGTATCAAGCAAAGGCATAAGGGTGGACTCTCAAAAAATAAAAGCGGTGAAGAATTGTCCTAGACCGATGAATCCTTCAGATATTCAGAGCTTCTTGGGTTTAGCTGGCTACTATCGAAGGTTCGTGGAAGGTTTATCATCGGTTGCAGCACCCTTGACGAAATTGACCCAGAAAAAGGTGAAGTTCCAATGGTCGGAGGCTTGTGAGAAGAGCTTCCAAGAGTTGAAGACTCGACTTACTTTAGCACCGATGTTAACTCTACTGGAGGGTCCTGGGTACTAGTGGGTTCGTGGTGTATTGTGATGCTTCAAAGATCAAACTTGGGTGTGTATTGATGCAGCATGGGAAGGTTATAGCATATACTCCTAGACAGCTAGTCATGAGAAGAATTACCCGACCCATGATCTTGAATTGGATGCGGTGGTATTCACCTTGAAGATTTGGAGACATTACTTGTACGAGGTCCATATGGATATGTTTACGGAAAATAAGAGTTTACAATATGTGTTCACACAGAAGGATCTCAACCTTCGGCAAAGGAGGTGGTTGGAGCTACTCAAAGACTACGATATGAGTGTGTTGTACCATCCGGGTAAGGCAAATGTAGCAGCGGACACACTTAGTAGACTCTCTATGGAGAGTGTGTCTCATGTGGATGAGGGGAAAATGAGCTGGTGAAGGATGTGCATCAACTCGCAAGGTTGGTAGTTAGGTTGGTTTACTCGACCGATGGCAGTGTTGTTATTCTGAACGAATCAAAATCGTCCTTGGTGACTGATGTAGAAGCTAGACAAGATGAGAACCCAATTTTGGTAAAGTTAAAGTAAGTCGTTCAGAATCAGAAGGGAGATGTCTTTTCCAAAAGGGGAGATGGTATGCTTCGGTACCAAGATCGCCTATGCATTCCAGATGTTGATGATTTGAGGAACCAAATATTTCATTAGGCTCACAAATCTAGGTATTTAATTCATCCAGGTGCCACCAAGATGTACCGTGACTTACTGGAAGTCTATTGGTGGAATGGCATGAAGGATATCGTGGATTTTCAAGCAAAGTGTCCAAACTGTCAGCAAGTAAAGGTCGAGCACCAGAGACTGGGAGGTATGCTTCAGGACATCAGTATTCCTACTTGGAAGTGGGAAGAAATTAATATGGACTTCATCACAGGTTTAACTTGTACTCATCGACAATATGGCTCCATTTGGGTGGTGGTAGATAAGTTGACCAAGGCTGCTCATTTCCTACTGGTGAAAACCACGAATTCGGTAGTATCAAGATAAGGTAGTTGGGATAAGCATTTACCTCTTATCGAGTTTTCATACAATAACAACTATCATTCCAGTATCCAGATGGCATGGTTCGAGGCTCTCCACGGGCGGAGGTGTAGGTCACCTATTTGATGGTTTGAGGTTCGCGAAGCGGTGATGATAGGACCAGATTCGGTTCACGAGGCTATGGAGAAGGTTTAGTTGATAAGGACAGATTGAAAACTACCCAGAGTCGCCAAAAGTACTATGCTGATGTAAGGAAAAAGGAATTAGAATTTGAAGTTGATGATTGGGTATTTCTAAGGGTGTCTCCCATGAAGGGAGTGATGAGGTTCAAAAAGAAGGGGAAACTTAGTCCCCCCTATGTCGGCCTGTAACGGATTGTGAGACATGTTGGCAAGGTGGCTTATGAATTGGATTTGCCCTCAGAATTAGCTTTTGTACATCCTTTATTCCATGTATCTCTTTAAAACAAATGTTTGGGTGATCCGGCTCTAGTTGTCCTGGTGGACAGTGCTGGTGTGAAAGACAGCCTTAGTTATGAGGAGGTTCCAGTAGAAATACTGGATCGTCAGGTTCGAAGGCTAAGGAAAAAGGAGGTAGCTTCAGGCAAAGTGTTATGGCAAAATCAGCATATTGAGGGAGCTGATCTTGGGCAAATTTATATGCCCAAGTGATACTAAAAAGTACCATTTTAGCCTTGTTTATCTATCAATGTGTATACATTCTCATGTAATTGGTAATAAAATGTGAATTTATACTAACCAACATGATTAGCATTGTTTTGCAGGTAAAATGTAATTTCGGGAAGCTAAAATGCATGTTGGAGGATATCGGGGTTGGACTTGGATGCGAGCAAGGGACAAGACATTGGACAGCATAAAATAAAAAGGCTCCGCGATGCAGCCGTGTCACGCTGCCATCGCGGAGGCCTTCTGCCTGGATGGGAATTTTCAGCCCAAATCTAGTGTGGGTTCGCGATAGCTCCGTGGCACGGTGGCTTGGCTCCGCGTTGCACGTCGTGCCATGTTGGGATTTATTTCCTGGACCCCCAGTTCCAGTGAAGGTCCGCGTCCGTAGCGTGTCACGGAGGCAGTGCTCCGCGATGCACTCCGTGACATGTTGCTTGTTATTCCGGGAAAAATTCCCACCAGTATAAATAGAACACTTAGATTCATTTTTCAATATTCTGACTTGGTGGAGCAAGAACGTGGGTTACAGGCAGTTGAGGGGACGAAAATATCAGGGCTTTTCTCTCTTTCCTTCTTCTTTAATTCAATTGCTTGTATGTTTAAAACTCATTTAACGATGTTTAACCCACAAATGAGTGGCTAAATCCTCTTCTTACTAAGGTTATGAACAATTGTAGTGAAATGGATTGTTGATCATAGTGGTTTTTCATCTTTTCTTCCATGTTGTTCTAGTAATTCTTGTTCTTACTGCATTAATGTGTGGCCTACGTTAATGTATATCTAAAAAGTCCGGTTTCACTCGAGAGAGCAAGAAATTGAAAAGTTGTGAATTAATAGGATAAGTTCTTTTCTTGGTTTGGGAAAATTGGGAATTGATTTACTTTTAGGATAGAAATATACCTGAAAGTCGTATTAGTCAATTTAGGAACCGGGTTTGTATGGCTAGAACATGAATTGCATTTAATCACAGAAATGTAGGTGGATGGTTCATGATTCTTAAGTGAGGTTAAATACGAGAGTTTTAATCTCTTGGCAATAGTTCTTGGCTAGCAACTGGAGGAAAAGACTAACCAAATTATATTGATAATTAATTTCATTACATGTTCGTTTAACCTCAGCATGCTCTCATTCATAGTTCAGACTCACATTAGATAGTTATTTTAGATTTAGCATAAAAATTATAAAATAAAATATCAAACTTTTGGTTACACTGTTATCTGCATTTTTAGAATTGAAATATAGTACACTTGAGCAGATTGCACTTCATCCCAGTCCCTGTGGGATCGATACTTGGCTTACTTAATCCACTTTACTACTTGTTCGACCACGTGCACTTGCGTGTAGCTTTATACCCATAGCAAAAGCACCGAACAAGTTTTTGGCGCCATTGTCGGGGACTTGGCAATTGGTGAATTTGTTTTAAGTGTTAATTTACTGTATTTTTGTTTTCTTAGTGTTGACAACTTGGTCTTAGTGTTTGTTTTAATTCTTTTTCATTTTATTTTTTTCTTTTTCGGATACCCTTATTGACATGACATCTTGGAATACAAATGGTTTAAACGGTGGATACTCATATTTTAGCGAATATTGTCTGAATTGCGGAGGACACCACTCGTGGCAACACTGTAACACGTTCAATATATGTGGTGGTCAAGATGGCCATTGGGATGGCTGTCCGAATGCATATTCCCCTCCCCCAAGCCCCTACTATGATCCTTCTGTTGTTTTTGCTGAATGTAGGCATGCTGAAAATGAGGACTTGGGACGCCAAGCTCAAATAGAAGACATGCTGAAACAACTCCTGGAGAAATCAGAAGCAATGAAGGAGACGATGGCAGTATTGAGAATTCAGCAAGAAGAGAATGTGGAGGCTCTAGAAAGGATGAGCGTCAAATTCACGGAGATGATTGCTGAGGCTGAAGCTTGTGATAAATTGCAGGTAACAGTTTTAGCCGATATTCAAGAGGAACTACAAGAGGAAGACAAGGGTGAATTTTTGGATGAAGCCCAACAATTAGAATCTCTTGAGTGTCCCTGTGATGGGCTCACACTTATGGAAAATCCATTAATGGAAGAAGAGATAGAGTATCCCCTAGTTGACATTAATGGAGAGATAGATGTCGATGCTGAGAAGGTGTATACAAGTAAGGAGGTCAAGCACAATGCATTTTCAGAGTTGTGGTTTATTGGACCACACTCGAAGCATTTTTCGACATTAAGTTTGGTTGAAAACATAGAAATAGAGTCTTCCAAGCTTATAGAGAAATGTCTAGAGGAGGACCAAGCCCCATATATTTTGAAATTTTCTAACTCGGAGAGACAAAATGACTTCGCTTACTTAAGGGCCAATAAGTTCAAAAGGCAACATCTACTGCTTGGTCCTTACAATTTTTCACCATCACCCCTGGAGCATAAGAGGAAATTAGAGAAGAAATTAGGGGTGAGATTCATATCCTCAAGGTGGAGGAAAAAGTGGTGAAACTTGGTACGTCGTGCCGCGACGGTAAACTAGGCGCTGCACGGGAGGCAACCCGTGAAAAAAATTTTCTTCCTTTTTGTAAAGTGTAAATAGATTTTTCTTTTTCTTTTTCTTGATTTACTACAAAATTTTAGTTTTTGTTTTGTTTTATTTTTATTTAGAGTGAAACCTATAATGCTAACCAATTTTGTATAGTGAGATGAATTTCAGGTCAAACGAAGGAAAATATGCACGGAATCGCAAGGGAAAATTCGAGGTACAAAAATTAACAAAAAGTGGCAAAACAGTGAGCTGGGGTGATAGCTCCGTGTCACGGAGGTGGACCTCCGCGTTACCCTCCGTAACACGTTGAGGTATAATCTGGATATTTTAAAAATTTCCAGAACAGGCTCGCGATAGCTCTGTGTCACGGAGGCAGTGCACCGCGATGCACTCCGTGACACGTTGCCATGTATATCGCGACGGGTCACACCGGGTCGCCGGGTGACCCGCGCGATTTCCCTACTTTTTAACCCCGAAAAACCCTCCCTTTCCCTTATTTTTCAATCACTCCGCGACCAAAACCCCCCAAAACCCATCCCCCTTCAACGTGACACGGAGTAGGCTAAGAAAATCATCAAGTTTGCGTAATTTCTTCAACTTCAAGGTATGTTCTTCGATTCTATCTCATTTCTTATCGATTTTCTTCGATATTGAGCATGTGACCTGAGCTGAGGTTTCCCTAAGTAGAAATTAATCATGAATTCAATTTAATTGTTGTTAATGAATGTTCAAAATGTCGTTATGATTGATTGAACTCGTTAATCGCATAAATTAATTGAATTTGCTTGATAATATCATTTCTAGGGCTTGTTTTTGAATTTGAAGTTGAAAATGTAGTGAACTTGTGAATTTCATGTTGGGATGTACATGTTGAATGAGATGAGTCGATGTACTAATTGTTAGGATGTTAATAGAATGATGGATTCTCGGGTTAGAGGAATATTGAAATTTGTAAGAATTTGGTTGGTTGTATAGGTTCGTGAAGATAAATTTTTGTTGTTGTTTTCGTTTCTTTGTTTTTCCTTGCTAAGTGCGATGGATAAAATGTTAGCGATGGTAGTGATTGTGATTAGCTGTACGAAGTTTGAGTAGTACACAGAAGATATACCATCGAATTCTTCGAACGCACTAAGCATGATTGTATAGTTGGTTATTGTATGTAAATAAGTATGATCTTGCCGTATTGTTGTAACTGTAGCTAAAGACTAAGTGTGGGGTAACCTAGCTTAACCCAACCTTAGTCGAAGTTGATATCCATTGGCTTAACATTGATCTTGTCTACTTGGGTTGACAGGTAAAATGGCAAGCAGGCAAGAGAAAGGGAAAGGCGCATCAACTTCGGGCACCGGAAGGAAGCGAATCAGACTGGGCACAGCAGTCCTAGCAGCACCAGCAGTTCCACGCGGCCAACGCCGCCAATACGGAAGAAGATGGGTGACGGATGAGGGGAAGAAGTGGTACGCAAAGCACAAAGAAAACAAATACTTCCCCGAGGAGCACATAGCACGAGAACCATTGGCACAGGAGTTTACTAGGATGGTCCAACGGATCGAGGCAGCTGGGCTCAACTTCATCTTTGAAGAGCCCAAGGAATGTAAATTGCACTTGGTTCGGGAATTCTATGCCAACTGGAACCCGACGATCAGAAGTCACACCATCAAAATTAGAGGGCAAATAGTCACTTTGGAGCCCCACCACCTCAATGCCATCATAGGACGGGACACAGATGCCCACGTGCTTCGACAGTTGAATATTACCCCACCGTATGCGGACATCAGACGCACCTTGTGTGGGACCCGATCGACAGCTAGATGGAGCAGACACAAAGAGAGGGGCTACCACCAGACTTTGCCCTATTCACAGATGAACAGGGAAGCCAGAATATGGCTGAAGATTGTCTGTTCCTGCCTCATCCCGGGGGTACATATGGCAGATGTAACCCGGGATCGTGTATGCTTGGTGTACGCCCTAATGAAAGGGTTTGAGATCAACGTGGGGGCGGTGATTATCTCCGCCATGAAGAGAGCCCAGTTGCATCAGGGGCACAGGAGGAGGAGGCCCTTGACTATATCCCGCAGATGGAGTGGCGGGCCTTAGATGTTACTAAAACTAACGGACCCGACACCACCCACGGGCCAGTGCTTACACTTGGCGAGCGACATGCTCGTGATGATCAGTATATGGCTCGAATGTATGGGATGCAGATGCTCCAGCTGAGGATAGGCGGGAGGCCGGCGACAGAGGAGGAGCTATGGCAGCTCGAGCTAGACTACCCCTTCGGCGAAAATGCCAAGGCTCTATGCCGAGTGGGGCCAGCATTTGTAGAGCCCACGGATGACGACGTCCCCACAGACGAGGAGACATGTCGGGAGGACTCCGATGTGGAGTCCGATGAAGACGACGGGGGCGATTCAGACATGGGAGATGAAGCAGCAGCACCCGACGAAGAAGTGGAGTACTTTGACTGATCAGGGAGTTCCACCACCCGATTTTGTGATATTTTTAATTTTTGTGAACACTTGGGACAGTGTTCGAACTAAGTGTGGCGTGGGAGTAGTTAGGTGTTGGGTTGTGCTGTTATGTATGTATGCTCTAATCTGTTGTCATGCATGTGAAATTTTGTGTTCCCTGTGATGTATGAATTGTTAAGTTCTGTTCTATATTTGTACATTTATGTGAAATTGATGTGTGTTGCTGAATGTTGCTAGCTGATTTTGTATATATTTTTGTTATCGAAATGATCGATATTTTTAAAATCTTTAGTACATATTTTTTCTAGCGAAATGACCGATATTTTTTTTTACTTCTTGGGTTTCTCGGCGTTTGTTTTCGGTTCTTTTACATAGAATGGTCCCATTGAACCGAAGTCATAGTAGTGACCGTTCCCTATGATGGATGGATGACGACCGTCTTAAGGGAAATGTAGTCGTTAGAAGTAGTTTTTTTTTTAATATTCAGTTTTTTTCTTTGGTGGGTTGCATCCCAAAACCTGTAGTTACTGTATGGTTGCGAAATTCTTGTTGCGTGTTGTACATGATATTTAAAATGCAAAGGTGATTCGTATGAAAGCATGCAACTTTGTAAATATGTTGAGATACCTAGGCCATAGAGTTCGATTCAGTGTGATTGAGGCTTAATGTTTGAATTCCTGTAATTAGCTGATCGAAGAGTCTGTTAATACATCTTGAATTGAGCATGTGCAAAAAGTGTAAAGTGAGGTGTTGTTATTCCATGCTATTGTGACATGTATAGAACTTGCCTGGTGTATGTGCAAAACGAAATGAAGGAGGTGTATTGTAGGAAAGGATGTAGGCATTTCTTCGTTTTAACCGAGAGTTTCTATTTTTCCTTGTCGTTCCCACCTTGATTGTATACCCTAGTCAGCCCGTTGAGCCTTTAGCCTATCATTTTTTTATTATTTTTTTCTTTTTGTCAAAAAGTGTAAACCGAGTTTAATCCCTTCTTTTCATTAGCCGTAAAGTCTATACAAAACTCTTAAGCGCTTAAGAAGAGAAAATCATTTTTCCAAAGTGTCAAAGAGTGAGAATGGTGAAAGGAAAAAGAAAAGCAGAGTGATAGAAGAAAATAAAAGGTTGAAGGTGCACTTGCTATAAATAAACTATAATGAAGGTGCATGAATAATCTTTGTTGTTGTGTCAAGTGTGCTTAATACGATGGGCCAAACTAAAGAAAAACATCAAGAATGGGATGATGAAAAAAAAAGAAACAATGTCCATGAGTTGATGGGATGTGTTGAAAAGGCGCTTAAGGATGCCAGTGGCTATTATTGGCTAACCCAATATTTACTAGTTCCATAGCTTCCATTACAACCAGTTAAAGTCGTACGTGATCTTACATCACACTTCTTTATATTAGTGGAGTAATACACTAAGGGAAAGCTTATGGGTCATGACATGATGCATGTGAATTCTTTTGGGAGAGAGAGTGAAATTGTGTTTACATGCCCCTGCTTAAAATTTTGTGAGTCATAGGAGAAAAAAGGGGAAGATTCTCTTGTGTTGTGAGGGCACATGCTTGATGAGAGATTAATTTTCGTGTCGGATATCTTGATCAGCTGATTTGCATGAGTTTGCCAATATCGAGAGTCGATTATTAATATCTAGGAGGTCTTGATGTATTGAAGGTCATTGCATTGATAGGACCATGCATGTTTCTTGATGATTTGCTGTATTGAATAATCGATATGACCGTAGCCTAAATTGTCGAACCAAAGTAGCGAGGTTGGGATGTAAATTGCATGAAGTGTTGGATTGTTGTTCGAGGACGAACAAGGATTTAAGTGTGGGGTAAGTGATCTTGGGCAAATTTATATGCCCAAGTGATACTCAAAAGTACCATTTTAGCCTTGTTTATCTATCAATGTGTATACATTTTCATGTAATTGGTAATAAAATGTGAATTTATACTAACCAACATGATTAGCATTGTTTTGCAGGTAAAATGTAATTTTGGGAAGCTAAAATGCATGTTGGAGGATATCGGGGTTGGACTTGGATGCGAGCAAGGGACAAGACATTGGACAGCATAAAATAAAGGGGCTCCGCGATGGAGCCGTGTCAGGCTGCCATCGCGGAGGCCTTCTGGCTGGATGGGAATTTTCAGCCCAAGTCCAGTGTGGGTTCGCGATAGGTCCGTGGCACAGTGGCTTGGCTCCGCGTTGCACGTCATGCCACGTTGGGATTTATTTCCTGGACCCCCAGTTCCGGTGAAGGTCCGCGTCCGTAGCGTGTCACGGAGGCAGTGCTCCACGATGCACTCCGTGACACGTTGCTTGTTATTCCGGGAAAAATTCCCACCAGTATAAATAGTCGCACGAAATAGATCATGAAAGAAGGGAAATTTCTGAAAACATTTTGTAGCCTCTTCTTCATAAGTGTAGCGCGCTTTACACCCATGAAAAAGACTCTATTTAATGCAGCTTTCAAATACCTCAGGACACACTGAACCTTTGGCTCTGATTCCAAGTTTGTCATGATCCAAACATAGGTCTGGATCTAGACACGGAACTTAGAACCATAAATGGCTCCAAGTAGACCCATGGCAAGAACATGATAACTAACTCCACATAATCCAAGCGCAAAACTGAATTCTGAAATAGTGGAATTCTGAATATTAAAACATTTGAACAATGGAAATAACATAACACTGAATTCGAAGCTGAATATATCACTATGTCTGAAAGGCCTCAACATACTGACGAGCTAATGGGACAGCACCCCAACTAGCTCACTCGAAATCTGAAACTAAAAATGACAAAAGCTCAACTATCTAACGGTCCTCGAAGGATGAGGACTCACCAACAAGTTGTCTGGACTAAACTCTAAAAACTGACTAGTGGTGAGACTGAACCTGAATGACTAAGCCTTTATCATGAGACGATACAACATAGAGTATGCGGTCAGTACTTGGAATGTATTGATTATGCAAAGTAAGCAAAACTGGAAACATTCATAACATAAATCTTATCGTTATAAGATTTTGAGAGTAAGGACTTCCATGCTGATATCTTGAAAACATGAGTAAAACTAACTAAACCTCATAACTAAAACGAATGACCCAAAACTGAAACTGATGATCATTAGTAAAACTAATAAACTGAACATTAGGTCAAACTTGTTGAAAACATAATATCATAGCTGATGAACATGTATAACTGAAATCATGAGGAACATGGAAGACTCCCAATATAATCGACAATATCATAATAGAGCTTACGTGATCTCAACTATTACACTCAAGTGGGCAGGGCTGTCCAAAGCCTTGTCAGGGCTAAGGATGGTACCATGATATCGATATCAAGCTGAAGGCCCCTTGGGGCAGGGAAAGCTAACAAGGAAGGCCCCAATGAATTTGAATAAACCTACGTTGGCATGTAGTTCTAAGGCCCTGGGTTTGCCTAAACCCCTAGCCTACTCAGTGCTAGACACTACTCCCAAAAACATGCATATGCTCTCTGAGGTTTTTCAACGAATCAGATCATGAAATTACATACATAGTCCGAAATCTAAATATCACGAGCGCTAGCTCAAAACATACCACAAGTTGAAAGTGGGAGTCTAGACTCCAAAACAATGTGGTAAGCCAGCATCATAAACTTGAACTAAATCATGAAAACATACTTAGATTATATAGGCTTGTCCAAACTTTAACATGCTTGAAATAGACTTGCTAGTCAAAACTGATGGATTCATACATGGGTCATTCATACAAATTTATTCATGCTACACATCTCATCCTGCTTGAAAATATAGATTATAATTTTAACATTTCATGAAACTTGCATAATTGGGCATAATACTTTCAAAACTAGAAATAATGAATTGTAATTCAAAATAAGTATACAACATGCCTATGAATCTTAAAATATCATTTAAAACATGAAGAGAATTGACCCATGATTTAAACATAGAGAATTCATACTTTGGGTTAAAACCCCATGGAATCATACACTTGGATTCATGAAGAGAAGAAGATTGGGCATGAGAGTGAAGAGAAACTCCCATTCATAACCTTACAAACCTGGGTAATCAGATTTTACATGTTTCCTTGAAAGCCCAAAGAGATTTGGGGAAGAACTAGGAGAATTCTCAAGCTTGATCTTAAATAGAACCCTGTAATCTTGCATGCATGGGAGAGAATGACTTAGGATAGGCTAAGCACTCTTAAAACCCTCCTAACAAAGCTTAAAATGATGTAGTTTAGGACTTAGGAGCATAGGAATTATGAAAATACCCTTACTAAATTCGCAGGAAGATGGACTCTGCCAGTCCCCATGATGGACTTCACAAGTCGTTGGGACCACCCAAGACTTGTGGTCCGCACTCATTATTGCTATTGGAAATTCAGACCTTCAACCAGCCATCCTAACCACGACTTACCTCACGAGTTGTGGAGTGACACCACGAATCGTGGCTCCACTGGTGGTCACCCCCTGACCAAGACTCTTCACTAGCATGGAACCCTCCTCACGAGCCACTCCATGACTCGTCGGGTGGCCTGACGAGTCACCTGATGAGTCATTCTATGACTTGTACAAATTTTTCTTATTTTCTATGCTTTCGGATCTGATCTTAGGAACTTTTGGGGTATTACATCCATTCACAAACCTGCATACATGAGCCCTAGCATCAGCAACCTTCTCCGATGCATAATTAGATAATTATGTAAACTCCAAAGCATACTCCTGGACAGTTCTATTGTTCTACTTCAAGTTAACAAACTCCGCCTCTTTGTCGCCCTCAACTCCCTAGGGAAGAACCTGTCCAAGAAAGCAGTCACAAACTCATTCCAACCCATGGGAACCGCTCTAACTCCTTTACTATCCTTCCACAGACAGAACCATATAATAGCAACTCCCTTCAGCTGATAGGAGGCTAAATCTACACTCTCCTCTCCCATCACCCTCATAATTTGGGTGATTTTCTACACCTTCTCAAGGAACTCGTGTCGATCCTCATCCACCTTCAACTCAAGAAACTCAGGTGGGTTCATCCTGAGAAAGTCTCGCACTCTCGCCGCTGCTGCGTTCCCATTCTGGGGAACATGGGCCACCGCCTGCTGTTTGACCTAAGTAGTCATGGTTGTGCCAACATTTAAAATGCCCCTCTGAACTCAGCATGAGTGACCTGCTCAGATAAAAGATCTGCTAGTGCTGGTGGGGCTTGCTGATGCCCATCTCCATTGCCATTGCTATGGTCATTTCTATTGCCATTCCATCTACCATTAACTCGGCATGGAGGCATATTTCTACATTCGCATATAACACGAGTTAGTGGAATAGAGTGGTACTTCATCGCACAACATAGAATCATGAAAGAAGGGAAATTTTCTAAAATGTCTAGTAGCCTCCCTCCCATAAGTGTGGCGTGCTTCACACCCATGAAAAAGAATCTACTTAACGCGGCTTTCAGACACCCTAAGGCACACCTAAACCTTTGCTTTGATACCTAATTTTCCATGACCTTAGCTGAAACCCCGAATTGAGACATGGAGCCTAGAATCATAAATGGCTCTAAGCTAACTCATGGTACATCCATAGCACGACTTTAAATCATAAGTAAGAGGAAAATAGCCTAAACATGAATCAGTGGAAGACTGAATATGATAAAGCGTATATCAAGTGATAACATCACAACGCTGAATCTCAAAGATGAAAATACTAGTCTATGTTTGAAAAGCCTCCATTATCTGATGAGTTTCTAGGACAAGCCCCCAGCTAACTCCATATCTATAACTAAAATGACATAACAAATCTAAACTAATAGATGTCCTCAGAGGATGAGGACTCAACCAAAGCAGGGGCTGAACTGGTTTGAGATGGGAGTAAACTACCGATGAGATTGAGTGGGATAACCCATAACTATATTATGAGACGATATCGCGTAAAGTATGCAGTCAGTACTTGAAATATACTGAGTACGTAAGGTAAGTAAAACATGCTTAATAAAATGTTAGTTGAAATCATGCATATAAATCAAAAGATCATGAGATTAAGGACTGCATGCTGAAAACTGTATATGAGATATACATAATCATAAGCTGGTTGTCATAACTGAACATAGCGACCCAAGATTTAGAAATAGAAATCATATGACTTGTCATAGCTGAAATGGTAAATAAAAGCTCATAAACTGATAATTGGCTCAAATCTGCTGTAAAACTAATATCATAAGTCATGAACATGAGCAACTGAAATCATGATGAACAATGGGAGACTCGTCATAACTGACATCATCATGATAGAGCTTACGTGATGCCCTAACTATTACACTTAAGTTGGCAAAGCCTTCCAAATCCTTGCCAAGGCTAAGGATGCTAAACCATGATATTAATATAACGCTAATCCCCTTAGGGTAGGGTAAACTCTCTTGGGAGGTGCTAAATATACATATATACCTACATTGGTATGTAGTTTATGAAACCAGGGAACCTCAAAACCCCAAGCCTTCTCGGTGCTAGACACTACTCCCAAAACATGTGTAGTGCTCACATTGTTTTTCAACAAAGCTGAAATTATAATCTCAAACATAGCTTTAATTTGAACATTGGGTGTCTTGAATCCATATCATATCATAAGTTGCATTGGGAGTCTTGATTCCAAATCATATCATAAATTGATCTTATTAGCCTTGGCTAAATCATAAATAACTTACTTAACTTGCATGGGCTTGTCCAAATCACAAATCATGCATACTTGAAATTAACTTCATAAGTCAAAATCATGGAATCATAAGTTGAGAGTTCATAAATATTCATGCATATTACATATCTTATCATGCTTAAAATCATGGATCATAAGCTTGAATTTCATAAAACTTGCATAATAGGGCATCATTTCTAATAACTTGGCAATCGTGAATTTATAATCAAATTGAGGATAAAATTTTTCCATTAGACATAAAATATACTTTAGAACATGAGGGGATAGACTCATAATCATAGCATAGGTAGTTTCATAAAATTGGATTAAAACCCTAGGAATCAATACACTTGATTAAGAACTTGAAATCATGAATTTGAGAAGAAGCTTGGGAATGAGGGTGGAAGAAATCCCGCATTCATAGTACTATATACCTGGGTAAACTAATTTTCAATCTAGCCTTGGAAGCACAAGAATTGGGGGAAGAAATTGAGGAGAATTCTAGTTTGATCTTGGAAGAGAATCTCAATTCAATGCATGCAAGGGAGCCTAATGACTTAGTATAGGTAAAACCATCTTAAAATACTCATTTCAGGGCTTAAAACGACGTCATTAAAGAGTTAAGAGCTTAGAAATTATGAAAATGCCTTTAATGATTTGATAGGGAAAAATACACGGCCAAGAACCATGAGTTGTACCACAACTCGTACAACCAAACCACGACTCGTGGTTTCTTTCCGTTGTCAGCCATTCCAAATTTTCAACTTTCTGATTCTCACCACGGATGCCTACCACAGCTCATTGTTTCCTACAACGAGTCATAACTTGACTTGTGACATCATTCCTTCCTCAGAAGTTCCAAACCACGACTGCATTTCTTGACTTGTTGTTTCCTACAACAAGTCGTACCTTGACTTGTTATAGCCTCCTATGATTCGTACTATGATCCTTCGTCACTAGGCTAGAATACTATGTTATTATCCATGACTCCTGAACATGACTCGTCACACCAAACAACAAGACGTACATTGACTCATTTGTCCAAAATCTGAAAACTAGTAGCTCATCCCAACTCGACTTATGACCCGTGCCATGGTACAATGACTCATACCATGAGCTGTCCTGAGAGAAAAATGCATATTTTCTGCTGAATCTACTTACATTTCTAGGGCTTGATCGTAAGGGCTTTTGGGGTGTTAGATTAGTTAGAAGAGTTATTGATGTTATTCAAAAAAATAATAGAGCTTCTACAATTCAAGAATTTAAGACTAAGTGTGCTATATATGCCTTGGCCCTAGATACATGCCTGAAGAAGATGTTACTAGGTGGAATTTTATATATATATATATATAATATTGTTATAAATGTAGATTACCTATAATTGAAGTTGTTAATGCTCATTATACTAGTTCCAGTTGTATAATAACTATTGAAATATGTACTACGATTAATGAAGTTGTGTAACTTTTATGTAAATTTTATGTGGCTACTATTCCATTTTCTGGATCGTACTACCTTTATACTACTAATATTTTAATTCATATAGTATAAATTTCTTATTTTCTCTATCAATTGAAGAGGAATGATAGGTAGAAAGATGTTGAAAAAATGATGGCACAATTCAAAAGATATTTCTACCCCATCCCGCTAAATCTCTAATTGGTGTTGTTCTAAATCCTTCCACTAATATAAATGATACTCTAAATTAAGTTGTAAGTTTGTACACATATATGAAAATTGGACCATCTAAAACCCTTGTGTCATGACCTGTATGTCTACCCTAAACACACATTTTTAATAGTTATATAATTATTATGCAAATGTAGTTGACATATCTAGTACACAATTTGCACCTAATACAAATATTTCTTTTACTCTTGCTTCTACATCTTCTTCATATGATGATGATGATATTGCTAGATTTTCTATTTGAAGTACTTTTAGTACTTCTCAAACTCATGATAGCAATAACATTGATGAACTTCAATTTTACTAGCAAAAGGAAAACGAGCCAAAGAAGAATTTTTTTCCATTGCAATGATGGAATAAGAAAGCAAAGTGACTTTCAACTCTTGCAGCAATGGCTCGAGACGTGCTAAATGTGCCAATTTTAATTATTGCATCAGAAAGCATATTTAGCTAAGTAACGTAGCAATTAGGAGACACCCGATACTCATTGGGTAGCAATGGTTTAAAAGTTCTAGTATGTTTTAAATATTGGATTAGATCAGAACGGAGAAATTAAGGATGTTAAGATAAAAACTTAGATAAGTCAAAGGACAAAGAGATTGGAGATTTATTGTCAGGTAGAGATCTATGCAATACTACAATAAGACCAGCACCTCATGTTGACGTTGAAAAAATTACAAAAATAATTTAAAAATATGTGCAAAAATTATACCTTTTATTTTTTCACTTAAATTTAGATTTGCAAATTAGCTACTTAGAGGTCTAATCAAATAGAACCCTTCCTAGAAGGTGGTTGTGTATATTAGGTATTCTTCTTATATTTATAATTTATATCATTGTATTTTTGACTTTAAATTTATATTAAATAGACTTAAAAGATAAAGCCTTTAATTTTATTTAAAATTATCTTACACTTACTGCATAGTTGATAACGTCCAAAACAACTCTCTGGTTATGGAAGTGGCAATGGTCGTTTGCAAAACAAGTACCCAACAAGAGTCGGGGTCAAATCCCATAAGAATTGGAGGTTAGATTAACCAAATATAATAAATTAGTTCACACAAGCATGCGTCGTATTTAAACATAAAGTAAAATTTGGGGAATTTGTTTGAAAAAGTTTCGAATGTAAATTTAAACCAAAGCAGAAGGGAAAATGATTGTTGCTAGCAAGATGAGAGATGAGGGGTGTGCATTTCATGGGGCATCCACTTGATAGGTTGTCACGACCCGAGCGTGGACCCTAGACTGAGACACGAGATCTAGAACCACGAATGGCTCCAAACTAATCCATAGTACATGCATAACATGATTATAAGAATAACTAAGAGGAAATAAAACATGAACACAACATAAGTGGAAGTTTGCATATCATAAAAATAAAAGCGTAGACAACGAGTCAACAATGCTGAACCATCTATACATAGCTACCTGGAAAGCCTATAACCATACAATGAGCTGATGGGACAATGCCCCCAACTAGCTCGTTAAGTCTGAAACTAAAAGACATAAAAGAAAGAGACATGAACCAAAACTACTGTTCTTAGTTTATAAGGACTCACAAAAACTGGGATGGTACTGGACTGAAGTGAGAGTGAGCTAACGTCGGAACTGAGACTGATCACTCGGACTTATATCATGATACAATATAGAATGAAGTATGTAGTTAGAACTTGAAATATACTAAGTATGTACTGTAAGTAAAACATGCTCGCAAAACAGTAAAACAAGGTCATGAGTAAAGACTAAACTGAAACATGAGAATAGGGCACATGCTAAGATCATAAATGTATAATAGTCATAAATATGGGTTATTCATCATAAGTTGGGGTATAATGACTCAAGATTTCTAAGAAGAAATCATATAGTGTACCATACTTGAAATGGTAAGTAAAAGCTCATAAACTAATCAATGGGTCAAATACGCTATAAAACATAGTATCATAAGTCTTGAACATGAATATCTTAAAATATGAGGAACAATGGGAGTTCATTATAACCAGCACCATCATGATAGAGCTTACATGATGCCCAAACTATCTCGTTCAAGTGGGCAGGGTCGTCCCAAGCTTACCAAGGCAAGAATAATTAAGGCATGATATCACTGGTGAATCCCAGTAGGGATTGAATATGGATATATATACCATGGCTCATAATTATAATATTTGGGATTTACATGAACCTCTAGCCTACTCGATGCTAGACAGTACTCCCAAAAATATGCACATGGCTCATAATCATCATCGTGAAAACATACTTGATCTTACATGAGCTTGTCTAAACCATAAACTCATAATCATACTTGATATATGTGAAATAGTCATGAGAATAATGCCATTGAGTTGGCCTTGATACATAAACTTGAGTGTCATGGAATTCATACATACTTGAATAAATAATCGTGAATTGAAGTCATAGGTTCATAAGCTTGAGATTCATAAAATCATGCATAATTAGGCAAGTTCACCCTAAACTTAAAAATATAGATCCCTGAGAGATTCTTGTAGAAAATAAGTAATAATAATCATATATCATGAATTTAATCACAAGAGACTTGAATTCATAAGAGATCATAACAGATTTCATGAGAATTGAGTTTAACCATGGAATTTCAACAAATCATGCTTGGAGACTTGAAATTATGAGATAGGAATGAAATTAGGCATGAGGGTAGAAGGATTTCTCCCATTCATAACCCTACATACCTAGGTTGAAGATCCCTTAGCTTATCTTAAAGACCCAAGAGAAATTGAGATGAAAGAGATGATGAACCCTAGCTTGACTTAAGAAAGAACCTTCAATTTACAGTATTTTGGGAGAATGAGGGCTTAATCTAATCAAAACCCCTGAATACACCTTTTAAGAATCCGGAAACAATGTCTCTTAGGAGTAAAAAGCTTAGAAAGTTATAAAATTATCCCTAGAAAATCGCATCTAAAATTCTTCCCAACCAACACTACAACTCGTCCCACGACTCATACTGAGTCTCATAATTTTAAGCCTTTCCTTTGATCATTCTCTAAATCTCATACCATGATTGTTTGTCATGACTCATCATACCACACAGTGAGTCGTACCATGACTCGTAACTTTCAAAACCTGCCACTCGGATAGATGTCACGACTCCTAACCACGAGTTGTACCAGGCTACCACGACCCATAGTGTAGAATTGTGGTCTGGGGAAAGAAATTCCAGAAGCTTACCACGACTCCACTAACGATTCGTTACATAAAACCACGACTCGTATGACAAGTCATCCTGAGGCAAAAATTCAAACTTCCTGATGTCTAATACTCTAAGTCTAGGCTCTAGTCTTAGGTGCTTTTGGGATGTTATATAGGTATTAACTAAGAGCCTTAAAGTCAATTAGTGCATGGATAGCCTTGGCTTTGGCTACACTCTAAGTTTCTCAACCAAAAGAGTGTGTCTACTTTGGGTTTTCTCAAACCCAAAGCCAAATCTACTAAACAACCAAACAATGCTTAAGGAGGGGTTTAGACTATTTTTAGCGCTAACCACTTTAATGGAGTTTGAATTGGGTGTAGACTATCTCTAGCTCCAACCCATAGGTCAAAAACTCCAAATCCTCATTATTAAGTCTTACCTAACTTCATTTTCCTTTTTCAAGCAAAAGCAAAGTTAGAAAGCGCAATTAATGTTTGCAACCATTAATTTTTAGATTATAACTTGAAAAAATCAGTAGATCCATTCATTCTAATTAAATCTAAGATCAATTAGTTAATTCCCAATCAAATCTAAACACCCATCATTCACACACACACCTAGAAGAGAAATTAGCTGCTCATAATTAAGGGAAGAGAAATTATACCAACAGAAAATTTCTCAAGACCAATCATATTAAGCAATTAAGATCACTTCTAGCTTAGAATTTGCAACAATGGTATTTTCTCACAAAGAAGATGAAGAACAAAGTATAAAATTGTACTCTCTCTCTCACTATTTCTCCTCTTCATTATTCTCTATGAAGTAATGTAATGTCTATACAAATGTGGTAAAAATTCTATATATATTCCTTGCACAGATTCCTAGAACTGCCTTGAAAGCTTCTCAAGTACGTGATTGCGTTCTTGGATGATTTTGCCCTTTGGAGGAGACGCAACCCACTTGTGTTGGCCCCTGCGTTCCACAGATGTGGACTTGCGGCACGTAGATATCCCTCAAGGCCTCCTGTGTAACACTTGCTGTCTGCAGATACCAACTTGCGACACACAGGTCTGGTTCCAGCAACTTTCAAATCCTCCTGCATAGCACCGGCTAAATGCAAGTGCGGAGTTGTGGCACGCATGTCACTTGTTTTTTTCTCCGACAGATTGCTTTATCATCTTTGTTTCAACTAAATGCCTGCACAGAGGAGAAAGGGCGTTAAACCCTTCTAAATTGTGTTAAAACAAAGCAAAAATTCATGCTTAAGAGCCAGAGGAGTTGGTAAATTACCAACTCATCAGTAGTCATAATTCATAGTTCATTACTTCGTACTTCTTAAGTTCATAATAATTAAAATTTTAAAATTAGTTTCTACTTGCTAGCTAAAAATTTATTCAATTTAATAAAATATATTTACTTGAAGACTTTTCTTTTGCTAAATTTTTTTAGAAAAGATTCTCAATTTTTTTAGTACTTATTGAATTCTAAAGGATACGTTATGTAGTCAAGTGAGTTTTTAATTTTTTAGATAAATAATAAATACTGCTTATTTTAAATTAATTAAAATATATTTTTAAATAAAATATCAGAGCGGTCCAGTCCGGTTGGGCCGAGAACCACATGAATCGATCTTAACGTGTAAAAGCCCGGATCAATTGGAATCAATACCTACCAAACCAATAACCAACGTAAATCATGACCGACCGGGTTCAATTTTGCCTGAACCGAATCGGTTTGGCCCGACCCCTTAAATTCACTTGAACTTTAATTCTAGCCAAGAGATTTCAATCAGCTTGTTACTTTGTACATATATTAATTCGGGTTAACTACATTAAAAACCCTTGTATTATGACTCAGTTACAAAGGGTCTGTTAGTGCGGGATTTTTATAGTATAGAGGGTGTAAGTGTTTGATTTTAAAATATAAAGAGTTTATTTGTATTTAGGTCATAATATAAATGTGTTTAACGTAGTTAACCCTATTAATTATTCCATAAAGTATATGTTATCTTCTAGATATTGACTAATTTTGCTGGCGAAGAGATAGAGGGCTGGAAATTTACTACATGTTTTTCTAAAATTTTGGAGGAGCCAAACTTTGTATTATCTCTGATTGAGTACTTCATTTTTTTTACTAGGGTGATGGTCCCAACCCACCTTTTTCATTGCAGTGCCTTTTTTTTTTTTTTTTTTTTAATCTCCCTTTGGTTGTTATGAGGTTTTAATTGTCTTGTGAAATGTTGGAGGACACGTTCTACTTTATGATTGTCAAATGTCAACCTAATAGACGGAGTCGCTGTGGATCATTACCGGGAAGGATTTAGAGTACTAATATCGGGTTAATATATTTATTCAGTTTCTTATATTAGAAATATAAATTTATATATATTTATGAAAAATATAACTATTTATGAAAAATATAACTAATATAAATATGAATTTATTACATTAAATATATAATAAATCTAATATCAAAAACTTTAAAAATTAAATTATCAAATTTAAATTTTAAATTCTCCCATCATTGTCAAAGAACATCAAATTTATAATTCCTAATTGGCCTACTTTTTATTCTCTCCATCTCCAAGTAAGTCATTTAGGGGGAAAAAAAATCTAAAATAAGTATCACCTTATAAATTCCAGATAAAAGTTTATATATATTTTTCAATTATACTTTTATACTTGATCTTCTTATAAATAACGATATGATAATAAAAGCATAATTTTTTTCACCGATGCTCTCCATATCATTTTATTTGTCATATTTTTTATTTACACGCTCTTTAGAAATGATGTGTATATATCATCTTTAATCATTAAGATTTGTTCGGTAAGCCACTAGAAACTGAAATTGATGCAATTATTAAGGTAATAGTTACACAGTGTGGTAATTACACAATATAGTAATTACAACTACTTGTTTGTTTGTTACAATATAATTATAATATAATTACAAGCGAATTATTTGATTGTATAAGTGTAATTACACAATTAGATTAAACTGTTAAAATAAAAAAATAAAATAAATTTTTTATTTTTCTTTATAAATTAGAATAGTTCTTGGACATGTGCAACGCATGTATATCCATATTAATTAGTATATTCAATTTAAAATAAAATAAGTAATATTAAAATATGTGTGCCATGAATTATAAAAAATTAATTTAAGAAAAGTGTGATTAGAAATTCACTTATTCATCAATAAAATACAAAAGAGATTTGAATGATTTGATACAATTAAAACGTTACCATGATGCTAATATCCTCAAATATATAAAAAAATATATAAAAACAAGAAAATAAAAGAGAATATCATAGTTTACTTCCCTATTAGACGGAAGATCATTGGCTTTTGTAAATATACACAAACAAAAATATTTAGTCATAGTTGGA
This sequence comes from Datura wrightii, assembly GCA_035772735.1. Lineage (NCBI taxonomy): Eukaryota > Viridiplantae > Streptophyta > Magnoliopsida > Solanales > Solanaceae > Datura > Datura wrightii. The sequence continues at coordinate 19,485,584 of JASDFA010000002.1, forward strand.
GTAACTTCTACACAAGCTAGAAAGCATTTAATAAGAATTATTATGTTTCTGATACTTACGCAGAACCCTTTTAGAAAGGCTCTTTCTTCAACTTCGAAACCACAAAAATAATAATTTAAGTCGAATAGTAACAAAAATGACCCACAGTTTGCACTTAGAATATACGGCAAAATAAAATAAAAAATTCTTTTTATGCTAAATTCGTAAAGGATAAGAAAAATAGTGTTGATGATATGATTTTACCGCATAGAAGAGTGAAATGACTGACCTTATCATCTTATAAGGCAGAAACCCTAGATGTTGTTGGGTTATGTACTATTAATTATGGGTTATGTACTATTAATTATGTGTTTAGATATAGTATTTATTATAAAATAATTATTTATTCAATTTTAATAAAGGTTTAAATAGATCATATATTAGTCAATGTGTCCTTTACTTATATAGTAGATGATTTAGTGTATAGAGTTTAGCTTAAACACGAAAAATTAAATCGTCGGTTCTTATAAGTATAAAGTTTATATATGTTCACAATCTAAGATGAAAATTGGACAAATTCATCGGTACGATTGTAGCACAAGATTAAATATAATTTAATTGAGAATGATATAATTCCAACTTCTTGTGCTAGTCCATTTTGAATGTATTGAATGGACCAATAAGAGATAAGTATTTTATCTGACTTAATAAAATAAATTCTCTAGATCATTAAATGTACTTATACTCTTAATCTTGATATAATTATTATGATCAATGTAATTTGTTTGTTGTTTTGATCTATCAAAGAGTGAAACTCGATCTTTCGTGAGTTAAATATTTCCGATAGGTTGGATGATAACAAATGACATTTGTGAAATAATAATTAGTTGATGGAGTACATGTCTCGGCCTTGATATTGATGATACCCCTTTATGATTGCTTATAAGTTTTTATGTGAAAACCCTGCAGGTGGATTTAGTGTCTGTCACATGAAATAAGTTAAGCGTTTGAATAAAGAATTAAATTAATCAATGAATTAAATAGTCAAAAATTTAATTCGATTGATTGGTATCTGTAATCTTAACATGGGGAGTTAAATAAGATTTAATGAACGATTTTAAAATTATACCGAGGAGTACAATTACGGATTTTTAGTGAAATAATCTGTAATTTATTATGGTAGGTTAATTCATTCATTTTGCGAATTAATACCATAATTGAAAGCCTCACTAATTAAATCTATGGTCCCTGCTATGCCTGGTTAATTAATGAGCTTGGAAAGGTAGAAATCAATTTTCTAGAAGAAGTAAAATCCTACAAGATTTTGGTTAAAAATAAACTGATCTTCTAGAAGGAAAGTTTTACTATTACTTGGAGAAAAATATTCTATACGTTTTGGAACTAGGGTTTTATACCCTAAAACGTGGTTATATATAGGATTCTCTTCCTCCATGAAACATGATTGAAAATTTTGACCTTTCTGAGAAGCAGTACTTGCCGACACAAATATTCCCTACTCAGAGATTTTTGAGGCATAGTAGAAGATCGCAGACCTGGAGAACGCATTGGGCGATTTGTGCAATAGCATCAAGAGAATTGATTCGTGTTCACGCTTTAAGAGATAAGTATTGATTATATGTTTGATTAAAATATGTATTTATGTGTTGTCTATATTACATGTAAGTTTGATCCTGAATTATTGCTTTCGATACGTATATTTTAAATCCAAAAATTGGCATCAAGAGTTATGCTTACATCTAAATAGATAATATGTAATATACGTATCTGCAATTATGTGTGATCATACTATTCTTCTAAATTTAGAAGGTGCGGCCGCTGAATGCCGTGAAGTAATTTTCTTTGTTATTGGAAGATGTGTTGTTTCTCATTGTATTGCAAAGTTAAAAGAAGAGAAGAAAACGGAGTGGTGGCGGCTGTGATATATATAAACCAAAAAATAGGTTTTACATAGAAATCAAATACTCCAATTTTCAGCATTGTATTAAGGAAGACAGGTCACAAGGAAAATAGGAGACACGTATGTGATTTGACATTCTTGTCTTTTTCTAATCACTTCAATAATGAATACTTGATGTTCTTGTTTACGTGACTTCAGAGAATAGTTTTCACAGATTCCTCATGCTGGTTGATTTTAATGATGAATAGAGCTTTAGAGAAGTTGAAACTGAGGAATATTACTTTTATTAAACGTACTACATGACAAGTAACTCTTGATTCTAGTCTTCTCTAGTTCTCTTCCATAGCCACCATGGAAGGTGACGTTTTCCTGATTTAATTGATTAAATTAACGTATTGATCGATAGTTATGATTAATAAATAGGATTCATTACGATATAGTGATCTGTTTATTTGAATCAGTAAATATTCGTATTATCAAAAATTGTTCTGAATAAGTGTACATTAATGAGGTGTTTTATCTACTAGTACAAGATGTACTTTTTAGATATTAGTAACACTTAATTAATTCATGAGAAGAGATATTGGAGTTTTCATCCAAAAGGGAGAAACATAATATCTTGGATTCTATGTGTATTAATCGAGAGGACAATTTGTTGTAAGGTGATGTTGTGCGTCTTGCCAAAAGAAAACACACATTGTATACCTTGTGCTCACGAATAATTAGGAGAATGAAAACTTAAACCATGTTATAAACATATTTGTATTATAGTGAATATCTATAAAGGTATTTGTATTGCAGTGGATACATGTGTTTATATTATAGCAAAAGTCTATCTTTTGGAGAAAAGTTAGGAGGAATTGTCCCTATAAATAGAGGACTTCTCCTACATTATATTTGATCCCATCAAGAGAAATAAGAACTTCTTTCCTTCTCTCTTTCTCTATAATATTCTTGTTCTTTCTTTATTATTTCATAACACGTTATCAGCACGAGTCTCTGCCTTGAGCACTCATTTTGAAAGATCTGAGGTAAGAAAAATTAAATTTTTTTTTTCGAAAGATGTATTACTTAACCACAGGAATGATATTCCTTTGGTGATATTGTTGCTTGACGACTCTACCGTCTCAAAATTTGAAGGCCAAGGTATTTATTTTCTCTTTTTTTTTAATATGGCTAATCTTACGAAACTTGATTTCATTGCCCTTCAAAGTTCGAGCAAGAACTACCTTTCATGGATGTTGATGCTGAAATCCATATGAATGCAATGGGTCTTGGAGACACCATTAAAAGTGAAAATAAAGCATCAAACCAAGATCGTGTTAAGGCTGTGATATTCTTGCGTCATCATCTTGACGAAATTCTTGAAATTGAATATCTCACGATTAAGAATCCACTTGTTTTGTGGAATAGCCTAAAAAAAAGGTATGACCACCTGAAGATGGTCATCCACCCAAAGGCACAATATAATTGGATCATCAATTCTATAAGTCTGTTCATGAGTATAACTCATCAACATTCAAAATTATTTCTAAGTTGAAACTATGTGGAGAAACTATTAATGATGTTGATATGATTGAATATATGGTACTACACAAAATTAATTGAGAGCTCCGGAAGATCTAATGTATTACTACCTAAAGGAATGAAATTATTGTAGTAAGTCTCAAGAGGAAACTTATAAGTTTGACATTGAAAAAAAATTGAGACTATAAATTATGGGAAGATCTAATATCTTCATGCTACTACAATTGAAGCGGGTTATAAATATTTATATAAAAGACTACCCGCATCTTTTTTATTTGTAGTACATAAATATGGGTATGATGATGAAATCACATATGAAAGTAAACTAGAAGTTTACTTAAATAAGTTGGCATAACCGATTGACCATCCCGGTTCAAATGTGATGCAAAAATAATTGAGAATTCATGTGGTTATATATTGAAGAAATAAAAGATTCTTCAAGAATTCTCTTGTGTTGCTTGTTCTCGTGATAGAATGATCTTGATCAGCTATGATTGGAATTATATTCCCTGAAATTTTGGAACTTATAAAAGGGTGAATATGGGTCCATTCACCTACCATGTGAACCGTTTGCTAATAGATGCATCTATGGAATAGTCACATGTGTTTTAATATCAACTTGCAATTGATTTTTGTAAGGTTGTTGCTTGAATTATTAAATTAATAGCATAGTTCCAAATTATAAAATCATGTTGATAATGCTGATTCATATCTATGTTGGGTTTAGCAAAAATTGTATGCCTCCAATTATAGTTAAATAAATGGTTTTGAGAATAAAACTCCAAAATAAAATTTGGTATGAGATATGTTTATTTAACATATAGCAACACTTGAATGCATCAAGCCAACAAGGTTCCCCTATCACAATTGGTTCAGGGTCAGGAACCAAATAATTCCATCTAAAAATTTGAATGTGCGATATATGATTCAATTGCTCCACCACAACGCACAAAGATGGGTCCCCAAATGAGCTTGGGGGTTAAATGTTAGTTTTTCTAACATTAGGGGGAGAAGTGATTAGCAGCTAAAAATTGAGTGTGAGATGAATTATCTAGATCCTCGGGGAAAAAAAAGTGAACTTAAAGTTCAATAGATAATTCACTTGCAAAATATTGCAAACAATTGCCGGATATATTTGCTAACTCTATTTTATAATTTAGTTGTAAATGCTCCAATGAAAGGTCCTTGAAGGACAGGGTCTATGAGACGCCTGAAGCGTGATAGACCAAACGGTTCCAAATATAAAACTCCTTGAAAAAGGAGAGGAGCAAATAATTAAGATGGTCATAATGATGAGGCAAGTGCTTTAAGAAAGCACCATGACATAATACTTCATAAAACCTTGGCAAAGGTTCAGGTACCTGAAAATGATGAAAAATGAAGAGATCTCAATAAGTTATGTCACATTGGAACTGATATCAAAATGATCATCTACGATACCTTTGATATAATGTAGTGCTCAATATTATAAATATTGACGAGGATTTTGAATTCAAATCTGTCAAAAAGTATGGACAGATAAATGATTGGCCAATTAAAATACGCAATTCAAGTATAATGCCAGTGGATATAAATGAATTCTTGTGGCATAAATATTTTTCGTAAATTCTGAAATTATTATATGGACAGGTCCTCTTATGGTGGATGCAATTATTTTGAGGTTCTTCATAAGTCTAGCAATATATGAAAAACTTGATATGCACATAATGAAATTATCTTCATGTCTAGAGAGACTGAAGGATATATGAAAATCCTTGAAGGATTTAAAAAAACGAGGAAATTCTTGGTCCTGAAGATATAGTCTGCTCCTACTAGGAGACATTGGAATGGGATCAAACACATAATGCGGTATCTAAAAGGGACTACCGATATGAGCTTATATTATTCTAACAATTGCAGTCCTGATCTTGTTGGTTATGCTGATGTTGGGTATTTATCAGACCCACACAAAGCTCGATCTCAAACTGGCTACGTCTTCATATGTGGAGGTACTGCCATATCTTGGAGATCTACAAAGCAGTCTCTCATAGCTACTTCATCAAATCATGTTGAGATAATAGCTATTCATGAAGCAAACCGAGAATGTGTGTGGTTGAGGTCCATGATACATCTCATTAGAGAAAAATATGGTTTGAAATGTGACAAATTACCCACAATTTTATATGAAGATAATGCAACATGCATAGCACAACTAAAAGGAGAATTCATAAAAGAAGATAGAACGAAGCACATCTTGCCAAAGTTCTTCTACACACATAAGCTCCAAAAAATTGGTGATATTAACGTGCAACAGATTTGTTCTAGTGACAATGTAGCTGATTTATTCACCAAGATCTATTGCATATTCAAGAAGATGGTGCACATTTAAGAAGATGGTGCAAAAGATTGGGATGCAAGGATTCAAGGATGTTCTCATTAGGGGGAGTTAATACACGTTGTACTCTTTTTCCCTTACGAGGTTTTGTCCCACTGAGTTTTCCTTGTAATATTTTTAATGAGGCAGCCAAAATGCATATTATTGGATATGTGTACTCTTTTTCCTTCACTAGATTTTTTTCCACTGGATTTTTTCCAGTAAGGTTTTAACGAGGCACATTATCTATCAAATAGACATTCAAGGGGGAGTGTTATAAACATATTTGTATTATAGTGAATATCTATAAAGGTATTTATATTGTAGTGGATACATGTGTTTATATTATAGCGAAAGTCTATCTTTTGGAGAAAAGTTAGGAGGAATTGTCCCTATAAATAGAGGGTTTCTCCTTCATTGTATTTGATCCCATCAAGAGAAATAAGAACTTCTCTCCTTCTCTCTTTTTCTATAATATTCTTGTTCTTTCTTTATTATTTCATAACAAACCAAGCTATTTTAATCCTTAATTTTTTCTAAAATAATTATTTCAGATTAGGTCATAGTTTGAAGGTGATGAATTTCATGATCTCCGATCGACCTAAAATTTGATGAGATCATCAAAAATGGCATGGTGAATGATGCTCATGACTTTAAAATATCAATGTCATATTCATCATTCTGAGGTTGTAAGTTTAGATGAGTTTTAGGCAGTTTGTTGGATTAAAATTTGATGAAGTCTGAAGTACTATTCTTTATATTGATTTTAATTATGTTAAATATAGAACATGCTTATCATCAATTGATATATAATAAGAATATAGATCAGATTATTTTTTTCTTAAATCGGTTGTATTGACTGTTTTCCGAATTTGGTCATAGATTTGAAAATCGGAAATATTACGAACTCTGAATGACCTGAAATTTGATAGGTTCATCGGAAACAACCCACTGAATAATACTCACTGTCTTTGCAGTGACTAACATCATTTTATGGCTATTCGGAGTCATTTTGATGGATTTTTGGATATTTTTCTATTTTTTAAAAATTAAAAAATTAAGAAAAATTATTTTCTTTCAACCAGTAGTGGTAGGGTTCAATCTCTATGATCTCCATTGACATATAACAGTAATGTAATGAGTTTACATGTTGAAATTGGTCTTCTTTCCCCATCGGATAGACTCATTACAATCAATTACAGTATTTTTCGTCACTAGTTATTGATAATTTGTATTAACTCTCAAATTGAGTTATATGTTGGATCAATGAAACTAGAGATGATAATAATGATATTCACTTGGCTTAAATTAATAATATACTCTTCATCTGAGTTAACTTTAATATAATTTATTAGAGTGAATAATCTAACATCACATGTGTGTGTTGCATGAGTAGTTCTTTTCCCATCGAAATTTACTATTCAACATGCATGGATATATATGTGGTGTGTTATGAATTCTAATATTCAATGATAAAATACTTTGATTTATTTCACATGCATGTTATATTACTTGAATAAGAATTCATGATTAATAAATAGGTTCTGCTAAAGTGGTCTATTTATTAGGGGTCATTGAAGATTCTTATTTTATTTTTCATCTAAAATTATATTATGCATGGATTGAGAATTATGATTAACAAAGAGCTTCCATCAAGCGGGTTTATTTGATTAAATCATTGATATTCTTAATGTACCATGTATAAATTGTTCGTGTTCAAGTGGTGATATGAATCAATTTCTATAGTATCCGTTATTAGTTACAAGTGAGATAATAAATTTACGTGTTGACTTTAGGTCTTCCTCCATAACAGATAAATTTATTACGAGTTCACTAGGTAAAATTTCTAGTAATTGATAGCATGTATTAACTCTCCATTTGAGTTTATATGTTGAATCAGTTTTGAAATTTTAAGACAGACATGTAAAGTGGTAATCGATATTAACTCATGTGGCAAGTTAGATAATAAATTTGCGTATTGACTTTAGGTCCTCCTCCATATCGGATAAATTTATTATGGATTGTCACTAGGTAAAATCACTAGTTATTGATGACAGTAATGAGTTTACATGTTGACTTTGGTCTTCTTTCTCCATCGGGTGGACTCATTATGGTCGATTTTGTGGTTTTCTTCACTAGCTATTGATAACGTGTATTAACTCTCCAACTAAGTTACATGTTGGATCAATGAAACTAGTGTTCAATAATTATATACAATTGACTAAAAGTAACAATTTACTCTCCAACTGAGTTGGTTTTGTTTCTTTTTGAATTGTATTAATCTTGCATAATATATATACATTGCATGAATAGTATTTTTCCCATCAAAATTTATTATTCAGATGCATGCATGTATATATATTGATGAATGCTGTCTGAATTTAATAATTCAGTTTATCAGCTTATTATGATCTATTTAATATGTTGTATCTCAGATTCACAGCAAACTTATCCGTCCACTTATTACTGTTCAAGAATATATATTTTTCTCAAAGATATGACATTAATTTAAAGAATGCATTGTATATGTACCTTTTGTTGAAAAGAATTTAATTTCAGGTTTCAGACAATTAAGAGATGGATATTCAATTTATTCTTCTTATAATTTTTCTGTTATTGAACTTGATAAACCTCTTTATCTCTTGTGGTACATAAATGCATGGGCTATTTATTATTAATATCTCTCTTGAACGGAGTAATATTAATTTATCCCATAAAAAATATATTCTTTAATGCTGAATGAAACTTATTTGGTCCACTAGCTTTTAAGTCATTTATTCTGGATAGGATTTCGAGGTTGGTTAACTGATGGACTTGAAGGTTCATTGAAAGTGAAGACACTACCAACTTTTGAGTCTTGTTTAGAAGAAAAAAAAATGAACTAAGATATATTCCGTTTAAAAGAAAATAAAGCTAGTGATAAGTTTGAATTAATCCATTCCGATTTGTGTGGTCAAATGAGCATCTAGACAAGAGGTGATTTTGAGTATTTTGTGTCACTCACAAAAGATTACTCAAGATATGAATATATTTATTTGATGCTCCGTAAGTCTGAGTGCTTTGACATAGTCAAGGATTTACGACAGATGAAAAAGCGTCATGAAAAATATATTATGTCACTATGATCCTATTATAGTGGCAAGTACCTCTTTGGAGAGTTCATTAATCTTTTATCAGATAGAGGGATTGCAATCAATTGTCTATATCAGGTACTCTACAATAGATTGATATAGAAGAGGAAAGAAATAAGACTCTTATGGAGATGATAAGATTGATGATTGACTTATTTATTTTTAACTTTTTTTCTTTCGTCTTAGGATATTCTTTTCAAAAAAACTCAAGTTACATTCTTGATTAAATTCCTTCTAAGTCGGTACCTTTGACACTTATAAATGGTGGATTTGACGTAAGTCCAGTTTGCGACATGTTCATATATGGAGTTGTATAGCACATATGTTGAAAGAGAAAATAGATAATTTGAAATTAAGAATGAATGTATGAGTGTTTATTGGATATCCAAAGAAAATGAAAGGAGGTTTATTTTATTGTTCTAAAGAAAATAAAATAATTGTTAATACAAATGCCAAATTTCTAGAAAAGGACTATAAATCATGTTTCCATAAGTAAACTAATTTCATAGGAACTAAGCAACGAAATAACAAATGAGTCATCTGAAAATTCAGAAATTCAATATATCTAACCAAGAAGTCAGGATTGACGTTCCATTGCATTTATGTATTGGAAGAAACGTTAATAGACATAAGACAATTCACTACCTCAAAATAGTGGGAGTGATGTTGAGCAAATAACATTATAAGAAGTCGTTAATATTTTAATATTAAAAGGTAATGAAAAAAATATGAAGACTCAAGAACGTTATAGTGTGACAGCAGTAGTGATAGTACTTAGTCGTAGTGAGATAATGATATCCTAGATCGGTTTGGTGTATACTCTTGGGAGAGCTTCATGATAGATTTCCTGAAGATATTAATACAGAACCGTTCAGTTACGACGAATTACTATTAGACAAAGTTGCATTAAAAAATAACTTGACAAGTTCCTTTTGCAAAGAGTTTATTGCCTAAAAATTTTGAAAGTCGTGTAAAAAGAATGCCTGTAAAAGTTAGATGCATGGTTAAGAGTCTAAGTGGGAGACTGTTGGGGTATATACCATTAACCATGCGTTTAGATATGGTATATTCTGACAATTATAATAGTTAAAAGTCTAAGTGCGAGATTGTTGGGATATATACTATTAACCATGAGTTATGTATTATTAACCATGTGTTTAAATATAGTATTTATTATAGAATAATTGTTTATTCAATTTTAATAAAGTTTTAAATAGATCATATATTAGTCGGTGTGTCCTTTACTTATATAGTAGATGATTTAGTGTATAGAGTTTATCTTATACACGGAAGATTAAATCGTCGGTTCTTATAAGTATAAAGTTTATATATGTTCACAATCTAAGATGAAAAATTGAACAAATTCATCGGTACGATTGTAGCACAAGATTAAATATAATTTATCTTGATTATGAGAATAGTATAATTCCAACTTCTTGTGCTAGTACATTTTGTATGTATTGAACAGACTAAGTAGAGATAAGTATTTTATCTGACTTGATAAAATAAATTCTCTAGATCATTAAATGTACTTATACTCTTAATCTTGATATAATTATTATCATCAATGTAATTTATTTGTAGTTTTGATCTATCAAAGGGTGAAACTCGATCTTTCGTGAGTTAAAATGTTCCCGATAGGTTGGATGATAACAAATGACATTTGTGAAATAATAATTAGTTGATGGAGTCCATGTCTCGGCCTTGATATTGATGATACCCCTTTATGATTGCTTATAAGTTTTCATGTGAAAACCCTGCAGGTGGATTTAGTATCCGTCACATGAAATAAGTTAAGCGTTTGAATAAAGGATTAGATTAATCAATGAATTAAATAGTCAAAAATTTAATTCGATTGATTGGTATTTGTAATCTTAACATGGGGAGTTAAATAAGATTTAATGAACGATTTTAAAATTATACCGAGGAGTGCAATTACGGATTTTTAGTGAAATAATTTATAATTTACTATGGTAGGTTAATTCATTCATTTTGCGAATTAATACCATAATTGGAAGCCTCACTAATTAAATACGTGCTCCCTGCTATGCCTGATTAATTAATGGGCTTGGAAAGGTAGAAATCAATTTTCTAGAAGAAGTAAAATCCTACAAGATTTTGGTTAAAAATAAACCAGTCTTCTAAGAAGGAAGGTTTTACTATTACTTGGAGAGAAAAATTCTATACGTTTTGGAACTAGGGTTTTATACCCTAAAACGTGGTTATATATAGGATTCTCTTCCTCCATAAAACATGATGGAAAACTTTGACCTTTCTGAAAAGCAGTACTTGCCCACACAAGTATTTTCTACTCGGAGATTTTTGAGGCTATAACAGAAGATCGCAGACCTGGGGAATGCATTGGGCGATTTGTCCGATAGCTTCAAGAGAATTAATTCATGGTCACGCTTCAAGAAATAAGTATTAATTTTATATTTGATTAAAATCTATATTTATATATTGTCTTTATTATATGCAAGTTTGATCGTGAATTATTGCTTTCACTGCATATGTCTTAAATCCAACAGATGTGAGTTGCCAAAATGAATTTTCCTTTCATAGCATTTTCGTTATTTGTATAAAGATAATGGTAGAAGTATCGATGATCATGTAAGTGAATCTAAAATCTGGCTTACGTTGGATAATTAAATTATTTCCTTAAATTCTGGATATTTTTACAAACACGAAGAGTTGTTGATGCATCAGATTATGGAGGAAAATACAGTTATTCATTTTATTTTCATTGGGCAATTTGATTCTTCAAATAAGTTTAAGTTGATAAATAATGGTCATATTAAAGCAACATACAAGTTGAATTAAAAAGCACATAGACTCTCCGGATCAATTTTAATAGGACACACGTTCATCTTCTCTTTTTCAAGTAAGCAATATAAATTTTTGCTCTCAAAATAGAAAATCAAAAGCCCTAACAATACAAATTCAAGTAATTACAATTAAACTCATTTATCATATAGAGGCAGTAAAATAGTTCAGAAAATAAGTTTAGAATGATTTTCTTTCAAAGAGACGAATATACATATATTTCACAGATCAAGTGCAAATGCTTAAATAAGCACAAGATCATTTCATAACCCATGGATATTCTATCCATATAACATAAGTTGAATTTACAATGTTTCTCCGAAAGTGTCAAATAATATGTTAGTTCGAAAATAGCTATGGACAACAAATTTCTATTTAAAAAAAAATCATGATTGATTTTATTTTTCCTTTAGTTAATTTTTCACATTATTATTTCAATAGAACTTGTTCACAAGTCAAATAAAAAGGCAGCTAGTCCTATAGTTCAGACATACAACATATATCTAGTACAAAATCAAAAGAGATAGTTATAAAAATAAAATTAGAAAATCATGCATTTTGTAGTAACTTTAACTCTTTGAACTTCTTGCGAGGCACACCTTTCAGCCCCTTGTAGGTTTCTCCTTTAACTGTGTTAAAATTCTTCACTTATAAACTAAAAATTTAAAAAGCCAATATCATATACGTTCATTCAACATTAGAATATTAAAACTCCTTCTATCATATGTTCATAGAAGAATAAGAAAGAACGAAAACTCAAGCGACTATATCAACGTTTATCAAGAGTGGCTAATGAAAAGTTACAAAGAAAAATAATGTAACAACTCGTGAAAAATCATATAATTCATAATCATAGACACAATCTTGTTATGTTATCGAAATCTGTCGAAGATAGATAAAATGTACTAAAATCCATAAGATATTATAGGCAAAGAAACCAACAGATATTATGAAAGAAAAATGACCATTTGATAAATATTTAATTTACATATCTACTGACAGAATAAAAAATAGATTAAAAAATATAATTATAAATTATAGTAATTAATAAGGAAAATAGATACAGAAAACTTGCACAAATTTGAGAGAAATTAGACACTATGCATTGGAGGCTAATGTCATTTCCATCAACTTCTCTTTCCAAGAAAATAACCAAAACCTCTCTTTTGAAACGACAAAGATACGTTAATTTTACTTTGTAGAAATCAATCTTAAATAGAAGATAAACAGTTAATTAAGTAGGATAATTATGACTTAAACTTTATGTAAAAAAATTTAAGGGGAACTGAATGGAAGAAAATAAATGAGGAAAATTATGAGCATTGTTGCACCATTAATCTGCAATAAAAAAATTTGGGATCATCTCTAATAGCAGGAACCGTTTTCTCTTTATTTTATGAAGGGGCATAACTGTTGGAGTGTTAATATTTATTCCAATTAATTTTTTTGGTCATTTAAATTGAATGGATTTTTACATCGTTGTACAAAAATATATTTAAAGTAATGTTTGGTTAAAGGATAAATTTATAAATTAACTTTTAATTTGGGGATGATCCAACTTATAGTATAATATGATTAAGTTATGTATTTAAGATACATATTATTTTTAAAATAATATTAATATATATATATATGTATGTGTATATTTGTAATTAATATTATAAAACATAATTGATATATGTTTTCCAACATAATTGATATATTTTAATTTAATTATCTATAAAAATTAAAAGAACACATCTTGAAGAACATCATGGACTGCAAGTTTGACAAGAAAATTAATATCATAAATATAATGCGATAAAATTGGTCAAATGTTTGACCTATAAAAATTTATCAATTTTAATTAAAAAATGGATGGCATGCAATGTGAAATAAGAATTCAATACTATTAAATAAAATAAATTAAAAAATTACAAAATTAAAAATATAATATAAAATTTAAAATTTTGAAAAAAGTATTTATATAATATTCTTATGTCAAATTCCAACATAACATAAGATACGTACCAACATAACTTAATTAAATATAATCTAAAAAAGAAAAAAAAAATATAAGTCTCTAGTCTTATTCAATAATGAAATTTTACTTTAATTAAAAAGCTAAAATAATAATAAAGTTATACTAAAAGAAGAAAACAAAATAAAAATAAAAAATATGAGCAATTACGCGAAATCACATAAAGTAGAGGTAGAAAAATAAGAAATAAATAATATAAAAAATATATGTATTTTAAAAAGTAAAAAATAAAAATAATAAACTAATAGAAACAAAAATTAATTTTAAAACAATAAAAATAAAAATAAAGAAAATATAAAGTAACCTTGTACTTACACTCAAATAATCCCTCCAGTTGGAACTCGAAAGTTGATGCAAACGCACAGCTGGAAACGTCTGGAAGATAGTTCGGCGTCCAGGTTGGCTATGGTTTAATCACCTTTGTGTTAGACTTTGATTAGTGAAACATATATGTGCATAAAATTGATGTGCCTATTGATGAGTATGAAAAGTTTGTTGAGTAAATTGTCAACAGAGACTAAAATTTAGTAAGTGTTTGAAGGCAAATGAATAGAGGAGAAGTGGTGATATCCCCATGATGTGAAAATTAAACTAGTAAGTGTTGGGTTAAATAGGAATAGACAATAAATAATGATGTACATGGGAGTAGATTAAGGTTATGCGTAATGGTCCTGGAACATTGCTTGTTGATATATATATATATTCATATAATCCTTTTTTTTGAACGATAATAGTGAACGACCGTTCATAAGTCTTTAATTATATAATGTTGAGATTGAATGTTGAGGGATGAACTACAATTGTTGCATGGCTTGAATCGTGTCCCTTGAATTGCGGGAGAAACTGACCTACGAGACTAGTAAATTTTTCTTTATTACGTTGTGACCTGTGCTTGTTTGTTTCACATCAGTTCGATTGTTAGTGCTCAAGGAAGAAGGTAAGGTGATTATAGATATGAATCAATGTAATTTATGTATAATTGGTGAGAGATTGCAAAGGAAAATTCATGAAAAATCTAGGAGGAAGAACGGATCGAAGTACTGCCTGAACAGTAACGCTGCAGCGGTCTGGGAACTGTTCAGTGAGACCGCAGCGGTGGCAGTGATACCGCTGTAGCGGAGCTCAATCTCGGAAGCAGGCCAGTGTTGTACCTCATCGTAGAACTTTTGATATAAATGATGTAATAATTAACAGGTCGTGAAATGACCCAGAACTAGGATTGTGCTATAATTGGTGATGTGTAATTCTTGGTTGTGTATGATTTTATTGATATTTTAACTATGATATGTTATGCCTGAAATGATTAATGGAATATGTGACAACTGGACAAGTGAATGAAGATATGTGTCATAATCAAAAGGTAAATCCTTTACATGCCGAGAAAAGAGGTCTGGGGCCGAGATGAGACTTAGATGAGAAAATTGTGTGATCAATGCCATGAGTGAAGGCTAGATATGAATGGCTCGTGCCCAACAGTGAGTATCCCGTCTAGCAGTATGAGTGGTACATAGATAGGTATGACTAAATTATCATACGATTTGGTGTACAGACATAAGTACGCATACATGTATGATAAAGGTCTCATATGGCTAGGTGTACAGTACATGAATTTGTAGAGTGCCCAACAGGTCATGATTGGAAGGGAAAACATAAGACCCTTTAGTATGTGTGCACAATGATGTGACAGAGGCGTGTGCCCGGCATATCACCGATGGTATGATTGTGAGACAAACATAGTGTGGGTATGGTATGATACACATACGGCTGTAATGAACAAGACGTACAAATATACAAGTGTGATACAAGATATATATTTAAACGATTCAGATATAATATGAGAGACACGGTTGGAATGCGATATATAATAATATGGTACATATATGGTGCTATATGACATAATTATGATGCAAAGAAACAGGTATGTACATGTATTTGACCGTGGAGGATTTTGATATGGTTTGATACTTTCTTGTATGTTATTAAGTTACTAAAACTGTAATTGTGATTGAATATATGACTTAAGTAGTTTTTATCGGTTATAAAAGGCAACATGACGGATTTAAGAAAAGGATAGTGATTTACAGGTAGACTGCGGATTACTTTATTAATCATGTACTAAATTAGGAAAGGTCATAAAATCCTATAAATAATTTATTAAGTTAATAAATGGGGGTAAGGACTTGGTCAACAATAGTAAAATGGTAAATGAAGTACGGATGTTTTAAAGTTTTTAGGGAAAAGTAAAAGAAAACGTGATCAGGGGAACCGGGCTATTGACTTCCTGGGTACCATTGCAGTGAGTAGATTGCTATTGCTGCGAAACCACTATGGTGTGCTAAGAAATCGCTGCAGTGGGATGAGGGATAGACAGATTGAAAGATTAGTTGATGTCTAGAGTTGTAGGGGAACCGTACGAACCTTGATGAGTCATAAGAGACAATATGTAGCTAATAAACTTAAGGGATCATTGCATAAGTGGAGTAATTGTAAATGTCGATTGTATGTTAATTATTATGCTGTTATGTGAACTAATCTTAGTCAGTTGATGATGGCTACCGATATATGTGATGTACTGATACTATCATACTACACCTTTTTGGTGTAGGTTGTGGCAGGTTTGAAGTTTATTGATTGATATGGAGTACTTAGTATCATCTTCTGTATTCTTCTCCTCAGACGAAGCTGTGTCATTTATCTTTTCAAGTAATCTGTTAGAGCTCTTTTACCTATCCAGACTAGATCTTGGAAGAGTTAAGGTTTTGCGAAGTATTTTATTGTTATTTTATGATATTGTTGATTTGTGTAAATTAATGAGAAAATTGGTATTTTATATGATTTCCAAAAAGGGGTTATCCTACCAAGATGAGTCGATGTAGGTGTTCGCACGGTCCATTCATTTGGGGTCATAATAAGTTGGTATTAGAGCGTCTAGGTTACCAGTCTCACAAGTACAAGAGCAATGTCGAGTAGACTTCTATGGATTGGTGTGTAGGTGTCCACATCTAATCCTTGGGAAGCTATAAGACATTTAGGAAGTTTTGCTTGTTTCTTTCCCATCGTGCTGTCCGAATATGTTGATCACCTCGGTTAAGTCCAATTGATATCTGGAGGATTTTAATTAGTATCTCGATAGGCCTAATTGGTATGTGATGACGTAAATTATAGATGATATGAGATAAACTAGTGGGTGGAATTGATTGGGATGTTCTACTTAGAGAGTTCCGCCGCGGCGAGGGGTGACTCGCTGCAGCGGATGCACTACCATGAGTGAGAGACCACCATGGGGAGTTCACTGCAGCGAAATAGAGATCGCTGTAGAGGAAGGCTGCCAGGTATAATCCTGGAATCCCAGAATCCCCTATTTTTTGGAGGTAATAATAAATATGTGGTTTAAAATTAGTCGAGCAATGCAAATATGATAAAGAAACAATAGGATACAAGGAAAGAGCAAAGCAGACCATTGTCATTCGGATGCCAAATGGGCACCCGTACCGGAAAACAAGAAAAGAGAAATAGTATTGTCTTACCAGCCCCAAATAGGGGCTACCCAAATCATGTTCATAAAGCAAGGGAAAGAAGGGGAGAGGGGAACATCATGGCCATCTAGCTGGAGGCCTCATCACTACTGCTGTCGACACCATCGTCACTCCCTCTTGGAAAGCGCTGAGGAAGGAGAACTCTGAGAGGTCCCACGTATTCTCCTGGGGTATCCAGGAACCTGGAGAGAGGGTCTTTAGGATCTTTTTGATCCCCTTCCCCATGCAGACAATCAGCTTGTCCCGAGATGCCAACTCCTCCTCTTTTTCTCCAGATCCTCTCGAAGCTCCACATGGGCCTGATCTAGGGCGGCAATCACACCCTACATCTCCCCTGAATCCGCAGCTACTGCTAGAAGGAGGTCTCGGAAATCCTCTTAATAACTCACATATAGCAGCCATCTCGGACTCTATCTGCTTAAAAGGCCCCATAGGTCTAGAGGTATTGGTCCCACCATCTCCCTCTATGGAAGCATTCTTTCTTTTCTTTTGTCCTCTTTCAAGAGCTTCCTTCACCCTCAGAGGATCGAAGGGCCTGTCACAATCCATAATGACATCCCTGGACTCCTGGTATACTTGAGCCCGCCTACAGAGCATAGTGATGAGAGTGGGAAACGGTAGTTTGGTGATGTCCTAAGCTGAGAAGTATCTCCATTCCTCCAAAATCTGTGCCCCCACATTTACTCTCACCTTGATCAGAACTCGGGCCACCACCAAGGCACGGGGATAGGTCACATCAATAACGTTAGAGGACGGGCAAATCCTCTGAGATACTAGATTCAGCCACCTCCTAGCCTCTATAGAAATATGAGTGCTCTGGATGCCTATCGTAGTAATACCCCAGCTAGTTGAGGCCCTCTGCTTCTCCACCACTAGGTGTCCACCAACCACTGCCCATTCCCCTCCACATCATGGGCCTTCAGCTCCTTCTCTGGGGGATTTGGAAGACCCAACGCCTCATTGATGGTAATGGGGGTCAAAAGGGTCTGCCTGCCCCTATCATAGGCCACCGGCTCCCTGCGTTCCATGCCTCTAGAGGGAGGTTATCATAGAACTCCCTGACCAAGTCTCGTTGACCTTACACAGATTCTTCACCAATGGACCCCACCCTAACTCCTAGAGAAAGGCATAAAACTCTGTCACCTTCTCCTCTATATCTTGCATGATGAACCCCCTCTCATGAAGCAGCTCCTTTGCAGCCTTCTTGTTGCATTGAAATTGGCATTGGCCATTCACGAGTCGGATATAATCCCCAATACATAGACTACTACTTGAAGAAGACAGTGGTAAACCTACATTAATAAGAAGCATTAGGAAATGAATGGAATGACTAGGAGAGAGAAGAAGTTGAGGACAAGAAAAGCAGAATTGAAAAGGGGTAACTGCCCAGACGGACCACTGCAGCAGCCACATGCCCGCTGTAGTGAGTCCGCAATAGCTTGGGTGGATCGTTGTGGTGATATCGCTGTAGTGAACATTATTCCGCTGCAGCGGACGTCGTCATCCCCAGCAGACCTCGACCCCCAACAAAGGAGGTTGAAAATTCAACCTTTATTTTTCTTTAAATAATCTATAGATCGGGAAAGGGGTAGACTTACCCATGCCCTACTGACCGATTTCCACCCCTTTTGAGTTTATAATCAAGCCCGGAAGGCTCGAGGAAGCTAAACCACCACCTTACCAAAACCCCCCTATTTTCCAAGCCAACAACTACATGAAATCAGCCAGAAACATACAGAGAATGATATGAAACACTTGGGAATGTAAATACAAGTAGCATGCTCCAACAATTTAGTCTATGAATTTAAAAAAAAACTATATTTAACTTCCCCATAAACACCCAAATACTAAGCAAACAGGCATGAAATTACAAGCACTCAACAATAAGGAAGTAAAGGGGTCATAAGGAGAAAGATTACTTGAGAAATTGAGAAAAAATTTTCTAGAGAGTTGAGCGGGTTTGGAGAAGAAATTTTGAGTGAAAAGTGAGAAATGAACCAAAAACTGTCATTCTAGCTCTTAAACTAATTTTCCTTCCGCTGCAGCGGCCGGTTTCCGCTGTGGAAGGAAAAGAACCTGCTGCAGTAGACGAGCTTAGGTAGTGACTGTTCAAATTTCATTAAGGGATCCCCGTATTTTTACATACCCCCAAAATAAAATTGAGTTTTGGGGATGCCTAGGGCACGTGGGCCATGAGTAAATCCTGTAAGACCTAAAGGAGACCATGAAAAGACCTCGAATCAATCAGGTCAAGGTACCATAAATTTGATAATTAGGGGCAGTGAAGTACTGAGATTTCTCCCGGTGATAATAATAGGGGAATGGGATCAGGAAAGGTGTTGTACACATGGAGGTTTAACTCAATTGAGTAAACATGGTTTGACACAAAACTTCAAACTGGGCTCGGAAGCTTGGGGTGGCACTTCGATCTAATTCTTCGTGTTGAAATAAGTATGGCAGCTTGGGGGTCATTGGGTTCTTATCTCCCTAAAGGTTACATACCCGAATAAGATTGGGATTCTTAGAAAGCATTACAAAAGGGAAAATTGATAACGGGCAAAAATATATGCCCGAGATACTCTTTATTACTTAAATTAGTCTTGTTTATCTAAGTTATTGTATACATTTTCATGTAATTTTATATAATGTGGAGATATGTGCTAACTAACATGATTAGCCTTTGTTTTGTAGGTTTTGATGACTTTTGAGCAACTAATCCATGAGTTGGTGAAGTAGAGGATTGGAAACGGAATCAACACGCGAACGTCGGCTAAGAGGAGGCACAAAACAGCCCATCGGTGCGTCGACAAGGTGCCACGGCAGGCAGGCCGCTCAAAACAGCCCACCTGCGCGTTGGCAACGTGCCACGGCAGGTGGACTCTGCGACCATGGGGCTGTAACGCGCTGCCCAGGCAGCGTGACACGTTGGCAACGCGGCAAGGTGCTTCCTGGGTCGATTTCGGGTGATTTTCCAGAAAGCCTCCGCGTCCGTAGCGTGTCACGGAGGCCGTGCTCCGCGATGCACTCCATGAAACGTTGCTTGTTAATCCGGGAAAGATTCCTACTAATATAAATAGCACACTTAGGTTTATTTTTCATAATGAAGACTTGGTGGAGCTAGGACGTGGGTTAGCAGCAGTTGAGGGACGAAAAAGCTAAGGGTTTTTCTCTCTTTCTTTCTTCTTTCAATCAATTGTACGTATGATTTACACTCATTTGAGGATGATCAATCCACAAATGAGTGGCTAATTCTCTTCCTTGCTAAGGTTTTGAACATGTGTATTGAATTTTGATTGTGAATTATATGGTTTTTCATCTTCTTCTTTCATGTTGTTCTATTAATTCTTGTTCTTACTGCATTAGTGTGTGGCCAACATTAATGTACATCTAAAAAGTCCAATTTCACTTGAGAGAGCAAGAAATTGGAAATTTGTGAATTAATAGGGTATTGTTCTTAACTTGATTTGGAAAAATTGGGTTTCGATGTGCTTTCCTGATAGAAATATACTTGAAAGCCGTATTAGTCAATTTAGGAACCGGAATTGTATTGCTAGGTCATAAATTGCATTTGATCACAGAAATGTAGACGAATGGTTTATGATTGTAAAGTGAGATTAAATACGAGAGTTTTAATCTCTAGGCTAATGTTCTTGGCTAGCAACATGAAGAGAAGAATAACCAAATTATGATTACTATCGAATTCATTACTTGTTCTTAACCTTGGCATGCTCTTATCCATAGTTTCAATTCAAGTAAATATTTGTTAATAGTTTTAGTATATAGTTTATAAACAAAATTATTTAACTTTTAGTTACATTGTTGTCAACATAATTAGAAGTAAACTAGAATATAGTATACTTAAGCAATTTTACTTATCCAGAGTCTCCTTGGATCGATACTTGGCTTACTTAGCCACTTTATTACTTGTTTGACCACGTGTACTTGCGTGTCGGTTTTTAACCCCTACCAAAGCACCGAACAAGTTTTTGGCACCGTTGCCGGGGAGGCTAGGCGATTTGTGAAATTGTGTTAAGTGTAAATTTACTATATTTTTATTTTATTTTCTTAAGTGTTGACAACTTGGTTTTAGTATTTGTTTTAATTCTTTGTTCATTTTAATTTTTCTCTCTTTCGGGTACCCTCATTGACATGACATCTTGGATTATAAATGGTGGATACGCATATTTTGGCGAATCTTGCATGAATGGCGGAGGACCCCACTTGTGGCAAAACTGTAACACGTGCAATATATGTGGGTGTCAATATGGCCATTGGGGTGATTGTCCAAAGGCATATTCCCCTCCCCCAAGCCCCTACTATGATCCTTTTGTTGTTTTTGCTAAATATAGGCATGTTGAAAATGAGGACTTGGGACGCCAAGTTCAAATAGCGGACATGATGAAACAACTCCTGGAGCAATCAGAAGTAATGAAGGAGTCGGTGGCAGAATTGATAATTCAGCAAAAGGAGAATGCAGAGGCTGTAAGCAGGATGAGCGTCAAACTCACAGAGATGTGTGCTGAGGCTGAAGCTTGTGATAATTTACAGGTGACAGTTTTAGCCGATATTCAAGAGGAACTACAAGAGGAATACAAGGGTGAATTTTTGGATGAAGCCCAACAATTTGAATCTCTTGAGTGTCTTCGTGATCGGCTCATACCAATAGAAATTCCCTTCATGGAAGAAGAAAAAGAATATCTCCCATTTGACCTTAATGGAGAAATAGATGTCGATGTTGAAAAGGTGTACACAAGTAAGGAAGTCAAGCACAAAGCAATTTCAGAGTTGAGGTGTATTGGACCACACTCTACACATTTTTCGACATTAAGTTTGGTTAACAACATAGAAATAGAGTCTTCCAAGTTTATAGAGAAATGTCTAGAGGAGGACCAAGCCCCATATATTCTGAAATTTGCTAACTCAGAGAGACAAAATGACTTCGCTTACATAAGGGCCAATAGGTTCAAAAGAAAACATCTACTGCTTGGTCCTTACAATTTTTCACCACCACCCCTAGAGCATAAGAGAAAATTAGAAAAGAAATTAGGGGTGAGATTCATATCCTCAAGGTGGAGGAAAAAGTGGTGAAACTTGGTACGTCGTGCCGCGACGTAAAATTAGGCGCTGCTTGGGAGGCAACCCAAGGGTACCACAGGTACCATTTTAATTTCTTGCAATTGAGTTAATTTTTGTTTATTTTCATCTTGTGTTGTTGTGGTGGAAAGTTAAGCACAGATGGAGGGGATGTCTGAGTACCCGTGGAGGAGGAAGCTAACAAGCATGGAAGAGAAAAAGTGTGGGGTTGACCACCCACTTGTGCAAAGTCGAAGAAACGTATGCTGTTAGCTAAGCCTAAAGGCCTCAGGGAGTATTTCTCACCCTTTATAAATTTTAATTTGATGCTATGAGGACATAGCATTACTTAAGTGTGGGGTGAGGGAAATTTCAAGGGAAATTTCAGAATTTTCTGTGCTTAACGATTTTGGTGAATGTAATGCTTGTGCAAAAGTTGGTGAGAAAATTTGAAAAATTTGGAAAATTTTTGTGAATTAAGCATGACTTCATCACCCATTGGTTTTTCTTTTCGGTTCTTTTCCGACGGGGGGTCTTTGAACCGAAGAATAAATTTTTTTTTCTTTTTCTATCTTTGGTTTGTAGATAGTGTTTTTAGTCATAGTTAGAGACTGTTTCCAACGATGGATGGATGACGACCGTCTTGGGGAAAATTAGTCGATAGGTTTTGGGTTTTTAAAACCATAACTAATCGGGGCTTGATGTTCTTTTTATGTGCTATACATGGTTGTAAGATGCAAGTATGTTCGGTGTGAAGCATGCAAGTGTATAACTGTGTTTGAGACACTTAGGCTCTTGAATTTGACTCAATATGTTTGAAGCTTAATTCTGAATTCTTGTGATTAGCTGAGTAAGAGTCTACTGATTGTGTCTTGATTTGAGCATGTGCCATGAGTGTAAGGTTTTTGAGTATTCTATGCTATTGTGGAATGTCTAGAACTTGCCTGGTGTGTATATAAAACGAAATGAAGGATGTGAATTGTAGGAGATGATTTAGGCATTTCTTTGAATGAACCAATTTTTATCCCTCATTATACCTACCTTGAAAAATTAATCCTAGTTAAGCCCATTGAGCCTTGAGCCTATTCTTTGACAGCTGCAACATAAGCTTAATCCTTTTTCTTTCATTAGCCTTGAAATTGAACCAAAACTCCTAAGCGCTTAAAGGAAAAATCCGAAAGAGTAAAGGAGTGAGAAGAATGAAAAAGAAGGGAAAGTAGCAATTGTAAGAGTTGAGAAAGGTCAAGGGTGCACTTGTTTGAATATGGGTGAGTATTAGTAGGGAGTAAGAAAATAAATAAATGAAAAGTTACTTGTAGAACTCCTTACTAATAAGCTAAAAGCGCCGAAAGAAATGGGGGAACAAAAGAGGAAAAAGAAAACTAAAAGGAGAAAAAGGTGAAGTGAGGGAAGGGAAGTTTGTAATGAAGGCGTGATGTATTAAAAGCGCTTAGGAAAGATAGTCACTATTACTGATCACAATAGTACCTACCCGCACCTGAGTTACACTACAACCTAAAAAGTCCTACTTGATCTTACATTCATACATCCTTAAATTAGTGGAATAAAACACTAAGGGCAAGCTTATGGGTCATTACATAATGCATGTGAATTCTTTGTGAGAGTGAGCGTAATTCTATTCATGTACCCACACATGTTGTGATGTAAAAAATTGTTTTTGCATGTGATTGGGTAACTCTCTTTCCGTGAGGGGCACATGTTTAATGAAGGATAAAATTCATGTGGAATTTCTTAATCAGTTGATTTACATGAGTTTGCTAAAATTGAGAGTCGACTCTTGAGGTTAAGAAGTCTTAACACAGTTGTACTTCATTTCAATGATCAAATCAGGCATGCTCTATTTTTAGCTTGTATCTTATGTAATCATTATAGCCGTAACCTGAATTATCTTGCTAAATTAGTTATGTAGGAGTCTCCATTTGCATGATATGTAAAAGGTTGTTCGAGGACGAACAAGGCTTTAAGTGTGGGGTTGTGATAACGGGCAAAAATATATGCCCGAGATACTCTTTATTACTTAAATTAGTCTTGTTTATCTAAGTTATTGTATACATTTTCATGTAATTTTATATAATGTGGAGATATGTGCTAACCAACATGATTAGCCTTTGTTTTGTACGTTTTGATGACTTTTGAGCAACTAATCCATGAGTTGGTGAAGTAGAGGATTGGAAACGGAATCAACACGCGAACGTCGGCGAAGAGGAGGCACAAAACAGCCCACCGGTGCGTCGACAAGGTGCCACGGCAGGCAGGCCGCTCAAAACAGCCCACCTGCGCGTTGGCAACGTGCCACGGCAGGTGGACTCCGCGACCATGGGGCTGTAACGCGCTGCCCAGGCAGCGTGACACGTTGCCAACGCGGCAAGGTGCTGCCTGGGCCGATTTCGGGTGATTTTCCAGAAAGCCTCCGCGTCCGTAGCGTGTCACGGAGGCCGTGCTCCGCGATGCACTCCATGACATGTTGCTTGTTAATCCGGGAAAGATTCCTACTAATATAAATAGCACACTTAGGTTTATTTTTCATAATGAAGACTTGGTGGAGCTAGGACGTGGGTTAGCAGCAGTTGAGGGACGAAAAAGCTAAGGGTTTTTCTCTCTTTCTTTCTTCTTTCAATCAATTGTACGTATGATTTACACTCATTTGAGGATGATCAATCCACAAATGAGTGGCTAATTCTCTTCCTTGCTAAGGTTTTGAACATGTGTATTGAATTTTGATTGTGAATTATATGGTTTTTCATCTTCTTCTTTCATGTTGTTCTATTAATTCTTGTTCTTACTGCATTAGTGTGTGGCCAACATTAATGTACATCTAAAAAGTCCAATTTCACTCGAGAGAGCAAGAAATTGGAAAGTTGTGAATTAATAGGGTATTGTTCTTAACTTGATTTGGGAAAATTGGGTTTTGATGTGCTTTCCTGATAGAAATATACTTGAAAGCCGTATTAGTCAATTTAGGAACCGGAATTGTATTGCTAGGTCATAAATTGCATTTGATCACAGAAATGTAGACGAATGGTTTATGATTCTAAAGTGAGATTAAATACGAGAGTTTTAATCTCTAGGCTAATGTTCTTGGCTAGCAACATGAAGAGAAGAACAACCGAATTATGATTACTATCGAATTCATTACTTGTTCTTAACCTTGGCATGCTCTTATCCATAGTTTCAATTCAAGTAAATATTTGTTAATAGTTTTAGTATATAGTTTATAAACAAAATTATTTAACTTTTGGTTACATTGTTGTCAACATAATTAGAAGTAAACTAGAATATAGTATACTTAAGCAATTTTACTTATCCAGAGTCTCCTTGGATCGATACTTGGCTTACTTAGCCACTTTATTACTTGTTTGACCACGTGCACTTGCGTGTCAGTTTTTAACCCCTACCAAAGCACCGAACAAAAATACATAATTTAATATTTGAGTCTCAGTCAAAAAAATTTCTTGAGAAGTTATGACGTTTATATTAAATGGATTTAAGGCTAATATGTAATACATGGGTCCCACAAATGATCAGTTTGGGGACCTAGAAACAATCATCGATAAGACCCAGTGCCGATTAGAGGCATTGGAAACTATGATTAATATCAGGATCAACATGGGATGAATAAAGCTCCCGCCTATATCATAAGGTCATCGGGGGACAAATGAATTTTTAATTGGTATCTAATGTAACGACCCATCCAATTGTTACAGCACCTTGCAGACATAGACGGGGAAGAATTTAAATATTTTCAAAGTACCGAACTACGCTCTCGGATCAAGGGATAATAGAATCAAGTAAATAATAATAGGCTGAGTTGAAACCAGGTGATCCTAACCGTGAGATCGCCTCAGCAGGCCTAATTTTCGCTATAGCAGAACTGCTACAACGGTTAGCCTTTCATTATAGTGGGTGACATGGAACAGAACCCTAAAATTCTATTCACGTAATAGCAAAAAGTCCCTTAGATAAATACCTGAGGGTTCAAGTAAAGAAAATATAAAAATATAGGGTGGGCCATAGGAATAGTCGCCCAGTGACTCGTGGGAGGACTTCTCGAGTCGTTAAGTGACTTGTGAAGTGAAGGGGGTTAGCAACGTTTCTTGGCCTGGGGTGACCATGAGAGGCTGCCACGAGTAGTGATATGACTCCAGGACTTGTGGAGTTGTTAATGGCCAAGAGCAGAGTTGAAAATGGAGAGTTGGCCAGTAGACTTAACGTGTTGGTCACCACAACTCGTGGTGTCACTCATAGTGACTGACATTGTGTAATTTTTTCTACATTTTAGTAAGGGTGTTTTTGTAATTCCTAAGCTCCTACGTTCTAAACTACATCATTTTAAGATCAGTTAGGAGGATTTTAAGAGTGCTTAGCCTATTCTAAGCCTTCCCATTCCATGCATGCAAGATTAAGGAGTTCATTGGAGATCAAGCTTGAGGATTCCTTAGGCTCTTCCTCAGTTCACTTAGGTTTTCAAAGGAGATTGTGAAATCAAAGTACCCAAATATGTAAGGTTATGAATGGGAGTATTCCTTCACTCTCATGCCCAAATCCTCTTCTAAATTCATGAAATTCAAGGTTGATGATTCCATGGGGTTTCAACCCAAATGATGAAATTCTCTAGTGTCTATTATGGGTCAATCCTAATCATGTTTCTAATGTTGTTTTAAGATTCATGGGTATATTTTATAATGACTTAAATTAAAAATTATGATTTCAAAGTTTTGAAAATAAGATGCCCAAATATGTAAGTTCATGAAGAGTTGAGATTATACTCTATGTTTTGAAGTATGATGAAATGTCTATAGTGAGAATATGATTTCAAATTAACCATGTCTATATCCATGATTTTGTCTATCAAGTCTATTTCAAAGCATGTTTAAGTTTGGACAAGCCCATATGATCAAGTATGTTTCATGATTTACTTCAATTTCATGATATTAGCTTTCCCAGATGGCTTTTGGTGTCTAGACTCTCTCTTTTCAGCTTGTGGTATTTTTTTAGACAAGACTCCTTATGTTAAAGTTTAAGACTTATGTATGTAGTGTTATGATTCAACTTCATCGAAAGGCGATGGTTCAGCTTCATTGAAAAATGATGGAGAGCATATATATTTTTTTAGGAGTAGTGTCTAGCACCGAGTAGGCTCGGGGTTCAGACAACCCCAACCTTAGAACTACTTGTCAATATAGGTTTATTCAGATTCTTTGGGACCTCCCTTGTGAGCTTTCCCTGCCCCCAGGGGCCTTAAGCTTGATATCAATATCATGGTAGCACCCTTAGCCATGGAAAGGCTCTGGACGGCTCTACCTACTTGAATATATAGTCGGGACTACATGAGCTCTATCGTGGTAATGTCTGTTATATGACGAGTCTCCCATTATTCCTCATGATTTGAATTATGCATGTTTATCTATCATGATATTATGTTTTCATCAGGTTAGGCCCAATGTTCAATTTTACTTATGATTATTAGTTTCAACTTTGGGTCATTCGATTCAGTTATGTTTAAATCATGTTTTCAGATAATAGCATGCAAGCCTTACTCTCAAAACCTTATGATGAAATATTTTATGATATGCATGATTTCAGTTTTACTTACTTCGCAGTTTTACTTACCTTGCATACTCGGTACATTCAAACTATTGACTGCGTACTCTATGTTGTATTATTTTATGATACAAGCTCGGATATTCAGGTTTAGTCCTGCTGCTAATCAGTTCCCAGAGTTAGTATATTCAGCTATTTGGTGAGTCCTCATCCTCCTAGGACCACTTTATCAGTTTGTTATCAGTATCTTTCAATTTCAATTTATTAGTGAGCTAGTTGGGGTCTTGTCCCATCAGCTCGTCAGGATGTTAGAGGCTTATTTGACATAGTATGTATTGAGCTTCAGATTAGAGTTATGTATTCTGTTGTCCTTATGTTATTAAATATTCAGACATCCTCTATATCAGATGTTGGCTTCTGTTTTAATATTTGAGCTTTAGATTTATGTTCATATCATGTGTCGAATTGGAGCCATTTATGGTTCTAGGTTTCATGTCTCAATCCAGGCCTATGTTCGGGTCGTGAAAAACTTGGTATCAGAGCATTAGGTTTTGAAGTGTTATAGGGTATGTGAAAGCTGCATTAAGTAGTGTCTTTTTTATGGGTGTGAAGCGCGCCACACTTATTACAAAAAGGTTATGCAGTATTTTCGGAAATTTTCCTTCTTTCATGATCTATGTCGTGCGATGAAATGTCTCTCTATCCTTCTAACTTGTGCTATACGCGTTCGCGACATCATGCCTCCTCACTGAGTTAACGGAGAATGAATGAAAATGGAAATGGCCATAAGAATGGCAATGGAGTCGGGCACTAGAGGCCCCACCAACCCCCAAGGATCATGTGCCCGAATAGGTTGCCCATGACGAGTTTAGGGAAGTCATCCATATATTGGCACAGACATTGACCGTCTAGGTCAACTAGTAGGTGGTGGCTCACGTTCCCCAGAATGTAAATGCTGCAGTGGCAAGAGTCAGGGACTTCCTCAGGATGAATCTACTTGAGTTCCTTATATCGAAGGTGGATGAAGATCCACACAAGTTTATTAATGAGATCCAGAAGATCATCCAGATTCTGGGGGTGACACGGGAGGAGTGCGCAGATCTAGCCTCTTATCAGTTGAAAGGAGTTGCTCAAATGTAGTTCAGGAAGGGGAATGATGGTTGAGGAGTCAGCATGGGTCCTATTGTTTGGAATAAGTTTCTCATCGCGTTATTGGATCGGTTCTTTTCCCACAAGATAAGGGAGATCAAGGCTACTGAGTTTGTGAACCTAAGGAATAACAACATTAAAGTCCAAGAGTATGCTTTAGAGTTCACCCACTTATCCAAATATGCCCCGGAGATGGAGGCTAATCAGAGAGCCCGGGTGAGCAGGTTTGTGCATGGGTAGCAAACTATCTGATCAAGGATTGCAAGACTGCTATGCTTCATCAATACATCGACTTCTCCCGATTAATTTTGAATACCCTTGATGGAGGCAGCGCATTTGAGGGAGAGCGAGGCCAAGAGGGCCAAGAGATATAGTTTCGACTTTTCCCAACAGAGGCCTGGTGGTGGGCATCATCAGCAGTCCCACCTGAGATCATCAAACCTAGCGCCTTTAGCAGGGAGTGTACTATCTAAGTCCAGGCGCAATTAGAGGGGGCGAGCATCAGGCTCCCAAGGTCAGGGGAGCTGAACTATAGAGCCCAGCATTCCAGGTTGTGATAAGTGTGGTAGGAGGCACACTGTTCTGTGCTTAGCAAGTACAGGTGCTTGTTTCAAGTGTGGGAAGCTTGAACATATGCTCAAAGATTGTCTATCGGCTAGACAGGGACAGGGTAGAGGCTGAGACCCAGCCACTAGTTTAGCAGTCCCACTAGCACACTCAGCTCAGTAGGGAGTCTCCACTAGTACAGGTGGTTGTCAACGTCAGAACAAGATTTATGCCATTGCATCTCGTCAGGAGCAGGAGGTCTCTCCAAATGTAGTCACTGGTATGTTACGAGTATTTCACCTTGATGTTTATGCATTGTTAGATACACAGGATACTTGATCTTTTGTGACACCCTATATTGCTAGTAGTTCGAAGTCAGTCCCGAAATTCTATCAGAACCTTTTTCATTCTCTACTGTAGTCGGTGATTCAGTCATAGCTCGATGGGTGTACAGAAATTTCCCTGTCACAGTCCTTCAGAAAGTCACCTTAGAAGATTTAGTAGAGTTAGCCATGACAAATTTTGATGTCATCTTTGGCATGGATTGACTACATGCTTGTTATGCCTTAGTGAATTGTTGAACTTGTGCGGTTGGGTTGCGATTTCTGAGTGGGCTAGTCCTAGAGTGGAAGGTTAGCTGTGCCTGTAGGTTATTTCATTTCCTATCTTAAGGCAAGAGAGATGATCTCTAAGTATTAAGTGTACCATCTAGTTCGGAATAAGGATGCTATGTCCGAGACCCCGACTTTCCAGTCAGTTCCTATAGTGTGTGAGTATCCTGAGGTATTTCCAGATGATTTACCGGGAATCCCCCCCGAGAGGGAGATTGACTTTGGTATTGATTTTCTTCCTGATATGCAGCCTATATCTATTCCTCCTTATAGAATGGCTCCAAGTGAGCTAAAAGAGTTGAAGGAATAGTTGAAGGACCTCTTAGACAAGGGTTTCATCAGACCTAGCAAATCCCCGTGGGGTGCACCAGTTCTCTTTGTTAGAAATAAGGATGGTTCTCTTCGAATGTGCCTTGATTATCGGCAGCTGAACAAAGTCACAATCAAGAACAGGTATCCCCTCCATAGAATTGATGACTTGTTTGACCAGCTTCAGGGTGCCAAGCATTTTTCAAAGATAGACCTCAGATATGGATATCATCAGCTCAGTGTTAGAATTAGTGACATCCCGAAAACAACTGTAAGGACTCGGTATGGTCATTATGAGTTTGTAGTTATGTCTTTTGGACTGACGAATTCTCCTGTAGCTTTTATGGATTTAATGAACGAGGTGTTCAAGCCATATTTGTACATGTTCATGATCATGTTCATTGATGATATTCTCATATATTCTCGGAGCAAGGAGGAGCATACCGCTCATCTGAGTGGTATTACAGACTCTGAAGGATCGTCAGTTGTATGCTAAATTCAGCAAGCGTGAGTTTTGGCTGAACTTAGTAGCATTTTTGGGTCATGTGGTGTCAAGTGAGGGTGTGCAGGTGCACTCTCAAAAGATAAAAGTTGTGAAGAAATTGGCCCAAACCAGTTAGTCCTTCAGATATCAGAAATTTCTTGGGTTCAGCTGGTTAGTGGAAGAGCTCTATTAAAACGTATTCATCCATTGCAGCACCGTTGACTAAGTTGACCCAAAAGAAAGTAAAGTTCCAATGGTTGGAGGCCCGTGAGAAGTGCTTCCAAGAGTTGAAGACTCGACTCACCTCAGCACCAGTGTTGACTCCACCTGATAGTACAAATGGATTTGTGGTATATTGTGATGCCTTAAGGATCGACCTTGGTTTTGTATTAATGCAGCATGGTAAGGTTATGGCCTATGCTTCTAGGCAGCTTAAGGTTCATGAAAAGAACTATCTGACTTATGACCTTGAGTTGGCGGCGGTGGTATTTGCCTTAAATCTCTCTATGGGGTCTACGTGGATGTGTTTATGGACCACAAGAGTCTACAGTACGTGTTTACCCAGAAGGATCTAAACTTGTGACAAAGAAGGTAGTTGGATCTTATTTAAGATTATGATATGAATGTCCTTTATCATCTGGTCAAGGCTAATGTGGTGACAGATGCTCTTAGCAGACTTTCCATAGAGAGTGTGTCTCATGTAGATGAGGGAAGAAATGGATTGGTGATGGATATGCATTGGCTTTCATGACTAGGGGTTTGTCTTGTTGATTCAACAGATGGTGGTGTCATTATTCAGAATGGTTCACAATACTCTTTGGTGATTGAAGTTAAGGCTAGGCAAGACGAGGATCCAATTCTAGTAAAGTTGAAGGAAGCGGTTCAGAATCAGAATGTTTAGGTCTTCTCCTAAGGGGAGATGGCGTACTTTGATATCAGGGTCGTTTGTATGTTCCAAGTGTGGATGATTTGAGGGATCAGATGTTGCATGAGGCTCGTGGTTCTTGATATTCTATACATCCATGTGCCACCAAGATATACCATGACCTATGGGAAGTTTATTGATGGAGTGACATGAAGGACATATCAGAGTTTGTGGCTAAGTGTCTGAATTATCACAACTGAAAGTTGAGCATCAAAGATCTAGAGGGGTGCTTCAATACTTTATAATCCCTACATAGAAGTGGGAGGAAATCAATATGGACTTCATTACAGGGTGCCCTCATACTCATCGATAGTATGACTCTGTTTGGGTGGTTCTAGACAGGTTGACTAAGGCAACTAATTTGTACCGGTCAAAACTACTAATTCAACATAGGATTATGCTAAATTGTATATTCGGGAGTCAGTTTGGTTGCATGGAGTTTAATTTTTATCATATAAGATAGAGGTACTCAGTTTACTTCCTAATTTTGGAGGTCATTTCAGAAGGGACTCGGTACTCAAGTCAAGCTTAACACAGCTTTTCACCCACAGACAAATGGTCAGGGTGAATGGACTATTTAGACTCTTGAGAATATGTTGAGAGCATGTGTAATTGACTTCAAGTGTAGTTGGGATGATCATTTACCTCTCATCGAGTTTGCATATAACAACAGCTACCATTCAAGCATTCAAATGGCTTCATTTGACACTCTTTATGGATGGAGTTGTAGATCACCTATTGGTTGGTTTGAAGTCAGTGAAGCTACATTGATAGAACCAGATTTGGTTCATGAGGCTATAGAGAAAGTCTATCCTTTAAGAGAAATGTTTAAAATGACTCAAAGTCGTCAAAAGTCCTATGCCGATGTGAGAAGGAGATAACCTGAATTTGAAGTTGATGATTGGGTGTTTCTGAAGGTGTATCCCATGAAGGGAGTTATAAGATTCAGAAAGAAGGGGAAACTTAGTCCCCGCTATGTTGGCCCGTACCAGATTGTGAGACGTGTTGGCAAGGTGGCTTATGAGTTGGAGTTGCCCACATAATTAGCTTCAGTACATCCAATTTTCCATGTATCGCTTTTGAAGAGTGTAAGGGTGACCAGGCTTTAGTTGTCCCAGTGGAAAGCATAGGTGTGAAAGATAACCTTAGTTTTGAGGAGATTCCAGTCTAGACTCTTGATCATCAGGTTCTAAAGATGAGGAACAAAGAGGTAGCTTCAGTAAAGGTCTTCTGAAGGTATCGGCATGTTGAGGGAGATATGTGGTAAGAAGAGGTAGATATAATGGCTAAATACCCGCATCTTTTCCCTACCAGCCCAGTTCCAGCTTGAGGTATCAGTTTCCTCCTTAGTTCTCTATTCAGTTTCATGTTCAGTTCATATGTTCCAGTTTCTTTCATGTCAGTGCATCATGTGTGATTCATGAATTTAGTTCAGACATGTATTTCAGTTTGGAGTCAGTCACTCCATTAGTTTTCAGCTTTAGATGTTTAGGTTTTTGGATGACAGCTCTTCTCCCCTGCCTTTCAGTATGTTCATTAACATTCGGGGATGAATGTTCCCAAGGGGGAGATATTGTAATACCCGAAAGTCCCTTAGATCAGACTCGAAGGTTCAAACGAAGAAAATAGAAAAATATAGCCTAGGCCACAGACAAGTCGTCCAGTGACCCGTGGGAGGACATCACAAGTCGTTAAGTGACTCGTGAAGTGAAGGGAGGTTGGCAATGATTCTTGGTCTAAGGGTGTCCACGAGAGGCTTCCACGAGTCGTGATGTGACTCCACGACTCGTGGAATTGGTCGTGATCTGGAGCAGAGTCTATAATGAAGAGTGGCCAGTAGACTTCACGCATTGGTCACCACGAGTCATGGTGTCCCTCGTGGTGATTAACCGTGTGTAAATTTTTTAATATTTTAGTAAGTGTGTTTTTGTAATTTTTAAGCTCTCAAGTCTTAAACTACGTCGTTTTTGTAATTTTTAAGCTCCTAAGTCCTAAACTACATCATTTTAAGATCAGTTTGAAGGGTTTTAAGAGTTCTTAGCCTATTCTAAGCCTTCCTATTCCATGCATGCAAGATTAAGGAGTTCATATGATTGATCTTGGGCATATTTACATGTCCAAATACTATTTTATACCCATGTTTTACCCATGTTGTACCTTAATTTAAGTATAATCTTATGTATTTTGTGTAATTTGTGGCCATAGACTAAAAAATATGATTAGCTCTCTTTGTAGGTTGAAATTGCCAATGTATGGAGCTCAATGTGAAGATAATAGTCCTAATCTTGATGATAAATGTTAAGGGACGGATTATGGATGGTGAGACAAGCTAAAAAGGACATTTGGAGTCAACTCCATGCCATGGAGAAGCATTGGGGCGTTCACTAATGTGCCACAGTGCAAAAAATTAATTTATATAAGCAGGGGTTACCAAACAGTGAGCCTGCGTGATTGCTCCATGTCACGGAGCCTGATCTCCGTGTTAAGCTTCGTTCCACAGAGGCAAATCTTCGGGATGGGCAGCGTGCCATGGAGCTGTTTCACCACAGGCCAAATTTTACATTTTTCCAACTTATTATAAATTTAACCTTAGCTTCTAAGATCATTGATCACGAAATATTTTGAGAACAACGGAAATGAGCAAAGGGAGAAGTGAAGAACTCTACCTAGGGTTCGTTATTTTTCATTCTTTTTTAATCATTCTTGTAAGTACTTCACTTTAAATATGTTTTTAAGTATTTGTATGAACATGAGTGGCTAAACCTCTTCCTCTAGGGTTGAGACCACATGATATGATTGTAAATGCATGAATTCTTCATTGGTTTGAGTTTTTTGTTATTGTTTTGTCTTACATTCTTTGTTATTATTGTTTTTATGCTTGATAACCATGAAAACAAACTCGTTAAGCTTAGGTAAAATATCGAAAGAGTAACCCCTAGGTTAGAACACAAGAATGTAGGGAGCAAGTTCTTATCTTTACGATAGAATTCGCGGTTAGAATAGAAATTATACCTAATTTGCCTTACTTGGTTAATAAAACGGGATGAGCTAGACACCGACTTAGAATTGTCAGATCACCACTCATAGAAGTAGTTGTGAAGCTAAGTCAGGTTAAATGATTAGAGGCACAAAAGTCCATAATCAAGGGCATAGACCCCGTAAACCACATTTACGTAGTTAAATTGCTCACGAATTAGGACGTCACATCCCCACTCAACGATGTAGGTGTGAGACTAGTTTGTTGTGTTTAGAGGCTTGAGAGACCATGAATACCACTTTTTAACTATGTGAGATACCAACTGATGTTCATACTCGAACCATTGTGAATTATAGCATTGCATGATTATCAGGCCTTAACTCCAGTTGCTTCTTGTATTGTTTCTCGATTTTTTTTGTGATCACCTTTAGATTTAATTAAAATTATTCAAAATATCTTCTATCAACACTTATGAAGGTTAAATGAACACTTGAACTTGAATATTCGATGAATAAGTCCAACTCATGTGGGTTCAACATCCGGCTCTTAAAAAGGGCCACTGTATTACTTGTATGACCGCGTACACTTGCGCATGTGCTGAAGTGAAAATAAGTTTTTGGTGTCATTGCCGGGGACTAGTGAAATTGGTGAATTTCTTATTTTTTGTGTTGATGTAGAATTTTCTAAGTGTTGAAAAAAAATTTATTTTGTAAATTTTGTTATTTTTATTTTTTAGCTTGATACCCTTCTTGGCATGACATCATGGAGTACAAATGGGTTGAATGGTGGATACTCCTATGTCAATGATTCTTGTCTGAATTATGGAGGAGCCCACTTGTGGCAACATTGTGTGACTTGCAGTATATGTAGTGGTCAGGATGGCCATTGGAATGGTTGTCCAAATTTATATTCCCCTACCCCAAGCCCCTACGATGATCCTTCTGTTATTTTTGATGAGTATATGAATGATGTAGAGGAGGACATAAAACACCAAGTTCAGATAGAAAATATGTTAAAATAGTTCCTTGAGAAAACATAAGTGATGAGGGAGCAGATAGAAGTATTAGGAGTTCAGACTAAGGAAAATGGAGAGACCTTAGAAATGATAAGCGCCAAGTTCACGGAGATGATGGCTGAGGCTGAAGCTTGCTTTGATTTGCAAGTGACGGTCTTAGCCAATACTCAAGAGGGACTGTAAGGAGAAGAAAAAGGTGAGTTCTTGGAACAAGATCAACAGTTAGAAGCTCCTGAGAGTCTCCATGATGGTCTCAAACATATGGCCTATCCATTCACGAAAGGATAGGGAGAGTTCCAACCATTTGACATTCATGTGGAGTCAGATGTTGATGTGGAGAAGGTGGACACGAGTAAGGAGGTCAAGCACAATGCAGTTTCAGAGTTAAGGTGTATTGTACCCGACTTGAAGCATTTCTCGACATTAAGTTTGGTTGACAACCTAGAAATAGAGTCTTCCAAGCTTGTAGAGAAAGTTTTAAAGAAGGAACAAGCCCCGTATATTCTGAAATTTGCTGATTTCGAGAGACAAAATGACTTCACTTATGTAAGGGACAATAAGTGCCAGAGGCAATAGTTACTGCTTGGTCCTTTCATTTTTTCACCACCACCCCTGGAGCATGAGAGGAAACTGGAGAATAAATTAGGGGTGAGATTCATATCATCAAAGTGGAGGAAAGTGTGGTGAAACTTGATGTGTCGTGTCGTGACGTAAAATAAGGCGCTTCTTGGGAGGTAACCCAAGAGTACCACCGGTACAATTTCTCTTGCTCTATTTGAATTTTGTTTACCTTCACTTTTTGTTTTTGTTTTTGTTGGTGTGACTTAATCACAGATTGAGGGGAAGTCTGAGTACCCTTAGAAGAGGATGCTAAGGAGCATGTCAAAGTGCAATTGTGGGGTTGAGGATCCCCAAGATGAAAAATGGACAACGCATGTTGCTAGCTAGGCCTAGAGGCCTCAAGAAGTATCTCTCACCTTTAGTCCTGCTTTTAAATTATGCTTTGGGGACATACCATATTTTGTGTGTGGGGTGAGGGAAATTTCAGAATTTTTCGCTAAGTTATTTCGGGTGAATGTGGTGCTGGGTATAATGTTTTTGTTGAAAAATTTTGAATTGAGAATAGTTCACCCACCCTTTGGTTTTTCTTTTCAGTTCTTTTCCGAAGGGGGGCACTTTGAATCGAGAAATAAAAAATTTCATTTGTTTGTACATAACGTTTTAGTCATAGTTAGGGACTTTCCCGAAGATGGATGGATGACGACCGTCTTGAGGGAAAGTTAGTCAATAGGTGTTGTGTTTGAACCCTTAGCTGATGGATGGCTTAATGTTCTTGTTATGTGCTATACATGATTGTGAGATGCAAGTGGTGTTAATTTTGAAGCATGTTAGCAAATGTATAACTTTTTTTGAGACACCTAGGCTCTTGAATGTGAGATAACAACTGAAGTTTTCATACTCGAACCATTGTGAATGGTAGCATTGCATGATTATCAGGCGTTAACTCCAGTTGCTTCTTATATTATTTCTCGATTTTTTATTGTGATCACCTTTAGATTTAATTAAAATTATCCAAAATATCTTCTATCAATACTTCTGAAGATTAAATTAACACTTGAACTTGAATATTTGCTGAATTAGTCCAGCTCCTGTGGATTCAACATTCGGATCTTAAAAAGGGCCATTATATTGCTTGTACGACCGCGTACGCTTGCGCGTGTACTGGAGTGCAAACAATGATATCAAGCTTGGGGATTCCTTACGTTCTTCCTCAATTCACTTGTGTTTTCAAGGGAGATTGTGATATCAAAGTAGCTAGGTACGTAGAGTGAATTGGAGTATTCCTTCACTGTCATTCCCAAATCTTCTTCTAAATTCATGAAATTCAAGGTTGATGGTTCCAAGGGTTTCAACCCAATTGATGAAATTCTTTATGTGTCTATCATGGGTCAATCCTATTCACGTTTTTAAGTTGTTTTAAGATTCATTGTCATGTTTTATAATGATTTCACTTACAAATTATGATTTCATAGTTTTAAAAATAAGATGCCCAAAAATATAAGTCCATGAATCGTTAAGATTATGATCTATGTTTTCAAGTTTTATGAAATATCTATGGTGAGAATATGATTTTGAACTACCCATGTCAATATCCATGATTTTATCTATCAAGTTTATTTTAAAGCATGTTTAAGTTTGGGCAAGCCCAAATGATCAAGTATGTTTAATGATTTACTTCAATTTCATTATATTAGCTTACCACATGGTTTTTGGAGTCTAGACTCCCTCTTTTCAGATTTTGGTATGTTTTGAGCCAAGGTTCGTCATGTTAAAGTTTCATATTTATGAATGTACTATTATGATTCACCCTCATCGAAAGGTGATGCTTTAGCTTCATTGAAAAATGATGGGAGAGCATATGTATGTTTTGGGAGTACTGTCTAGCACCGAGCAGGCTAGGGGTTCATACAACACGGGGCTTCTAAACTACGTGCCAACGTAGGTTTAGTCAGATTCTTTGGGACCTCCATTGTGAGCTTGCCCTTCCCCCGAGGGGCCTTCAAATTGATATCAATATCATGGTAGCACCCTTAGCCATGGAAAGGCTTTGGTCGGCTTTTCCCACTCGAGTGTAATAGTTGGGACCACTTAAGCTCTATCGTGGTAGTGTCGATTATATGACGAGTCTCCCATTGTTCCTCATGATTTCAGTTATGTATGTTCATTTGTCACGATATTATGTTTTCATTAGGTTTGGCCTAATGTTAAGTTTTACATATGATTATTAGCTTATGATTTGGGTCATTCGATACAGTTATGATATTCAGTTATGTTTAAATCATGCTTTCAAATAATAGCATGTTATCCTTACTCTCAAAACCTTATGATGAAATGTTTTATGATACGAATGATTTCAGTTTTACTTACCTTGCATAATCGATACATTCCAAGTACTGACCATATACTCTATGTTTTAGTATTTCATGATACAAGCTCGGATGTTCAGGTTCAGTCCCGCCGCTAGTTAGTTCCCAGAGTTAGTATATCCAAATTATTAGTGAATCCTCATCCTCCGAGGACCTCTTTATCAATTTGTTATCAGTATCTTTCAGTTTCAATTTATTAGTGAGCTAGTTGGGGTCTTGTCCCATCATCTCATTAAGATGTTAGAGGCTTATCAGACATAATATATATTCAGCTTTGGATCAAAGTTATGTATTCCATTATCCTTATGTTGTTAAATATTCAGACTTTCGCTATATCAGATGTTGGCTTCAGCTTTAATATTTGAGCTTTAGATTTATGTTAATGCCATGGTTCAACTTGGAGACATTTATCATTCTAGTTTTGTGTCTCAAACCGGGCCTATGTTCGAGTCGTGACAACCTTGATATCAGAGAATTAGGTTTTAAAGTGTCCTAGAGTGTCTAAAAGTTGCGTTAAGTAGAGTTTTTTTCATGGGTTTGAAGCACACCAAACTTATGATGAAGAAGCTACGAACCATTTTAGGAAATTTTCCTCTTTTTAATGATTTATGTCGTGCGATGACATGTCTCTCTATCCTTCTAACTTGTTCTATACACATTTGCAGAATCATGCCTCCTCACCGAGTTAATGGAAGAAGGAACGGAAACAAAAATGGACATGAGAATGACAATGGAGACGGGCACTAGTAGGTCCCACTAGCCCCCAAGGATCATGTGCCCTAGCAGGTTTCCCGCACTGAGTTTAGGGAAGCCATCCAGATGTTGGCACAAGCATTGACCACCTAGGTAAACCAGAAGGCGGTGGCTCATGTTCCTCAGAATGGGAACGCGACAACGGAAAGAGTTATGGACTTCCAGCAGGATGAATCCCCCTAAGTTCCTTGGATCGAAGGTGGACGAGGATCCACACGAGTTTATTGATGATATCCAGAAGATCACCCAGATTATTGGGGTGACAAGGAAGGAGTGTGCAGATCTAGCCTCTTATAAGCTAAATGGGGTTGCTCATATCTGGTTCAGGTAGGGGAAGGATGGCCGGGGAGTTGGCGTTGATCCCATTGTTTGTGATGAGTTTCTTACTGCATTCTTGGATCAGTTCTTTCCCCAAGAGATGAGGGAGATTAAGGCAGCTGAGTTCGTGAACCTGAGGAAGAACAAAATGATAGTCCAAAAGTATGATTTAGAGTTCACCCACTTACCCAAATATGCCTCGGAGATGGTGGCTGATCAGATAGCACGGGTGAGCAGGTTTGTACATGGAGTAGCGGACTACCTGGTCAAGGATTGCAGGACAGTTATGCTTCATCAGGACCTCAAC
The DNA here is from genome assembly GCA_035772735.1 of Datura wrightii. Taxonomy (NCBI): domain Eukaryota; kingdom Viridiplantae; phylum Streptophyta; class Magnoliopsida; order Solanales; family Solanaceae; genus Datura; species Datura wrightii. The sequence goes on from JASDFA010000002.1 coordinate 19,525,827, forward strand.
TTCTCCCGATTGGTTTTGTATGCCCAGTATATAGAGGTAGCACATTTGAGGTTGACGAAGTCCAATAGGGCCAGGATAGATAGTTTGGAGTTCTCCCAGCAGAGGCATGGTGGTGGGAATCATCAGCAATCACTCCATAGATCATCAACCCCAGCACCATCAGCAGGGAGTGTACGATCTAGGTCTAGGCTTGATCAGAGGGGGCGAGCATCAGGCTCCCAAGGTCAGGGGTGCAGACTTGTAGAGCCCAGTATTCCAGGTTGTGACAGGTGTGGTAGGAGGCACACTGGTTAGTGTTTAGCAGTTATGGGTTCTTGTTTCGGGTGTCGGAAGCTCGGACATATGCTCAGAGATTTCCCAATGTCTAGACAGGGACAGGGTAGAGGCGAAGACCGAACAACTAGTTCAGCAGTCCCACCAGCATGCTCAGCTCAACAGGGCGCCTCCACTAGTGCATGTGGTAGTCAATGTCAGAATAGGTTTTATGCCCTCGAATCTCGTCAGGAGTAGGAGGTCTCTCCAGATGTAGTCACTAGTATGTTATGAGTGTTTCACCTTGATGTTTATGCATTGTTAGATATAGGGGATACTTTATCTTTTGTGACGCCCTATGTTGCTAGTAGTTTTTGAGTCAGTCCCAAAATCCTATCAGAACCCTTGTGAGTCTCATCTCCAGTCGGTGATTCAGTCATAGCTTGACGGGAGTACAGAAATTGACCTACACAGTCCTTTAGAAAGTAACCTCAAAAGATTTAGTAGAGTTAGCCATGACAAATTTGGATGTCATCTTTGGCATGGATTGGCTACATGCTTGTTATGCCTCTGTAAATTGTAGAACCCGTGCGGTAGAGTTCTAGTTTTTAGGTGGGCCAGTCCTAGAGTTGGAGGATAGTTCAGTTGTGCTTGTAGGTCATTTCATAGCCTACCTTAAGGCCAGAAAGATGATCTCTAAGGGTTGCGTGTACTATCTAGTTCGGGTTAAGGATGCTACATTCGAGACCCCGACTATCTAGTCAGTTCCTATAGTGTATGATCGCCTTTGGCCAGAAAGATGATCTCTAAGGGTTGCGTGTACCATCTTGCTCGGGTTAAGGATGCTACATTGGAGACCCTGACTATCCAGTCAGTTCCTATAGTGTATGAGTATCCTAAGGTGTTTCCAGATGATTTACCGGGAATCCCTCCCGAGAGGGAGATTGACTTTGGAATTGACCTTCTTCTCGATACGCAGCCTATATCTATTCCTCCTTATAGAATGGTTTATAGTTGACCTAAAAGAGCTGAAGGAATAGATGAAGGACCTCTTAGACAAGGGTTTCATCAAAACCTAGCAAATCCTCGTGGGGTGCACCAGTTCTCTTTGTCCAAAAGAAAGATGGTTCTCTACGGATGTGCATCAATTATCGAAAGTTGAACAAAGTTAAAATCAAGAACAGGTATCCCCTCTAAGAATTGGTGACTTGTTTTACCAGCTTCAAGGTGCTAAGTGTTTTTCAAAGATAGACCTCAGATCTGGATATCATCAGCTCAGAGTTAAAGAGAGTGACATCCCGAAGACAACTTTCAATACTCGGTATAGTCACTATGAGTTTGTAGTTATGAATTTTGAATTAACAAATTCTCCTGCAGCTTTTATGAATTTAATGAACAGGGTGTTCAAGCCATATTTGGATATGTTTATGATCATGTTCATTGATGATATTCTCATATACTTTTGGAGCAAGGAGGAGCATGCCGCTCATTTGAGAGTGGTATTACAGATTCTAAAGGATCGCCAGCTATATGCTAAATTCAGCAAGTGTGAGTTTTGGCTAAAGTTAGTTGCATTTTTAGGTCATGTGGTGTCAAGTGAGGGTATGCACGACTCTCAAAAGATAGAAGTTGTGAAGAATTGGCCCAATTTAGTCCTTCAGATATCAGGAGTTTCTTGGGTTTAATTGGTTACTACAAGAGGTTTGTTAAAGGGTTTTTATCCATTGTAGCACCGTTGACTAAGTTTACCTAGAAGAAAGTGAAGTTTCAATTGTCGGAGGCCTTTGATAAGAGCTTCCAAGAGTCGAAGACTCAACTCACCTCAGCATTAGTGTTGACTCTACCTGAAGGTATCGATGGATTTGTGGTATATCGTGATGCCTTTAGGATCGGTCTTGGTTGTGCATTAATGCCGCACAGTAAGGTTATAGCCTATGCTTCTAGGCAGCTTAAGGTCCATGAAAAGAATTATCCGATTCATGACCTTGAGTTGGCGGTGGCGGTATTTTCCTTGAAGATTTGGAGACACTATCTATACGGGGTCTATGTGGGTATGTTTACAGGCCAAAAGAATCTACATTACGTGTTTACCCAAAAGTATCTAAACTTGTGACAAAGTAGATGGTTGGAGCTTCTTAAAATATTATGATATGAGTGTCCTCTATCTTCAAGCAAGGCTAATGTGGTGGTAGACGCTCTTAGCAGACTTTCCATGGAGAGTGTGTCTCTTGTAGATGAGGGGAGAAAGGAGTTGGTGAAGTATGTGCATCGACTTACATGACTAGGGGTTCGCCTTATTAATTCGACATATGGTGGGGTTATTGTTTAGAATGGTCCAGAGTCCTCTTTGGTAACTGAAGTCAAGGCTAGGAAAGACGAGGATCTGATTCTAGTAAAGTTGAAGAAAGCAGTTCAATATCATAAGGTTGAGGTCTTCTCCCAAGGAGATATGGCGTACTTTGATATCCGAGTCGTTTGTGTGTTCCAAGTGTGGATGATTTGAGGGATCAGATGTTGCATGAGGCTAATGGTTCTCGATATTCTATACATCCAAGTGCCACCAAGATGTACCATGAACTATGGGAAGTCTATTGGTGGAGTGGGATGAAGAAGGACATAACAGTGTTTGTGGATAAGTGTCCAAATTATCAACAATTTAAAATAGAGCATCAAAGACCTAGAGGTGTGCTTCAAGACATTAGTATCCCTACATGAAAGTGGGAGGAAATCAATATGGACTTCATTATAGAGTTACGCCATACTCATCGACAGTATGACTCTATTTTGGTGATTGTACATAGGTTGACTAAAGCAACTTATTTTCTACCGGTCAAAACTACCGATTCAATGGATGATTATGCTAAATTGTATATGCAGGAGTTGGTTCAGTTGCATTAAGTGCCCTTGTCAATCATATCAGATAGAAGTACCTAGTTTACCTCTAAGTTTTGGAGGTCATTTCAGAAAGGGACTCAGTACTCAAGTCAAGCTTTGCACGACTTTTCACCTGGAGACAAATGGTCAGGCTAAACATACTATTCAAACTCTTGAGGATATGTTGAGAACATGTGTGGTTGACTTCAAGGGTAGTTGGGATGATTATTTACCTCTCATTGAGTTTGCATATAACGACATCTACTATTCAAGCATTCAGATGGCTCCGTTTGAGGCTCTTTATGAGGAGAGATGTAGATAACCTATTGGTTTGTTTGAAGTCGATGAAGCTACATTGATAGGACTAGATTCAGTTCATGAGGCTATGGAGAAAGTCTAGCCTATAAGGGAAAGGTTGAAAACAACTCAGAGTCATCAAAAGTCTTATGCCGATGTGAGATGGAGAGAACTTGAATTTGAAGTTGATGATTGGGTGTTTATAAAGGTGTCTCACATGAAGGGAGTGATGAGATTCGGAAAGAAGGGGGAACTTAGTTCCCGCTATGTTAGCCCATACCGGATTGTGAGATGTGTCGACAAGGTGGCTTATGAGTTGGATTTGCCCACAGAATTAGCTTCAATACATCCAATTTTTCATGTATCACTTTTGAAGATGTGTATGGGTGACCCAACTTTGGTTGTTCTAGTGGAGAGCATAGGTGTGAAGGATAGTCTTAGTTATTAGGAGATTCCGATCGAGATTCTTGATCATCAGGTTCGGATGCTAAGGAACAAGAGGTAGCTTAAATAAAGGTGTTTTGGAGGAATCAACATGTTGAGGGAGCAACATGGGAAGCCGAGGTAGATATGATGGCTAAATACCCGTATCTTTTCCCTTCTATCCTAGTTCTAGCTTGAGGTATTGGTTTCCTCCTTAGTACTTTATTCAGTATCATGCGTTCCAGTTTCTTTCATGACAGTGCATGCATGTGTGATTCATGAATTCAGTTCAGACATGTATTTTAGTTTGGAGTCAGTCCTCCGTCAGTTTTCAGCTTTAGATGTTTAGTGTTTGGGAAGATAGCTCTTTTCCCAGCCTTCAATATGTTCAATCATATTCAATGGCGAATATTCCCAAGGGGGAGATATTGTAATACCCGAAAGTCCCTTACATTAGACCTGAGGGTTCAAGAAAAGAAAATAGTAAAATGTAGCCTAGGCCATAGGATTAATCATCCGGTGATCCGTGGAAGGACTTCACGAGTCATTAAGTGACTCGTGAAGTGAAGGGAGGTTGGCAACGATTCTAGGCCTGGGGGTGACCATGAGAGGCTTCCACGAGTTGTAATGTGACTCCACGAATTATGGAGTTGGTTGTTGTTTGTAGCAGAGTCAAAAATAGGAGAGTTGTCCAGTAGACTTTACGTATTGGTCTCCACGAGTCGTGGTGTCCCTCGTGGTGACTGGCAGTGTGTAATTTTTCCTGCGTTTTAGTAAGGATGTTTTTGTAATTTCTAAGCCTCTATGTTCTAAACTACATCGTTTTAAGAATAGTTAGGTGGGTTTTAAGAGCTCTTAGCCTATTCTAAGTCTTTCCATTCCATGCATGCAAGATTAAGGAGTTCATTGGAGATCAAGCTTTAGGATTCCTTAGGTTCTTCCTCAACTCACTTGGGTTTCAAAGGAGATTGTGAAATCAAAGTAGCCAGGTATGTAGGGTTATAAATGGGTGTATTCCTTCAATCTCATGCCCAAATCCTCTTCTAATTTCATAAAATTCAAGGTTGATGGTTCCATGAGGTTTCAACCCAATTGATGAAATTCTCTATGTGTCTATTGGGTCAATCCTATTCATGTTTCAAATGTTGTTTTAAGATACATGGGCATGTTTTGTAATGATTTCAATTATAAATTATGATTTCAAAGTTTTAAAAAGAAGATGCCCAAATATGTAAGTTCATGAAGAGTTGAGAATATGATCTATATTTTAAAGTATGATGAAATGTCTATGGTGAGAGTATGATTTCGAATTGCCCATGTCTATATCCATGATTTTGCCTATCATGTCTATTTCAAAGCATGTTTAAGTTTGGGCAAGCCCATACGATCAAGTATGTTTCACGATTTACTTTAATTTCATGATATTAGCTTATCACATGGTTTTTGGAGCCTAGACTCTCTCTTATCAGTTTGTGGTATGTTTTGAGACTAGGCTCCTCATGTTAAAGTTTCAGATTTATGTATGTACTATTATGATTCAGTTTCATCGAAAGGTGATGGTTCGGCTGGAAAATGATGGAGACCATATGTATGTTTTTGGACGTAGTGTCTAGCACCAAGCAGGCTAGGTGTTCAGACAACCCCAGGTCTAAGAACAACATTCCAACGTAGGTTCATTTAAACTCTTTGGAACCTCCTTTGTGAGCTTTCCCTGCCCCCAAGGGGCCTTCAGGTTGACATAAATATCATGGTAGAGCCCTTAGCCCTGGAAAGGCTTTGGACGGCTCTACCTACTTGAGTGTAATAGTCGAGACCATGTAAGCTCTATCGTGGTAATGTCGGTTATATGACGAGTCTCCCATTGTTCCTTATGATTTTAGTTATGCACGTTCATCTGTCACGATATTATGTTTTCATTAGGTTTGGCCTAATGTTCAGTTTTACTTATGATTATCAGTTTACGATTTGGGTCATTCGATACAGTTATGATATTCAGTTATATTTAAGTCATGCTTTTAGATAATAGCATGTAGCGTTACTCTCAAAACCTTATGACGAAATGTTTTATGATACGAATGATTTCAGTTTCACTTACTTTGAGGTTTTACTTACCTTGCATAATCGAGTACATTCTAAGTACTGACTGCATACTCTATGTTTTAGTATTTCATGATAAAAGCTCAGATGTTCAAGTTCAGTCCCGCAGCTAGTCAGCTCCCAGAGTTAGTATATCCAGCTTGTTAGTGAGTCCTCATACTCCAAGGACCTCTTTATCAGTTTGTTATCAGTATCTTTCAGTTTCAATTTATTAGTGAGCTAGTTGGGGTCTTGTCTCATCAGCTCATCAACATGTTAGTGGCTTATCAGACTTAATATGTATTCAACTTCGGATCAGAGTTATGTATTCCATTATCCTTATGTTGTTAAATATTCAGACTTCCGCTATATTAGTGTTGGCTTCCACTTTAATATTTGAGCTTTAGATTTATGTTAATGCCATGCTTTTACTTGGAGAAATTTATCATTCTAGGTTTCATGTCTCGAACCGGGACTATGTTCGAGTCATGACAACCTTGGTATCATAGCATTAGGTTTTAAAGTGTCCTAGAGTGTCTGAAAGTTGTATTAAGTAGAGTTTTTTTCATGGGTTTGAAGTGCGCCACACTTATGATGAAGAGGCTACGAAGCGTTTTAGGAAATTTTCCTTCTTTAATGATTTATGTCGTGCAATGAAATTTCTCTCTATCCTTCTAACTCGTGGTATACGTGTTTGCGACATCATGCCTCCTCACCGAGTTAATAGAAGAAGGAACGTAAATAGAAATGGCCATGAGAATGAAAATGGAGAAGGGCATCAGTAGGTCCCTCTAGCTCCTGAGGATCATGTGCCCGAGCAGATTGCCCACACTGAGTTAAGGGCATCCATCCAGATGTTGGCACAGGCATTAACCACCTTGGTCAACCAGTAGGTGGTGGCTTGTGTTCCCTAGAATGGGAATGCAGCAGCGAATAGAGTTAGGGACTTCCTCAGGATGAATCCCCTTGAGTTCCTTTGATCGAAGGTGGACGAGGATCCACACGAGTTTATTAATGATATCTAGAAGATAACCCAGATTATTGGGGTGAAAGGGGAGGAGTGTGTAGATCTAGCTTCTTATAAGCTGAAAAGGGTTGCTCACATCTGGTTCAGGCAGGGGAAGGATGGCCAGGGAGTTGGAATGGATCCCATTGTATGCGATAAGTTTCTTACCATGTTCTTGGACCTGTTCTTTCCCGAGAGGTGAGGGAGATCAAGGCAGCAGAGTTTGTGAACTTGACGAAGAACAACATGATAGTCTAGGAGTATGATTTCTAGTTCACCCACTTATTCTAATATGCCCTGGAGATGGTAGCTGATCAGATAGCCCGGGTGAGCATATTTGTACATGGAGTAGCGGACTACCTAGCCAAGGATTGCAGGACCGTTATGCTTCATCAGGACCTCAACTTCTCCTGATTGGTTTTGTATGCCCAGTATATGGAGGTAGCACATTTGAGGTTGACGAAGGAGAATAGGGCCAGGATAGATAGTTTGGAGTTCTCCCAGCAGAGGCATGGTGGTGGGAATCATCAACAGTCCCAGCACCGTCAGCAGGAGCATATGATCTAGTTCTAGGCGTGATCAGAGGGGGCGAGCATCAAGCTCCCAAGGTCAGGGGTGCAGACCTATAGAACCCAGTGTTCCAGGTTGTGATAGGTGTGGTAGGAGGCACACTGGTCAGTGCTTAGCAGTTACAGGTGCTTGTTTTGGGTGTGGGAAGTCCGGACATATGCTCATAGATTGTCCAACGGCTAGATAGGGACAGGGTAGAGGCCAAGACCCAGCCACTAGTTCAGGAGTCCCACCAACATGCTCAGCTCATCAGGGTGCCTCCACTAGTACAGGTGGTAGTCAACGTCAGAACAGGTTTTATGCCCTTGAATCTCGTAAGGATAGAAGGTCTCTCCAGATGTAGTCACTAGTATGTTATGAGTATTTAATGTTGATGTTTATGCATTGTTAGATCTAGGGGATACTTTATCTTTTGTGACGCCCTATGTTTCTAGTAGTTTTTGAGTCAGTCCCGAAATCCTATCAGAACCCTTCTCAGTCTCGTCTCCAATCGATGATTCAGTCATAGATGACGGGAGTGCAAAAATTGCCCTACATAGTCCGTCAGAAAGTAACCTCAGTAGATTTAGTAGAGTTGGCCACAATATATTTTGATTTCATCTTTGGCATGGATTTGCTACACGCTTTTTATGCCTTTGTAAAATGTAGAACCCGTGCAATAGAGTTCTAGTTTTTGGGTGGGCCAGTCCTAGAGTGGAAGGATAGTTCAATTGTGCTTGTAGGTCATCTCATTTCCTACCTTAAGGCTATAAAAATGATATTTAAGGGTTGCGTATACATTCTAGTTTGGGTTAAGGACACTACGTTAGAGACCCTGACTATCCAGTCAGTTCCAATAGTCTATGAGCATCATGAGGTTTTTTCAGATTATCTACCGAAAATCCCTCCTAAGAGGGAGATTGACTTTGGTATTGACCTTCTTCCAATACGCAACCTATATCTATTCCCCCTTGTAGAATGGCTCCAGCTGAGCTAAAGGAGTTGAAGGACAGTTGAAGGACCTATTAGACAAGGGTTTCATCAGACCTAGCAAATCCCCATGTGGTGCACCAGTTCTCTTTGTCTGAAAGAAGGATGGTTCTCTTCGGATGTGCATCAATTATAGACAGTTGAGCAAAGTCACAATCTAGAACAGGTATTCCCTCCACAAAATTGATGACTTATTTTTCCTGCTTCAGGGTGCCTAGTGTTTTTCAAAGATAGACCTCAGATCAGGATATCATCAACTCAGAGATAGGGAGAGTAACATCCGGAAGATAGATTTCAGGACTCCGTATGGTCATTATGAGTTTGTAGTTATGTCTTTTGGACTAACGAATACTCCTACAACTTTTTAATGAACAGGGTGTTCAAGCCATATTTTGACATGTTCGTGATCATGTTTATTAATGATATTCTCATATACTCTCAGAGCGACACGGAGCATGCCGCTCATCTGAGAGTTCATTCAGTTCATGTGTTCCAATTTCTTTCAAGCCAGTGCATGCATGTGTGATTCATGAATTCAGTTCAGACATGTATTTCAGATTGGAGTCAGTCACTTCATTAGTTTTTAGCTTTAGATATTCAGTGCTTGGGATTATAGCTCTTTCCCCAACCTTTAAGTATGTTCTTTCACATTCAAGGATGAATGTTCCCAAGGGGGAGATATTGTAATACCCAAAAGTCCATTAGATCAGAGTGGAGGGTTCAAGTGAAGAAAACAGAAAAATGATGCCTAGGCCACATGATGAGTCATCCAGTGATCCATGGGAGGACTTCATAAGTCATTAAATGACTCGTGAAGTGAAGGGAGGTTTGCAAGGATTCTTGGCCTGTGGATCACCAGGAGAGGCCTCCACGAGTCGAGATGTGACTCCACGACTCATGGAGTTGATCCTGGTCTGGAGCAGAGTCAAAAATGGAGAGTTGTCCAGTAGAAATCTCGTGTTGGTCACCATAAGTCGTTAGGTGCACCACGAGTCGTGGTGTCCCTCATGGTGACTGGTAGTATGTAATTTTTCCTATGTTTTAATAAGGGTGTTTTTCATATTTTCTAAGCTCCTAAGTCCTAAACTATATCGTTTTAAGATCAGTTAGGAGGGTTTTAAGAGTGCTTAGCCTATTCTAAGCCTTACCATTCCATGCATGCAAGATTAAGGAGTTCATTGGAGATCAAGCTTGAGATTCCTTAGGTGCTTCCTCAATTCACTTGGGTTTTCAAGGGATATTGTGAAATCAAAGTAGCCAGGTATGTAGGGTTATGAATGGGAGTATTCCTTCACTCTCATGCCCAAATCCTCTTCTAAATTCATGAAATTCAAGGTTGATGGTTCCATAGGGTTTCAACCCAATTGATGAAATTCTCTATGTGTCTATCATGGGTAATCCAATTGTCCTTAGATAGTTATGACGCTTCTAGATAATCAGCTCTGACCAGTCTAGAACCCAATTTCAGGATCTGGTCCGATAAGACTCTCAGGGTAATTTTAGTTATATATCCCTGACTATTCTTAGATCCTAGTTTCGAGCTATCAGCTTAGCATTCAATTTAGGTTTTTCAGTGGGAGTAGGACTTAACATAGAGCAGATCGGGGTTCCAGTGCACCCAAGCTCCTAGAACTACGTTGCCAGCATGGGTTATAGTATTTATTGGCTTGAGAGGCCCCAGACTTATGTAATCACCCAATTCATGCCTTTATACCCTGGAAAGGTATATTGGGTCCTACTGATGAGGTGAATACATCGGACTCCACGTCTAGCTCACGTGGTTATATGTCGGTTATAGACTCTCCGCTAGTCAGCTCAGTTCAGTCTCAGATTATTCAAGTTCAATTCAGTTCAGATCAGTTTAGTGTAGTATCTCAGACTCAGTATTTCAACTTAGGCCATGTCTTTGACCACCAGACAGGGTCATCCTGACCATTTCAGTTTACTTCAATTGTCTCATTTCAGTATATTATTTGGTCATTGCATGTCCTTCTAGTTCAGTCATTTATATCCAAAATCATGTTTTCTCTCACTTACTCAGTATATTCAAAGTACTGACACATACTTTTATGCTGTATCGTTTCATGATACAGACGCAGGTTCTCAGACCCAGCGCCATTAGCAGACTTCGTTCAGACCTCTCTCCCAGCAGTAGAAGTATGAGTCCTCATCTCTCGAGGACGTTAGTTCATTTATTTCAGTTTCTTTTATTGTTATTATTCAGTTAGCCTTAGAGTTAGCTGGGGGTTTATCCGAGCAACTCCTTAGTTAAAGGGCTTTCAGACACAAACGTGGTTTCAGTTTATTTGTATTGCTCAAATGTTTTAAACTATATGATTCAAATTTTCTTTCATAAATGTTTTGATATCATTATTTCAAAGCTTCCGCTATGCATGTTTTACTCAGAATACCAGTGTATAATAGACCAAGGGTTGACTTGGGGTTATTTGTGACTCCAAGTACCGTGTTCCATCCAGAGTGTTGACTCGAGGTGTGACAAACTTGATATAAAAGGACTAGGTTTAGAGTATCCTCGGAATGTCTGAAAGCCGGATCGAATAGAGTCCTTTTCATGGGTGTGAAGCGCGCCACACTTATGACGAGGAGGCTACGAGATGTTATTAGGAAAACTCTCTTTTGTTTATACTCTTTATCGTGTGTTAATGTTCAAACCCAGAAACATCCTTCTAACTCGTGCTCTTTTTTATTTCAGTGAATCATGCCTCCCAGATGTGGTAACAGAAGAAGGGCCGGTAACGCCAACAGACCTGCCCCACCAGGCCCGGCAGCCCCTCAAGATGATTCAGTATCTACCACTGAATTCAGGGCGGCCATTCAACTGCTTGCCCAAACAGTCACCAACTAGGTGAACCGGTAGGTGGTGCCAATGAACACCAATGGGTCGGCAGCAGCTTCTAGGGTGCGAGACTTCACCTGTATGAACCCTTTATCATTTCAGGGATCCAAGGTAGGGGAGGACCCCCAAGAGTTTGTGGATGAGATCAAGAAGATTGCCCGCATTATGGGCGTCAGCTCCTCTGAGAGTGCTGATCTGGCTACCTACTAGCTAAAAGGGGTAGCTCAGGTCTAATATGAATAATGGAAAGAGGGGAGGCTAGAGAGAGCAAGACCAGTAGAGTGGGAGGAGTTCAACACAGCCTTCCTGGACAGGTTTTCCCCTTGGGAGCTGAGGGAGGCAAAAATGGCGGAGTTTATGAACTTGAAATAGGGCAACAGGACCGTGGAAGAATATGCAAGCTTACCAGGCTGTCTAAGTACGCTCCAGATATGGTAGTCGAGCCAAGGGCTCGCATGTTGAAATTTATGTACATAGTGTCGAACCTGGTCCTCAAGGAGTGCAGGACAGTGATGCTGATTAGAGATATAAGCCTCTCCAGCCTGATTGTCAATGCCCAACATATTGAGGCTGAAAAACTAAAGGACATGGAATGAAAGAACAAATGGATACGGACTGGCCAGTCAGATTACGACAATTAGAGGTCTAGCAGTAGTAGCCGCCCACAGCCGCAGCAGCAACAGCAACAATAGCAGAGAACCCCAACATCCAACTCAGCCAGCGCCCCAACCTTCCAATCCCGTCAGGATCTGAGGGATGGAGCATCTGGCACTCAATCTCAAAGCCACAGTGCCGAAATAAATATCCAGTTTGCCCCAAGTGTGGCAAGAACCACCCGGGAGAGTGCCTTCAAGGTCGAGAGGTCTATTTTAGTTGTGGACAGCTCGGACATCGACTCGGGAAGTGTCCATTAGCTGGACAAGGGAGATCACATTCTACCACATCATCAGCTCCAACAGGTCAACCAGCTCAGCAGGCCAACACATCAGGTGCGGATGGCGGTCAACGTCAAAACCATTTCTATGCATTATCTTCCCGTTAGGATCAGGAGAGTTCACCAAACATAGTCACGGGTATGTTAGGCCTCTTTTACCTGGACGTGTATATCCTCTTAGATCCAGGAGCCACTTTTTCATTTGTGACTCCCTACATAGCAGTCCAGTTCCATATCAGTCCAGAGGTCCTCTCAGAACCTTTCTCAATCTCCACCCTTGTTGGCGAGTCAGTTAGAGCCAGTCGACTGTACAAAAACTGCCCAATCTCGTTATTGAATAAAGTCATTCCAGCTAATCTCATAGAATTAGACATGGTCGATTTTGACCTTATCCTCGGCATGGATTGGTTATACTCCAGTTATGCCTCAATTGACTGTAGAACTAGAGTTGTCAAGTTCCAGTTTCCAAATGAACCCATGTTAGAATGGTCGGGCAGTAATTTAGCACCTAAGGGTAGGTTTATTTCCTACCTTAAGTCCTAGAAACTCATCTCCAAGGGATGTATTTATCATCTAGTTTGGGTTAAGGATTCCAACTCTGAGACCCTAACTATCCAGTCAGTTCGAGTGGTTAGAGAGTTTCCAGATGTATTCTTTAAGGATCTTCCTAGAGTTCCCCCTGAATGGGAAATAGACTTCGGGATAGACCTTCTCCCAGATATCGATCCCATCTCTATCCTCCTTACAGAATGGCTCAAGATGAGCTTAAAGAGTTGAAGGAGCAATTAAAAGATCTTCTTGACAAGGGTTTTATCATACCTAGCACCTCTCCCTGGGGTGCTCCAGTACTATTCGTGCATAAGAAAGACGGTACCCTCAAAATGTGCATAGATTACTATTAGTTGAACAAGGTCATAGTCAAGAACAGGTATTCCCTACCTAGAATTGATGACCTATTTGACCAACATCAGGGAGCCAATTGTTTTTCAAATATAGATCTCAGGTCGGGATACCATCAGCTAAGGGTCAGAGAGTGACATACTAAAAATAGCATTCAGAACTCGGTATGGTCACTACGAGGTTGTGGTTATATTCTTCAGGCTAACGAACGCCCCCACAACCTTCATGGACCTGATGAATAGATTCTTCAAGCAATATCTGGATATGTTCGTCATTGTGTTCATCGACGACATTCTGGTATACTCCAAAAATGAGGAAGAGCATGCTAATCACCTGAGGATAGTGCTTCAAACGCTTAGAGACGGCCAGTTATTCGCCAAGTTTGACAAGTGTGAATTCTGGTTGAAGTCTGTGACTTTTATACGTCACGTGGTCTCGGGCGAAGGTATTCAGGTTGATCCTCAAAAGATAGCAGCAGTGAAAGATTGGCCCAAACCTACCTCTCCGATGGAAATTAGGTGTTTTCTGGGCTTAGCTAGTTATTACCGACGATTTTGGAAGGTTTCTCCTCTATAGCATCTCCTCTGACTAAGTTAACTCAGAAGAAAGTGAAGTTCCAGCAGCCGGATGCATGTGAGAAGGGTTTTTAGGAGTTGAGACTCGACTCACTATCGCTCTAGTTTTGACCTTGCCAGAAGGAACAGATAGGTTGGTTGTATATTGTGATGCTTCCAAAGTTGGACTCGATTGCGTTCTGATGCATAGGGGTAAAGTGATAGTCTACACCTCCAGACAGCTCAAAGTTCCTAAGAAGAATTATCCAACTCATTACTTGGAGTTGGCAGCGGTGGTGTTTGCACTGAAAATATGGAGACATTACCTATATGGGGCTCATGTGGATGTGTTCACAGATCACAAGAGCCTTCAGTATGTGTTCAGTCAGAAGGACCTAAATCTTCATCAGAGAAGGTGGTTGGAGCTACTGAAAGATTACGACATGAGTGTGCTGTATCACCCGGGAAAGGCCAATGTTGTGGCTGATGCACTAAGCAGGTTGTCTATGGGGAGAGTAGCTTATTTTGAAGAGAAAAAGAAGGAAATAGTAAAAGATATTCACATACTAGCCCGGTTAGGGGTGCAATTGGTGGATTCAGCTGAAGGTGGAGTAGTGGTGCAAAGCGGGTCAGACTCTTCTTTGGTTGTGGAAGTCCAGTCCAGACAGGATGAAGATCCTATCCTTCTTAAGCATAAAGAAGCGGTTCTCAGGAAGGAGGTTCAGGCTTTCTCTAAAGGGGTATACGGAGTACTCCATTACTAAGGCAGGTTATGTGTACAAGATGTTGGTGAGTTAAGACAGTAGATACTGGCTGAAGCACACAGCTCGAGATACTCCATTCACCCTGGTGCTACTAAAATGTACCGCAATTTGCGGGATATTTACTGGTGGAACCGCATGAAGAGACACATCTCTGAATTCATAGCCAAGTGCCCAAATTGCCAGCAAGTCAAGGTATAACATCAAAGGCTAGGAGGCATGACTCAGGATATCAGCATACCCACATGGAAGTGGGAAGAAGTAAACATGGACTTCATTACGAGTCTACCTAAGACTCGTCGGCAGCATGACTCAATCTGGGTAGTAGTAGACCGGATGACTAAGTCAGCACACTTCCTCCCAGTCAAAACAACAAATTCAGTTGAGGACTATGCCAAACTTTACATCCGAGAGTTAGTCAGACTTCATGGGGTGCCATTAGCTATCATTTCAGACAGAGGAACTCAGTTCACCTCACATTTTTGGAAGTCTTTTCAGAAGGGACTAGGCACTCAGGTCAAGCTCAGCATAAATTTTCACCCGCAGACAAATGGGCAAGCTGAACCGACTACTCAGACCCTAGAGGATATGTTGAGAGTGTGTGCAATAAATTTCAAGGGAATTTGGGATGACCATTTTCCTCTTATTGAGTTTGCATACAACAAAAACTACCACTCTAGCATTCAGATGGCCCCGTTTGAGACATTATATGGTAGAAGGTATAGATCTCCTATAGGGTAATTTGAGGTTGGTGAAGCTACCTTGATAGGGCCAGACTTGGTTCATGAAGCTATGCAGAAGGTACAACTCATCAGAGAAAGATTGAAAACAACTCAGAGCCATCAGAAATCTTATGTGGATGTGAGGAGAAGAGAATTGGAGTTCGTTGTGGATGATTGGGTTTACTTGAAAATTTCACCCATGAAAGGGGTGATGAGGTTTGGGAAGAAAGGAAAGCTCAGTCCGAGGTACGTGGGACCCTACAAGATTAGAAGGCGAATTGGCAAAGTAGCTTATGAGCTAGAGTTACCTATAGAGTTGGCATCCGTGCACCCTGTATTCCATGTGTCACTCTTGAAGAAATGCATTGGGGATCCAATCTCAATTGTGCCATTGGACGGTGTAGAAATAAAGGATAGTCTCTCATATGAGGAGGCACCAGTCCAGATCCTTGACCGTCAGGTTCATAAGCTAAGGAACAAGGAAATACCTTCAGTCAAGGTCTTATGGAGAAATCAGCAGGTTGAGGGAGCTACGTGGGCGGCCGAAGCAGATATGGTGGCCAAATACCCGCATTTGTTCTCTACCGACTCTGTTACAGTTTAAAATATTAGTCTTGCATTAGAAACTGATTTAGTTGTTGGGTTCAATTTATGTGTTTAAGTTTCCTTTATGATTGTGGAGGTATGGGTGAGAGGTGAATTTAGTTCAGTTATGTATGTTGAAACGTGGGTAGTCATTCTGTCAATTTTGGAGTTAAATGAGCAGTATTTGACCATTATGATTGTTATTCTCTACTTCCTGTGTGTTTTTCAATATTCGAGGATGAATGTTTCTAAGGGGGAGATATTGTAATGCCCTAGAAACTCACAGACTAGATCTGAGACTTAAATCAGAAAATCTAAAAATCTGCAGAAAATGCCTCAGAATGACTCACCTAACGAGTCTTTATGAGATCTAACGACTCGTTGGGTTTGTCGTGGGAAGAGGGATCGAGAAATGGAAAGGGATAGACGGTGTACCCCACGAGTCCTCATGACGACTCGTTATGGGACACCACGAGTCCTGGTGTCACCCGTGGGGAGCTTCAGACTTTTGGGTAGTTTGGTCTACGAGTAGTGGTCACTCACCACGAGTAGTGGTCACTCACCACGACTCGTTAGGTCTCTCTTGGTGGCCTTCAGGAATTTTCAGGCAGTGTACTCAACGAGTGTGACCACGAGTTGTGGTCACTGATCATGATCCATTAGGACCACCTGATAGTTTTTCCTTGTGATTTTCTAAGGGTTGTTTAGTAATTTTCTGCTCTCCTAAACTTTAAACTACGTTGTTTAAGACGTAATTTCAGACCTATTAGTGGGAATGAACGACTCTCCCCTCATTCCCCACGTTCATTCTTAGAAAAAAAATCATCGAAGAGTCTCTCAAGAACTTTCAGGCAAGCTTAGGGTTTTCTTCCATTGGAGCAGTTCGAGTTTTCTTCTTCGGGATGTTTTCAGCCAGGTATGTGGGAATTCAACAAGGGAATAGTTCTTCCCTTGTGTCCCCAGAACCTCTTTCTAATTCATTCTATGAAAAATCCTAGCCCTGAGTTTTTGAATGTGAATAGAATTCATGAAATTTTCCTTGAATCCTCCTAGAATAATATCTGTGATTATTTTTAGCTATGGTTTCCGTCAGTTCATGATTTATTTGGTGATTATTTTCAGGGAAGTAAATTCTAGCCCTGCAGACTTTTTGAATGTTAAAGAACTTCTTGATAGACCTCATTTAATTTGTGTGGAATATTATCCTATGTTGGTTATAATTATTTTTCTCCAGTTTGTGGTATCAAAAATGAAGTATTGTGAGATGAAAAATTTAGCCATAATCATTGGACTAGAAAATCTTGAACTCTACACCAGTGTTGAAATATTGAACCTTAGCTCGAACTTACAATTGTGGGAATCCCCATATTGATAGTAGCAGTGAGTCTCGATTCAATTATTGTTAGTTCAATTTTAGTAAGAACTTTAGCATCCTTAGACTCAGTCAGAAAATGTCAGCTGATCAGTTTGACTACAGAAATTCTCGAGGTGTCAGTACCACCTCCCAGTTATCAGAATCAGATTCATATTTCAGTTATTGGTCCACCAGGCTGTTATGATATTTTAGATATATAAATAGGTCTGACTAGCCAAGGACCCCAGTTCAGATTACAGTTTGTCCTTAGATGATTACGATGGTTCTAGATAAGCAGCTCTG
Organism: Datura wrightii; assembly: GCA_035772735.1. Classification (NCBI taxonomy): domain Eukaryota; kingdom Viridiplantae; phylum Streptophyta; class Magnoliopsida; order Solanales; family Solanaceae; genus Datura; species Datura wrightii. Next base: position 19,543,264 of record JASDFA010000002.1, read on the forward strand.
ACCAGTTTAGAACCCAGTTTCAAGATCTGGTCTGATAAGACTCTCAGGGTACTTTCAGTTATATATCCCTGACTAGTCTTGGACCCCAGTTTCAAGCTATCAACTTAGCATTTAGTTTATGTTTTCTAGTGGGAGTAGGACTTAGCATCGAGCGAACCGGGATTCCAGCGTACCCATCCAGAGTTACGTTACCAGTGTTGGTTACATTATTTATTGGCTTGAGTGGCCCCAGACTTATGTGATCACCCAATTCATTCCTTTATACCCTGGCAAGGTATATTGGGTCCTACCGGTGGGGTGTATACATCAGACTCCACGTCTAGCTCATGTGGTTATATGTCGGTTACAGACTCTCCCACTAGTCAGCTTAGTTTAGTCTCAGATTAGTCAAGTTCAGTTCAGATCCGATCAGTTCAATGTAGTATCTAAAACTCAGTATTTCCGACAGACAGGGTCATCCTGACCATCTCAGTTTACTTCAATTCTCTCAATTCAGTATATTAGTTGGTCATTGCATGTCATTTCAGTTCAGTCATTTATAACCAGCATCATGTTTTCTCTCACTTACTCAGTACATTCAAAGTACTGACGCATACTTTTATGCTGTATCATTTCATGATACAACGCAGGTTCTCAGGCCCAACACTGTTAGCATACTTCGTTCAAACTTCTCTCCCAGCAGCAGAAGTATGAGTCCTCATCTCTCAAGGACGTTAGTTCGTTTATTTCGGTTTCTTTTATTATTATTTCACTTAGACTTAGAGTTAGCTGGGGGTTTGTCCCAGTAACTCCTCAGTTAGAGGGCTTTTAGACACAAATGTGGTTTCAGTTTATTAGAATTGCTCAAATGTCTAAACTATGTGATTCAGAATTTCTTTCATAAAAGTTTTTATATCATTATTTCAAAGCTTCTGCTATGCATGTTTTACTCAGAATACCAGTGTATGATAGACCAAGAGTTGACTTGTTGTTATTTATGACTCTAAGTATCGTGTTCCGTCTAAGGTGTAGACTCGGGGCGTGACAGCATTAGGCTCCCAAGGTCAAGGGAGCAGACCTGTAGAGCCCAACATTCCAGGTTGTGATAGGTGTGGTAGGAGGCACACTGGTCAGTGCTTAGCAAGTACAAGAGCTTATTTCGAGCGTGGAAAGCCTAGACATATGCTTATAGATTGTCCAGTGGATAAATAGGAATAGGGTAGAGGCTGAGATAATAACACCCCAAGAGTTTCCAAGTTAGAAATCGGAGTTTGAAAATGTTCCCGGCAAAAAATTTCAGCATTGTCTCAGAACGATTCATACAACGAGTCATTGGTTGCTCTAACGAGTCATGGGAGGAAGTCGTTGTATGGGATTCAAGGATAAGGCTGTGTTTTGATACCTCGAAAGGAGGGACTAGTCATTGTGACAAACAATGGCCTGTTAGAAGTAGTCGTGGTGAGATCTCGGGCTGGGCTACTGGGAAGGAACGAGTCATGTAATAACTCATTGGTGTAAACAACGAGTCGTTGTAAGTGGTCATGGGTTGGATTTCAGGGTTCCCAGGTGGTGGCAACGGATGGAGACAACGGGCTGTTGGAAGTTTTAATGGTCTATTATATTGATCGTTGGTAGGAAGGTGAAGGAGGAACCAGTGGTGGAAATGGAAGCATACAACGAGTCGTTGGTTCTAGCAACGACTCGTCATGTTAGTCGTGTTTGGGACACCAATCAAGAAAACAGTGCAATCAACGGGTGGTTATAACGAATCGTCATAGGTGACAATGACCCGTCCTGTCGGTCATTGTTTGGAGAAGCTGAAAGTTTGAACAAAGTCCAGTGCATCCAATGGATGGAGACGACGGGTCATTGTATGAGACAACGACTCATCTTGAGGGTCATTGCTTCCAGTTTTGGAAAATTTCAGGTTTTTCTCAAGGGCAGTTTGGAAAAATCTCGGGCTTCCAGCTTTAAAGTAATGTCATTTTAGGTATTATTTGGTGACATTTTAAAGGGTTTTTCATTCCTAAACCCTCATTCTCTCAACTCTCCTTCTTCTCCTCTCAATATCAAGGTTCCCCAAGGTTTTTCCTCTAAAGCTTCAAGGTGCAATTTTGAGTGGGAATTCTTCTACCAGGTATGCGGGCCTTCAACAAGGATATTCTTTCATCCTTGAGCCCCAAAATGTTTTCATTAAAAATTCATTTTCTATTAATCTAGAAAAGCATGACCTAGGGCTTTTATGACAAGAAAATTCTTCTATATTCTTCTTCAAAGCAAAAATCTTCTGAAATTATGGATTTAATTGGAATATAAATTAATGGGTTTCTTTGAAATGTGGATTATATGTTGGGAATGCAAGAGTGTAGCATGTTCTTCATAAATTGGCTTGAGTATTGAATGAGATTTTTTTATTGCTCACTTGATTATCGTAGTAGTTCATGAATATGATGAAATTGTGGAAATATTATGTGATTAACCCTAATAACCTGATAATGTCAATAATAACTATGTTGGGATGAGTTGGAGTTTGTGGGCTTGGGCAATTGAAAGTAAATTATGTATTATCACCATGTTTTCGATTGAATTGATTGGTTATGAGGTGAATCTATATTAATGGCCTAATTATTGCTTTTTCTCATAAATTAGAGTAAATCATGAAACGGGCCTTATAAAATGAAAATCAATGCTCTCTCCATGGTTTGTTGTAAATGATGAGGTATGAGTTGAATCTACAAGCTTTTCGTAAATCTAAATAAAGGAAGCCGTGCATCTTTGATAAAGTATGGGTTGAATCTATAAATCATGCATGACCTTATGTCGCATGTTGGATGAGATAAAGTCAGAATTGGGATGTTGTGATAGTATTGTACATAATGTGAATCTATAGCATGCCCGTTAGTGTATGATGTTCAGAGTAAGTATTAAACTGGTTCTGTGATGATGTGAACTATGATGATAAAGCATGTGCATAATATGTTAGACTGTTGAGCCTGTGTGCAATAAGAGATAGTTCTAATCCTTTAAAATGAGTATTTTATGATGAGAGTGGTGAATGATTTTGTCTATGATTAGCTGTAGTAATTTAGAATAGCTTCATTCGGTCGTGACTTACATCCCTAGTTACTAGTGGAGTATGTCTTCTCTTAGTCGGTTGGGACTCATATCCCTAGTCGCTAGTGGAGTATGTCTTCTCTTAGTCAATCGGGACTCACATCCCTAGTCGCTAATGAAGTATGTCTAGCCTTAGTTAGTCGGGATTCTCCTAAGCCGAGAATGTTTTCCTTGGTCATCCAGCGACTCTATATCAGAGCATTCTCTCCCTTTGACAGTTAAGGAATCTCTCTAGCTGAGAATGTTTCCCTTTGATTGTTAGGGATGCTCCCTTTGGCTGTCAGGGACCCTCTTGACATCAGCCAAGGCAATGTACCTCTATATTGTTCTCATTTATTACTTTTGCGCATCAGTTGATCTTATATTAATGCATGTCCTTATAAATGGTTATGTTGGTATGAATATGTAAATCTCATATAAGGTTTTCGTATCTCATTTCAGTTACATTATTGTTATTGTGTTTTACTTTACTTTCTTCTTGTATATATTTATAAGTTAGTTGATTATGCTTCCTGCATACTCAGTACATTCCAAGTATTGACCGTACGCCTCTTGTTATATCCTTTCATGATATAGATTCAGGTCATCAGGCTCAGCCGCGTGGTTAGATACGCTTCTCTCTCTCCCAGCTGCTAGTGGTGATTCCTCATCTTCCGAGGGCATGGTTTATGTTCTTATTTTCTTATGTTTTAGTTTCACACTTTAGGAGTTAGCTGGGGGCTTGTCCCAGCAACTCATCCGTTTAATAGAAGGCTTTCAGACATTGTGTAGAGGGATTCAGAGTTTTATCTAGTGTTATTATATTTATGATTATGGATTTGATAATTGACTCTTGTAGTTAGCTTCCGCTTAATCATGTTATTGGTTATTTCTTTGATAGAAAATGCTATGATTATGCCATGGGTCGACTTGGAGCCCTTTCGGGGTTCCTTTTCTCATGTTATGGCTAGGGTGTAAACTCGGGTCGTGACAAACTTGGTATCGTGCCAAGGTTTAGAGTGTCCTAGGGTGTTTGGAAGCCGCGTTACGTAGCGTCTTCTTCATAGGTGTGAAGCGTGCCCCACTTATGTTGAAGAGGCTATGAGACGTTTTAGGAATGTCCCCTTTTCTTCATGATTCTTATCCCGCATAGAGTATGAGGCTCTAAACAGTTCTTCCCCTAACTGTTCTTTACGCGCTCGCAGATAATGCCTCCCCGACGAGCGAATGGAAGAGGATGTGGTAACAGCCGCTAGCAGGTACCGCCAGCCCAAACAGACCCAACGGATGGTCATGTTACTCATGTTGAGTTCCCAGCAGCCTTTCACATATTGGTGCAGGCCCTGACCACTCATATTTCAGATTAACCAGCAGGCAATGGCCCATGCTCCTCAAAATGGAAATGAAGTGATGACAAGGATAAGAGATTTTCTTCAGATGAAGCCACCCGAATTCTTAGGGTCAAAGGTGGATGAGGACCCGTATGAGTTCTTGGAAGAGTTTAAGAAGATTACTCACATCATGGGAGTGATAGGGAATGAGAGCGCAAACTTAGCCTCCTACTAGTTAAAGGGAGTTGCTTATATCTGGTATTGTCAGTGGAGGAACAGTCGGGGAGTTGGAGCGGGTTCCATAGGTTGGGATGAATTTATGAAAGTGTTCTTGGACAGGTTTTCCCCTCGGGAGTTAAGGGAGGCAAAGGCGGTAGAGTTCATTAATTTGAAACAGAATGACATGACTGTCCAAGAGTACGCATTGGAGTTTACTCGGTTATCCAAGTATGCACTGGAGATGGTAGCCGACCAGTGGGCCCGAGTGAGCAGGTTCATGAATGGAGTGTAAGACTCCTTAGTAAAAAATGAAGGACTGCCATGTTGCACATAGACATAGACTTCCCACGCTTGGTGATATTTGCTCAGCAGATGGAAGCAGAACAAGTGAAAGAGAAAGAGAGAGGGTCAAAAAGGGTTAGGAATGGAGATCTAGAGTTCTCCCAACAGAGGTCGAGTGGTGGATATCTCTCACGTTACCAGCAGAAATCATCAGCCCCAGCACCTTCGACAGCCAGTGTTCCGTATCAGCTCAGGGTAAGGGAGATTACGTACCCATTGTGTATGAGTTGTGGAAAGCACCACTTGGGAGTATGCATGGCCGGCTCAGATGTTTGTTTTTTGTGCGGCAAGATCGGCCATAAGCACCGAGATTGCACAGCGGCTAAGCGAGGTGAGAGTAGATTCTCGGCCACCTCTTCAGCAGCTCCGATAGGCTGCCCGATTCAGCAGGGTGCATCCTCAAATCCGGGTGACATGCATCGCCAAAATCACTCCTATGCAGGATAAGGGAAAGGCGCCAGTAGTGGCCATAGGTATGTTTTGAATCTTGTACTACCCCTTATATCATGTCAACACAGTATTGAATAAGAAGCCCTGTTGTAATTGCAAGAACAGATTGTAGATGGGTAATGTGTTGTTAGCTTAAGGCTTGTAGTGAAGGTTAAAGGTGGAAGAGAAGCTAGGAGTTTGTAAAATGTCCTGACTTTAAGGAAGATTCGGGAGCCTTAGAATGATGACTTTAAGCTAAGGGGGAGATAGTGAGTATGCGTAGTAAGTCGGACCTTGAGAATGCCCATAAAGAAGTTTCAGCCTTAGCAGTTGCAGTATGTCGATCTTTTCGAGGTTCAAATAATTTCCCTTGTGTTTTAGTTGAAGTTAAAATGGTGTTTATTCCTATGTACATATTCCCGAGGTTTAGAGGTAACCTCTTCAGACAGTGATGCCAGTCTTGCCCTATGAGTCCTTATTGCTCATTTCATGTTATGAATCAGTTATGTGTGTTAACTTATGTTTTCCAGTGTGGTCAGCTCGAACTCAGTCTTTAAAAGTGGTTTATTAACTCAGTAGAGTCAGACTATCTCATGTATGTGCTCAGTTTTAGATAGCTCATAAATCCTTACCCTCAGTTAGATTAGATATTGTGAATCCTAGCTTAGTTTCGAGAAGCGATTTGAGAACATAGGATCGGTATGTATAAGTTTTGTGCCAGATAAAAGGGGAAAGAATTCTTTTCGGTATTCTGTCTAGTTCTATGATGGTTTCATGTTCTTCGGTTTCCCTTAGCCATGGTATACATGCTAGATGTGGATATTCAGATTCGGTGTATAAGGTTGGTCCAGAGTGAGATACTCCATTGGTGTTAGCTGTGATTGATTGGTATTGGGATTTCAGTTTCATCTCTATCTTTTCAGTATGTTCAGCCAACATTCGAGGATGAATGTTACCAAGTGGAAGATATTGTAACACCCCAAGAGTTTCCAAGAGTTAGAAATCGGAGTTTGAAAGTGTGTCCGGCAGAAAATCTCAGCAGTGCCTCAGAATGACTCATACAACGAGTCGTTCGTTACTCTAACGAGTTGTGGGAGATAGTCATTGTATGGGATTCATGGATAAGGTTGTGTTTTGATACCACAGAAGGAGGGATGAGTTGTTGTGACAAATAACGACCCGTTAGAAGCAGTCATGGTAAGATCTCAAGCTGGTCTACTAGGAAGGAATGAGTCATGTAACGACTCATTGGTGTAAACGACGAGTCATTGTAAGTGGTCGTTGGTTGGATTTCAGGGTTCCCACGTGGTGGCAACGGATGGAGACAATGGGTCGTTGGAAGTTGTAATGGTCTATTATATTGATCATTGGTAGGAAGGTGAAGGAGGGACCAGTGGTGGCAATAGAAGCATATAACGAGTCGTTGGTTCTAGCAACAACTCATCATGTCAGTCGTGGTTGGGACACCAGTCAAGGAAACAGTGCAATCAACGGGTGGTTATAACGGGTCGTCGCAGGTGACAATGACCCGTCCTGTCGGTCGTTGTTTGGAGAAGCTGAAAGTTTGAAGGAAGTCCAGTGCATCCAACGGATAGAGACAATGACTCATCCTAAGGGTCGTTGGTTCTGGTTCGGGAAAATTTCAGGTTTTTCTTAGAGGCATTTTGGTAAAATATAGGGCTTCCATCTTTAAAGTGACATCGTTTTAGGTATTATTTAGGGACGTTTTTAAGGGTTTTTCATGCTCATTCTCTCAACTCTCCTTCTTCTCCTCTCAATATCAAGGTTCCCCAAGGTTTTTCCTCTAAAGCTTCAAGGTGCAATTTCGAGTGGGAATTCTTCTACCAGGTATATGGGTCTTCAACAAGAATATTCTTTTATCCTTGTCCCCCAAAATATTTTCATTAAAAACCCGTTTTCTATTAATCTAGAAAAGCATGACCTAGGGCTGTATGATGAGAAAATTCTTCTATATTCTTCTATATTCTTCTTAAAAGCAAAAATCTTCTGAAATTATGAATTTAATTGGAATATAAATTAATGGGTTTCTTTAAAATGTGGATTATATGTTGGGAATGCAAGAGTGTAGCATGTTCTTTATAAATTGGCTTGAGTATTGAATGAGATTTGTTTATTGCTCACTTGATTATCGTAGTAGTTCATGAACATGATGAAATTGTGGAAATATTGTGTGATTAACCCTTATAACCCGATAATGTCAATAATAACTATGTTAGGATGAGTTGGAGTTTGTGGGCTTGGGCAATTGAAAGTAAATTATGTATTATCACCATGTTTTTGATTGAATTGATTGGTTATGAGGTGAATCTATATTAATGGCCTAACTGTTGCTTTTTCTCATAAATTAGAGTAAATCATGAGACGGGCCTTATGAAATGAAAATGAATGCTCTCTCCATGGTTAGTTGTAAATGATGAGGTATGAGTTGAATGTACAAATTGTTCGTAAATCTAAATAAACAAAGTCGTGCATCTTTGATAAAGTATGGGTTGAATCTATAAATCATGCATGACCTTATGCCACAAGTTGGATGAGATGAAGTCGAAATTGGGATGTTGTGATAGTATTGTACATAATGTGAATCTATAGCATGCCTATTAGTGTATGATATTTAGAGTAAGTATTAAATTGGTTCTGTGATGATGTAAACTATGATGATAAAGCATGTGCATAATATGTAAGACTGTTGAGCTTTTGTGCAATAAGAGATAGCTCTAATCCTTTAAAATGAGTGTTGTATGATGAGAGTGGTGAATGATTTTGTCTTTGATTAGCTGTAGTAATTTAAACTAGCTTTAGTTGGTCGGGACTCACATCCCTAGTCGCTAGTGGAGTATGTCTTCTCTTAGTAGGTTGGGACTCATATCCCTAGTCGCTAGTGGAGTATGTCTTCTCTTAGTCAGTCAGGACTCACTTCCCTTGTCGCCGCTGGAGTATGTCTAGCCTTAGTTAGTCGGGATTCTCCTTAGCCGAGAATGTTTCCCTTGGTAATCCAGCGACTCTATATCAAAGCATTCTCTCCCTTTGACGGTCAAGGAATCTCTCTAGCTGAGAATGTTTCCCTTTGATAGTTAAGGACGCTCCCTTAGACAGTCAGGGACCCTCTTGATATCAGCCACGACACTGTACCTCTATATTGTTCTCGTTTATTACTTTTGCGCATTAGTTGATCTTAAATAATGCATGTCCTTATAAATGGTTATGTTGGTATGAATATGTAAATCTCATATAAGGTTGTCGTATCTCATTTCAGTTACATTACTGTTATTATGTTTTACTTTACTTCCTTCTTGTATATATTTATAAGTTAGTTGATTACACTTCCTGCATACTTAGTATATTCCAAGTACTGACCGCACGACTCTTGTGCTATATCGTTTCATGATATAGATTCAGGTCATCAGGATCAGCCGCGTGGTTAGATACGCTTCTCTCTCTCCCAGCTACTAGTGGTGAGTCCTCATCTTCCGAGAACATGATTTATGTTCTTATTTTCTTATGTTTTAGTTTCAGACTTTAGGAGGTAGCTGGGGGCTTGTCCTAGCAACTCATCCATTTATTAGAAGGTTTTCAGACATTTTCTAGAGGGATTCAGCGTTATATCTAGTGTTATTATATTTATGATTATGGATTTGATAATTGACTCTTGTAGTTAGCTTTCGCTTTATCATGTTGTTGGTTATTTCTTTGATAGAAAATGCTATGATTATGCCATGGGTACTTACACATGGAAGTTATTTCCAGATGGGAAGAAGGTCATAGCTCCAGCTGAGCTAAAAGAGCTGAAGGAATAGTTGAAGGAGCTCTTATACAAGGGTTTCATCAGACCTAGAAAATCCTTGTGGGATGCACTAGTTCTCTTTATCCAAAAGATGGATGGTTCTCTTTCGATGCGCAACGATTATCGGCAGTTGAACAAAGTCACAATCAAGAACAGGTATTCCATCCCCAGAATTGATAACTTATTTGACTAGCTTCAGGGTGCTAAGAATTTTTCAAAGATAGACATCAGATCCGGATATCATTAGCTCAGAGTTAGAGAGTATGGTCACTATGAGGTTGTAGTTATGTCTTTTGGACTAACGAATGCTCCAGCAGCTTTTATGGATTTAATGAACAGGGTGTCTAAGCCATATTTGGACATATTTGTAATTGTGTTCATTGATGATATTCTCATATACTCTCGGAGCGAGGAGGAGCATGCCTCTCATCTGAGAGTTCATATTCAGTTCATATTTTCTAGTTTATTTCATGTCAGTGCATACAAGTGTGATTCATGAATTAAGTTCAGACATGTATTTTAGTTCAGAACTAGTCACTCTGTTAGTTTTCAGCTTTAGATCTTCAATGTTTGGGATGACAACTCTTTTCCCCAACCTTTCAGTATGTTCATTCACATTCGAGTACGAATATTTCCAAGGGAGAGATATTGTAATACCCAAAAGTCCCTTTGATCAGATCCGAGGGTTCAAGCGAAGAAAATAGAAAATTGTAGTCAGGGCCATAGGATGAGTTGTCCAATGACCCGTGGGAGGACTTCATGATTCGTTAAGTGACTCATGAAGTGAAGGGGGTTGGCAATGATTATTGGCCTGGGGTGACCACGAGAGGCCACCAGGAGTCGTGATGTGACTCCACGACTCGTGGAGTTGGTCGTGGTCTGGAGCAGAATCAAAAATTAAGAGTTGGCCAGTAGACTTTATGTGTTGGTCACCACGAGTCATCAGGTTCACCACGAGTCATGGTGTCCCTTATGGTGACTGGCAGTATGTAATTTTTCCTGCATTTTAATAAGGGTGTTTTCGTAATTACTAAGCTCCTAAGTCCTAAACTATGCTATTTTAAGATTAGTTATGAGGGTTTTAAGAGTGCCTAGCCTATTCTAATACTTCCCATGCATGCAAGATTAAGGAGTTCATTGGAGATCACACTTGAGGATTCCTTAGGTTCTTCCTCAATTCACTTGGGTTTTCAAAGGAGATTGTGAAATCAAAGTAGCCAGGTATGTAGGGTTATGAATGAGAGTATTTCTTCACTCTCATTCCTAAATCCTCTTCTAAATTCATGAAATTCAAGGTTGATGGCTCCATGGTGTTTCAACCCAACTGATGAAATTCTATATGTGTCTATCATGGGTCAATCCTATTCATGTTTCTAATGTTATTTTAAGATTCATGGGCATGTTTTATAATAATTTCAATTACAAATTATGATTTCAAAGTTTTAAAAATAAGATGCCCAATATGTAAGTTCATGAAGAGTTGAGATTATGATCTATGTTTTAAAGTATGAATAAATATCTATGGCGAGAATATGATTTCAAATTACCCATGTGTATATCCATGATTTTATCTATCACGTCTATTATAAATCATGTTTCATGATTTACTTTAAGTTTATGATATTAGTTTACCACGTGAATTTTGGAGTCTAGACTCCCTCTTTTCAGCTTGTGGTATGTTTTGAGCCAAGTCTCCTCATGTTAAAGTTTCATATTTATGTATGTAATGTTATGATTCAGCTTCGTTGAAAGGCGATGGTTCAGCTTCATTAAAAAAATGATGGAGAGCATATGCATATTTTTGGGAGTAGTGTCTAGCACCGAGCAGGCTAGGGGTGCAGACAACCTCGGGCCTCAGAACTACATGCCAATATAGGTTTATTCAGATTCTTTGGGACCATCCTTTTGAGCTTTTCCTTCCTCCGAGGGGCCTTCAGCTTGATATCAATATCATGGTAGCGCTTTTAGCCCTTCCAAGGCTTTGGATGAATTTGCCCACTTGAGTGTAATAGTCGGGACCACGTAAGCTCTATCATCGTAATGTCGGTTGTATAATGAGTCTCCCATTGTTCCTCATGATTTCAGTTATGCATGTTTATCTGTCATGATATTATGTTTTCAGCAGGTTTGACCCAATGTTCAGTTTTACTTATGATTATCAGTTTCAACTTTGGGTCAGTCGATTCAGTTATGTTTGAATCTTGTTTTCAGATAATAGCATGCAAGCCTTACTCTCAAAACCTTATGATTAAATGTTTTATGATATGCATGATTTCATTTTTACTTACTTAGTGGTTTTAATTATCTTACATACTCGGTATATTTCAAGTACTAACCACATACTCTATGTCGTATCATTTCATGATACACGTTCGGACGTTCAGGTTCAGTCCTGCTGCTAGTCAGTTCCCAGAGTTAGTATATTTAGCTTGTTGGTGAGTCCTCATCCTCCAAGGACCTCTTTATTAGTTTGTTATCAGTATCTTTCAATTTCAGTTTATTAGTAAGCTAGTTAGGGTCTTGTCCCATTAGCTTGTTAGGATGTTAGAGGCTTATCAGACATAGTATGTATTCAGCTTCGGATCTGAGTTATATATTTTATTGTCCTTATGTTATTAAATATTCTGACTTCTACTATATCAGATGTTGGCTTCCGCTTTAAGATTTGAGTTGTAGATTTATGTTCATTTCATGGATCGACTTGGAGCCATTTATGGTTCTAGGATCCATGTCTCGATCCAGCCTATATTCGGGTCGTGACAATTCAAGATAGGATTTAAAAACCTATTCTTATAAGGTTGGTGAATAAAATGCCCAGGAAAATAAAAGTGGGGATTTCTAACAAGGGAAGAAAAAAAGAGGCTAGAGAAGGCGAGGAGTTCACTATCTGCCACAAAAAATATTTGCAAGAACTTGGAACATGACGCAAGAATGCAACTGGGAACAACTAGAAGATAACTCGGTGACCAGGTAGGCTATGGTTTACTCACCTTGTGTTAGATTTTGATCAGTGAAGCATATATGTGCATATAATTGATGTGCTATTGATGAGTAGGAAAAAATTATTGACTAAGTTATCAGCAAAGACTAAAATTTAGTAAGTGTCTAGAGGCAATTGAATAGGGGAAGAGTGGTAATATCCCCACGATGTGAAAACTAATAGGTGATGGGTTATATAGGAATAGATAATAAATAATTATGTATATGGGATTAGGTTAAGGTTATGCATAATGGTTCTCGAATATTTCTTGTTGATTTATATATATATATATATATATATATATATATATATATATATATATATATATATATATATATATATATATATATATATATATATATATAAATCTTTCTTTTCGAATGATAATAGTGAATAGTCGTTCATAAGTCCTTACTTATATAATGTGGAGATTGAACATTGAGGAGTGGGCTATAATTGTTGCATGGCTTGAATCGTGCCCCCTTGTAATTGTAAAGAAAGCGAGCTATGATACTAGTAAATTTATCTTTGTTACGTCGTGACTTATGGTTTTGTTTCATATCAGTTTGATTGTCATTGCTCGAGAAGAAGGTAGGGTGATTATAGAGATGAATCGATGTAATTTATGTATAATAGGTGATAGATGGTGAAGGAACAATTCGTGGGGAATCTGGGAGGAACAATGAGTTGAAGTATTGCCTGAACAGTACCGCTGCAGCAAGACTGTAGTGGCGCCAGTGATACCACCGTAGTTGTGCCAAAACTCGCGAGCGGGCCAGTGTTGTACCTCATTGTAGAACTTCTGATATAAATGATGTAATAATTAACAGGTCGTGAATGGCCCAGAACTAGGATTGTGCTATAATTGGTGATGTGTAATTCTTGGTTGTGTATGATTTCATTGGTATTTTAACTATGATATTTTGTGCCTGAAATGATCAATGGAATCTATGAAAACTGGACAAGTGAATGAAGAGGTGTGTCATAATCGGAAGGTAAATAATTTACACGCTGAGAAAAGAGGCCTGGGGTTGGGATTAGACTTGGATGAGCAAATTATGTGATCAATGCCGTGAGTGAGGGTTGGATATGAGTGGCTCATGCCTGAGGTAAGTATTTGGGCGAGAGGTATGAGTAATACATAGGCCAGTATGACTAAATGATCATACAACTAGGTGTAAAGACATGAGTACATAGACATGTATGAGAAAGGTCTCATACGGCTAGGTGTACAGTACATAGATTTCTAGAGTCCCCTGCAGGTCATTACTGGAAGGGCAAACATAAGACCCTCCGGCATGTGTGTATAGTAATGTGACGGAGGCATGTTCCCCGCATTTCACCAATAGTATGATTATGAGACACAGATGGTGCGGGTAAGGTATGATACACATATGACTGCAATGACTAAGAGGTGCAGGTATACAAGTGTGATACAAAATATACCAAAATGATTTAGGTATGAGAGACACAGTTGGAATGTAATACATGATGATATGGTACAGGTATGGTGCTATATGACATAATTATGATGCAATAATTCAGGTATGTTTATGTATTTGACCATGGAAGATTTGACTCCATCAGTATGATTTGATGCTTCCTAGTGTATTCTTGAGTTATTAAATCTATAATTGTGATTGAATGTATGATTTAAGTGGTTTTTGTGGGTTATAGAAGCCAGCATGAAGGGTTTAACAAAAGGATAGTGATTTACCAGGAGACCGCGGGTTTAATTTTATTAATTATGTACTAAATTAGGGAATGTCAGGAAATCCTATAAGTAATTAAATAAGTCAATAAATGGGGGTAAGGGACTTGGTCAATGATAGTGAAATGGTAAATGAAGTAGGGATGTTATAAAGTTTTCACAGTGAAATAAAAGAAAACATGATCAGGGGAACCGGGCTACTAACTGCCTTGGTACCGCTGCAGCGAGTAAATCGCTGCCTCTGCGAAAACGCTATAATGTGCTAAGCAACTACTGCAGCGGGATGAGAGAGATAGATTGAAAGATTACATGATGTCTAGAGTTGTAGGGAGACCGCACGAACCTTGATGAGTCATAAGAGACAATATTGTAACTAATAAACTTAAGGGATTATTGCATAAGTGGAGTAGTTGTAAATGTCGATTGTATATTAGTTATTATATTGTTATGTGAACTAATCTTAATCAGCTGATTATGCCTAACGGTATGCGTGGTGTACTGATACTATCTTGCTATACCTTTTTGGTTTAGGTTGTAGAAGGTTTGAAGTTTCTTGATTGACATGGAGTACTTAGCATCAACTTTCGTGTTCTTCTCCTCAGACGAAGCTGTGTCATTTATCTTTCCAAGTAATCTATTAGAGCTCTTATACCTGTCTAGCTTAGATCTTGGGAGGGTTAAGATTTTAGAAAATATTTTGTTGTTATTTCATAATATGGTTGATTTGCGTAAATTAATGAGAAAATTGGTATTTTATGTGATGTCCAAAACGGGGTTCTCCTATCGGTAGAGTCGATGTAGGTGCCCGCATGACCCGTCCATTTTCAAAAAAGTATTTTTCCTATGAAGCAGTTTGTGTTTGGCTAATAAACTTTTGAGCAACAATTAATGTTTGATTAAACTTTTTCAACGTGTTTGTAAGTGTATTTTTCTGAAAAGTAGAAAAAAATATTTTTTAACTTATAAAAAATAGTTTTTGGTACTTTTCCATTTTTTTTAAATAGATAATTTTTCTTTTTTGAAAAAAGAAAAGCATTTTTAACTCTCAAAAATTTTGATGAAAGAGACTTGGTAGTCCGTAAAAACCAAAGAAGTATTCCTCTCGTTTTTGAGTTGTTTCTGTTGACTCAAAAACTTGTTCAATTCCTCAAGAACTTGTACACAGTTGGAGAGTCTACAAAAGGCTAGAAAAATGTATTTAGTGGTCCTTAGACAAATTAACTTTATGTGTGATATATTCAGTCAATCAATCGAAATCATTAGGGGGCGGTCAAGTGTCACTTTTCCAACTACCAACTCGAGCAAAAGAAAAAAAGAAGTTACTTGGCCTATATTCTGTGATTAGATTGTCTTTTTCCTATTTAATCAACAGTAAGTTTGAATAGTTTTTGCATTTGTTTAAGGAGAAGTGGGAAATGTGCTCAAGTTTCGTCGGTGGAATATATATAATAGGGGAGGGTCGGGGGCCATCTCTATCAATCAATATATAGAGAGAGAAAAGAGGGGAAAAAAAGGAAATTTCCTTAAAAGAGTGACAAAAAATTATGCGTATAAAAAGGTTGGATTTGACAGGTCTTTTAATTCGCCAATTCCACTGTCCCACCACTTGATAATGCCTAGAACAGTGACACGGTTTAAGATATCAAATATTAGCTTTATTACCTAAATCGATACATTATGTACGTGTTGGCTCAAAATAGGAACGGTTATGACCCAATCAATTCAGAATTAATTCGGATCAGAACTGATTAAATTAAAACGAGTTACACTATGAATTATAAACCAATCCGCTCAAAGTAAAGTTAAAAGATATGTTTCAAAGTAAAGTTAAAAGATATGTTGTGAATTATATCGCGGTGCCTTAAAAATAGTCCAGTGCCGGTTCTTCATTGATTTAAATATTGTTTGTTGTTTTCTCTGTTGTGTTAATGTGTTTCTTCTTTATTTTCAGACTTCTTTCATGTTTGATGATTGTCTTCGTCAACAACAGTTAGTTAAATAAATCATTCCACGGCTTCTTTTAATTCAAGTTTCAACATACTTTTCTTAGGTTATAAATTATAATACATTAATTGATCCAAATTGGTGTTTTCTCAACTTTTTTGGCATTCCTTTCTACCTTAATTATAAGCCAAGATATTAAGAGGTTTGAATTAATGTTTAAAATTTATAATGTTTGTTCATCTAATATATCTCCCTGGTAAGTATAATCGTGTGTGTGTACACACACTAGTTAATATACAAGACTAAGTAGTCACTTTTATGGTGAATAGAATATATTGTTGGGAATATAGTTAATAAGTTTTAGATTCGATTATACATACGGTGATTTTAATATATTTTTGTGACTATTATTCAATATAAATATATTACATCTGATTTTTTTATCATAGTTATTATTAAATAATTTAATTAATATGATAAGATTCTTGATTAAGTTTTGGAACTAGATATCATAATTAAGATATATAAATATATGATTATGAGAGAGTCATGTCTCTTATAACTTAATTTAAAATTGTTCTTGATCATAGAATTATTAATTAGGACATTAATGATTTGAACATTTTAATATATATGTGGTGGTCTTTACTGGATAAGGATTAGTTGACCTTATTAACTAAATCACATACATAGATGATACATATAGAAATATGATAATTGAACAGCCTCATTGGGTAACTTCTAATGGTTAGAATTATCATAAACTGTCATTGAGATATTATTTTAAAGAAGGTGAAGTAAGAATTTTCTTTGACTTGAGATCATCATAATAACTTTGATAGCAGACACTCATGTCCACAAAATAATAATTGAGAGGATATTGAGTATGATGAATACTTGTAGAATTAATGATTAATCGAGATAAAATCTATCGACTCTTGATTACGAGAGAAAATTTTCATTATGAGAAAAGCAGTTTGTTAAAAGTGTGTGAGTATTACATCAAATCAAGAGAGGATAATTATTGACAAAAAAATCGGTTTCTTGTTCTGTTCATGTGACTTGAAATTCTGGTGATCAAAATTCCAACACAATTATTTTAATTCTATATGTTCGCAAGATTTGTTGATCAAGGAGTTAATAACAAAGATCAGTGTCGATGTGGATACATATAAAGTCTTCATACCATTGGAAAATTTTAAATTACGACTCTCGTCACTAGCTTTATCCTGAAACTTATACTTTTATATGCAAAAAAATTTAAATACAAGTAGATCTGTCCATGATTATGTTTTTTAACCTTCCCTTGTGTAGGAACACTGCGCAATCCTATAATGATATTAGAGCCACTATTCTTTGTGTTTAGAATTTATTACTACGATTCTTTTACATAATTTACTTGAAGGGTTCAACTATAATAATTATGTATTGATATATCTTTTCAGTATGCATAGAATTATATATAGATACATGACAAACTTTTTTGTGTGTGCGCGCACGTGCGCATGTATGTGTATGCATGCTCACAGGTGTGTGCCCTTGTGTATGAACACTGTGCAATCCTACAATGATATTAGAACCACTACTCTTTGTGTTTAGAATTTATTACTAAAATTCTTTTACATATTATACTTGAAGGGTTCAACTAGAATGATCATGTATTGGTATACTTTTTCATTATGCATAGAGTTATACATAGATACATGACAAATTTTTTTGTGTGTGTGAACATGCGCGTGTGTGTGTATGCGTACACGCAGGCATGTTTTTTTTTTGTGTGTGTGTATGTATGTGTGTGTAACTTAAATTAAATTCACATGTTATGAATGATTTCATTACCATGTTATTAAAAGTTGCTTAATTCGTGCACGTGTGTGTGTATACAATTTAAACTAAATTCACATGCTAAGAATGATTTGATCATCATGTTATTAAAAGTTGTTTTAATAACAATTCTAGCATTAAAAAATTTGAGTTCATAAATAGTGAGATATTTTATTGTATAGCTACCCATCAAAATAAATATTTTTATTTATTTCTTGTTGATAAGGAATAGTCTGGCAATCAGGAGACTTGTAGTTTAAGAACAAAATAAAATTATTTATTGCATTAGATGTGTGGATGAAATAATTATTTAACTTTTGTGCTAGCGCCTGGACTACCCAGGGAGTGAAATTTAATTGATTATTTATTATCATGATAATCGAACTCAACTTTGTTAACAAAAATGATTTGACTACCAGCGTGGTATTTGACATAGAGTTATTTAAGAAAGTTGTATAGAGATACAATTGATAAGAGTACCTACCTTTAAAGTATGTGTGAAAAATCACCTGATTACTAAGTGGTCCACATATATTTTTGAAGTATTTCTTTAACCACTAAAAGGAATAGAGATTTCTTATACCATAATGAGGATATGTGGTAATTAGTGAAAATGCCATTTAGATAAAAGTTCATGTCTTTATAATACGTTTAACTGTGTTCTTACATTATTTTCTTTATTTTATACTTTTCAATATGTCTGCTATATCATTACATGAAATAGTTGATGTCAATAAGTTGGTAGGACTAAACTTTGACAACCAATATATAAACCCAAAAATTATTCTCATACATGAAAAGCTAATTGATGTGATAAAATGATGTTAGCACACATAAATTTATCATTAATACTTGAAAAATATCTTTTTGTCATTGTATTATTCTAGCTTGTTTGAGTTTTGAACTCTAGAGAAAATGTTAGGATATGAGTTCTAAATAAATTATTAAACATCTTAAAAAGATATTTAATTTGTGTAAGGTGCACAAAGCAGAACACCTACTAGCTATCTAAGACTTTATTTGAATTCAAGTTGATTGTGAATTCTTCAATTAAACATGTGTCAATCATATAATTAATCTTGCTGAAGAATTTGAGAAGTTAATGCTCAAATTTAGAAAAGAGTTTCTCAAGATTTGATCTTTAAATAAGTATCCAAGGATGAAATAGAATGTTCTCACTGAAAGAAGAAAGAACACTGAAGAAAAGCTGGAAGGAGCTCCTTGCAATTCCAAAGGACAAGAAATAAGGTGAGACTTTAAAGAGAAATACTTTTATGATTTATTTAATCATTATTAATTCTTTACTGTGGGTATTAGATACCGAAATTAACTATAAGATCTACAATATGTTGAAGAGGTTCAAGATAAATAGAAAGTTAAATAAAACAGAAGTTAACATATAAGTTGGAAATAGAGAAAGAGTTGAAATATTAATTGTATGATCAATTTCTCTTGTAACAACTACACTCAAAATACTTATGTTGGAAGATTATTATTATGTTCCTAAATTTTTTTCAAATATAATTTTAGTGTCTAAGTTGGACAAGCAAGATATTTGCATTGATCTTAATAATGACATATTCATTATTTTTTATGGTGATGAATTATATGTGAGTGACTATTTTCAATAAGGTATTTATGTCTTACCTAATGTGAATATTAATTCAATTATGTTTCTAGTCATAGAGGAAAAATAGATGATCAAGTAAGTCATGCATATCTTTGGCATTGAAAGTTAAGTCACGTTAGAGAGAAGAGAATTAACAAGTTGTACAAGAAAAGTTATCTTGACAAATATGATTATGAATCATATCCAGCTTATGAATTTTACCTCAAAGTAAAAATAATAAAATTTCTATTTATGGAAAGTGAAAGATGGTGCTTTTGAATTATTAGGACTAATTCATATAGATGTTTGTAGGTCTACGTGAATTCAATTTAAAGGTAGATATTCTTAATCTATCACCTTCATTGATGATATATTGTATATCTTATGAGACACAAATTTGAATCTCTTGAAATGTTTAAAAGATTTTACAATGAAGTTGAAAAACATATTTGTAAAAGTATCAAGATACTAAAGTTTGATCGAGGTGAAGAATATATTAGTGACGATTTTACTAATTATCCCAAGGAAAATGAGATTCTCCCATAGTAGATATCTTTAAAAACAACACAATACAATGGTATATCTGAGAGTAGGAATCAAATCTTATTAGATAAGGTGAGATCCTTGATGTGGTTCACTGATCTTTCAATAAAGTTTTGGGAATATTGTTAGAAGAAGCAATATAATTACTGAATAAAATTTCACTAAGTCAGTCTTTGCAACCCCATATGAGATACGAAAGGAACATAATAATGAATTTAAATTGGTTAAAGTTTAAAGTTGTCTAATTTATGTTAAAAGATTGTAATCTAAATTAACTTGATTTTAAATTTGATAATTGATGATTTTTAGGGTATCCTAGAGAAGCTATGAGATATGATTTCTATCATCTATCTAATTACAAAGTGTTTGCGGAAAGAGAAATAACCTTTTCAAAAAAGGAGCTTTAATTCTTGGATTAAAATAATGGTGCGGAAATAGAACTTGATAAGTTCAAGAAACTAATGAATAAACCAGAAGATCAAAAACATGAGATACAAGTTGAGTAACCTTTATTGGATGCCTTGAAGTTGACAAAAAGGTTATCTTCTTCAATGGTTGAAGTTCAAGAATTTAATGAAGTTCATGAACAAGTTAATGAACCAATTCTAAATCAAATTGAACAACAATTAAATCCAACATAAAGGTGAGAAAGTTATATATGAGCCTCTTAGAAAGTTATAGACAATGTCATGTCCCAAATATATTTTATTTAATGGTGCAAAATGATGTATCAAATGGATTAATCATAATGATGATAATTGTAATACCCCGAAAGTCCCTAAGATCAAACCCAAGAGTTGAATCAGAGAAAGCAGAAAAATCTGCACCAGGTCATAGAACAAGTCGCCCAGTGATTCGTGGTGTGACCTAATGGGTCGTTAAGTGACCCGTTAGGAGGAGCCAGTTTCCAAGGAGTTTTACTGGTGGTGACGGGTCGAGGAACAACTCCTCATGTGACTCAACGAGTTATTAGTGTGGTCGTTAGGTGCGCAGAGAAAGTTGCAGACCAGGAGATCTTACGACTTAAGGAATGGGTCATTGTGTCACCCGTGAGTCGTGGTGTCCCTTGTGAAGTGTGCGAGGGAGGGTTTTGGCAGTGTTGGCAACTGATTGAAGGACGAGTCGTCGTGCACCTAACGACTCGTCAAGTGTCCCATGGAGTGAGGAAGTTCAATAAATGAGGATCCTTCTAGTGAAGATAACGAGAGAGGACCATGAGTCATTGGTAGATCCAAAAACTCATCAAGTACCTCGTGGTGACTGGTAGTGTTAAATTTTCTGCGATTTAAGTAAGGGTGTTTTCATAATTTTCAAGCTCCTAAGCCCTAATCTACATTGATTTATGCTCTGTTAGGAGGGTTTTAGGATGGTTTCACCTATTCTAATCCATTCCCTTTTCATGCATGCAAGCTTAAAAGATCCCATAGGAGATCAAGCCAAGAGTTCTTCAAGTTCTTCCAGAAATCTCTTGGGCTTGCAAGGAAGAGTGTAGATTCATCTTACCCAGGTATGTGAGGCCATGAGTAAGGATTTATTCCAACATCATGCCCATAATTCTCCTTAATCTCATGAAGCAAGTCTCAATTCAAATCATAATTTAAAAGTGATTTCAATCTAATTTCATTGATTTCTTACCAATTATTTATGGGTTGATTCCCTCTGTATTCTAAAGTATGTTTGATGATCAATGGGCCTATTTTATGCATGTTTTTAATTACAAATTCATGAGTTCAAGTCTTAGAAGATTTTGCCTAATTATGCAAGTTTATGAAGAAGTATAGTTTATGATTGAGAGTTTCAAGTATGATGAAACATCTAGCATGTATGAATATTTACAAATTACCCATATATGTATTTATGATTTTACTTATGATATCTATTTCATGCAAGCATGATGCTAAGATTTGGGCAAGCCCACTCAATTTAAGCACGATTTCATGATTTAGCCAGGCTAATAAGTTCAGTTATCTCAAGTTTTGGAGTCAAGACTCCCCATATGTTAAGATTTAAGCTATGTTTTGATATATAATTATATGAGCATTATATCTATTTTGGGAGTAGTCTGTAGCACCAAGTAGGCTAGGTGTTCCAAGGTTCCCCAGTCTCATAAACTACGCCCCAACACAGGTATACTTTGGATCCTATCAAAAGAGAATTTTCTTGGCCCAAGGGCACACCATGATATCACACCTTATTTAATCCTTCACCTGTCAAGGCTTAGGATGACCCTTCTCCATGTGGGAAAGATGTGGGATCATCATGTGCTCATACATGGTGGTTTTCGATTAAGACGAGTTTTTCATTGTTCCTCATGATTTTAGTAATGCATATACTATAAGATATTATATCATGTTTTCAACAGGTTTGATCCAAGAATCAGTGTATGAGCTTTTACCTATGATTTCAGATATGGAAATCCATATGTGCTTATTTCAGTTTATGTCTATTCATGTTTTCAGATATTAACATGCAACATTTACTCTCAGAATCTTATGATGTTATGATTTATAATGTGCATAATTTCAGTTTTACTTACTCAGCTTGTTTTACTTACCTTGCATACTCAACACATTTCAAGTACTGACCGCAACACTATCTTGTATCATTTCATGATACAGGTTCAAATGTTCATACTCAGTCTCATTGTTAGCTAGTCTTCTGAGTTTATTCCAGTGCTGTTGGTGGTGAGTCCTTATCCTTCGAGGACCTGCAGTTAGTTGAGTACGTTATTTTTAGTTTCGAACTTCTAGTGAGCTAGTTGGGGTGTAGTCCCATCAGCTCATTAGTATGTTAGAGGTTTTTTAGACATAGACTAGTGTATTCAGCTTCGGATTCTGTGTTGTAATGTTACCGTTGGATACACATTTGTTATTCAGATTTTCGCTATTTCAAAATTTAGTTATTATCTTTCTTATAATGATCGTTAGTTGTCATGTTCAGTCCATGGGTTGACTTGGAGCCATTTATGGTTTTAGGTTCCGTGTCTCGATCGAGCCATGTGTTCGGGGTGTGACAAACTTGGTATTCGAGCAATGGTTCAGTGTTTCCAAGGGTGTTTGAAAGCCACGTTAAGTAGAGTCTTTTTCATGGGTGTGAAGCGCGCCATACTTATGGGGAAGAGGTTACAAGATGTTTTAGGAAATTTTTCGTTTGTCATTATCTATGTCGTGTGATGAAGTATCTCTCTATCCTTCTAACTCATTCTATACACGTTTGCAGAATCATGCCTCCACGCCGTATGAATGGAAGAAGGAATAGAAATAGAAATAGCCATGAGGATGGCAATAGAGATGGGCACTAGCAGGCCTCACCAGGCCCAGCAGATCCCGTGTCAGAGCAGGTTTCCCATTTGAGTTTAGGGTAGCCATTCAGATGTTGGCACAAGCATGACCGCTCAGGTCAATCAGCAGGCAGTGACTCACGTTCCCAAGAAAGGAATATAGTGGCGGCTAAAGTACGGGATTTCCTCAGGATGAATCCCCTAAGTTCCTTTAATTGAGAGTAGGGGAGGACCCATATGAGTTCATAGAGGAAATCCAAAAGATCACTCAAATTATAGGGGTGACGGGAAGGAGCGTGCAGACTTAGCCTCCTATCAGTTGAAAGGAGTTTCCCATATATGGTACAGGTAGTGAAAAGATAGCCGGAGAGTCGAAGCAGGCCCCGTCTGTTGGGATGAGTTTCTCACTGTATTCTTAGATTGATTCTTTCCCCGAGAGAAGATGGAAATCAAGGAAGTCGAGTTCCTAAATCTGAAATAGAACAATATGACCATCTCAGGAGTATGCTCTAGAATTCACCTGGTTGTCTAAGTATGTACCGGAGATGGTGGCCGATCAGAGAGCTCGAGTGAGCGGATTTGAGAATGGAGTAGGGGATTATTTGGTCAAGGACTGTAGGACTGCCTATTCTTTATCTAGACATCAACTTCTCCCGATTGGTCTTGTATGCCCAGCAGATGGAGGCGGTGCATATGAGGGAGAATGAGAGAGAGGCCAAGAGGCCAGGACAAACAGTTTTGGGTTCTTCCAATAGAGGGTTGGTGGTGGACATCGTCAGTGGTCCCACCATCAATCATCATCCCCAGCGCCGTTATCAACAAGTGTGCCATCCAGGTCTAAGCGCGATTAGAGGGGGGAGGACATCAGGTTCTCGAGGTCAGGGGAGTAGGTCAGTAGAGCCCAGCATTCCATTTTGCGGCAAGTGTGGTAGAAAGCTGGAAAGTGCTTAGCGGGTTTAGGAGCATGTTACTGGTGATGGAAGCCCCGACATTTGCTCAGAGATTGTCTAGCGGCCAGATAGGGCAATGGTAGAGGTCGTGACCCAGCTTCCAATTTAGTAGCTCCACCAGAGTTAGCTTAGCAGGTTGCATCCACCAGTGCAGGTGGTAGTCAGCGTCAGAATAGGTTTTATGCCCTATCATCACATCAGGAGCAGGAGGTCTCCCTAGATGAGGTCACTGGTATGTTACGAGTATTCCATCTTGATGTATATGCATTTTTAGATCTAGGGGATACCTTATCTTTTGTGACTCCATATGTTGCTATTAGTTTCGAAGTTAGTCCCGAAGTCCTGTCAAAACCCTTCTCAATCTCTACTCCAGTCGGTGACTCAGTTATAGCTCGATGGGTATACAAAAATTGGCCTATCACAGTCCTTCAGAAAGTCACCTCAGTTGATCTAGTAGAGTTATACATGAATGATTTTGATGTTATCTTTTGTATGGATTGTTTGCATGCATGTTATACCTTAATGAATTATAGAATCTGTACGATAGAGTTCCGGTTTTCGGGGGAGCTAGTCATAAAATGGAAGGGTAGTTCAGTTATGCTTTTAGGTCACTTTGTTTCCTACCTTAAGGCCAGAAAGATGATTTCCAAGGATTGTGTTTATCATCTAGTTCGGGTTAAGGATGCTACATCCGAGACCCCAACTCTCCAGTCAGTCCCTATAGTATATGAGTATCTGGAGTTTTTTCCAGAAGATCTACCAGGAGTCCCTCCTGAGCGGGAGATTGACTTTGGTATTGACACTCTTCTCGATATGCAACCTATACCTATTCCTCCTTATAGAATGGCTCCAGCTGAGATAAAGGAGTTGAAAGAGCAGTTGAAGGATCTTCTAGATAAGGGATTTATCAGGCCTAGCAAGTCCTCGTGGGGTGCATCATTTCTCTTTATTCAAAAGAAGGACGGGTCTCTTCGTATGTGCATTGACTACCGGCAGTTGAACAAGGTTACAATCAAGAACAAGTATCTCCTTCTCAGGATTGATGATTTGTTCGACCAACTTCAGGGTGCCAAGTGCTTCTCAAATTAGTCCTCAGGTCTGGTTATCACTAGCTCGGCATTAGGGAGAGTGAAATCCTGAAGACAACCTTCAGGACTCGGTATGGTCACTATAAGTTTGTAGTTATGTCTTTTGGACTAATGAATACTCCTGCAGCTTTTATGGAATTAATGAACAGGGTGTTCAATCCAAACTTAGATATGTTCGTGATTTTATTCATAGATGACATTCTCATATACTCTCGGAGCGAGGAGGAGCATTCCGCTTATTTGAGGATCGTGCTACAGACTCTCAAGGATCACCAGTTGTTCACTAAATTCAGCAAGTGTGAGTTTTGGCTGAACTCTATAGTATTTTGGGCGATGTAGTATCAAGCGAGGATGTGTAGATAGACTCCCAAAAGATAGAATCTTTAAAGAATTGGTCTAGACTAGTTAATCCTTCGGATATCAGGAGTTTCTTGGGTTTAGTTGGCTACTACATGAGGTTTGTTGAAGGATTTTCATCCATTGCAGCACCGTTGACTAAGTTGACCTAGAATAAAAGTCAAATTTCAGTGGTCAGATACTTGTGAGAAGAGTTTTCAAAAGTTAGACTCAACTCACTTCAGCCCCAATATTGACCCTACCTGAGGATACAAAAGGATTTATTGTGTATTGTGATTCCTCTAGGGTTGGTCTTGGTTGTGTGTTGATTCAGCATGGTGAGGTCATTGCGTATGCCTCTGGATAGCTTAAGACTCATGAGAAGAATTACCCGACGCATGATCTAAAATTGGCAGCGGTGGTGTTCGCATTGAAGATTTGGAGGCACTACTTGTATGGTGTGCATGTGGATGTGTTTAAGGACCACAACAACCTATAGTATGTCTTCACCCAGAAGGATTTGAATTTGCGAAAAAAGAGATGGTTAGAGCTGCTCAAAGACTATGACATGAGTGTCCTTTACCTTCTGAGAAAGGCCAATGTAATGGCGGATATTCTTAGTAGGTTATCCATGGAGAGTGTTTCTCACGTGAAAGATAGAAGGAAGGAATTGGTGAAGGATGTGTTTCGGCTTGCACGATTAGGGATTCACCTTGTTGATTCAGCAGATGGTGGTGTCATTGTTTAGAATGGTTCAGAATCCTCTTTGTTGTCTGAGGTCAAGACTAGGCAAGATGAGGATCCTATTTTGGTAAAGTTGAAGGAAGCGATTCAGAATCAGAAGGTAGAGGTCTTCTCCCAAGGGGGAGATGGTGTACTTCGTTATCAGGGTCATTTATGTGTTCCAAATATTGATGATTTGGGAGAGCAGATGATGCATGAGGCTTATGATTCATGGTATTATCCACCCAGGTGCCACCAAGATGTACTATGATCTACGAGAAGTTTACTGGTGGAACGACATGAAGAAGGATATAGAGGAGTTTGTTGCTAAGTGTCAGAACTGTCAACAAGTGAAAGTTGAGCATCAAAGACCTGGAGGTTTGCTACAAGACATTAGTATCCCAACTTGGAAGTGGGAGAGATCAATATGCACTTCAATACAGGGTTACCTCGCACACGTCGACAGTATGACTCTATTTAGGTGGTTGTGGATAGATTGACTAAAGTATCTCATTTCTTATTGGTTGAAACCACCGATTCATCCGAGGACTATGCTAAATTGTACATGTTCAGGTGTTAGTTCAGTTTCATGGAGTTCTCTTGTCTATCATATCAGATAGAGTTACTCAGTTCACCTCACAATTTTGAAAGTCGTTATAGAAGGGACTTGGTACTCAGGTCAAACTTAGCACAACTTTTCACCTGCAGATGGATGGTTAGGCCGAGCGAACCATTCATACTCTTAAGGATATGTTGAGAGTATGTGTGAATAACTTCAATGGTAATTAGGATGATCATTTACCTCTTATCGAGTTTGCTTACAACAACAGTTACCACTCCAGTATTCAGATGGCTCTGTTCGAGGCTCTCTATGGGCGAAGATGTAGATCGCCTATTGGCTGGTTTGAGGTAGGTGAAGCTATGTTGATAGGGCCAGATTCAGTTCATGAGGCTATGAAGAAAGTTCAACTTATAAGAGAAAGACTGAAAATAGCTCAGAGTCGTCAAAAGTCATATGCTGATGTTAGGAGGAGAGAGCTTGAGTTTGAAGTTGATGATTGGGTGTTCTTGAAGGCATCTCCCGTGAAGGGGGTGATAAGGTCTGAAAAGAAATGGAAGCTTTGTCCTAGATATGTTAGTCCCTACTGGATTGTGAGACGTGTTGGCAAAGTGGCCTATGAGTTAGAGATACCAGCGGAGTTGGCTTTGGCACATCTGTTCATCCATGTATCATTGTTAAAGAAGTGCTTTGGTGATCCGACTTTAGTTGTTCTGGTGGATAGCGTAGGTGTGAAGGATAACCTTAGCTATGAGGAGGTTCCCATTGAGACTCTTAGTTGGATGAAATGGAGGCTTATATCCGGATTTGTCCAGTGACTCATGGTGTGACCTAATGGGTGATTAAGTGACCCGTTAGAAGGAGCCAATTTCGAAGGAGTTTTACCAATGGCGATGGGTCGAGGAATGACTTTTCATGTGAATCAAAGAGTCATTAGTATGGTCATTGAGTGTGAAAATAAAGTTTCATACTAAGAGATCTAATGGGTTAAGGAACGAGTCTTCATGTCACCCATGAGTCGTGGTGTCCCTAGTAAAGTGTGCAAGGGAGGGTTTTAGCAGTGTTGGCAACAGATTGAAGGACAAGTAGTCGTGCACCTAATGACTCGTCAAGTGAACCATAGAGTGTGGTAGTTCAATAAATGAGGATCATTCCAGTGAAGATGACGAGAGCGGACCATGAGTCATTAGTAGACCCAAGGACTCGTCAAGTACCTCATGGTGACTGGCAGTGTTAAATTTTCTGCGATTTAAGAAAGGGTGTTTCTATAATTCCGAAGATCCTAAGCTCTAAACTCTATCATTTTAAGCTCTATTAGGAGGGTTTTAAGACTTTTTAGCCTAGTCTAACCCATTCCCTTCCCATGCATGTAAGCTTATAGGATCCCATAGGAGATCAAGCCTAGAATTCTTCAAGTTCTTCTCCAAATCTCTTGGCCTTTCAAGGAAAGGTATGGATTCAACTTACTGTAACATTCCAAAAGTTTCTTAAATCAAAACACAGACTAAGCATGAAAAATTGGAAAATTTTGTCATAGAACAACTTAGATAATGAGTCGTTGTCAGCACCAATGAACCATTGTATAAGTCATTTTCATGCTCTGTAAGTTTTCATTCGAGAACCAACGAGACATGGAACGACCCGTTGTGAAGAGTAATGAGTCATTATGTCACTCATTGTTGCTCAGTTCAGAAACTTGGCTCAACCTTTCCCAGAACCAACGAGCCCCACAATGAGTCATGGAAGGAACTAATGACTAATTGTAGGGTGCAGTTGGAAGAATCCAGAAAGGGTTAGAAATTCCCTCCAGATTCAATGGTGGGATGCAACAACCCATCCCACCTTCAAACGGGTCGTCCTGCCCATCTATTGGTTGAAGTTCAAAAATCAAATTTCAGACCCATAACCAATGATTGGTCTCGACCAACGACCCATTGGACCCTGACAGGCAATTTTCAAGTCTTTCTTCCAAGGATATTTTTATAACTTCCCACCTTTTTAACTCTTGAACTATGTCGTTTGGTGTTATTTCAGAGGGATTTAAGGAGTTAGTCAACAGTTTTCTCTCATTCCTCTTATTCCCTCAAAGTTAGAATGTAGAAAACTCAGTCAGGAAGCTCAGAGTAAGAATAAGGGTTCAGTCCTCTACTCAGATTTCTCTAGATTCTTCTCATGAATTCTACTCCAAGTATGTAGGAATTCAACAAGGGAATTATTCTTCCCTTGTGCCCCAAAAACTCTTCTGAGAATTTTATCAATTCCAACCCTGAGGTTCAAAGCAAGGTTCTGTTTCTCAGTAAATTATGGTTTTCCTTCTTGTTATAATTTTCATGAGTTTTGAATGTTGTTGTTAGATATACTCCTTTTTGATATCTCCTTACATGAAATTATATGATTTTAGCCCTAGTTTCTATGAATACAGTGAATTGAATCTTGCATAATTGTCTAGATACAAGTGTTGCTTGACTCTGTAAATTCTTGCAATTAGCATGTTATTATCGCTATGTAAGTTAACAGCCAGTTTGAATAATAGTTTAGTGTCAGTCAGTACTTAGCTTTTTCAATATCATTCAGTAAAGTCAGCTGATCAGTTTGACTATAGTAAGTTCTTGAGGAGTTCAGTAACACTCCGTAGTATCAGTTATCAGTGATTAGGTTGTTCTTTAGATGGTTACGACGCTTTCATACAAAGAAGCTCCGGCCAGTCTAAGAAGACTAGTTTCCAGTTAGTAGGTCCTTTAGACTCTCAGGGTATCCATAAGTCTTGGGACACCAGTTTCGAGCTATCAACCTAGTAGTCACAGTTAGGATTCCAGTGGGAGTTGGACTTAGCACCGAGCAGGTTGGGGTTCAGTGCACCCAGGTTTCTAGAACTACATTTTCACCGTAGGTTTTTATCCCGAATGGGCATCAGACATTGATCACCTAGTTCAACTACTATACCCTAGAAAAGTATAGTGGGCCTTCTCCAATGAGGGATATACATCGGACTCCGCGTTTAGCTCACGTGGTTACATATCAATTATAGTTGCTCCCATCGTATAGTACAGTACCTCTTGTCAGTTCAACTCAGTTCAGTTTATGACCATCAGTCAGCACCTGCACTTACACTATAACAGTTATATCACAACACTCATCAATTATAGTTGGTCATTTCATGTCATCTTAGCTCAGTTATGTACTCTTATTTCTTTACTTACATGTACAATCAAAGTACTGATGCATATTTCGATGTTGTACCATATTATGACATAGGTGCATGTTCTCAGTCAAAATAGCGATAGTAGTCCCCCTCCTCAGGCGATTTTAGTAGTTTTAGCTTGGTGAACCCTCATTTTTTGAGGACGAAGTTTAGTTCTATTTCAGTTTATTGTTTGCGGATTTTACAGTTAGTTGGGGGCTTGTCTCAGTAACTCGTTAGTTCTTAGTTGACTTTCGGACTTAGTTTTGTTCGGTATTTGTCAGACATGTTATTTTCTGTATTTTATTAAACGTTTCTTATTTTAGAAAATAAGTTTATTTAGTTATGTTTCCTTCTTCCACTATGTTATTTTAGTTTACCAGTGTGATGTTAAGCCATGGGTTAGCTTAGGGTCACTTGTGTCACCAAGTACCATGTCGCGTCCAGGTTGTTAACTCGGGTCTTGACAAATTTGGTATCAGAGCACTAGTTTTAAAGTATCCTAGGATGTTTGAAAGCCACGTCGAGTAGAGTTCTTTTCATGGGTGCGAAGCACGCTACACTTATGAGGGGGAGGATACAGGACCTATTTAGCAAATTTTCCTTTGTTCATACTCCTTATCGTGCATTATTCTTAATCTCAAAAAGTTCTCCTAATCCACATTCTGCTCTTTTCAAATAACAATACTTCCAAGATGAGGAAAGGGAGAAGAAACATGAAATGTAAACCAACCTGCCCCACCAGCTCCAGCAGCCCCTCAGGGAGATCATATGTCACCTTTCTAAGTTCAGGGCTGCAATCCAGATGCTTGCCCAAGCTGTGACCAACCAAGTGAACCAACAGGTGGTTTCGGTGAGTATGAACGGATCTATAACTGCTACCATAGTCTGGGATTTCACCTGAATGAACCCTCCATATTTTGATAGATCTAAAGTAGGAGAGGATCCGCAGGAATTCGTGGATGAGGTGTAGAAGATCATCCAATCATGGGTGTTACTTCTATAGAGAGTGTTAATCTGGTTGCCTACCAGTTGAAAGGGGTGGCTCAAATTTGGTGCAAATAATGGAAGGCGGGGAGGCTGACCGAAGCAGGATCGATAGAGTGGGACGAGTTCGTTACTACATTCCTCGACAGATTCTTCCCTCGGGAATTGAGGAAACCAAGTTTTCTAAATTTATGAACCTGAGGTAGAATAATAGAATAGTGTAAGAGTATGCATTGGAGTTCACTCAGTTGTCGTGATATGCTCCAGAGATGGTCGCTGAGCCAAGGGCTCGTATGCTAAAATTTATAAATGGAGTTTCAGATCTGGTACTTAAGGAATGTATAACCATGATGTTGATTAAAGACATTGACCTCTCCAGCCTCATCATTTAGTCACAGCAAATAGAGGTAGAAAAGTTGAAGGACATAGAGAGGGAAAGCAAGCGGGCCAGAACAAGTCAGATTGAATACGGCCAGCAGAGGTCAGGCGGCGGTAGTCGCCCACAATAGTAGCAGCAGAGACCTCCCAGCACCCATATCAGCTAGTGCTCCTTCTTTCCAATCCCGCAAGGACCGAAAGGGTGGAGCATTAGGCTCCCATTCCTAGAGTCACCTCTCCAGCAACCACTCATTTCTAGCCTGCCTAATGTGTGGCTAGAATCACCCAGTGGAGTGCCATTTAGGCAAGGAAGGTTGTTTAGGTTGTGGCAACTAGGACACAAATTAAGAGATTGTCCATCAGCAGGACAGGGAAAGGCTCAGTCCACTACCTCAGTAGCCCCAGCTGGAAGCCCAACTCAGCAGGGTACTACATTAGATACGGATGGTGGAAAATGCCAAAACCATTTTTATGCCTTGTCTTTTCTTTAGGATTGGGAGAGCTCACCTAACGTGGTCATGAGTATGTCACATATTTTCCATCTAGATGTATATGCCCTAATAGATCCAAGAGCAACACTTTTATTCGTGACTCCTTACATAGTTGTTCAGTTTGATATCAGTCTAGAAGTCCGCTCAAAATTATATTTAGTCTCTACCCCGGTTGGTGAATCAGTTAGGGCCAGCCGGGTATATAGAAACTGCCCAGTCTCAGTGTTGAGTAAAGTCATCCCAGTTGATCAAGTAGAGCTAGAAATGGTCGACTTCAACCTTATTCTTGGCATGGATTGGTTACATTCTAGTTATGCCTCAGTCGACTGTAGAACTAGAGTCATCAAGTTTCAGTTTCCCAACGAGCCAATCTTAGACTAGAAGGGTAGTGTTTCAGCGCCTAAGTGTCAGTTTATTTCCTACCTTAAGGCCTAGAAGATGGTCTCAAAGGTTTGCCTCTATTACCTAGTTAAGGTTAGGGATTCTAGCTCTAAGATCCCGGCTATTCAGTCAGTTTCTGTTGTTAGCGAATTCCTCAATGTCTTTCCCGAAGATCTTCTAGGAGTCCCTCCCGAATGGGAAATAGACCTTGGCATAGACCTTCTTCTAGACACCTAGCCCATTTCTATTCCTCCTTATAGAATGGCTCCAGATAAGCTTAAGGAGTTGAAGGAACAACTAAAAGACCTTCTAGATAAGGGCTTCATCAGACCCAATATCTCTCCATGGGATGCTCTCGTGGTGTTCATGCGAAAGAAAGATGGCAAACTGAGAATGTGCATCGACTACCGTCAACTAAACAAAGTTACTATCAAGAACAGGTATCCCATACCCAGAATTGCCGACTTGTTCGATCAGCTATAGGGAGCTAGCCATTTTTCAAAGGTGGATCTCATATCGAGATATCATCATCTTAGGGTCAGAGAATGCGGCATACTAAAAACAGCCTTCAGAACTTAGTATGGCCACTGTGAATTTTTGGTTGTCTTTTGGACTAACCAATGCTCTTTTAGCTTTTATGGACTTGATGAACAGGGTATTCAAGTTGTACCTAGACATGTTCATCATTGTGTTCATATATGACATCTTGGTGTACTCTAGAAATAAAGAGGAACATGCTAATCACCTGAGGATAGTGTTGTAGACTCTTACAGACTGTCAGTTGTTCGCTAAATTTAGTAAGTGTGAATTCTAGATAAAGTCAGTAGCCTTCCTCGGTCATGTAGTCTCTATGTGAGGGTATTCAGGTAGATCATCAAAAGATATCAATGGTAAAATACTGGCCAAGACCCACTTCTCCAACAGATATTAGGAGTTTCTTAGGTTTAGCTAGTTACTACCGACGGTTTAAAGGGGTTTTCCGTTTTCCTCCATTGCATCCCCTCTGACTAAACTGACTTAGAAAAAGGTGAAGTTTCAGTGGTCAGATTCATGTGAGAAGAGTTTCCAAGAGTTGAAGACTCGACTTACTAAAGCTTCGATTTTGACTTTTCAGAAGGAACAGATGGGTTCATAGTTTATTGTGATTCTTTTCGAGTTGGCCTCGGTTGCGTCCTGATGCAGCGAGGTAAGGTGATAGCTTATGCCTCTAGACAACTCAAGGTTCATGAGAAGAATTATCCAACTCATGACCTTGAATTGGCGGCAGTGGTATTTGCTTTGAAGATATGGAGACATACCTTTATGGGGTTCACGTGGATGTTTCCACGAACCACAAGAGCCTCCAATACGAGTTCAGTCAGAAGGACTTGAACCTCCATCAAAGAAGGTGGTTGGAGTTATTAAAGGACTACGACATGAGTGTGCTATACCACCTGGGCAAGGAATGTAGTGGCGGATGCCTTAAGCAGGATGTCTATGGGAAGCGTTGCTCATGTTGAAGAGTGCAAAAGGGAGATAGAAAAAGATATCCACAGGTTAACTAGATTGGAGGTGTAGTTATTTGATTCAGCTGAGGATGGAGTTATAATCCAGAGTGGGTCAGAATCCTCACTAGTAGTAGAGGTCAAGTCAAAGCAGGATGAAGACCTCATATTACTTAAACTAAATGAAGAAGTTCTAAGAAAAGAAGTTGAGGCTTTCTCCTAAGGGGGAGATGGTGTGCTTCGTTACTAGGGCAGACTGTGTGTTCTAGACATAGATGTCTTGAGACAGCGAATACTGGCAGAAGCACATAGCTCTAGATATTCTATTCACCTTGGTGCCACTAAGATGTACCGTGACCTACGGAAAATCCACTGGTGGAACGACATGAAGAAGGATATTGCAGAATTTGTAGCTAAGTGTCCTAACTGCCAGCAGGTTAAGGTTGAATCAGAGACCTGGGGGTATGACTCAGGATATCAGCATACCCACGTTGAATTTGGAAGAGGTGAACATGGACTTTATTACAAGTTTACCTTGTTCTCAGCGACAACATGATTCCATTTGGGTGGTAATAGATCGGATGACTAAGTCAGCACATTTCCTACTGGTAAAGACTTTAGACTCAACTGAGGATTATACTAGACTGCACATTCAGGAGTTAGTCAGACTGCATGGAGTTCCCTTGTCCATCATTTCAGATATAGATACCCAGTTCACCTCGCACTTCTGGAAGTCATTTTAGAAAGGACTTGGCACTCAGGTCAAGCTCAGCACAACTTTTCACCCACAAACGGATGGACAAGCTGAGTGGAATATTAGACCTTGGAAGACATAATGAGAGCTTATGTGATCGACTTCAAGGGAAGTTGAGATAATCACCTACCTCTCATCGAGTTTGCGAACAACAATAGCTACGGCTCCAATATTCAGATGAACCTGTTTGAGGCATTATATGATAGGAGGTGTAGATCTCCTATAGGATGGTTTGAGGTTGGCAAAGCTACTTTGATAGGGCTATATTCCATTCATGATGCTATGGAGAAAGTGCATCTTATCAGAGAAAGGTTAAAAACAGCACAAAGCTGACTAAAATCATATGAAGATATAAGGAGAAGAGAGTTAGAGTTTGTTGTTGATGATTGGGTTTACCTGAAGATTTCACCTGTGAAAGGGTGATGAGATTTGGAAAGAAAGGAAAACTCAGTTCGAGATATGTGGGACCTTACAGAATCCTAAGACATATTGGAAATGTGGCCTATGAGTTAGAGTTACCTGCAGAGTTAGCATCAGTACATCCAGTCTTTCATGTGTCATTACTGAAGAAGTGCATCGGTGATCTAACCTCAATAGTGCCTCTAGAGAGTGTTGATGTAAGGATCATCTTCTCTTACGAAGTTCTAGTTGAGATCCTAGACTGCGCCAAGTTCGTAAGCTGAGAAAAAAGGAGGTCGCTTCAGTAAAGGTTCTATGGAAAAACCAGCTAGTTGAGTTAGCTACATGGGAAGCAGAGGCAGATATGATGGCTAAATATCCTCATTTATTCCCTTCCACTTCAGCTTCAACATCAGGTATTGAATCCCACCCCAGTACTCTATTCAGTTCTGTACTCATCAGCTTTATACATGTTTTAAATATGCACCCTAGTTGCAACAACTTAGTTAGTATGCCTATATCAGTTCGGAGTTAGTCACTCTTTCAAAAATCAGTTTACAATTTTCAGTTGGGAATTTGCAACTCACTCCCTAGTCTTTCAGCTTACTTAGCCTTCATTCGAGGACGAGTGATCTCAAGGGGGAGATATTGTAACACCTCAAAAGTTTCTTAGACCAAAACTTAGACTAAGAATGAAAAACCAAAAATTTTTGTCTCATAACGACTCAGACAACGAGTCATTACCAACACCAATGAATCATTGTATGAGTCATTGTCATGCTCTGCAAAGTTTTCATTTGGAAAACAACGAGACATGGAATGAGCTGTTGTGAGGAGAAACGAGTCATTCTGTCGCTTGTTTTTTCTCATTTTAGAAACTTGGCCCAACCTTTACCAGAACCAATGAGCCCCACAACGAGTCGTTGAAGGAACTAACGACTCGTCATAGAGTGTCGTTGGAAGAATTCAGAATGGGTGAGAATTTCCCTCCAAATTCAACAGTGGGATGCAATGAATCGTCCCTCCTTCAAATGGGTCATCTTGTCCACCCATTGGTCAAAGTTTAGAAATCCAAATTTCAGACCCATAATTAACGATTAGTCCCAAAAGGTCGCGGTCTCGACCAACGACCCGTTGGAGCCCAACGGGCAGTTTTCCGGTCTTTCTTCCAAGGACATTTTCATAACTTCCCACCTTTTTAACTCTTGAACTATGTCGTTTGGGGTTATTTCAGAGGGATTTAGGGATTTAGTCCCTAGTTTTCTCTCATTCCCTCAAAGTAAGAACTTAGAAAACTCAGTCAAGAAGCTCAGAGCAAGAACAAGGGTTCAGTCTTCTTTTCAGATTTCTCCAGATTCTTCTCAGGAATTCTACTCAAGGTATATGGGAATTCAACAAGGTAATTATTCTTCCCTTGTGCCGCAAAACTCTTCTAAGAAATTTATCAGTTCTAGCCCTGAAGTTCAAAGCTAGGGACTGTTTGTCTGTGAATTATGGATTTCCTTCTTGTTATAATTTTCATGAGTTTTAAATGTTGTTTTTAGCTATACTCCTTGTTGATATCTCCTTCCATGAAATTATATTATTTTAGCCCTAGTTTCTATGAATATATTGAATTGAGTCTTACATAATTGTCTAGATACACGTGTTGCTTGACTTTGTAAATTCATGCAATTAGAATGTTATTAAGGCCATATGAGTTAACAGTCAGTTTGAATGCTAGTTCAGTCTCAGTCAGTACTTAGCCATTTTAGTATCATTCAAAAAATTCAACTGATTAGTTTGACTACAATCAGTTCTTGAGGAGTTCAGTAATACTTTGTAGTATCAGTTATCAGTGATCAGTTTGTTCTTTAGACAATTACGACGCTTTCAGTCAAAGCAGCTCTGACCAATCTTAGAACACTAGTTCCAGTTAGCAGGTCCTTTAGACTCTCAAGGTACTTCAAGATAGGAGCTCTTGACGTAAGTCTTGGGATACCAGTTTCGAGCTATCAGCCTAGCAGTCATAGTTAGGACTTCCTGTGGGAATAGGACTTACACCGAGCAAGCCGGGGTTCAGCGCACCCAGGTTCCTAGAACTATGTTGCCACCATAGGTTTTTAGTCCGAATGCGCATCAGACAATAATCACCCAGTTAGCAACTATTCCCTGGAAAAATAAAGTGGTCTTCTCCGATGTGGTGGGGGGGGGATATACATCGGACTCCATGTTTAGCTCACGTGGTTACATGTCGGTTATAGTTTCTCCCATAGTATAGTATAGTACCTCTTGTCAGTTCATCTCAGTTCAGTTATTTAGATTTCAGGATATGTTTATGACCACAGTCAGTGCCTGTACTTACACTATCACAGTTATATCACAACACTCATCAGTTATAGTTGGTCATTTCATGTCATCTTAGCTCAGTTATGTACTCTTATTGCTTTACTTACATCTCGCATACCCAGTACATTCAAAGTACTGATGCATATTTCCATGTTATATCGTATTATGATATAGGTGTAGGTTCTCAGTCACAACAGCGATAGTAGTCCCCCTCCTCAGGCGATTTCAGTAGCTTTAACTTGGTGAGCCCTCATTTTTCGAGGATGAAGTTTTAGTTCTATTTTAGTTTCTTGTTCGCGGATTTTAGAGTTAGCTGGGCGCTTGTCCTAGCAACTCATCAGTTCTTAGATGGCTTTCGGACTTAATTTTGTTCAGTATTTGTCAAACATATTATTTTCAGTATTTTATCAGACATTTCTTATTTTAGAAAATTAGTTTCTTATGTTATTTTTCTAGCTTCCGTTATGTTATTTTAGTTTACCAGTGTGATGTTAAGCCATGTGCCAGCTTGGGGTCACTTGTGGCAACAAGTAACATGTCGCGTCTAGGGTATAGACTCGGGTCATGACACTTATCCAGGTATGTGAGGCCATGAATTAGGATTTCTTACACCCTCATGCCCATAATTCTCCTTAATTTCATGAAGCAAGTTTCAATTCAAATCATTATTTAAAAATAATTTCAATCTAATTTCATCGATTTCTTACAAATTATTTATGGGTTGATTCCCTCTGTATTTTAAAGTATGTTTGATGATTAATGGGTAGATTTTATACATGTTTTTAATTACAAATTCATAAGTTCAAGTCTTAGAAGATTTTTCCCAATTATGCAAGTTTATGAAAAATGTATAGTTTATAATTGAGGGTTTCAAGTATGATGAACATTTAGCATGTATGAATGTTTACAAATTACCTATTTATGCATTTATGATTTTACTTATGGTTTCTACTTCATGAAAGCATGAAGTTAAGATTTAAGCAAGCCCATGCAAGTTAACCACGATTTCATAATTTTGCCAAGGCTAATAAGTTCAGTTATCTCAAGTTTTGGAGTCAAGACTCCCCATATATTAAGATTTAAGCTATGTTTTGATATATGATTATATGAGCATTATATATATTTTGGAGTAGTGTCTAGCACCGAATAGGCTAGGAATTTCAAGGTTTTCTAGTCTCATAAACTACGCGCCAACATAGATATACTTTGGGGCCTCTCAAGAGAACGTTTCCTCAGCCTAAGGGCACACTGTGATATCACACCTTATTTAATCTTTCACCCTAGAAAGTTTAGGATGACCCTCCTCTACATGGGCAAGACATGGTATCATCATGCGCTCATGCATGGTTATTGTCGGTTAAGACGAGTCTCCTATTGTTCCTCATGATTTCAGTAATGCATATACTATAAAATATTATATCATGTTTTCAGCAGGTTTGATCTAAGGATTAGTGTATGAGCTTTTGCCTATGATTTCAGCTATGGCAAACCATATGCACTTATTTCAATATTTGTATATTCATGTATTCAAATATTAGCATGCAGTCGTTACTCTTAGAATCTTATGATGTTATGATTTATGATGTGCATGATTTCATTTTTACTTACTCAGGTTGTTTTAGTTACCTTGCATACCCAGTACATTTCATGTACTGACTGCATACTCTATGTTGTATCATTTCATGATACAGGTTCAGATGTTCAGACTAAGTCTCACTGTTACCCAGTCCTCCAGGTTTATTCCAGTGTTGTTGTTGGCGAGTCTTCGTCCTTCGAGGACCTTCATTTAGTTGAGTACGTTATTTTTAGTTTCAAACTTCTAGTGTATTTGGGGTGTTTTTCTGCCAGCTCGTCAATATGTTAGAGGCTTTTCAGATATAAACTTGTATATGCAGCTTCGGGTTCTGTATTGTGATGTTTTCGTTGGATAAACATTTGTTATTCAAATTTCTGCTATTTCAGAATTCATCTATCAACTTTGTTATAATGATCTTTAGCTTTCATATTCATTCCATGGGTTGACTTGGGGTCATTTATGGTTCTAGGTTCCGTATCTGAATTCGGGCCTATGTTCGGGTTGTGACTAAGACTTATGAAGAGGCAATACAAAGTTCTAACTAGGGGCGGACATGGTATGGTATGGTACGGTATTTAAAACTTTAGTATGGTAATTTCAGTATTTGATTTTTAAAAATACTATACCATTATCGTACCAAATCAATCGGTATGATTAGGTATTTTAAAATTCAGTTTTAGTATTTTGCGGTACAGTAAATTGATAACCACAGTTTATTTGACTTTAACTTACATATAATCATACAATAGAGAATTATGACTTTGGATTTTCAAAAAATTCACAATTGTATCATACTAACATCCGACATTGTGAATATATTTAAAAGAAAGTATAAATAATTTTCTTCTTGAATCTATTATACACAAAAAAATATTTTAATTAAAATAGGATAGTCAAAGTTTCAATATCTAAATAACTAGTTTTGTATTAATACTATTTTATATATTTTCTAGTATTATAATAATATCATATGTATGAATTATATATGTACCTATATACTTCAGTATGGTATTCGGTATTTCGGTATTTATTTTTATAAATACCATACCAAATACCAAAGTATTTTTAATATCATACCACATACCATAATGAAAAAATCACAGTATCAAAAATTTTAATTTTAGTATGGTATTCGGTATATCCTATACCATGCCCACCCCTAGTTCTAACTATGAGAAATGGCATGAAGTCTGAAATGGTATCCATGAAGGTTAATAAAGTATGAACATTAGTAAATCCTTTAAAAGATATAAAACATATTGGTTACCAATGAAATCATGGCAGATAAATAGGTTGTCACGCTCCAAAATTAGGATAAGATGTGATTGACACCCGATATGAGGTACCCATCAAGCAAACCCGGAATTGAGTTGTCTGGTCATAACATTCTTTGAATTAATAAGAAACAACT
Organism: Datura wrightii; assembly: GCA_035772735.1. NCBI lineage: Eukaryota > Viridiplantae > Streptophyta > Magnoliopsida > Solanales > Solanaceae > Datura > Datura wrightii. The sequence goes on from JASDFA010000002.1 coordinate 19,583,376, forward strand.
ACCAAAATAAGGTATCAACTGAGCATAATGAAATTTGTATTAGATACAAAAATATGAAGCATAAAAATCCCATGAAAATATAAAAAACTAGAATGCGAAACTAATGTAACTCACTGGGCAAAATCAAGACTCTAAAAGAATACTAGCAAAGAATCTAATTGAACATGTCCACCGGAAATACCCCAAAATACAAAAAATGTCTACAAAATTAATGCAAGTTGAAAATGATATTAGCTACCATTGGCAAAATCAACAGAGCTCACCAAGTGGATCTATAATGCCTGACTCTAGCCACGAACCTCATCCTCAATGACCTGATCTTCTGCCACATGATGTAGCAGGCCTAGTGAAATCTCTGCTCTACTACCTTCTGGTTAAATTATCATAACTTTTTACAGGAAGGTCAAAATAATGAATAGTTTAATGCGTTTGAAACTAGACTTGTTAATTTTATAGTAATAAACCCCATAACTCCTCATCTTTTAGGATATATTATTATTTAAAGTTGGACCTTGCACCAGATTTTTCTGAAAAACTTCATCAGTAGGAAAGCACCAATTTTGTTCTAGAGTTTCTTTAGGGCATTAATTCATATCAACACACTTTCCATATTTAATAATTGATATTTACATCTAGGTACAACCATTCATTGATTTAACGTCTAATCTTATGCGTCTAATGGTCCACCCATAGTCGAAGGTACAAGGTGTTACAATAGGCTCTTCACAAATTATATATTCTGCACAGACATCATAGGTTCTTTTTACTTATTTTGATGGAACCCTTATAATATGCTAGGCACATTCAGAAATACAGAAGAATATTGGGGATGAAATATGCCAATTTTAATAAAAATGACAAAATCTAGTTCTTTGTAAATGAAGTAGTCAATGTGAAATTCTACTGGATTCTGAATAACAAATAAGTATGAAGTTGTTTCTTCAAGAGTATGAAAAATTTGTAAGCACTACTCTTATTATGTTAAACATGATGTTATAAAGAGAGACTTGCTTTATGGGATAATCTATATTTGTTTAGCCTATAATACGTTTCATGTCTAGTTAGTTCAGATTTTATGTGATTATAAATGAGGAGGAAAATATTAGGGGCTTTTTGTCACGACCGTGCTAAGATCCAGCACCGAGACACGAGACCTAGAGCCACAAATGAACCCAAGTCGACTCATGGCATAATCATAGTAATTCAAGACCATATCTAAAAACGGAAATAAACCATATCATGAATAAAGCTGAAGTCTAAAAATAAGAACTCATAGGGATACGAATAGTCAACACTTGGCAAAAGATGAATAACTACATAATGTCTAAATAAGCCTCTAACTGTCTGACGAGTTGATGGGACAGCACCCCTAACTGACTCTCTAAGTCTGAAACTAGAAGATAATGAAATAAAAAAGAGCTAAACTATATGTACTAGGCATATGAGGACTCACCAAATATATATGCGGACTGGACTGGAATGGGAGCAGGTAACGATGAGGCGGAACCTGATCGCTCAGACCTGTATCATGAGACGATACAACGTAGAGTATGCGGCCAGTACTTGGAATGTACTGAGTATGCAAGTTAAGTAAAGAGGACCATTAAAATACATAAGAGTACATGAGAGTATAACATTTCATAAATCATGCATTTGAAGTCATAACTTAAACATGAGGGCTCAAGACTTACAAAACTGTTTGTAAATGGTCATAATCATAGTCATAAAGAAACTTTATAGATCATATCTTGAGCCAAAACATCATAACATGATCATCCGTAAAGATAAGAAATAATAGGAGATTCTTATAACTGACATACCCCTTATGAGCATACATGAAGCCCGACCTGTAAACCCCTAGTTGGGAGGCTGTTCGTACCTTGCCAAAGATAGAACTATGAAAAAGGGCGTGATATCACTCATTAAAGGCCCATACGGGCAAAGGGGAGCATTCACAATGAAGATCCCATCATGGCTACGTTGATATGTAGTTTTGAGACTCGAGGTATGCTTGGACCCCGGTCTACTCGGTGTTAAATACTACTCCTAAAACATATATAGTGCTCATATCATAGAAGGGAAAACATGCATGAGGTTCATGGGCTAGTTTAAATAATGATAATTATAAATATATTTGAAATACGTGAACTAGCCATGAAACAGGGCCAGTGGGTCGGTCATAATCATAATCGAGAAAATCATGAAAGAAATTATGCATACTTGATAAAATCCTCATACTTAATTTCATAAATTCATGATGGATACTTGTAGGAAATCATATATCATAAATTATAAGTCATAAATTAGGGCTTGAGAGGTTTAAAATTTATAAGAGGATCAAAGAAATTCATAAGAAGGAATTTAGTCCTAAAGTTTCATAATCATGCTTGAATCATAAGATATCATAATTTCATAAAATACTTGAAGAGATCATAAACTCTATCATGAAAATCATATTTTCATATCAAATCAGATCCACCCATAAAGGAATCATGATCAAATTTCAAAATCCAATATAGAATCATAATTTTTTAAATTAGGGCTTTGGGAAAATTGGGTGATCATACTTTTGATTGAACAAGGGACATGAGGTTAGAAGGGACCCTCATTGATAGACCCACGTACCTGAATTGATCAAGCCCCAACTGAATTTGAAACCCCCACTTGATTCTAAAAGAAACTTAAGGAAGAACCCTAGAAATTTCTTGAGAGCCTTGAGAGAATTGATTCTTCAATTGAGAGTGTTAGGAGGATAATGAGTTACTTAGGGTGAATAACACCCTTAATATACTCTTTTCCATGCTTACAACGACGCAGTTTAGGACCCTGAAACTTAAGATTTACAAAAATACCCTTAATGAAAATTCTGAAAAACATACAGGTTTTTCACTACCAGTTGCACGATCTTTACCACGAGTCGTACCATGAAGTGACGACTCGTGGTCACCTCCCGTCTTCACCACTAGTCGTAGGACTGGTTCCTAAAGATCATACCACGGATGCCCGCTACGAGTCATTACATGTCACCACAGATCGTGAGATCACCCATCGCCACTGAGACTCAACTCTCACTTTCCCTGAACTCTCACATGGTTACTTTTCTGCTTTTTTCTCTATGTTTTGCACAATTCAGCTCCAACATCTATTTTCTCTGAAAATAAAGTAAAACTACCTCATATCCATATAAACACACTTATGTCTATGCTATTTTCCCAGTTGTAAGTGTCGAAAGTGTTGTAAACCCATAGCACATCAACACCTTCAACTTAAGACTTTTGCATGTCCTCAAGTAAAGAAAACAAAAACTAAAAACGATGCTTAACTAAAAAGTAAGCCTAGAGTACCTACAGCCAACACAACAAAACTATGAACCACACTCAACTATTGACCCTTTTTTCGTTCAAACTAAGTCATCTATGCACACATTTAACCACAATCAATGATATATAGGGATCAAGATATGGCATCCAACTATTAGCAGAGAATAAGTGACTAAACCCTCCTTGGCACTACATACTCGTGGCAACACTTTACACTTTTTACCCTATTTTTTACTTTTTCAACTTTTTCCTCCATTTTCTACCTTTTCATGCAATATATGGGTGTGGTGTATTTTTCTCATTTTTTCATTCCTTTTTCTCTTGTATTTTCTTTTCATTTTTCTTTTTCAACTCTTTTTTCTTTTCTTATCACACCACACCTCATTTTTAACCCTTTTTTTCTTTCTTTCCCTTTTTCACCTCCCCACAATCTATATACCCCTACTATAGCCACCCTCAACTTAAGCATTTTGTCTGAGTTGAGGTTCACAATGTCCAAGGAGAGACTAGGATCAAAATAGGTTAATTTTAAAAATGGGTAAGGTTAGAGGTTAATCAAATAAAAATGGTCAATATAAGGCTCAAAATTGGAATCAAGGGATTCATCATCATTTGGTAGGCTTGTATAGGCTAAAGTGGCTAATCAATCAATAATAGACTATGATCATCTCCTAACCAACTATCCTAAAGCCTATGAAAAGACCAACCAGACAAGTTCTAGATCCTTAATACAGTATTGAACTAAGTATTCAACCTCACTCGCTCATGGTTTCGGTTTGCATTGAATCTATCTATCCGATTCATGCATGGCTAAACTAAAACTGCTCCTGCTCATAATTTAAATTCCATAAAAAGATCCACAAATTCATGCAATTTCAATTAAACTACATAGATAACAACAAAGATTTTCAACAGGGTTAAGTTTTTTAAAAACATCAAACTAGCGCATTTATTGACTGTAAAGTATTTTTAAGCTACTTCTAATTAAACAAAAACAACCTAAACATGTCAGTTCTACTAGATAGAATTCCCAAGGAAAAAGAAACACGACAAGAGAAACCCTCGGCCGAATCAAAAATTTTAAAAGTACAAGTACACCCCCCTTTGAAAAATATACTTCATCCTCGAAGCATAAAATATATAAGCCCAAGGGAAAGGGACATACCTGTGGCACACTAAGCGCTCTTGTTATCCTGTGGAGGTGGTACCTCCGCTGCATTCATGGAGTTAGCGGTGGCCGGCGCACTCAATTGTACATCTGTTGGGGGATTGGTTACCCCCACATCATGCTCGGTCTCTTTTGTGAACTCAGGATCAATTCTGGCTGATTATGGCTCCCTCGAAAGGTCCTCGCCACCCTCAATACTCTTTGGGAGATAGTGGAGCTCCCCACTCCTCTGGCTCACTCCTGCAACTCCGACATATGTGCGTCGTGAGCTTGCAGGCTCTCTACTCTCGCCCACATTCTTTCTTTCTTTTCCTTCTTTTTTCTCTTCTTTGAGGGGTCTTTTCATTTTCCTCCAATCATACCTGACGGGACCCAATACGCCTCCAAGTCTAGATCCTCATCGAGCTTAACATCTAAGTCCAGAAGAATGGGAGCTGTTATGATTGCTGGCTACCTAGACGATGGCACTTGGCTCCAAAGAACCCCCAACTCCTCTCGGAGGCTACTAGTGTCTGGCTGCTCCGCCAAGCGCTCATTAAACCGGCGCTTGAATCTGTCTATCCGGCCATGCAACCCTCTCATGGCCTCCACAATCTCTGCCTTATACCCATTACGGTTGTAGTTGTCCCAATATTGGTTCTGACCTTAATTTTTGAAACTTTGGTGCCAAGTGTCGTGTCCGAAAATCTGCCACCTGATTGTCCAAGAAGTTTGCCTCCTCCTTGAAATCTGAATGCTCCTTCCCTAGTTCCTATCCTTGAGCTCCTACTACATTTACCTTTTTGGCCCCTGTGCTCATGATATGCTTCATGAGCAGGTCTAATAATGTACGCGTATAAGTCAATTCCTAATCACGCTTCTCCTCCTTCTTTCGTTAGTCTGCAGTCATACCAACAACGTACGTACCTGCAACTACTTCTTCTTCCTTAGTGTGTCAGGCCCTATTAGTCTTAGTCACTTTGTCAAGAATAGTGGCAGCTTACTCCCATGTGTGACTCATCAGTGCTCCTCTCGGTACAGTATCTGCTACAGCTTTTGTGCTATTACTCGAGGACTTTCAAAAAAATTTCAACAAGTTGTCATCTGGAATTTTATGATTCGGGCACTTGATTGGCTTCTTTTTAAATCCCAATCAGGTTTCATAAAGTGTATCCATTTTTAGTTGTTGGAAGTTATAGATCTCATCCTTGAGTTATAGCATCTTGGAGGGTGGAAAGAACCTCTCTAGGAAATCCTATTTGAGCTCCTTCCAATTGGTAATGGAGTCGTTGGGCAATTTCGATAACCATAGAGTGGCCTCTCCAGAAAGAGAGAAGGGAAAGAGTCTCAACCTTATTGCATCCCGACTTACATTGGGAAACTGTATGCCTTGCATATTCTGACAAAGTTTATCAAGTGCAAGTTGAAATCATATGCTGCATGTCCGCTAAATACCCCTTTCATATTCATCAATTGTATCATGGTGCTAGTGTTGTTAAACTTTTCCCCAGCAGGCAAAGGTGGTGGTATGATAACTCCAGTTGACTAGACTTCATCAATATCCGGGTCATCCTCATCAAAGAACTCAGGAGCATATCTCTGGCCTCTATTGCCCCTTCCATAGCGGTTGTTGTACCCTATTTTTATCGAAGTTAGATAAAGTACAACTTATGAACTCTAAACGATTTAATTATTGTACAGAATCGCCACCTAATTTTTAAGAAAAATCAGAAAAACTTTTAATTATTAATATCTGTGACTCAGGTTTTAATCAGCGAAAAATCATTTTAGATTCTAGGTAAGGGTTCAAATTATTTCGAAGGAAAGGTGTTAGGCATCTTTCAGAATCCACAAAATGTGGTTCCCGATTAGATTTAATTTATCAAATGAGGAGGAGGTAAAATCATATTTGTAACTTTAAAATATAAAAAAAATATAAATAAAAAATAGTGTAAAATATACATAAAAGGACGCATCTTAAATATAAAGTGTATGAAAAAATGCATAAAAGGACGCATCTTGAATATAAAGTGTATGAAAAAATGCATATTATTATAAAATATATGTAAAAACAATATGTGTATATATGTGTATATGCGCAAGTATGTGTAAGAAAGATGTATTTGCAAAGAAAAATATTACTATAATAAAGAAAGCACAATTTTATTGACATGAAAAAGTAAAAAACTTAATGGTATGAAAAGAAAGTTATTTTTTATTAGTATACATGTAACAAAAAATACTATTTATGCACCATTAAGAGAGAACATTATTTGTTAACATGAAAAGAAAAATATTTTTTACTACTGCATGAAAAGAAAGTTATTTTTTATTAAACAAATATTTTTTCTACGATATGTAAAAGAATACTCTTAAACAATATTTATAACTTAACTTATGACTCACAAATTCTATTAATATGCTAAAAGAAAGTATAGTAACAAAAGAATTTAAAAGGAATAAAATTGATTGAACTATATTTTCACTAGGTAAATATATATATATATATATTAAGAGAGATGAGTTAAAAAAATAAAGAAAGAGTATATTATGCTATTAAAATATTTTAATGCAAGAAATATATAGCAAAAGAACTAATGAAAAATATTTGTAAAGGCTAAGTAGAAAGTCAGAGGGGAGAAAATAATGATCTATCTTTCACACACACACAAAAAAGAAAACTTTAATATTTTCTTAGTGTATAATATAATTAATTAAGTGCTTACACAAAAATAAATTTATTTATAAAAAAATATTTACGGCCTAACTTTTGCCTAAGCGCGCAGCGAACTTGAATTTAAGTAGAGCATAAATAAAGAGACATCTTTACTCAACACCACAAAAGTAAGGTTTGCAGTATACTTTACATTCTTTCTTTTTTACAATTTTAAGTATGTAAAAATAAATAAATAAATACAAAAAATGCATCCGCAGAGATCTTCAAGCTTCTTCCGAACGTCATCTTTGAAAAGAAACTCCGCATACCTACATAAACACTTAGTAGAAATGTTAATAACAAATTAATATTAATTTAACTAAACTAAACTGATAATAATGAACATATATTGTGAATTTTAAAAATAAAAATAACCCGTCTTATGTGCAAGGAAGGCCTCAAAAATCGATGGAGAATTTCTTCATCGGCCAAATTATTTTATTATGTATTTATGCATGTAGAACTCTAATAATTATTACAACTTTAAATAAAATTTCGTCTTTTATTATGGGGAGTCCTCAAAAACCGATGGAAAGATTTTTTCATTAGCCAAGTTTATTTATTTATTTATTTTATGTATTATGCATAACTTTATTAATTTTTACAACTTTAAATAAAAAATTACGTCTGTTGTTATTGGAAGGCCTCAAAAACCCGAGGGAGAGGCTTTATCACTGGTCATTTTCTCTGGCTCACTGGACCTGGGCAGCAATCTTCCGGGGAAGAGGAAAGAGGGAGATAATGAGAGAGAGCAATCAATAAGAGAGAAAAAGAAAAGAAAAAGAAAAAGAGGGTGGTAAGGCGTGAGGTGGGAGAGACAATTGTTGGAGAAGTCCAAAAGTATAGCGGAAAGGAGGGAGGTGTGTAAATGTTAAAAAAAAATAATAGAGGGGAGAGAGATTAGGTAAAGATAAGAAACTGAAAAAAGATGTGGGGTCCACATGTCTATTAAAAGTCAAAAAAGCTGAAAGGGGTGGGGTCCCCAAATCACTTCAAAAATCATTCTTTAAAAGAAGTGATGAGATTTTGACTTGATTAATTTTTACTCAGTGCATATAATTAAATATTTTAATTCTTTGAATTGATGGATTGTATATACGTTCTTTCGTTGTTTATTACTACCTGATGTTACTTGTTTATCATTTAGTATATTGTTGTTGTGTGTTTTGGTGCAAGCACTAATTGTTGTTATTATTATATGTTGTCTTCTATGCTGTTATTACATTGTTGGGTCTATTTTTCTTAAAGTCGAGGGTCTTTCGAAAACAGTCTCTCTACCTCTAAGGTAGTGGTAAGGTCTGCATACATTCTATCCTCCCAAACCCCATGTCACGCCCCGAGTCTATACCCTGGATGAGATACGGTACTTGAAGTCACAAGTAATCCCAATCAACCCATGGTATATCATAACATTGGCATTCTAAGTAAAAACATGTGGAAACTTTAAAATCATAAAACCATTCATGAAGAAGAACTGAATCACAAAGTTTAAAAACAAGTGAAACAAAGCTGAAACTCAGAACCTATGTTTGTGTCTGAAAGCCATCTATCTGATGAGTTGCTGGGAAAAGCAAGCTAACTCTAAGTCTAACTGAAAGAAATATAACTTAAAAGAAATAATCCTCATCCTCGAAAGATGAGGACTCACCATTGATGCAGTTGGAAACTTCTGGGCGAGATCTGCTAATGGTGCTGAGATTGAGAACCTGCAGTTGTATCATAAAATGATACAACATAAAAGGTATGCGTCAGTACTTTGAATATACTGAGTAAGTAGGAGAAACCATAACACGAAGAATAAAATAACTGAACTGTAAAGACATGCAATGACCAACTGAAATGTTGAAATTGAATAAACTGTGATATACTGAGATAGTCAATATGACCCTATCTGATGGTCAAAGACATGCCCTAAATCTGAGATACTAATCTGAAATACTGACTGAACTGATCTAAACATAGTATTCTGAAACTGTTCTAACTGAGCTAATCTGAGACTGAACTAACTAGTGGGAGAGTCTATAACCGATATATAACCACGTGAGCTAGATGTGGAGTTCGATGTATACACCACATTGGTAGGACCCAGTATACTTTTTCATGGTATAAAGGCATAAACTGGGTGATCACAAGTCTGGGGCCATGAGGCCAATGAAAATATCCTATGGTGGCAATGTGGTTCTAGGAATCTGGCTGCACTGGAACCCCGATCCACTTGGTGCTAAGTCCTACCCCCACTGGATAGTCCTAGACTGGCTACTAACTTGATAGCTCAAAACTGGGGCCCAAGACTAAATCAGTAATACCCATTTGGAAGTACCTTGAGAGTCTTATCGGACCGGATTCTGTAAATAGTATTCTAAGACTAATCAGAGCTGCTTATCTGAAAGTGTCGTAACCGTCTAAAGAACAAGTTGTAATATGAAGTTGGGGTCCTAAGGCTGGTTAGAGCTGCTTATCTTAAAGTGTCATGACCGCCTAAAGAACCACTAAAATCTGATACTGAATCTAATACTGAAATCTAGGAGGCACCACTGACACCTCAAGAATTAACTGTAGTCAAACTGATCAGCTGGCATTTTCTGGACAACACTGAGTGTAATAATCTGACTGAGAGTGGTTATGTATATATCTGACTATAATTTCCACATACACTAACAATATGTGCATTTCAAATCTGTTAGAATCAAGTTACAAGAAAACTAGTCCAACATGCAAGACTCTAAATTCTACTGAACGGAGAACTAGGGCTAAATCATTCCACATAATACAATTCTCATAAATGTCTAGAAATAGGGAATAATAAGAAGTTAAAAATAATGAGAGATACTACGCGAAATTTTAAAGATATAAGTCTGACAATCTTCTATATTTCGAATTCATAGGGCTAAAATGATAGAGGAAAAATAGCGAAGATTTTGGGGTAACCAGGGAAGAACTATTCCCTTGCTGAATTCCCACATACCTGGATAAGAATTCCCTGAAGAAGAAAACTTGAATTTCTTTATTGTTGAGGAACCCTAGCTCTTGCTTGAGAGAATAAGTACGATCTTTTTTTTCCTGAGAGTTTACATGGGGAATGAGGGGAAATCATTCAATCCCTCTAATATTTTTGAAATAATACTCAAAATGATGTAGTTTAGGGACTAAATAGATGGAAATTTACAAAAATATCCCTGAAATAAAAATCTGAAAATTATCCGACATGGACCCAACGCGTCACTCAACGAGTCGGTGGTTGTGACCACGACTCGTTGGGACCTCTCAGTACTGCCTTAGGGGGTTGAAAACACTGGATTGGGCAATGGGGGTCACCACGGCTCATTGGGTGAACCAATGAGTCCTTGGTTCCTCCTGTGGTTACTAAATGAGGAAATCTGGAAGCTTGAGAATGGGTGACACAACGACTTGTTGGTTGGACAACGGGTCGTTGTGTCCAGTCGTCACCTTCACTGGACAAATCTTGAAAAATTTCAAAGTGGACACAACGGGTGGTGACCACGACTCGTTGTGGGACACAACGAGTCATTGTTCCCACTCATCACCACTGGAAGGGGTTTTTAGGGTTCTCACCCAACCACTCCTACAATGGGTCGTTGTTTCTGACGACGACTCGTGGGTTGAGTCGTGGGGTCCTGGAGAAGGGATTCTGAGCTGGGGAACCAATGGATGATAGGACAACTCATTTTTTCTCACAACGGGTCATTCCTTGTTCCATGGGTTCCTGACTGGTCAAGCAGGGCTGACCATGGCTGACACAATGAGTCATTGAAGTTGACCACGACTCGTTGTCTCAGTTATTCTAAGACATTTTTTTGGTTTTTCTTCTAGATTTTTCTTACAAGGTCTGAGCCTGGTCTAGGAATGTTTCAGGGTGTTACAATATCTCTCCCTTAGGATCATTCGTCCTTGAATGAAGACCAAAGCTGTAGGAAAACTAGGAAAAGAGCTAAAATTTCTAGATTGAGACTATGAGGTGGTTTCTGAAGGAGTAACCGACTCCGAGCTGGCTTAACCATACTAACAGAGCTGATGCAACTAGAATTCACATAGAAAATCTTATAGCTAATGAGTACGAAACTGAACAGAGTACTAAGGAGGGGTTTAGTACCTGATGCCAAAACTGAACTGGAAGGGAATAAGTGAGGGTATCTGGCCATCATGTCTGCTTCTGCTTCCCATGTGGCTCCCTCAACTAGCTGGTTCCTCCACAACACTTTCACCGAAGCGACTTCCTTGTTTCTCAACTTACGAACCTGACGGTCAAGGATCTGAACTGGAACCTCTTCGTAATAGAGACTTTCTTTTATTTCCACACTATCTAGTGGCACAACTGAAGTTGGATCACCGATGCACTTCTTCAATAGTGACATATGGAAGACTGGATGCACCGATGCTCACTCTGGAGGTAGTTCTAACTCATATACCACACTGCCAATTTGCTTCAAAATTTTGTAGGGTCCCACATATCTCGGACTGAGTTTTTCTTTCTTTCCAAATCTCATCTCCCCTTTCATGGGCGAAATTTTTAGATAAACCCAATCATCCACTACAAACTCTAATTCTCTTCTCCTCACATCAGCATAAGATTTCTGAAGGCTTTGCACTATTTTCAACCTCTCTCTTATAATTTGTACCTTCTGCATAGCTTCATGAGCTGAGTCTAGCCCAATCATAGTAGCTTACCAACCTCAAACCATCCGATAGGAGATCTACACCTCCTACCATATAATGCCTCAAAACGGGACCATCTGAATACTAGAGTGGTAGTTGTTGTTGTATGAAAACTCCATGAGAGGTAGGTGATCATCCCAACTACCCTTTAAATCAATCACACACGCTCGCAGCATATCTTCCAGGGTATGTATAGTTCGTTTAGCCTGTCCATCTGTCTGCTGGTGAAAAGCTGTGTTGAGCTTGACCTGGATACCAGGTCCCTTCTGAAATGACTTCCAGAAATACGAGGTGAATTGGGTACCTCTATCTGAAATAATGGAAAAGGGAACCCCATGAAGTCTGACCAACTTCTAGATATAAAGCCTAGCATAATCCTCAGTTGATTCTGTAGTTTTAACTAGGAGGAAGTGTGTTGACTTAGTAATCCGGTCTACTTTCACCCAGATAGAGTCGTGCTGCCGACGAGTCCAAGGTAGACCCGTAATAAAATCCATATTTACTTCTTCCCACTTCCATGTGGGTATGCTGATATCCTGAGTCATACCTCCCGGTCTCTGATGTTCCACCTTAACTTGCTGGCAGTTTGAGCACTTAGCTACAAATTCTACGATGTCTCTCTTCATGCCATTCCACTAGTAAATATTCCATAAATCACGATACATTTTTGTATCACTTGGGTGGATGGAATATCTCGAATAGTGTGCTTCAGCCAGTATCCGCTATCTCAAATCACCGACATCCGGTACACACAACTTACCCTGGTAAAGGAGTACACCACTCCACCTTGAGAGAAAGCCTCCACTTCTTTTCTGAGAACCGCCTCCTTCAGCTTAAGCAATATGGGATATTCGTCCTGCCTTTACTTAACTTCAACTACCAACAAGCAATTTGATCCACTCTGCCCCACCACTCCTCCCTCAGTTGTATCAACCAACTGCACTCCCAACCAAGCTAACCTGTGAATATCCTTTGCCAGTTCCTTTTTTCCCTCTTCAACATGAGCCACGCTCCCCATTGACATCCTACTTAGGGAATTAATAACCACATCGTCATTTCCTGAGTGATACAGCACGCTCATGTCATAGTCCTTTAGTAGCTCTAACTATCTTCTCTGACGGAGATTTAGATCTTTCTGACTGAACACATACTGAAGGCTCTTGTGATCGGTGAATACATCCATGTGAGCCCCGTAACGGTAGTGCCTCCATATTTTCAATGCAAACACCATTGCTTCCAACTCCAGTTCATGAGTTGAATAGTTCTTCTCATGAACCTTGAGCTTTCTGGAGGCGTAAGCAATCACCTTACCCTGCTGCATCAGGACTCAACCAAGTCCAACTCTGGAAGCGTCATAATACACCACTAAACCATTTGTTCCTTTCGGCTAGGTTAACATTGGAATGGTAGTGAGTCGAGTTTTTAACTTCTGGAAACTCTTCTTACACGCATCTGAGCACTGAAATTTCACCTTCTTCTGAGTCAACCATGTAAGAGGGGATGCTATAGAGGAGAAACCCTCCACAAAACGTTGGTAATAACCGGCTAGACCCAAAAAACTTCTGATTTCGGTTGGGAAGTAGGTCTAGGCCAGTCTTTCATCGCTGCTATCTTTTGAGGATCCACCTGAATACCCTCACCCAAGACCACATGACCAAGGAAAGTCATAGACTTCAACCAAAATTTGCATTTGCTGAACATAGCGAACAACTAGTGGTCTTTGAGTGTCTGTAGCACTATCCTCAAATGGTTAGCATGATCTTCTTTGCTTCAGGAGTATACCATACTATTGTTGATAAATACAATGACGAACATATCTAGATATGGCTTGATAACCCTATTCATCAGGTCCATGAAAGCTGGGGGGCATTACTCAGTCCGAAGGACATAACCACATATTTTTAGTGACCATACCGAGTTTTGAAGCTGTTTTTGGTATGTCACACTCTTTGACTCTTAGCTAATGGTACCCTGACCTAAGATCTACCTTGGAGAAACAATTGGGCCCTTGAAGCTGATCAAACAAGTCATCAATCCTGGGTAGGTAGTATCTATTCTTGACAGTGACCTTGTTCAATCGATAGTAGTCGATACACATCCTGAGGGTACCGTCTTTCTTACGCACGAATAATACTATAGCGCCCTATGGAGAGATGTTGGGCCTGATGAAGCCTTTATTGAGGAGGTCTTTTAGCTGCTCCTTCTGCTCCTTCAACTCCTTAAGCTCAGCTGGAGCCATTCTGTAGGGAAGGATGGAAATGGGCTGAGTGCCTAGAAGAAGGTATATGCGGAAGTCTATTTCCCTCTTAGGAACTCCGGGAAGATTTTCGGAAAACACATCAGGGAACTCACTGACAACTAGAACTGATTGAATGGTCGGGGTCTCGAAGCTGGAATCTTTGACCCAAACTAGATGATAAATACACCCTTTAGATATAAGCTTTCTGGCCTTAAGGTAGGAAATAAACCGACCCTTAGGCACTGAATTGCTGTCCATCCACTCTAAAGATGGCTCATTAGGGAACTGAAACCTGACGAACCTAGTTTTGCAGTCAACTAAGGCATAATCAGAGTGTAACCAATCCATGCCAAGAATGAGGTCAAAGTTAACCATGTCTAACTCTACAAGAGCAGCTGGAATGACTTTATCCAAGATTGAGACTGGATAGTGTCTATACACCTAGTTGGCTCTAACTGACTCACCAACTGAGGTGGAGACTGAGAATGGTTCGGACTTCGGGATTGATATCATACTGGACAGCTATATAGCGAGTCACGAACGATAGTGTGGCTCCTGGATCTAGTAAGGAATACACGTCTAGATGAAAAAGGCATAACATACGCGTGACCACGTTAGGTGAGCTCTTCTGATCCTGACGAGAGGACAAAGCATAAAAATGATTTTGGCGCTACCCGTCATCTGTACCTAAAGTGTTGGCCTGCTGAGTTGGTCGGCCTGCTGGAGCTACTGAAGCAGTGGATTGTGATCTCCCCCATCCTACTGACGGACATTCTTTGAGCCAATGACCAAGCTGTCCACACCCAAAACAATCCTCTCAGCCCTGAAGGCATTCGCTTGGATGGTTCTTGCACACTTAGGGAAAGCTGGGTAGCTGTAGCGGTCGAACTGTGAGCCAGATGCTCCACCCCTCTGATCCTTGTGGGGCCAGAAAGTAGGGGAACTAGCTGAAGTGGGTGTTGGCGCCCTCTGCTGTTGCTGCTGTGGGCTGCTACTACCGCCAGATCTCTGGTGGCTATAATCTGACTGGTCAGTCCTTGCTCGCTTGTTCTCCTGCTCCAAGTCTTTTCATTTTTCTACCTGGATCCATTGGGCATGAACTATGAGTCTAGAGAGATTGATATCCTTAATAAGAATTGCAGCCCGCCACTCCTTGAGGACCAAGTTCGATACTCCATTAACGAACTTCAGCATGCGATCCCTTGGCTCGGCTACCATCTCTGGAGAATATTTATATAGCCTTCTAAACTCTCATGCGTACTCTTCCAGTGTCTGATTTCCCTATTTTAGATTTATGAATTCAGCCACCTTAGCCTCTTTGAGCTCCCGAGGGAAAAATCTATCTAAGAAGGCTGTTGTGAACTCCCCTATTCCATCGGTTCTACTCCCGCTGGTCTCCCCTCCTTCCACTAGTTGTACTAGATCTGAGCTACCCCTTTCAGCTGGTAGGCAGACAGGACGGCACTCTCCGAGGAGCTAACACCCATAATTTGGGTGATCTTTCTAATCTCATCCACAAACTCGTGTGGGTTCTCTCCCACCTTAGATCTATGGAAAACTGGAGGCTTCATCTGGGTGAAGTCCTGAACTTGGGCAACAGCTGCGAACCCATTAGTATTGACTGGAACCACCTGCGGGTTCACTTGGTTAGTGACTGCCTGTGCGAGCAACTGGATAGCCGCTCTGAACTTTGCGGAGGACACTAGGTCTTTCTGAGGGGATGCTGGAGCTAGTGGGGCAGGTTGGTGAGCGTTGTCGGCCCTTCTTCCGTTACCATATTGTGGAGGCATGATTTCACTGAAATGAAATAGAGCACGAGTTAGAAGAACTTTTCTGGAATTGAACTTCAATGTATGATGTCACCCAAATTACACCTCGCAATTGAGATATAAAGTGGCTGATGTCAAATATAGAACCCGACGAAGGTTGAGATCGATCCCACAAGGAATATGGAAAGAACTTGAGTTAATGCGATTAGCTTTTACTATTGGGTTACTTATTTCCTAAGGAGGAAAGAAATAAAATTCTAAACAAGAGTAAAAACTACTAAATGCTTAAGTCAAATTTGGTTTGTATTCAATCAACAAATTGACTAGGATTGTGTTCCCCAAGACTTCATAACCACAAGGCTTTTATACTAGTGATCTATTCCGGTATTTAACATGCAATATCAGTAAGTTAGGTTCACCTAAATGGTTGGTCCCCTATCTAGATGATTATCACCACGCAACTTGGTCAGTATACGGGTGTATGCTTAATTAACCCTTACACTTAATATCGGATTAGCTCTCCCCAGACAAGTTCAAATTATTAGATGACGGTTGATAGCCTCAAATCTCCGTTGTTAATCCCTTTTCCCATTCAATACTCCCTTGATCCGATAAGTAAGAATAAGGCAAGTTCCAACATTTTCAACCGTTAAGACATAATTAAAACGAAGGGAAAAACAATAAATGCGTTAAACCCCATTCAAGAATCACTAAGTGTTTAACCTATTTGTGTTAATTCATTATGGTTCCCACAACCCTAGTTATGGTTTAGCTACTCATGCTTGAATAATCACAATCACAAAATAAAGAATAAATCATAATTGTAACTTACAAGAATTTGTAGAAAAAAACCAAGTGAATTGAATATAGCTCCAAAATAAAAAAAACAAAAATCCAAGGTTGTTTTGATCCTCCAAATTCAAGAACAAAATTATAAACTTCATTTCTTGAAACTTGATGGCCAGTCAATAACACCTAAAATTACTGTTCAAAGCTATAAAATTTCGTAAAATGTAAAATAAACCTAAACAAATTATTTATAGACATAAAACAAATCCTTTCCTAAATCAATTTGGATTTTGGTGTCGGTAGGTACCACGGTCCATTGGTAGATTCAACGGATCGTTAGAGTGTCCCGTTGTTCCAGTCGTTGCTTCCCTCCTTTTCGCATACGACCCCAAACAATGGTTCATTTTAATATCCTACGAGCCGTTGATCCTGATCGTTGTTTCCTAGCCTCTTGATTGTTTTTTTTGAACCTAAAGGTATGAGCCCTCAGAACGACCCGTCCTTAGAAAGTACGGCCCGTCCTGTTTGTCCATTGTACGCAGCCTGATCTTGGTCAATTTCTCTGATACTTTCCACGACCACATAGGACGGTCCGTTGTAAGTTCATACAACCCGTAGGACCCATCCGTTGTATGAGACTTCAGTTTGAAAATCATTTCTGTATCTTCCCACGATCGATCAGGACGGCCCGTTGTAAGGATCAACGGTCCATAGTGCAGCTTGTCTGAGGCAACTTTTTCTGTATTCAGTTCTTTTTCTCAACTTTTATTCCTACGGCCCGTTTTACCTACAAAACTATCAAAACGCGCCATATCCACATAAATGTACCTAAAGTCATGCATATTCATAGAGTTTTAAGCGTCGCTAGTGCCATAAATTCACGGTACATCAATATCCTCAACTTACCATGTTTACATGTCCTCAAGCAAACAAAATAAAATCAACCCATGAAGATGTTTAACTAGAGGAAACTTAGGAGATGCATGGCAGTCCAACCTCATAAAACAGACAAAATGTTCACTCAATCAACCTCCATCCTACCGGGTTAAAACAGAACTCGATGTGACAACTCAGCACTTCTCAACATGACACAATAGGATAAAAGGATGGCATCACATCATCACTACACAACCAAGCACACATAATTGACATTTCCCCTAGAGGGATAGAAATCAACCCATGTAATCATGTGTTCTCACCATAAAGAAGTCCCCCCCACACACATATACATATGATCATACCAATGTTTATCTTGGGACTGGGAAAGAACTCACTCACACTCACAAAGAAATTTTGACTATGCAAATACAATACCATAAGCTTGCCTTTACTTTCAATACCTCAGTTTTCAGACAGTTAAACTAGGATCACTATAGGACTTATTTTTCAGCTTGTAATGTAGGCTCAGGGTTGGGTATGGTAAATATGGGAATAGTAACTTAACCCTCCTTGGCACTACACTAACTTTGCCTCCACTTAACCTATTTTTCACTTCACTCCCTTTTTTCCTTCGCTTTCTTTTGCTTGTTACTTTCATTTGAAACTATGAGTGTGATGCTTCTTCTTTCAAACATTTATTGCTTTAACATTTTTCTTTTTCTTTTTTTTTGCTCTTTTTCTCTTCAACAATTTTGTTTCTTTCTTTTTTTCCATTATGCACACCGCACCCGCTCTTTCATTTTCATTATCAATCTTATTCCATCCTACTCTTCTTAATCACCTCTATAATAGCCACCCTCAATTTAGGTGATTTGCCTGAGTTGAGGTTCACAGTGTTCAAGGGGAGATCAGGGCCAAAATAGGTTCATTCTTAATCAAAGTAGGAAGGTGACTCGGTGTAAACAAAAAGAAAGGTCAATTTAAGCTTAAGATTTTGTATCAAGAGATATTTATTTTCTTTTGGTCGGTTTTTTAAGGCTAAAGTGGACTCATTCATCAAAAATGACCTATGATACTTTCCTAGTTTCCCATCTTGTACCTCGATACGACTGACCAGGCAAGTTCTAGATTGACACACACAGCAGAATTCGACTATTTAACCTTACTCGCACAAGCACTTGATCACACAGTTAAGTTCCAACCACCAGGTTCATGCACAGTGTTGACACTAATTATTCTAGCGATACCTACGATGCCATACAAAGATCCATACCGGTCACGCCTCACAGCACAAGTATATTCATACAAAAGCATTTAGGAGGGGTGTCATTTTCACATACATCACAAAATCAGTTCATCACATACTTTGTTTGAATGCTCATATGCCTCCTATATTCTTCCAGTTAACCAACAAAACAAAATAAAACAAAAACCCTAATCATGTCGGTTCTACTAGATAACGAACACTCAAGGGAAAAGATATCCGGCAAGAAAAACCCTCAAGTTATGTTCAAAAAATCAAAATCAAGTACTACCCTACCCCCATCAAAATAAATCATGCGACGTCCTCGACACATTCAAAAAGTAAAACATGAGAATAAGGACGTACCTGGGCATCCTAGATGCCAGTGGTCTGGTCACCGAGGGCTGCAGATGCAACACCAGAATCCTCAGCAGTTGGAGTCTTAGTCACGACTCTAGCCTGTGTAGTAGTGTCATCAACTGTGGCCTATGCGTTCTCCGAAGTTGTCCGCATAGGAGAATTAACTGTGCCCACTCTTCTCGAGCACATCCCATTCACTAGAGCTGTCGGCACCTTTAACCCGCTCCATTATCTCTCTCTCATGCACATCGGTGTTCTGTCAACTTGCCTTGAGGGAAGCTTTTAATGCCCGCTTCTCCTTCTTCCATTTTCTTCTTTCCTCATCCTCCGCACCCTCAGCTGCCCGCTTTTTTTTTGCCTTTTTCACACGGGGCCAGCTCAAAGTCAAAGAACTGAGGAATCTCCACATCCAAATCCTCATCTATTATTGATAAAGTCTACAGTGGAAAAAGTGGAGTAGGTCTAGATGACAACTCTAGCATTGAGGCTCTCAATGCTACTAGCTCTCTCTCCATAGTGTCCCAATCCTAAGTCTGAGCATCAGACCGAAATTGGTTGAGGCATACCTCATAACCATCCAGTCACATATGTAACCCACGTGCTGCATCTTCTATTTCTTTTTTAACCCATGGCTTAACTTGCTCAAGCAATATGTAAATCTTGCTCTTTGCAATTGCCAGTCTCTTGGCCATTTTTCTCATGTCACTCTCTGAGACCAACAAGTAACTAGTGGGAATGGAATTGGCTGAGCTACCTGATGGAATAGAAATGCCTACTGCAACATCATTTGCTCGAGTGGGAGGAAGCTCCATGGTTTGCTCATCCTGGCCGAAAATATCACCCTACTCACCTCCTCTTGGTGTGCTCTCACTCAATCTGGGTACACTAAATGGAACTCGGACCCTGGCACCAGATTTAGATCATCTTTAATCAATGCTATGCCTTCCTAATGTTTGTAACCATATGATCGATATCTGGGAAGACAGGCACTCCATACTCCATGCATAACTGATAAATCGGGCTCGGGAATGGAAGTGTAGTGTTTTCTTTGACCACCCGCTCTCGAATTTCTATGGCAATAATCCTGGGAATGTTCAGCAGGTACTCAGACATAATGCATGCTACCAACGCTGCCCTATCTGCGCTCAAAACAGTATCATTCACTGTCGGCACGAGGCGATGTCTAACGATGGATCACCATGACTTGGCCAAAAAATTCAGGGAAGCCTTGTAGATCGATTTTTTGGCTGTGACCCATTCTGCTCCCTCCTTTTCTTCAGTAATAATATTGGCCACCCATTAAAAGTGCAACACCTTTTCCTCAGTTCTTAACCTTCTGATCCCCTTCATTGCCTCCATTTGGTAATCATATTCAATAGTTCTGGTCAGCAATGTAAAGTCACCACCCATCAATACTCAGGTGATGGTCCTCTCTGATATATCAACTGGGATCGCTCTTACCCTGATAGAGTCTAGAACGGGCTCCTTCTTAATTGCCTTCTTTGAGGAAGACTTTTTCTCTAGGATGTAGTAGTAATTTGCATAGAACTCACGCACCATCTCCATGTTGTATTTACCCGTAGTGTTTGCCATCCAATACATGTTGTAGCCCTTGAAGAGCCTTTCAAGCTCTGGAACTTCATTTAGGGCATTGATATGAATTTGTGGCTTCTCCTGAATACTGCGGCTGGGATTTCCCTTTTCATTGAGATTTATCCCTGCAAAATTCACATCTCTGGAGCCCTGTAGAAACTATCTCTTGGACCTTGCTTTGGGAGTGGTGCCAGGTTTAGAGTCCTCTACCTTCTCATTAGACTCTTCAGCAGCACTATCCTTGTCACCAGACTCCTCCGCATTAGTATCATCATCCCCTGACTCCTCAGCATCACCATTGCCCTTCCCTGCATTATCCGCAGGAGGGTTGTCACCATCAAATTCGACCTCATCACTTGCCTCATCAGACTGGGGAGGTGAGGTAGTAGCCGCAACAGCTTCTTGGGCTTTGGACTTTTCCTTAGTGGTCACCACTGGAGATTCGTCAAAGCTTGTAATGTTGTAGTGCACCTCTGAACCACTAAAGCTATTTGATTTTGACTCATCACGGAGCTGCCGCCTTTTTGCAATTTCCTTTCGTGCAGCAGCTTCCTGTGTCTTCTTGTTTACTAGTGAATTCATTGTACCTGTGAGACATATTGTTACATTCACAAAAAAAACGAACCTAGTTAGCACATTGTTTACTCACAATAGACAATTGTTAGTACGGGCCATTATAGTTTACAACGGCCCGTTGCTGCGATCGTTGAATGAACTCCTGAAAGTGGGGTCTTCTGTACATATCCACGAGCCAATACAACTGTCCGTTGTGAGATACAACGGTCCATCTGATTGGTCCATGGGAGGGTTCAGGATTTTTATCTCTAGGACAGTCCAACGACTCGATCAACGAACCGTTGTGAAGAACAATGGGTCTTTGATTGGGTCATGCAATCTAACCTCACCCCTTAAGCTTCAATCAACCCAACAAGTAGTAGTTTAGGAATTTGATCAATCATGTGGGGATTACTAACCCTCTTTCCCCATCAAAATTTCATAACACCCCTTTCGTTTAGGTTTTATTTTAGACTAATGCAATTTATATTTACAATTGCACCGAACTTCCCAATTCTTTAATTTTCAATAGTAGAAAAAGATGAATTCCCAATGCTTAAATGTCTAGTGATCAATTTGCCACAATGCAACCATTATTCGAACGGTTCCCATAATGACAATACAAACGAGGCAAGAAAATAACATTAAAGAAAATTAATAATAAGGCTAGCTTTTCACATAAAATAGATTTTAACTTTAGCAAGAAAACCACATGAATTTTTGATTAATAGTTGGAGAAAAATGGTGCAGCAATGTTGGTATCTTTGTTCAAGCCGAGAAGGAGTGGAGATTTTAGTGTTTCCATTGATTTTGAAAGAGAGGTGTGCAAGGAAAAATCGGGTGTGAGGGGTTTAAATAGGTTAGCTCTGGGCGAGTCGAGTCTGGTTTGGAAATTTTTATTTTTGACCACGACTCGTCCAATGGGTCGTATGAAGATAAAACAATCCCTACCTATATGCCGTGGGTTACAGTTTTGGGAACTTACCTGTGGAACCTACGTGCTTACAGAACGGGCTTGATTCTCACAACGACACATATTGTTCGTCTGTAGGTTTGTTCATTGGTTTCTAGGCCTGCAGGACTTGGTTAGAATGAAATGATTCCATGAACCGTTTGAGCTAACGACGGCCCGTTCTGAGTGCCTATTGATTAAACTCAAAAATAGGGCACTCCAGATACATAACAACGGCTATGAACCACGGGTCGTTCCCTCTTGCGACGGTACGTCCTAAGTGTCATGGTTTCAGCCTTGAGCCGAATCATCCAAGTTTTCCTTTGCCTTAGACCTGCACACTTCAACAACTGTGAACACTATATTTACATTAAAATTTATAAAATGGGTTACCTCCCATGTAACGCCTAATTTAACATTGCGACACGACGCAGGTATTTTGACTACTCAAACTTCACCAAAACACCTCCATGGGTTGCCTCCCATGCAGCTCCTGATTTAATGTCGCGGCACGACTCAAGTCCTCGGGTTACTCAGATTTCACCTGGAGTCCAGAGATCCACCAGCTTTATTTCTTCTCTCTTCCCCATATATGCTTGCATTCGTTGACCATTGACTTTAAACCGCTTTCCTTCATGATTTTCTAGTTCAATTGCTCCATGGGAGAATACCTGAACCACTCGAAAAGGTCCCATCCATTTAGACTTCAACTTTCCAGGAAACAACCAAAGTCTAAAATTGAATAGTAGCACCATATCACTCGTACTGAATTCTCTCTTCTCAATCTTCCGGTCATGCTAAATTTTCATCCTTAGTTTGTAAATTTCAGAACTCTCATAGGCTTTCAACCGAACTTCATCAAGCTCATTTAACTGATCAAGCCTCAAGTTCGCAGCTTCGTCCCAATCCAAATTTAATTTCTTGAGCGCCCACATAGCTTTGTGCTCAAGTTCAACTAGAAGATGACATGTTTTTCCATACACAAGTTGATAGCGAGACATACCTATAGGAGTCTTGAATGTGGTCTGATAAGCCCATAAAGCATCATCTAGCTTTCTTGCCCAATCTGTCTAGTTTGCATTCATAGACTTTTCCAAGATAGTCTTTATCTCCCGGTTTGTGACTTCAACCTGCCCACTAGACTGCAGATGATAGGGTGTTGCCACCTTGTGTTTTACCCCATATTTCTCCAATAAAGAGCAAAACAACCAGTTATAGAAGTGCGAACCCCCATCACTAATGATGGCTCTGGGAGTCCTGGATCTAGCAAATATATTCCGCTTCAAGAATGTTATGACACTCTTCCCTTCATTATTTGGAAGCGCAACTGCTTCCACCTATTTTGAAACATAGTCAACAACAACAAGTATGTACTTCATCCTGTTTGAGCTTACAAATAGGCCCATCAAATCAATTCCCTATACATCAAATAGCTCAATGACCAGGATGGGAATAAGAGGAAGCTCATGCCTCTATGATATGCCTTCTTGCCTTTGACATGCATCACATGCCATTGCGAAATCATGCGCATCCTGGTGAATGGTTGGCCAATAATACCCACATTACAGAATTTTGTGGGCTGTGTGAATCCCGCTGTAGTGGCCTCCAATAGGGGATGAGTGGCAGGCCTCCAATATACTCAGCATCTCTTCCTCGGGCACAAATCTCCGAATGACCCCATCAACACATATGTGAAATAAGTAGGGCTCATCCCAGAAAAACTTCCGCACATCAGACATAAACTTCTTCCTCTGGTGAAACGATAACTGCTCCGGTACAACATCACTCTATAGATAACTAGCAAAGTATGCAAACCATGGGATGAGATCTTGTGAGGCCGCTAAAACCTGATCGTCTGGGAATGCATCATCTATGTCATGTTCATCTCGAAGTGCTGCATCAGGTTCCAATCTTGATAAGTGATCCGCCACCAGATTTTCAGTCCCTTTCCAGTATTTTACTTCAAACTCAAACTCTTGTAGCAGCAGAACCCATCAAATCAATCGTAGCTTGGCATCCTTCTTTGCCATCATATATCTCAGAGTTGCATGGTATGTATAGACTATCACCTTAGTTCCAAGCAAGTATGCCCGAAACTTCTCAAATGCAAAAACTACAGCCAACAGCTCCTGTTCTGTCACAGTATAATTTTTTTGAGTTGCATTTAGAGACTTGCTAGCATAATAAATCGGATGGAAAATATTTTCACGCCTTTGACCCAACACAGTCATAGGGCCACACCGCTAGTATCACACATGATCTCAAAAGGCAAAGACCAGTCCGGTGCCACTATAATGGGGACAGTGGTCAATCTCTCTTTAAGGCATTCAAAAGCCTTCAGACATGCCTCATCAAAAACAAACTTCACCGCTTTCTCAAGCAGTTTACACAAAGGATGTGCAATATTTGAGAAGTCCTTGATGAATCTTCTATAAAACCCTACATGACCTAGAAAACTTCGAACACCTTTTATAGAAATTGGGGGTGGTAAACTGGCAATAACATCAATCTTAGCTCTATCCACCTCAATACCCTTACCAAAAATCTTGTGGCCAAGCACTATACCTTCTTTGACCATAAAATGACACTTTTCCCAGTTAAGCACCAAGTTGGTCTCTTCACATCTCTGCAGCACCTTGCTCAAATGAGCCAAACAATCTTCGAATGAATCACCCACCATCGAAAGGTCATCCATAAAGACTTCAATGATTTCTTCCACCATGTCAGAAAATATGAACATCATGCAACGCTGAAAAGTGGAGGGTGCATTATATAACCCAATTGGCATCCTCTTAAAAGCAAATGTACCATAAGGGCAAGTGAATGTGGTCTTCTCTTGGTCTTCGGGGGCTATAGAAATTTGATTGTACCCCAAATAACTGTCAAGAAAACAGTACCATCCTCTGCATGCAAGTCTGTCTAACATCTGGTCCATGAATAGTATCGAAAAGTGATCTTTTTGCATCCAATGGTTCATCTTCCTATAATCCATGCATACTCTTTGATCGGTGACTGGTCTTAGAGGAATGAGCTCATTGTTATCGTTTGGGACCACCGTGATTCCTCCTTTTTTTGGTACACATTGGACTGGGCATACCCATTTGCTGTCTGCAATAGGATAAACCACACCTGCATCCAACCACTTGATGATTTCCTTCTTGACCACCTCTTGCATAGGTGGATTTATCCTACGCTGATGCTCAATACTCGGAATAGAATCTGGCTCTAACTGGATCCTGTGAGTGCAAATTCCGACTAGGATTCCAATAATATCTGCAATGGTCCACCCAATAGCTTTTTTATATCTCTTCAAAATGGAGACCAAAGCCTCCACTTGCCATTCCTCCAAGTCAGCTGCAACAATGACAGGTAAAGTGTTCCCGGCTCCCAAAAATACATACTACAAATGAGATGGGAGTGCTTTGAGATCTAATACCAGAGGCTCCTCAATAGATGGCTTGGCTAGTGGGGTCACGCAATTCTTCAAGTCTAGATCAATCTTCTTTGGAGCATAAGTGTATGACCCCATGCAAGCAAGTACATTAACAATCTCATAGATCTCATCAGCACCAATATCCATCAAAACTGCTGCTAAGTCATCAAGAATCAAAAACTCCTCAATGGGTATGATTGGGAACTTAGGTTCCACAACATCAATTACTGAAACCACCTTCATATCATTTGGTTGTTTCATGGATCTGCATACATTGAATGTCACTTCCTCATTGTTCAACCGAAATTTGAGATGTCCAGTCTCCATATCTACAAGAGCATGTCCGATGGTGAGGAATGATCGCCCCAAGGTAATGGGGACCTCAAAATCAAACTCACAGTCTAGAATGACAAAATCAGCCGAAAATATAAAGGACTCTACCTTCACTAGAACATCATAGAGGATTCCCATCGGATTTTTCACTTTACGATCTGCCATCAAAAGCCGCATTGCAGTCCGTTTAGGGGGCCCAAGCCCAACTGTCTGAAAACTTCTAATGGCATCAAATTGATACCAGCACCAAGATCACATAATGCCTTAGCAAAATTAAAGGCTCTAATAGTGCATGGTATGGTGAATGCCCCAGGGTCCTCCTTTTTCTAAACAAGAGAATGAGATTCTATTGCAATATAATGGTGCAAATTGTATGTAGGTTCGAAACTCACAGTCCTCTTTCTAGTGACAAGGTCCTTCATGAATTTGGAATATCCAGGCATCTGCTCAAGTGCATCGACTAATGGGATGTTCATGGACAATTGCTTCAACATGGAAATGAAATTGTGATACTTCTCATCTTTGACCTTTTTCTTCAATCGTTGTGGAAAAGGAGGAGGAGATCTAGGGATCGGTGTGAACATTTATTGTGTCTCCTTCTCCTTCTCATTGCCAGATCCATGCTCTTTTGCATTACTAGGAGCAGTCTTTACCACTGAATCTTCAACCGAAATTGGATCCTCGGAATCTGCTATCCTGTCATCATTAATCGATACGGGCTCTTCTATTTCATCAATCACAACCGGCCTTGGAAGATCAATTGTCGCCTTCCCACTCCTAGTAGTGACCGCCATGCAGTGACTGTCATTTTTTAGATTTTGCACTGTGTTGCTGGGAAGTGTGCCTTTCATCCTCTGATTAATTGCAATAGACATCTGACTCAGTTGTTGCTCAATCTGCTTAATGGCCACGGCATGTGATTCCACCTTTTGATTCTACCAGAAATATCAGCGCAGAGCTCCTTAAAATAGCTATCTGTTGTCTCCATCTACTTAAGTACCTTGAAAAACATGTCTTCAACCCTTGAAACACTGGACTCTAGCTCACGGTTCCTTGGAGGAACATACAAACCGCTTCTATCATTCCTGTACTCCTCGCGCTTCTTCCAGTCTCCATTGTCTCTGTATTGGCCTCGGTTGTAATTTTTATACTTGTAATAGTTATGACCTTGGTTCCCTTGACCTTGACGCTAAGAGTCTTTGTTAGACCCTTGGGTGTTGGTCCAGAAACCCGCCTTTTGATCATTCAGATAGTTAGCTTCCTCCTCACATTCAGATTCACCTCCATCATTTCTCAGGGCCTGAAGTTATATATCTCGTCTTTCAGCTGCAACGCTTTGGAAGGTTGGAAGAATCTTTCAAGAAAACCTCTCTTAAGCTCCCCCCAAGTAGTGATATAATCATTTGGCAGCTCAGCCAACCACATTATTGCCTCACTCCCTAATGAAAAGGGAAATAGCCTCAGTTTGATTGCATCCTAGCACACTCCCGGTTGTCTGTATGACTTGCAAATACCCACGAAATTTGTCAAGTGAGTATGGGCATCATCAATTGCATGACCTGCAAATATTCCCTTCATGTTGAACAGTTGGATCATAGCACTGGTAATATCAAACTTCACCCCATCAAGCAAAGGGAGAGGGACAATAGCTCCAGTGGCATCGACTTCGTCTATATCAGCATCATCATCCTCATCGAAATACCGGTGTCTCTACTGTTCTAGACCTATGTTCCTTCTAGCTCGCTCTGCTTCGGCAGCTAGACGTTGCTCTTCAGCAACCCTAGCTAACTCACAATCTCTATCTCAAGCTTGTTGCTCAGCCAATATTCTCGTTGTGGCTTGGTCCACTATCTCCTATTCTTGTATGTTGGCCATTCTTCTTAGATTCCTTAGTGTTTGCTCAAGTTCGTGATTGATTTGAACCAGGTATTTTCCTTGGCTCCTAGTACTGGGCATGCATGAGCCTTAAACCTGTTAAAAACAAAAACAACAAAAGAAAAATAAAAGGGAAATAAGAACCAACATAAAGCAAACACAATTAACAAAAGCCTTTGTCGTATTCCCTAGCAACAACGCCAAAATTTGATGTCGCCCAAATTACACCTCGCAATTGAGATATAAAGCAGTCAATGTCAAATATAGAACCTAATGAAGGTTAAGGCCGATCCCACAGGGAATATGGAAAGAACTTGACGTAATCCGAATAGCTATTACTATCGGGTTACTTATTTCCTAAGGGGGAAAGAAATAAAATACTAAACAAGAGTAAAATCTACTAAATGCTTAAGTCAAATTCGGTTTGTATTCAATCAACAAATTGACTAGGATTGTGTTCCCCAAGACTTCATAACCACAAGGCTTTTACACTAGTGATCTATTCTAGTATTTAACATGCAATATCAGTAAGTTAGGTTCACCTAAATGGCCGGTCCCTTATCTAGATGATTATCACCATGTAACTTCGTCCGTATACGGGTTTAATTAACCCTTACCCTTAATATCGGATTAGCTCTCCCCAGACAAGTTCAAGTTACTAGATGAGGGTTGATAGCCTCAAATCTCCGTTGTTAATCCCTTTTCCCATTCAATACTCCCTTGATCCGATAAGTAAGAATAAGGCAAGTTGCAACATTTGCCACCGTTAAGAAATAATTAAAACGAAGGGAAAAATAATACATGCATTAAATCCCATTCAAGAATCACTAAGTGTTTAACCTATGTGTGTTAATTCATCATGGTTCCCACAACCCTAGTTATAGGTTTAGCTACTCATGCTTGAATAATCACAATCACAAAATAAAGAATAAATCATAATTATAACTTACAAGAATTCATAGAAGAAAATCAAGTGAATTGAATATAACTCCAAAATCAAAGAACAAAAATCCAAGGTTGTTTTAATCCTCCAAATTCAAGAACAAAATTATAAACTTCGTTTCATGAAACTTAATGGCAGTCAATAACATCTACAATTACTGTTCAAAGCTGTAAAATTTCATAACATGTAAAATAAACATAAACAAATTATTTATAGACATAAAACAAATCCTTTCCTAAATCAATTTGGATTTTGGTTTCGGCAGGTACCATGGTTCATTGGTAGATTCAACGGATCGTTAGAGTGTCCCGTTGTTCCAGTCGTTGCTTCCCTCCTTTCAGCATACGACACCAAACAATGGCTCGTTGTAAGATCCTACGAGCCGTTGATCCTGTTCGTTATTTCCTGGTCTCTTGATCATTGTTTTTGAACCTAAAGGTACGAGCCCTCAGAACGACCCATCCTTAGAAAGTACGGCCCGTCCTGTTTGTTCGTTGTACGCAGCCCGATCTTGGTCAATTTCTGTGATTCTTTCCACGACCACACAAGATGATCCGTTGTAAGTTCTTATGACCCGTAGGAACCATCCGTTGAATGATACTTCAGTTTGACAATCTTTTTTGTATCTTCCCACGATCGATCAGGACGGCCCGTTGTAAGGATCAACGGTTCGTAGTGCAGCTCGTTTGAGGCAACTTTTTCTGTATTCAGTTTGTTTTCTCCACTTTTATTCCTACGGCCCGTTTTACTTGCAAAACTACCAAAACACATCATATCCACATAAAGTACCTAAAGTCATGCACATTCACAGAATTTTAAACATCGCTAGTGCCGTAAATTCATGGCACATCAATGCACGACAAGGATTATGAACAAAAGGGAGTTTTCCTAATAACGTGTAGTAGCCTATCCGTCATAAGTGTGGCACATTTCATACCCATGAAAAGGACTCCACTCGATGCGGCTTTCAGACATCCTAGGATACTCTAAACCTAGTTCTCTGATGCCAAGTTTGTCACGCCCCGAGTCTATATCCTAGATGAGACATGGTACTTGAAGTCACAAGTAATCCTAAGTCAACCCATGGTCTATCATAACACTGGCATTCTGAGTAAAAACATAGTGGAAGCTTTAAAATCATAAAACCATTCATGAAGAAGAACTGAATCACAAAGTTTAAACACAACTAAAACAAAGCTAAAACTCCAAATCTATGTCTGTGTCTAAAAGAAATATATCTGATGAGTTGCTGGGACAAGCCCCCAGCTAACTCTAAGTCTAAATGAAAGAAATATAACTAAAAAGAAATCATCCTCGTCCTTGAAAGATGAGGACTCACCACTAATGCAGCTGGAAACTTCTGGGTGAGATCTACTAATGGTGCTAAGACTAAGAACCTACAGCTCTATCATAAAATGATATATTATAAAAGGTATGCGTCAATACTTTGAATGTACTGAGTAAGAAGGAGAAACCATAACACGGATAATAAACCAATTGAACTGTAAAGAAATGCAATGACCAACTAAAATGTTGGAAATGAATAAACTGTGATATACTAAGATAGTCAATATGACCCTGTCTGATGGTCAAAGACATGCCCTAAATTTGAGATACTAATCTGAAATATTGTACTAAACTTATATGAACTGAGTAGTCTGAAACTGTTATAACTGAGCTAATCTGAGACTGATCTGAACTAACTAGTGGGAGAGTCTATAATCGACATATAACCACATGAGCTAGACGTGGAGTCTGATGTATACACCCTATTGGTAGGACCTAATATACCTTTCCAGGGTATAAAGGCATGAATTTGGTGATCACAAGCTGGGGCCATGAGCCCAATAAAAATATCCTATGGTGGCAATGTAGTTCTAGGAACCTGGGTGCGCTGGAACCCTAGTCCGCTCGGTGTTAAGTCCTACTCCCACTGGATAGTCCTAGACTAGCTACTAAGCTAATAACTTGAAACTGGGGCCCGAGACTAAATCAGGAATACCTATCTGGAAGTACCCTGAGAGTCTTATTATACCAAATTTTGTAACTAGTGTTCTAAGACTGATCAGAGTTGCTTATTTGGAAGCGTCGTAACCGTCTAAAGAACAAGCTGTAATCTGAACCTGGCATCCTAAGAATAGTCAGAGCTGCTTATCTAGAAGTGGCATGACCGTCTAAAGAGCCACTAAAATCTGATACTGAGTCTAATACTGAAAACTAGGAGGCACCACTGACACCTTAAGAATTAACTGTAATCAAACTAATCAACTGACATTTTATGGACAACTTTGAGTGTAATAATCTGACTAGGACTGGTTATGTATATATTTGACTATAGTTTCCACATACACTAATAATATAGGGATTTCAAATCTGTTTGAGTCAAGCTACAGCGAAACTAGTCTAGCATACAAGACTTTAAATTCTACTGAATGGAGAACTAGGGAAAAATCATTCCACAAGATAAAATTCTCATAAATATCTAGAAATAGGAAATAATAAGCGGTTAAAAATCATGAGAGATATAATACATGAAATTTTAAAGATATAAGTCTGATAATCTTCTACATTTCGATACACAGGGCTAAACTGATAGAGGAAAAATAGCGAAGATTTTGGGGACACCAGGGAAGAATAGTTCCATTGTTGAATTCCCACATACCTAGATAAGAATTCCCCAAAGAAAAACTTGAATTTCTGCACTGCTGAGGAACCCTAGCTCTTGCTATTAAATTGAGTGTGAAATTTGCCCATTAGACTTAAATCATACATTAGAATATTAGGGAATTGGACCCATAAACATAGTATAGATAATTTCATAAAATTGGGTTAAAACCCTAGGAATCAATACACTTGATTAGAAACTTGAATTCATGAACTAGAGGAGAAATTAGGCATGAGGGTGGAAGAAATCCCCCATTAATGGCCCTAGATACTTAGGTAAACTTATTTCCCATTGGTCTTGAAAGCCCAAGAGAATTGAGGAAAAAATTGAGGAGGAATTCTAGTTTGACCTTTGAAGAGAAATTCAATATAATGCCTGCATGGGAGCCTAATGACTTAGATTAGGCTAAACCCTCTTAAAACACTCAAATCAAGGCTCAAAATGATGTCATTAAACAGTTAGAAGCTTGGGAAATTATTAAATTACCCCTAAGAAAATATATGAAAATCCAGATTTCTAGCTACAACGACGCATCCAATGAGTCATTGGTGGATTCGATGGCTAGTTGGATCCGCCCATTGTATCATGAGTACTCCTAGAATCCTTTTGATCCTCTGACCAATGAATGAACAGGACGAGTTGTTATCTGAAACAGTAACTCGCCACTCTGCTTTTTGTCACCACTGCCTCACCTTTATAAAGTTCCAACTTCTTCCAATGGGTCCATACCACAGATCGTTACTTGACACAATGAGCTATGTATCCATCTTTTGTCTCTGAATAAACTTTGACCACTTACTGAACTCCACTCAATGACTGCTTAGAACGACCCATTGAATGCACTAACGAGTCATTGTTGGGTCTGTTGTTTCTTGAAAGGGATTGAATGAAGGCCTATAATGAGGCATACCAGGAGTGTTTGTTTCCCACAACGGCTCATTCCTTAAGTTGTTCTGTTACTCTGGTGCATTTTTCCTATTTTTCTCTATTTCTACCCTCCGATCTGATCTTAGGGGATTTTGGGGTGTTACATGCGAATTGGTGTAAGACATCCACATCTAATTTTTAGGAAGCTATAAGGAATCTAGGAAGTTTTTGCTTTATTTCTTTCCCATCGTGTTGTCTGAATATGTCGATCGCCTAGGTTGAGTCCAATTGGTATCTGGAGGATTCCGATTGGCATTTTCACAAGCTCAATTGGTATCTGACTATGCGAGATTATTTAGGATACGAGATAAAATGGTGGGTGGGGTTGACTTGAGTTGATAGGAAGGACAAGAACCCCTATGGGTATTCGGCTTAGCGAGTTTGTGCTGCAGCGAGGTATGTCTCGCTGGAGCGGACTCGCTAAAGTAAAGTGATGTACCACCGTAGCAGGTCCATTATAGTGGAAGGGCGATCATTACAGCAGACACGGTCAGGAAGAATGCCAAAATTCCAAGATCCCCTATTTTGACACGACAACAATTACAAGAAAATATTGAAAAACAAATCATACAGATTCAGAACAAGAAATGATATGATATAAAAGGGGGCCAAACATGGCCATCCTTTGTCAAATAGGCATCCGATCATTAATAGGAAAAGAAAGCATTAAAATCTAAAAATAAGAAAAGAAAAAATAATATTGTCTTACAAGCCCAAAACAGGGGCTACCCAAATCATGATCATAAAAGATAGGGGAAATAGGGGAGAGGGTAACACCACGATTCATCTAACTGGAGGCCTCATTGTTGCCACTATCGGCATCACCTTCCTCTCCCTCCTTAAACTCGCTGAGGAAGGAAAACTCTGGGAGGTCCCACCTGGTCACTTGGGGTGTCCTGGAACTAGGAGAGAGAGTCTTCAGGATCTTCTTGATCCTCTTCCACATGCAGATGATCAGCTTGTCCCAAGAGCGCCGCCTCCTCCTTTCTCTCTCCAAGTCCTTTTGGAGCTCCATGGTGGGCTTGAGCCAGTTTGGCAATCGCCCCTTGCATCTCCCTTGAGTCAGCAGCTGCTTCATTGGAGGGTCTTCTACTGGAAGGAGGACCGAGCAACCCTCCCAATAGCTCCCGCGTGATAGCCATCTCAGTATTTATTCGCTCGAACAACCCCACAAGTTTGGAAGTGTTGGCCCCACCATCTCCCTCAACGGAAGAAGTCTTTCTCTTCTTTTGGACCCTCCTTGGAGCTCCCATCACCCTCAAGGGATCAAAGGGCATGTCACAACCTATAATGGCATCTTCGGACTCCTGATACACCTCTACCCATCTATAGAGTAGAGTGATGAGAGAGGGAAAAGGCAGGCCGATGATGGACTTAGATGAGAAGTACCTCCACTTCTCCAGAATTTGTGACCCCACATTCAACCTCACATTGCTCAGAATACAAGCCACCACCAAGGCACGGGCATACGTCATGTCAGTGACATTGGAGGACAGGTGCATCCTCCGAGACACAAAGTTCAGTCACCTCCTGGCCTCCATAGTAAAATGGGTGCTTTGAATGCTCGTCCTAGTAATGCCTAGATAGTCGAGGCCCTCTGCTCCTCCACTAATATGTCCACCAGTCACTGCCCATTCCCATCCATATCACAGACCTTTAGCTCATCCTCTGGAGGGTTTGGCAGACCTAAAGCCTCGTTGATAGTAGCAAGATTTAGGATGATTGGCATTCCCCTAACATAGGCCACCAGCTCATCACGACCCCAGGCCACAGTAGGGAGGTGTTATACCCCGTAAGATTTCCGACACCTAGATGGCCTATTCGTACGATGATTAAGCATATTTGAAAGCCATACGTGCTAGAGAAAGGCCCGGGAAAGGATCGGACAGATAACCTATCGAACCATCGCAGAAGGAGCCGAGGTAGAGCCCCTCTGCGATGGCAACGTGTCACGGAGGTGGGGCCTCCGCGTTGGCTCCGTGACACATTGGCCCTGTCCAGGCTCAAGTATATAAAGCCCCACTTCGGTTTTAATTCATTAAACACTTATAAAAATTTCCAGAGAGCGTAGGAAAACAGAGAGGGACGAAGGAGGTTAACATACAATCGTTCGATTACGCTGCCAAATGTTGTCCAAACTCAAATTAACCTCAGATACTGAGGTATTTAGTAGCAGAGAGCATTCCTACGGATTTAGTTTCGCGAAATACGGCCGACGAGTCATCGAGCTACAGGACTAAGGTAAGTGGAATTGCTCCAAACTAGTGTCTATGTGTTTCTAGCTGTGAAGTGAGTATTTCTCCCTTCTGGACTTCTGAAAAATAGCGAGTTTTTGACCGTCTTTCCATAAGCCTAAGTTTAGGCTATAATTATATCGAAAGTGATGTCGTCCTTCAGAATAAAGTTGTATTTAGTACTGATTGATATATATATATGAATGCAGTTGGGAGGAATAGCTGAAATACTGACCAAGCTACGCCGGTTAGTCGGGAAATCAGAAGTGAAGGTATGTAAAGCTAGTTTCCTCGGCAAGTTAGTAATCTTGGTATAGTAAAGAAGTTTAAAGGCCAGTAGAATGTTCGGAAGTCGTGTGTTATGTTTATTACGAATGTTGGTATGATATTAGAAGCATCATGTTATGTATAGCGTGAAACTTGCTAGCAAGATATAAATTCTGATACAAGTGTTAGAAACGGTACAACATGTCCAGTATGTGATTTAGAAAAGAATGTTAGGATACTATCGTATTCAGTTGAAACCCAGTAAAGCAATGTAAATACCTGTAAGGTACCTCAGAAGTAGAATGATAGGTTAAAATGAAGTTTAGGAAGCATGTTAGAAATAGTAAATCATGTTACTATAGAAACTCAGTTATACAACATGATTTCCAGCAAAAAAACTATACCTTGTTCAACACTAGACTCGGTACAGTATGGCAGAAGATTATATTTATACATATATATACTATTACCAGTCCCAGCACATATTAAATACGTACATATCACTATCACTAGTTCATCATACAGTATGTACAGATACATTATGATCATTAGCTTCAGTATGTGGTATATGCAGGTAGTATTACTAGTTGAGACCACGTATTGTCTTGGGGTTGGATTCCATGGCATCCATGACCGCCCCAGGGTTAATAGCTGTATCGACTCGTCCGCCAGAGGACGAGGATACGTCGCTCTACAGAGTGGCATGCCGTCCCACAGGGGACGAAGAAGGGATGCCAGTTTTTCCCATATTGTGCCTTGGTTGGCCCTTATACACCCCCGTCGAGCGGATACGCCTGGGTGTTGATTCAAGAGTCCTCCAGACTCAGGTATAGTTATAGTCAGGGGCTCAGCGAGCCCATGTGCATACCCAGGGAACCGGCAGGATGCATATAGTTATTATAGGAGATGGGACAACCGGGGTAAAGGTATAGATTGCGTGTTGGTTGTACCTCCCGGCTTATGGGGGCCGGGTAAGGTTTGTGTGTGCTATGTTATGTTATGTTATGTTATGCCATGTTACACTAGATACGAGTAGATCGACAGTAGAATGATACATCTCCAGGTATGACTCCTACTCCTTCCAGTACAGTTAAGAGTAGGAATAGGTTTACATTTCCAGTCAGTTAGTCTATTCCTTCCTATTTCAGTTCCATTAGTTGTTTTGTTGTTTTCAGATATTTCTTTCAGTTATTGTTTTACATACTCAGTACCAGTGGTAC
This sequence comes from Datura wrightii, assembly GCA_035772735.1. Lineage (NCBI taxonomy): Eukaryota > Viridiplantae > Streptophyta > Magnoliopsida > Solanales > Solanaceae > Datura > Datura wrightii. Next base: position 19,619,509 of record JASDFA010000002.1, read on the forward strand.
TGACGCCCCTTGGGGGCGGTGCATTACTTGCCTGCAGGTACTCATAGATGAGGGGCCAATACCTCGTGATTCCAGTCAGCTCACAGGGTCATCAGCTCCAGTCATCCGGAGCTAGATAGCTAGAGGTTTATCCCTTTTCTTTTGTTGTACAACATGGGTAGGCTGGGGCCCTGTCCCGACCTTCTTATCAGTATTCTTAGAGGCTTGCAGTCTGTATATATTTCCCTGTGGTCAGATGAGCCGGTCGTGCGAGGCCGTGCAGTTGTATAGCTGGTAGTATTTTTGTTTCTTTTATGTTGGCCGTGTGGGGCCATAGCTTGACAGCAGTGGTGACCTTGCCGGTCACGTAGCTTTCCAATATTTCATTGTTGAGTTACATATAACTAGACAGCATGGTGGCCTTGTCGGCCCGCATAGGCTTCCCTATATTGATATATTTCTGGTTAGCTGTCAGTACAGGTACAGGTGGCTATAGGCCTAGTCGGCCGGAGGCTGTATTTATAGCCGTTATATAGCCCATTGTTTCCCTGAATCTGAGTTAGAGCCAGCCAGGCACCAGATGTGCTCAGGCTCAGTAGTCTAGCAGTTCAGGTCCTAGTAGGGCACCAGGTGCCAGTCATACCCCCCAAGGCGGGGTGTGACAAACTTGGTATCAGAGCCGGTCATATCCCAGGGAGTCTGCAAGCCGTGCTAAGTAGAGTCCTGCCCATGGATGTGTTGTGCACCACATACTATGGGTAGGGGGCTGCAAGGCATGATAGAATGGTTGTCTTTTATTCTTATTCAGTCGTGCTATAGAGCGGTACAGTATAGGGTTGAGTCCCTAAAGCTTACTGTATTCTTTGGTTACAGATAATGTCAGACCAGCGACATCCTATCGCAGGCCGGAGCTTAGATATTGCAGCAGGGGAAGGCACCAGCAGGATGCCTCACCCTCATTTAGAAACAGCCCGATCAGAGGGCACTACAGAGGCATCGTCCCAGCCTTCCCAGCAGTCTCCACCACATCATGAGCCACTTGGGGCAACACTACCTCCAGCAGTCCCCATACCGATACCTTCCGACCAGGAGGTTAGGAGTGCGGTAGTCATGTTAGCACAAATGATGGTTGCTCAGCATCAGCCGATGCCGTCTATAGTTGCGGAGTCGTCAGGAGGGCCCGGTAGTTCGAGGGTCCGAGAGTTCTTGGCTATGAATCCCCCACAGTTTACAGGTACGGACCAGATAGAGGACCCTCAGGATTTTCTGGATCAAATGCAGAGAATTTTCAGGGTTATGCATGCCACGCCTACAGAATCAGTTGAGTTGGCAGCATTCCGGTTACGGGACATCGCCGTATTGTGGTATGAAAGCTGGGAAAGGTCCCGAGGGAGAGATGTTTCCCCTCCGACCTGGTCTAGCTTCTCAGGAGCTTTTCTAGATCACTATTTGTCGTGGGAGATTCGACAGGCCCAGGTAGACCAGTTCCTACATCTAGAGCAGGGGGCCATGAGTGTTCGGGAATATTCCTTGCGGTTTGATTCTTTGGCCCGGTACGCACCGGCCTTTGTTGATACCATGGAATCCAGAGTACACCGCTTTATCATGGGGTTGAATTCAGAATATGTTAAGACTTGTATTACGGCCACATTGCGAGAGGACATGGATATTGCCCGAGTTCAGGCATTTGTCCAGAATATTGAGGGCATCAGGCAGCGGCAGCGGGAGATCAGGAGGACCAATCAGGAACAGTGCGGCCAGGACAGGCCAGTTGAGTTACAGAGGGAGGCTCGAGGAGGACCCAGGCCACGATTGTTAGACAGGCCGCCCAGGCCCCCGCCTCCACCACAGCTGCAGAGGGGTGGATTTAGCCGCAGGGGGCAGTCAGAGACCGGCAGAGGCTCGCAGATGGCAGATTCACCATTACAGAGGAGGGCGGAGCAGAGTAGGTATACCCTACCACTTTGCCCTATATGCAGTCGACGCCATCCTGGAGCATGCAGGTATGGCTCCACCGGATGTTATATTTGTGGCCAAGAAGGCCATTTGATGAAAGATTGCCCAGCCAGAGGTCAAGAGGATCGGGATAGACAGGATAAGGCATCCGCAGGGTCACGAGCTACAGCATCCTCGGCAAGGCGCAGGCCCTCAGTTTCAGCAGGTAGGGGTCGGGGCAGATCAGAGGCCTCCAGTGTAGGTGCGGGTCCAAGCCGCACATATGCTTTACCAGGGAGGCAAGATTCAGAAGCGTCACCTGATGTTGTGACAGGTATGCTAACTATCTGCTCACACCCTGCTTATGTATTGATTGATCTAGGGTCTACCTTGTCCTACATTACTCCATTTGTGGCACGAAAGTTCAATATCGCACCAGAATTATTGCAGCAGCCCTTTTTAGTATCCACGCCCGTCGGTGACTCTATCATAGCTAGCAGAATTTACCGAGGGTGTATAGTAGAGGTTGCCGACCGTCAGACCACAGTAGATCTGGTCGAGTTAGAAATGATAGACTTCGATGCCATAATGGGTATGGATTGGCTAGTGCTGTGCTTTGCCAATGTTGAATGTTGGACCAAGACGGTCCGATTCCACTTTCCAGGAGAAGCAAAGCGGGAGTGGAAGGGCAGCACCGCTACGCCAAAAGGTAGGTTTATTTCCTACCTTCAGGCGAGGAGATTAATATCTAAGGGATGTATTTATCATCTGGTCAGAGTTCAGGATGTCCGAGCAGAATCTCCGACACTCCAGTCCGTTCCGGTGGTGAATGAGTTCCCTGATGTGTTTCCCGATGAGTTACCTGGTATTCCCCCAGAAAGGGAAATAGATTTTGCTATTGACTTGTTACCAGGCACTCAGCCGATATCAATTCCTCCCTATCGTATGGCTCCTGCAGAACTCAGAGAATTAAAGGAGCAACTGAAAGACTTGTTGGATAAAGGTTTTATTAGACCGAGTACTTCACCATGGGGTGCGCCAGTTCTGTTTGTAAGAAAGAAAGATGGCTCACTCCGTATGTGCATAGATTATCGGCAATTGAACAAAGTTACAGTGAAGAACAAGTACCCGCTTCCCAGAATTGATGACTTATTTGATCAGTTGCAGGGAGCCAGATACTTTTCTAAGATTGACTTGCGGTCCGAATATCACCAGGTTCGAGTACGTGAAAGAGATATTCCTAAGACAGCGTTCAGGACCCGATATGGACATTTTGAATTTCTAGTCATGTCCTTCGGGTTAACGAATGCCCCGACAATCTTCATGGACCTGATGAACAGTATTTTCAGACCCTTCCTGGACTTGTTTGTAATAGTATTCATTGATGACATTCTGGTGTATTCTTTCTCTGAAGCAGATCACCGGACTCATTTGCGGACAGTGCTCCAGATCCTCAGGGACCGCCAGTTAGATGCTAAATTTTCTAAGTGTGAATTCTGGCTTAATTCAGTAGCCTTTTTAGGGCATGTTGTGTCGGATGCTGGTATACAAGTTGACAAGCAGAAAATAGAAGCAGTTAAATCATGGCCTAGGCCTACCACTCCGACTGAAGTCCGTAGTTTTCTGTGATTAGCAGGATATTACAGGAGGTTCGTTGAAGGGTTCTCGACTATTGCGGCACCTCTGACTAAACTGACACAGAAAGCAACAAAGTTTCAGTGGACAGAGGCATGCGAGCAGAGCTTCCAGGAACTGAAAGACAGATTAACCTCCGCCCAAATGTTAGCATTGCCAGAAGGTACAGAAGGTTATTCAGTGTATTGCGACGCATCAGGCGTCGGGTTAGGTTGTGTGTTGATTCAGCATGGTAAAGTAATTGCATATGCTTCCAGATAGCTGAGGAAACACGAAAAGAATTACCCTACCCAGGACCTGGAATTAGCCGCAGTGATCCACGCCTTGAAGATGTGGAGGCATTACCTGTATGGCGTCCATGTTGATATTTTCACAGATCACAAGAGCCTACAGTACATCTTCACTCAGAGGGAGTTGAATCTGCGGCAACGTTGCTGGTTGGAGCTGTTAAAGGATTATGATGTGAATATTCTATACCACCCAGAAAAAGCCAATGTTGTAGCAAATGCTCTCAGTCGTAAGTCCATGGGGAGTTTGGCATATTTGCAGCCCGAGCAGCGGGAATTGGTCAGGGAGATACATCAGTTAGCTAGCCTAGCCATTCGTGTAGCAGAAACAGAGGACGGTAGTGTAGTGATACAGAACACCGCCGTGTCATCATTAGTTGTGGAAGTGAAAGAACGGCAATATGAGGATCCTGACCTGATCCAGCTCAAAGACAGAATCCAGCAGGATAAAGCGCCAGATTTTCAAGTAACTGAGGGAGAAGTGTTGTTATGTAAAGGTCGCCTATGTGTTCCAGATGTTTCAGGGCTCCGCCAGCAGATTATGAACAAGGTACATTACGCCCGTTATTCTCTTCACCCCGGTGCGACCAAAATGTACCATGATATCAAGGAAAACTACTGGTGGCCAGGTATGAAAGGAGAAATTGCTGAATTTGTAGCCCAGTGTCCTAACTGCCAACAGGTGAAAGAAGAACATCAGAAACCAGGCGGTTTGACTCAGGATATAGTTGTACCTCTCTGGAAATGGGAAGCAGTGAATATGGACTTTGTAGCAGGATTACCCCGTACTAAACACAGGCATGGCTCTATATGGGTGATAGTTGACAGATTGACAAAATCAGCTCATTTCCTACCAGTAAGAGCTACTTTCTCAGCCGATGATTATGCTGAGTTGTATATCCGAGAGATAGTCAGATTGCACGGAGTGCCAGTATCCATTATTTCAGATAGAGGAGCACAGTTTACGGCTAGATTTTGGCGGTCGTTTCAGAGAGGTCTGGGAACGCAGATTAATTTAAGCACAGCATTCCATCCTTAGACAGATGGGCAGGCTGAGCGCACAATTCAGACGCTCGAAGACATGTTGCGAGCGTGTGTGCTAGATTTCGGTGGTAGCTGGGATGAGCATTTGCCGTTAATTGAATTTGCCTACAATAATAGCTATCACTCAGCCATTCAAATGGTGCCTTTTGAGGCTTTATACGGGCGAAAATGCAGATCGTCGGTTGGCTGGTTTGAAATAGGAGAATCAGCGTTAGTTGGGCCAGACATTGTTCAGCAGTCAGAGGAGAAGGTAAAGCTTATCCGAGAACGTTTACTGACTGCACAGAGCTGCCAGAAATCATATGCAGATGTGCGGCGCAGAGACTTGGAATTTGATGTAAATGACTGGGTATTTCTGAAAGTATCTCCGATGAAAGGGGTAATGAGATTCGGCAAGATAGGTAAGCTCAGCCCGAGGTTTGTTGGGCCTTATCAGATTCGTCGAAGGATAGGCCGAGTAGCATATGAGTTGAATTTGCCTCCAGAATTAGAATCCGTTCATCCGGTCTTCCATGTATCTATGCTGAGGAAATGCATAGGGGACCCATCCAGAGTAGTCCCAGTCCAGGATATCCAGGTTACAGAAAAGCTGGCCTATGAAGAGGTTAGTAGCTATCTTAGACAGACAGATTCGCAGATTGAGGACTAAAGATATTGCGGCTGTCAAGGTATTATGGCGTAACAGGAACCGAGAAGAGATGACTTGGGAAGCGGAGGAAGATATGAAGACCAGATATCCTCACTTATTCCAGGCCTAGTCAGGCGACAGGTATGTCCGTATTATTACTTATACAATACCTTATAGTTGTATATGAATAACTGAGAAAGATTGATGCTTAGTTATCCAGTGAATCCTAAAGTATTGTGTGCAGTACCTGTGTTGGACTTTTCTGCATTTCAGGTTTTTGGTATAGTCCATATTAGAGGGGAGACTCTGCCGAAATTTTTTTCTAAATAAGTAAATTGAGAAGTCCTCTAGATAGCAGTTTCCATTCGAGGACGAATGTTCTTAGGGGGGGAGAATGTTATACCCCGTAAGATTTTTGACACCTAGATGGCCTATTTGCACGATGATTAAGCATATTTGAAAGTCATACGTGCTAGAGAAAGGCCTGGGAAAGGATCGGACAGATAACCTATCGAACCATCGCGGAAGGAGTCGAGGCAGAGCCCCTACATGATGGCAACGTGTCACGGAGGCGCGGCCTCTGCATTGGCTCCGTGACACGTTGGCCCTGTCCAGGCTCAAGTATATAAAGCCCCACTTCGGTTTTAATTCATTAAAAACTTATAAAAATTTCCAGAGAGCGTAGGAAAACAGAGAGGGACGAAGGAGGTTAACATATAATCGTTTGATTACGCTGCCAAACGTTGTCCAAACTCAAATTAACCTCAGATACCGAGGTATTTAGTAGCAGAGAGCATTCCTATGGATTTAGTTTCGCGAAATACGGCCGATGAATCGTCGAGCTACAGGACTAAGGTAAGTGGAATTGCTCCAAACTAGTGTCTATGTGTTTCTAGCTGTGAAGTGAGTATTTCTCCCTTCTGGACTTCTGAAAAATAGCGAGTTTTTGACCGTCTTTCCATAAGCCTAAGTTTAGGCTATAATTATATCGAAAGTGATGTCGTCCTTCAGAATAAAGTTGTATTTAGTACTGATTGATATATATATGAATGCAGTTGGGAGGAATAGCTGAAATACTGACCAAGCTACGCTAGTTAGTCAGGAAATAAGAAGTGAAGGTATGTAAAGCTAGTCTCCTCGGCAAGTTAGTAATCTTGGTATAGTAAAGTAGTTTAAAGGCCAGTAGAATGTTCGGAAGTCGTGTGTTATGTTTATTACGAATGTTGGTACGATATTAGAAGCATCATGTTATGTATAGCGTGAAACTTGCTAGCACGATATAAATTCTGATACAAGTGTTAGAACGGTACAGCATGTCCAGTATGTGATTTAGCAAAGAATGTTAGGATATTATCGTATTCAGTTGAAACCCAGTAAAGCAATGTAAATACCTGTAAGGTCCCTCAGAAGTAGAATGATAGGTTAAAATAAAGTTTAGGAAGCATGTTAGAAATAGTAAATCATGTTACTATAGAAACTCAGTTATACAACATGATTTCCAGCAGAAAAACTATATCATGTTCAACACTAGACTCAGTACAGTATGGCAGAAGATTATATTTATACATATATATACTATTATGAGTCCTAGCACGTATTAAATACGTACATATCACTATCACTAGTTCAGCATACAGTATGTACAGATACATTATTATCATTAGCTTCAGTATGTGGTATATGCAAGTAGTATTACTAGTTGAGACCACTATATTGTCTTGGGGTTGGATTCCCTGGCATCCATGACCGCCCTAGGGTTAATAGCTGTATCGACTCGTCCGCCAGAGGATGAGGATACGTCGCTCTACGGAGTGGCATGCCGTCCCACAGGGGATGAAGATGGGATGCCAGTTTTCCCCATATTGTGCCTTGGTCGGCCCTTATACACCCCCATCGAGCGGATACGCCCGGGTGTTGATTCAGGAGTCCTCCGAACTCAGGTACAGTTATAGTCAGGGGCTTAGCGAGCCCAAGTGCATACCCAGGGGACCGGCAGGATGCGTATAGTTATTATAGGAGATGGGACGACCGGGGTAGGGATATAGATTGCGTGTTGGTTGTACCTCCCGGCTTATGGGGGCCGGGTAAGGTTTGTGTGTGCTATGTTATGTTATGTTATGTTATGCCATGTTACACTAGATATGAGTAGATCGACAGTAGAACGATACATCTCCAGGTATGATTTCTACTCCTTCCAGTACAGTTAAGAGTAGGAATAGTTTTACATTTCCAGTCAGTTAGTCTATTCCTTCCTATTTCAGTTCCATCAGTTGTGTTGTTGTTTTCAGATATTTCTTTCAGTTATTGTTTTTTACATACTCAGTACCAGTGGTACTGACGCCCCTTGGAGGCGCTGCATTACTTGCCTGCAGGTACTCATAGACGAGGGGCCGATACCTCGTGATTCCAGTCACCCCACAGGGTCATCAGCTCCAGTCATCCAGAGCTAGATAGCTAGAGGTTTATCCCTTTTCTTTTGTTGTACAGCATGGGTAGGCCGGGGCCCTGTCCCGACCATCTTATCAGTATTCTTAGAGGCTTGCAGTCTGTATATATTTCCCTGTGGTCAGATGAGCCGGTCGTGTGAGGCCGTGCAGTTGTATAGCTGGTAGTATTTTTGTTTCTTTTATGTTGGTCGTGTGGGGCCATAGCTTGACAGTAGTGGTGACCTTGCCAGTCACGTAGCTTTCCAATATTTCATTGTTGAGTTACAGATAACTAGACAGCATGGTGGCCTTGTCGGCCCGCATAGGCTCCCCTATATTGATATGTTTCTGGTTAGCTGTCAGTACAGGTACAGGTGGCTATAGGCCTAGTCGGCCGGAGGCTGTATTTACAGCCGTTATATAGCCCGTTGTTTCCCTGAATCTGAGTTTGAGCCATCCAGGCACCAGATGTGCTCAGGCTCAGTAGTCTAGCAGTTCAGGTCCTAGTAGGGCACCAGGTGCCAGTCATACCCCCCAAGGCGGGGTGTGACAGGAGGTTAGCATAGAACTCCCTTACCCAGGCCTCATTCACCTTACACAGGTCCTTTACCAATGGACCCTACTCTAGTTCCTGGAGGTATGCATAAAACTCCGATGCATTCTTCGTCACATCCTGCATGATGAATCCCCTCTCATGGAGCATCCCCTTTGCAGCCTGCTCACTGTGTTGAAATTGGCACTGGTCATCCACAAAGCGAATGTAGTCACCTGTGTGAATGCTACCACTAGAGGAAGATATATTGTTGAACCTATAATAAGTAAAAGGCAGTAGGAAGTGAATGGGACGACAAGGGAAAGAAAAGAAATTTTGAAAAAAGAAAGACATAATTGGAAGGAGCCCACTGTCTGGTGGACCGCTGCAGCGGCTGAATTTCTGTTGTAGTGACACCGCAATAGCAGGAGCGGACCGTTATGACAATTCTGCTGTAGTGATCAAGGTTCTGATGCAGCAGACATCATCGTCCCAAGCAGACCTCGACCCAATGGAGGTTGAAATTTTCAACCTCCATTTTCTTCCAAACAAATTATAGATCAGGCAAGGGGTGCACTAACCCATACTCTACCAGCAGTTCTACACCCGATAATGGCCGGATTCGAGCCCAAAAAACTTGAGGAAGCTGAAAACACCACCCTATCCAAACCCCACCATTTCTAGCGTGAAAACCCCTATAAAAAGCGTCTATAGTACACAGGGATATATTCTAGTAATTTAGGGACGTAAAGGCTAAGAGCATGCTTCAAAACATAGCCTAGAAATGCAAGGAAAGAGATATACCCTCCCTACTCTAATAACCACCCGAAAATAGTGCATGAAGGAATGATAATGTGAGTAATCTAATGTAAAAGGAGCAAGAAAGTCATGGAGCTAAGGATTACCTGAGAAATCGAAAAATTGTCAGAAGAGTTAAGAGGATTTGCATAGAAAGTGAAGAGGAAAATTTGAGAATGAACTCAAACTGTCCCTTCTGCCCTTTAACTGATCTTATTTTCCGCTGCAGCAAATCGATTTCTGCTACGGCAGAAACGCTATAGCGGGAAATGGACTCTTTGTAGTGGACGGCTAAAATAGTGACGGTTCAAATTCCATCAAGGGATCCCCACCTTTTTATACACCCGCTCACCAAAGTTCAACAAAGATCGGGAACACTCAGGGCACATGGGCTAGGAATAAATACTGTAGACCTAAAGGAGAGGAATAAAAAACTCGAAATTAGTTGGGTCAAGTCACCCCAATCTAGCAACTAGGGGCAGCGAAGTACTGAGATTTCCCCGAAAATAATAATAGGAAATGGGATCAAGAGAGGTGTGATGGGGCTTGACTCATTTTTGATAAGTATAACCTAAAAGAAAATTTTCAAACTGGGCACCCAGGTATGCTAAGGCTTACTCAACTTCATGTTAGAATTTGATTAGTGAAACATTTATGTGTGTATAGTTGATGTGCTATTGATGAGTACGGGAGAAATTTTGAGTGAATTTTCATTGAATGGTTATAATCACTATGTGTCTAGGGGCAAAGGAAATAGGAAAGGGGTGGTGATATCCCAATGAAGTGAAATTTCGTGGGTTATGGTATAAATGGGAATAAACTTTAGATAATGGTGTATATGGGAGTGGGTGATTTTATGTATAATCATCTTCGGACATTGCTTGTTATATATATATATATATATATATATATATATATATATATATATATATATATATATATATATATATATAATCCTTCATTTTTGAACTATAATATTGAATGGTCAGTGATAAATCTTTACTATATAATGCAGAAATTGAATGTTGAGGGGTGGGATATAATGTTCTATGACTTGAATCGTGACCCATGAATTGTGGGAGAAAGCAAGCTACCGGGCTAGTAAGTTCTCTTTGTCACATTGTGTCGTATGATTGTTTGGTTTGTATCAATTTGATTTTCATTTCTTGAGGAAGAAGGTAGGGTGATTATAGAGATGAATCAATATAACTTATGTATAATGGGTGAGAGATTTTGAAGAAATAATTTGTGGGAAATTTGGAAGAAAAATGGGTTGAAGTACTGCCTAAGCAGTACCGCTGTAGCGGTCTGGGAACTGTTGTAGCGAGACCGCAGTGGCGACAGTGATGCCTCTGTAGTGGAGCCCAATCTCGCGAGCAGGCAAAGTTTTGCACCTCATTTTGGAGTTTTGAATATAAATGATGTAATAATTAACTAGCCATGAAATGGCCTCGAACTAGGATTGTGATATATTTGCTAATAAGTAATTCATGTTGTGTGTGTAATTTGTTGATTTTTGCACTGGGATATGTGGTCCATGAAATGGTGAGTTAAGTCTGTGATAATCGAGTAAGTAAATGAGGTGGTATGTAATATGGAAAGGTAAATCATTGACATGTTGAGAATGAGAGGCCTGGGGCATAGATGAGAACTTGGATGAGCAGACTAGTACGATCAAGCCGTGAGGGAGGGCTTGGACATGAGTGGCTCATGCCTGAGGTGAGCATCCAGGCGAGCGATATGAGGGACTACATAGACAGGTATGACTAAACGATCATATGACTAGGTGTACGGACATGAGTGCACAAATAGGTATGATGAAGGTCTCATATGGCTGGGTGTACAATACATGAATTTTTAGAGTCCCCTATAGGTCATGACTGGAAGGGAAAACATAATAACCTTTGGAAAGTGTGTGCAGTGATGTGACGAAGACGTGTGCCTGGCATATCACTGGTGGTATGATTGTGAGACAGAGATTGTGCGGGTGTGGTATGATATACATACGACTGCATTGGCGAGGGTGTACAAGTATACAAGTGTGATACAAGATATACCAACATGATTCGGGTACAATGCGAGAGGCACCATTTAGAGGTAATATATGGTGATACAGTACAAGTATGGTACTTCATGACATGATTATGGTATGGAGAGAGGTACGTGCATGTGCTTAAATTGTGGAGGACTTAACTTCATCTGTTTAGATTGATATTTTCTTTATGTGTACTTGAGCTGTTATGTATATTGTGCTTGAATATTTGACCAAAGTGGCCTTGTGGATGATAAATGGTAGCATGACGAGTTTAACTATGAATAGTGAATTACGGGGAGATTGTTGGTTTAACTTTATTATTAACGTATTAAACTAAAGAGGGTCGATTAATCGTGTAAGTAATAAACAGGCCAATAAATAATAGAAACGAACATGATCAATGATAATGAAAGGATAAATGGGGTAGACGTGATGTAATGTTTATGTGGCGGAATAAAAGAAATCTAGATCAGCGAAAATGGGCTACTTCCTTACTAGGATAGCGCTGAAGCGGGCAAATAGTTGTTGTCATGGGACCGCGGTAGCGATCAGAGTAACCACCTCAGCGGAATGAGACAGGCAGTTTTGAGGATTAAGATAATGGCTAAAGGGATAGGGTGCTTGCATGAAAATTGATGAGTTATAAGAGACGACAATGCAGCTAGTAAGCTTAATGGGTTATAATATAAGTGGAGTAGTTGTTACACCTATTAATGTCGATTGTATGTTAAATTGTATATTGTTATGTTAACTAATCTTAGTCGGCCGATGATGCCTACCAGTACGTGTGGTATACTAATACTACCTTGCTATTTTGGTGTAGGTTGTGGCAGGTTTGAAGCCTCATGGTTGACGTGGAGTACTCAGCATCAATTTCCATATTCTTCTCCGCAGACAAAGTTCTGTCATTTTATTTTGTCAAGTATTCTGTTAGAGTTATTGTACCTAAGTAGATTAGATCTTTGAAGCGTCGCGCCTCATTTTTCTCGTGAAAAGCGGGATTCGACACGTGACAACTCTTTTAGGATGAAAAGAAAGAAGAGTCGCCACCTAATGAATTAAGGTGCGTTAGGGCACCATTTTATATTTTAAAAATTCTGTTTAAACTAGCCTAGGTCACTAGAGTCAGCTAGGCACCTTTCGAGATCCACAAATGTGGATCCCTTTCGAATTCATTAATTATGTGGGGAGATAAAGTCATATAATATAAAATTACTAGTTAATTAAGTTAACTAAATTGAGTGATTAAATATACAAAATTATTTTATTAACTAATTTGAAGGAGTAAGAAATGGTAAAAGAAGAATATAGTCAAGTGAACCAAATGTATTGGCTAGATAGAATGCTAACACATGAAGAAAGGAAATAAATTTTTTTAAAAAAATAAAAAATTATTTTTCACCAAATCAATATAATATTATCACTCAAATATACGTTGACACAAAAAATTTAAAAAATAAATAATATTTTTACATTAATTTACAACCTAAATAAAACACGAATGTAACTTCAAAAGATAATATAAAAACATTTCCCAGTGCTCCATTAGATACAATAAAAAAAAAGACAAGGCGAGATGAGATTAAATAGATTACAAAAAGGGGGACTGACCTAAGCACTTAATCGAATATTTAACATCATTCCGAGCCAAGGATACATATATATTTCACAAATAAGCAAAGTAAGGAGCGTAAAGAAAGTAGAAGATTGATTTGATTGTGTTTAATAGAATGAGTGAAAGCACTCAAACAACATTGTCATATAACAATTAAACACTAGAACATACTACATCCACACACAAAGAGAATTAAACTGTGGAGAATGCGGAGCTGACCTGCTATGCAAAACACAAATAAGAGCAGAAGAAGAACTAAATTACCGAAGATGACCCACAAACGAGATCACCAGCTCATGAGCAAGTCACTAGAATCCCAAAGACTCTCGGTAATTCTTTTTCCTCCATGGCTAGATTGGTTTTAATGAATTTTTTAGCAATTGCGACTCAACATAAAGGAAATAATTATTAGAAAATATATATGCCACCTTAGTTTTAGGTAGGAAATTTAACATTAGGGAGGTAAAAATTAATAAATAAATAAATAAGTAACGCATAAAGTCAAAGTTGAGTGTAAGAAGGAATTTGGAATCAGGATATGACAAGACTGAAAACAGGCCCAATGCGATGTTACCCCCCTTTATTCTATTTTTTGTATAATGAATTCTCTTAAATGTCTTAAAACAAGAGGAAAATAATTCTTAAAAAATTTATTCAAGAGTACTAAATAAAATATTTTAGTATTTATAAGTCATATAAAGCTTAAAAATATTTTGATGTTTGGATTGTATGAAAGTACATCGATAATTTAACATAATAATAAAAGTTGTCGAGTTTTTGAAACTTTTAAAGAATGACATATAAAATAAGAAATAAAGGAGTAACAAGTTGCTTTACATAAAGCTATATATATGCTTCATACAAGAAGTCATCTAGCCTGCATGTTTCGTTATTTTCCGAATCGTACCTGACCTCTCTTAGGGTGACAATTCGACTTGAGCTCTGTTTAGTGCGTTGACTTCCCTAATCACCGTGATTAAACTCCGAGCAATATCATTTCATTGTGATGTACATATATAAAAAATATTCAAAAGGTGAGAGTAAGTTTGTTCTTAATATTGAACTGATCGACAGAAAAATTGAAATAATAGTCATAATAAAGGCTCTTGATTAAGTAAACACATATGAAGAGAAAAAGTATTTAATAGGAAAGGTTTTTAACTCTTTTACCGGGCAACAAGATTTGAAATATCTTAACTCTCTCACCTGTAACTACTTAGTTAAATCTTAAATTGAATATAGGCCTAAAATAATAAGATCAATGCCCCACCGCTTGTTTGCTTCATCCAACCGATAATCCATTTATTGATAACCATGTAAACCATAATCAGCAGCTTCCCATCAATATTCAGACAAAACAAAAATTATGAAATAATTTACTTTATGCTTGGGCATGGAAAACTTGAGCAAATGATCCGGGCAATAAAAATTTTCTTTTTTTAAAAAAGAGAAAAAAAATGAAATAGATCCATTTCATTTATCACAATGAATTAGATATATACTAACTAGTAAGACGCCATTCATCTATAGGATCTATACCAAAACATAATACAAATGACTTATCATGGTAATATTTTAATGAGTTGAGAAAATTCATTTAACACCAAACAGTTAACTGTTATTTGAATAAATAAATGGACTAAAAAAAATTAAACTCCACGACCCTTTATTCATCAAAATTAAACCCAACTCATCCCAAATGGCTCATGATTTAATAGAACAAACTTATCACAATTTATCCTCAATTTATACTCTTCCAAACTAATTATATTTCAAGTAAAAATAGGTCATGTGATAACAAACAATGACTAAGCAGTAAAAATAAATTTATGAATAAACTTCAAAATTATATGACAATAATTATGAACCAATAATAAATTAGTAACCAAGCACATAGTAATATTATCAGATTGATTTAAACTTAATAGGTCTTGCAAATTATATAAAATTTTGAGTGTAGGAATAAAAAAATGAACCTGAACTTAAATTACAATGCCTCCACAACTAAATTTAACTCGACTGAAAAGCAAAATTCATTAGAAACCTCGACCATTGCTCAATAATAGAACCTCGACAACTCAAACGCTTCAGAGATTAATGGTTTGGACCGGTAGTGAATGCGATTTCACCTGAGAAGAAAAACAGAGTACTTCGGGTGGTGATTGGCTGAGATTTTTGTGATGAACTTCAGGTGGTTTGTACCAGTCTCCATGATATTTAAGATGAAGAAGATCGCTAATTGGAGGACTATTTTTGGCCTGGTCTATGGCTGGTTTGAGTGAGTATTGATAACTCTCACATGGTGGAATTCATGGCTGGAGAAAAGTGGAGGTGATGGTCACGTTAGTTTTACAAAAAATGAAGAAGGCTTTTTGCCGCTGATTTTTCTTTTATTATTTTTCCTTCTCCTTCGCGTCTTCCCTCTATATTCTTCTGAAGGCCAAAAAAAAAAAAGAAACATTCGGACCATGGAGTCAGAAGGAGAAGATACCATTTAACGTTAGGGAGAGGGAGTGAAAAAAATAGAAAATGAATTATCTTAAGAGGGATATTTGAGGAAAGTAATATTTGTTTAAAAGGGAAAGAATATTTTTTTGCTTATTTTGATGAAAGTTATATTGTTCCATATATATAAAGAAAAAAACATAGGAGAAGTTTTCTAAGTATAAAAAGATTTGATAACATTTTAAAATTTAAAACTTATGTTTAATATTATTATTTATGTCTAAATAATATTTTACCAAAAATATTTAAAATTAGTAACTACTAAATTACTAAGTAATCGAAAAACTATAAAATTAATAATTATATTTTATTATCAAAAAATAATTTATTAATATTTACGATTAAAATAATAATAACTTTAAAATATTTGCTCTAGTATTTATTTAAAAAAATAGTGAATAAATGTAAGTAAGTAAAAATAAATAGATAAATAATTCTGCAAGGAAGAATGAGGTGATAATAATAACAATAACAATAACAACAACAACAACAACAACACAATAATAATAGTAATAATAATAATAATAATAATAATAATAATAATAATAATAAATAATAATAATAATAATAATAATAATAATAATAACAGTAATAATAATAATAGTAATAATAATACATAAAGAAAAGTTTGTACATGTCAATGTAACAAAAATAATAATGACATTTGCAATTAACTAAACATAATATTAACATGGCAACATGGCTATGTAAATAATAATTAAAAAATAATTTGGGACTATGTGAAAATATTTAAAATATTTACAAGTAAAATATCATGCTAAATAAGGTATAGGGAGGTCAAAATTGGGTGTCAACAGCTGCCCCTTCTTTGCTCGGGAATGAAGGATGAATTGTCGAGTAAAGAACATTGATTTAGTAGCCAATTTTGTCCGACCGAAGGAAAAATTTTCATTGTGGGAAGATGAAAGAAAATGAAGCTATGAAGATATTGCGACCGAGACTTTAGTTTCAAGTCGCCTACATATCTCGGGTTTCACGAGAATCAGACCATTTGTAGTTCTAGATTTAGGGACAAACAAGATCCCTAAAGAAAATTGATAATATGGGGCATGAATAAGGAACAAAAGCAATACAAGAGTAGAGATTGTTATCTCGGTATCATATTATGAATGTCGGGATGAGAGTTAATTGAAGGATAAAGAATTGAAAGGAAGGAGTGAAAGCGAAGATTGGTTCCATCTGACGAAAGATTTGTCGTCTTTAAACTTTAACACCATTGAATAAAACAGTTAGTTAATAAAGGTAGAGTAAAATGTGATATAAAGTGGTAGAACTTGGAAACTAATAATGACGAGAGGAGATTAAAAATAGCATATTTGCAAAAATAATCATTGCTTGAATAACTTTGAGAGGATAGTACTTAACCCGAATAGTGTCAAGAAAATAATAGGATCATGTTTAGCCATTTAAAATTTGGAGGGTAGTGCTTAACCCATCCAGAATTCAAAATAATGGTGAAAGAAGCACAATAATGATAGATAAAAAGTAGCAAATAGTGGCTTGAAGTAATACGATAGTAACTTTGAAGTAGCTTGAAAGTGGCGAAATGGTAGCTCGAAGAGTTGAAGTAATAGAATAGTGGCTTAAAGTAACATGATAGTAGCTTGATTCAATAGCACAAGAATAGCTTGAAGTAATACAATATAGTCAATAAACATAAGGTAGTACGTATTAAAAAAATAATAGAGCTTAGAAATAATAATGATAAGAGAGAAAAATGTATATGTTTTGCAAAAATAACAACAACTTGAATAATTTTTTTGTTGAGAGAGCGTAGTGCTTAACCCATCTAGAAGACAATAGGACAGTGCTTAGTTCATAGAAATTAGAGGGTCGTGCTTAGCTTTTAAAATTAGAAAACAATAGGACAATGCTTAGCCCTTAAAAATTAGAAGGTAGTACTAAACTCATCCTAAAAAAAATAAAATAAGGCAGTGCTTAGCCCTTTTAAATTAGATGGTAGTGCTTAACCCATCAAGAAAATAATAGGGCAATGATTAGCCCTTAAAAATTAGAGGGTAGTTAACCCATCAAGAAGACAATAGGACAGTGATTAGTCCTTAAAAATTAGAGGGTAGTGCTTAACCCATCTAGAAAATAATAGGACAATGCTTAGTCCTAAAATATTAGAGGTAGTGCTTAACCCATCTAGAAGACAATAGGGAAGTTCTTAGCTTTTAAAATTAAAAAATAATAGGACAATGCTTAGCCCTTAAAAATTAGAAGGTAGTGATTAACTCATCTAAAAAAAATAGGACAGTGCTTAACCCTTAAAAATTAGAGAGTAGTGCTTAACCCATCAAGAAAATAATAGGGCAATGCTTAGCCCTAAAAAATTAGAGGGTAGTGCTTAACCCATCAAGAAAACAATATGCCAGTGCTTAGCCCTTAAAGATTACAGGGTAGTGCTTAACCCATTTAGTAAATAAAAGAATAGGGTTTAGTAGCGCAAGTAGCTAGAAGGTAGGACAATAGCAGCTCAGAAGTACAATAATAGTAGATCAAAAGTAGAATAATTATAGCTCAAAAATAGAATAATTGTAGCTTAAAAGTAGAATAATAGTAGCTTAAGAATAGAAAAATAGTAGCTTAAGAGCTTGAAAGTAGCCAGATTGCTTATCACGAATTTTTGAGGTCCCCTCAAAAATTCTACCCCAGTTTCGTATTCAGAAAGAAAAAATAAATTCTATAAAGATATAGACCGAGCCCATAGGGTGCCTACGTATCCCTCTTGAATGAAATCAGGTCAAACGTAGTTCAGAATTTAAGACTTATAGAAATTCGGATGGTGATGGAGAATGATAGTGTTTAAGCGGGAGAATAAAAGTGTAATGGTTGGATGGTATTGAATAAGTTATAGAGGTCATACAAAAATATAAAATTGTATACATTATGAAAAGGCACGAATATCAAAAAATGAAAGTATTCATATGATATCTCTTAGGCGAGGTGTGAGAATAGAATAAGAATGGGCTAACAAATTTTATTAAGAAAAAAAATTATGCCCATGCTAGAAAGTGCAGGAGGAAACTCAAATATAATAAGTTGACGCGGTTATGAAGTCAATAGAAAGTCATTTGATTGTTAGAAAGAAATGAAAATTATGATTCAGGAAAAAAAATAATTTAATTAGGCCTTCATATTTGTATGATTTTGGGCCGAAAAGAGTAAAGATAAGCAATACTATAAAATTATTAGCAATAAGCACGAAGTGATTTTGGAGAAATTTTGAAGCTTGATATTCCAAGAGAAATAGGATAGCCCAGATGGGAAATAAATAATTAAGCAGGTAAGATACATATGTTGCAATTAGCACATAGCAAATAAAGTTGCGCCCTTTTGGGGTAGCAAACCCCTTTGGACTTTGGACAAAGTCAAACTAATGGTCTTAACATACAAAGGGTATCAAGACCTCCTAAGAATAATGCATCCATGATTTAAGACAAATTTCTAAGAGTTGGGTGGACACAGACCGAAAGGTTTTCTTATGCAAGAAGGAACGTGGTCACATGGTAGTAAAACTATTCAATCACCCACGTATATTCCAACTCTCTAAATGGATTTTTGAAATAAACTTGGAGAAGTGCAAAGCACAACTCGCGTGTACAGTGTGTGATGGTAGATTTTCAAGTGGGAAAAGTATGAACGGAATGACAGTTATAAAAATAATAACAATTAGCAAGCAATGAAAAATAATACACAATTAAAAATATAAAATAATAGTGAAATAGGGAGTGAGAATTAAATATTAAACTAAAGAAATTCATTAACATTTGCAATAAGGAAAGGAATCAAGCAAAATAATCTAAATGACAGCAAATAAGGGGAATAAGAAAAGGGATTAAGCATATAAAAAAAGATAATCTAAATACGTTAGCAAATAAAAAAAATAAAAAAAAATACACGACAAACAAATAGGCATGATGAGGGGGTTTAAAAGACACGGTTTCCTCAAGCAAACAAATTGAGAGTGATAAAGTTTATGACCGTCGACGCACCGCTGATCGACCAAATCACAAGGCATTCCTCGAGAGGTATTTTAATAGTGAACGGCCATAAAACTATGCAACTGTTATCAAGTGTGTGCATGAGATAATTAAATAAGCAAATAACATGCAGATATATATGAATAAATATGATGCACTAATACCTGATACTAAAAGTTGTTAGTCAAATTATATTTAAAAACGATATGGAGAAATAAAAGTTCAACTATGAAAGATAATTCATTATAGATGGAAGCAAATAAAAATACAAAATTAAATATAGGAAAGAAGATCACATAAACATGGTAAGACTAAAGATTAATCTTTAACACAAGATACAGAAAAGGTAATTTCATAAACCTTAAAAGAACAAACATATAAAATCCCACATAAGAATAAAATCGTATTGGTTAGAGCCTAAAATTTCTAGAGGAGTCGTCATGCTGTCGCGCCTCATTTTCCTCGAGAAAAGCGGGATTCAACACGTGATAATTCTTTTAGGATGAAAAGAAAGAAGAGTCTCCATCTAACTAATTAAGATGCATTAGGGAACCATTGTATATTTAAAAAAATCTGTTTAAACTAGCCTAGGTCACCAGAGTCGGGTAAGGGTTCAAGTTACCTCGAAAAAAAGATGTTAGACACCTTCCGAGGTCCACAAATGTGGGTCCCTTCTAAATTCATTAATTATGTGGGGAGATTAAGTCATATAATGTAAAATTACTAATTAATTAAGTTAACTAAATTTAGTGACTAAAAACACAAAATTATTTTATTAACTAGCTTAAAGGAGTAAGAAATGGTAAAAGAAGAATATGGTCAAGTGAACCAAATGTGTTGGCTAGATAGAATGTGTTACAGGGGTGATTTTTTTTCGAATACACCACTGCCCGGCAGTCGCACTACACAGCACAACTCAGCCTTGCACACATGCCTAGCAGTCAAGGGACTTAGATTAATTTTAGGCACAACGGAACATAAAAAGCAGACACAGTAATTACGAAAAATAATTCCCAACCTTATTATCTCGCAGATATACAAAGGACTCACTGAATTTGGAAGGCTAACAATGACTCAATGCCTTAGCCAAATTCTGACAACCAAAATTTAAAGCTGTCAACTGACAGTTACAAGGGGGGGGGGGCGTGTGTCTGACACATGCCAGCTTACAAGGAACCAGCAAACATTATCCAAGGTAAAGCGGTGCCCAAAGGCAGTTACAAATTCAAATTTCAAAATTCAAACCGGCCAACTACCCCTAGTGTCGCGCGCGCGCGTCCATGCCAACGCACATGCCAGCACACCTGCCAGGCCGGCGCACATGCCAGCGCCCATGCCAACCTTCTGTGCCCACAGCTTCAACACTTATAATATTTTTTAGCCTTCCTTGCCTTTTCCATGCCATGACAATTCCCACAAGTTTGCCTTGCACCCGTCTAGCTCTTGCCCATGCCATCGCCTAGCCAAGTCATCCCACCGCCTGCATGCACGCCCGATAGGTGCCATGCTCTTGTCCGTCACCCTTTGCTGATCAAGGCCGCCTTGCCAACACTCAAGTCTGCCTTGCCTTAGCTGAATGATATGCACAACATTCAGCCACATGCACTGCTGCCAAAGCCCACAGCTGCCCGTGCCAAGGCAGTGCATCCTTGGCATGCCACTGCCGACATAGGTCAAGTTCGAACTTGGGGGTCTAACAAACCACCCCCACTAGTTGAACTCGACGTCCTCGTTGAGGCCATCTTAAGATAGTCCTCCAGCTGCTTCTCGAACTGCCATAGTTTGGAACTCTTCTCCCAAGTCGCGTCTGCCACGGACTTGCCTTTCCAATGTATTAAGAATTCTGTCCGCCTGTTTTTCTTGCTCATGCCCAACACCCGATGATCCAGCACCTGTTCAATCTCTCCTTCAAACTGTGTGCGCACCATAGGAGGAGCCCTCTTTGCTTTGTGCATGTTCGGATCTGCATCATCTTCAAAATAAGGCTTCATAAAACTAACATGAAAAAGTAGGATGAATTTTTAACCTTTCCGGGAACTTCAGCTTATAAGCAACTTTGCCTATCTTCTGCACCACCTCGAATGGGCCATCATATTTGGGAATCAGTCCTCTATGCCTCTGTTTACTCACAATTTATTTCCAAATCTGTGGTGTGAGTTTGAGAAGTACCTTGTCACCCACCTTAAATTCCAACGGGCGTCTATGCTGATCGGCATATTTTTTCATGCGACTTTGTGCCTTGCGCAAACTGTCTTGCGCTTTTGCAAGCATCTCATGCTTGTCCCTTGCATAACGGTAAGCAGCCGGGCATTTCCCTTGATGCTTCTGTTTTGCGACATCTAGTGGTGTCAAAGGCTGTCTGCCCAAGACTAATTCGAAGGGACTCATCTCAGTTGCTGAAGACTTATGCAGATTGTAGCAAAACTGCGCTGTATCCAACAAGTCTACCCAATTCCGCTGGCTTGCTGTCACGAAATGTCTAAGATATTCCTCCAACAAGTGATTAATTTTTTCTGTCTGGCCATCTGTTTGAGGGTGATTTTCTGTCAAAAATTTCAGATCAGTCCCCATCATATTAAACAAAGCTGTCCAAAATCGACCTGTAAATCTAGCATCCAGATCACTCAAAATATCAGCTGGCACACCTAACAGTTTAACCACATGTCTATAAAATAAATCAGCAGCAATTTCTGACGAACAAACAACTGGAGCAGCAATAAAGATAGAGTATTTCGAAAATCTGTCTACAACAACAATTATAGATGCCTTACCGTCAACCTTTGGGACCCAGTAATAAAGTCCATAGAAATAGACATCCATGTCCTTTCAAGAATCGGAATAGGCTGCAACAAATCTTTCTCCTTCTTGCACTCAGATTTGTCTAATTGGCACACTAGAAAAGTTTTCACATAATCTTCAATTTCATCTTCCATCTTTGGCCAGTAATAAACACGGGAAAGCAAGGCTAACATCCGTTCGACACCCGGATTACCAGCCCATGTAGTGTCATGCGCCTCCTTCATCAAGTCTCTACGCAGCCCACCACCTTGAGGTACGACGATCCTCCCACCTTTGAAGTAAAGGAGATCGTCCTCGATCCAGTACCTCCTAACTATCCCTTCTTGTACTTGACTCATCCATTTAACATACAATGATTCATTAGTAGCACATATTCTGATCTTATCAAGAAAATTAGTTTCAAGTCTGGAAATTGAATACATGGCAGCAAATACCTCTTTTCGGCTCAAGGCGTCAGCAACTTGGTTGTGCTTTCCCGGCTTATGTTCCCACACGAAATCATATTTTGCCAAGAATTCTTTCCAACGTTCTTACTTTGGACTTAGCTTGCGTTGAGTCTTGAAAAATGTATTAGCCACATTATCAGTCCGCACCACAAAACGTGTGCCCAACAAATACACCCTCCACGTCTGCAAGCAATGTACAACAGCAACCATTTCCTTCTCATGAGTCGAATACCTCTGCTCAGCATCATTCAATTTCCTGCTTTCATAGGCCACTGGATGGCCTTCCTGCACAAGAACTCCTCCAATAGCCTTGTCGGATGCATCTACATGCACTTCAAATGGCAACTCAAAATCAGGTAGCTTTAGGATAGGCTCTGATTCTATTGCTTCCTTCAACAGTTGGAATGCAGCCTCACACTGATCGGACCATGACCACTTAACATTCTTCTTCAACAAATCTGTTAAGGCAGCTGCCTTCTTAGAATAGTCAGCAATGAACTTGCGGTAATAATTAGCCAGCCCTAAAAATGACCATAACTCTTTTACGCCATTGGGTGCCTGCCAATCCACGATTGCCTACACTTTCTTTGGGTCCATCCGCACTTGATTTTGGCTCACCAAGTGCCCAAGGAACTTGATTTCTTTTTGAGCAAATTCACATTTTTCCATCTTCACATATAGTTTGTACTCCATCAAATGAGACAGCACCTTGCTCAAATGTATCAAGTGTTCATCAAGAGAGCAACTATAAATAACAATGTCATCTAAGTAAACAATAACAAACTCATCAAGATACTCAAACAACTGTTCATTCATTAAATTACAGAAAGTGGTCGGGGCATTAGTTAGCCCAAACGGCATTACAAGGAACTCATATGAGCCATACCTAGTTACACAAGCAGTTTTAAGCTCATCACCCTCTGTTGTTCTAACCTGCCAATAACCAGACCTAAGATCTAGCTTAGTAAACCAGCATGTCTTGCTCAGCCTGTCCATCAAGTTTTGCACCAGCGGCACCGGATATTTGTTCTTCACAGTCACTTTGTTCAATGCCCTATAGTCCACGCACATCCTCAAGGATCCGTCCTGCTTCTTTTTAAAATAACACAGGAGCACCATACGGAGCCTTTGAAGGCTGAATCAACTCGGCATCCAGCAGCTCATTCAATTGTTTGTGCAATTCATCCAACTCTTTAGGAGCCATCCGATAAGGAGCCTGGGCAGGGGCAACTGATCCTGGCAGCAACTCAATTTTATGATCAATATCCCTTCTTGGTGGCAGCATCTTGGGCAATTCAAGGGGCATCACATCAACATACTCTTTCAACACTTCTGCCACAGAATCGGGCACATCAACCTTCAAATTTGGTTTGACTTCAACCATGGCAGCAAGAAAGGTTTGATCTCCCTTCTTCAATCCCTTCTCTATGGTAATAGCAGAAATAATAGGTGTCTTGTACTTCTTCACTTTCTCAGCTTCTCCATAAGGATGAACAGCCTTGATAAAACTCAGTTTCTTCTCATCCATTAGCATCAGCCCATCCAAATAAGGAAATGGAACGAACCGGTACTTCTTCAAGAAATCAAATCCAAGTATAACTTCAAAGTCTCCCAGCGGCATCACCATCAAATTATGTTTTCCTATCCACTCTCCAATGACCATGAAAACATCATACGCCATTCCCACAATAGCTTGTGCTTTGGCGTTAACAGTTTGGACATACGATGGGCATTTCTTCAGCTTCAGCCCATACTTGACAGCAACTTTGACATCAACAAACGTATGAGTAGCTCCAGTATCCACCATTGCTATCATACGCTTTCCATCAACTTTCATTTCAATATGAATCAAGGCAGCATGCGGGTTAGAAGAAGACTTTGACGCTTCCCCAATAACATTCATCAAACTTATGTTATTAAAAGACAAACCCAATGGATTTGCCAAGGCAACAATGACTTCCTCTTCTTCTGCATCCTTCTTCACACTTCCAGCAAGAAATGCATTCACCCGTTCACGGTTGGGACAGTTTCTGGCCAAATGTGGACCACCACATGTCCAGCAGCCTTTAGTGTTACCATCTTTCGGCTTTGCCTTCCCATTTCCAGCATTTACCACAGCCTTTACTTTGTCCACAGATTCTTTCCGCCCCTCCTTCCTCCAGTCCACCCTCTTTTCTGTCTTTTTCTTTGACTTAGAAGAAGTAGGAATTTCAGAAGTAGCCCGAGTTGAGCGAAAATCAACCAGCGAATCAGCAGCAGCAATAGCACTAGGGAGTTCTTTCACATTCTGCCTCCTTAGTTCATTTTGGGCCCATGCTTGCATTCCCGAAATGAAATTGTGCAACTTGTCTTCATCCGACATGATCTGTATTGCCAGCATCAAAGAAGTGAATTCCTTGATATAATCCCGCACCGAACCTGTTTGCCTCAATCTCTTTAAACGGTCCCTAGCAAGCCAACATGCGTTTCTAGAAAGGAACTGGTCTCTCATTTCCTTCTGCAATTTCGCCCAAGTATCAATTTTGGGTCGGCCAGCACTCTCATCATCAGCACTTCTAGTTCTCCACCACAATTTAGAATCACCCATCAAGTACATCGTAGTGATGTTCAACTTGTCATGATCAGAAACACGGGCAGTAGAGAAATACTGCTCCATGTCCCAAAGGAAATTTTCCAATTCCTTGGCACTTCTTGCCCCACCAAAAGGATTAAGTTCAGGAATTTTTACCTTAGAACATTCATCATGGGTCTGTCCTCCGCCAGCAGCAATAGCACGACGCAGCACCGCCACTTCAGTGGCCAAATTTTCGTTTTCCCTCTTCAAATCCTCGATCTGTAAGTCAGCATCCTCACGAAATTTGCCAAATTCCAGCAGTTGGGTCGGGACAGTCTCACGAAACAGTGCCAGTTCCTTGTTCAACCCATGTAGTTGGGTCTTGAAATCAATCAGACTTAGATCATTGTCATCCTCGTCTGTCATACCGACAAGGGCCTCCAATCGTGCAACTTTTTCCCTCAGTTCTGCATTGGTCACCATCTTCCAAGTCACGTACATCCTGAGCTCTAATACCAGTTGTTACAGGGGTGATTTTTTTTCCGAATACACCACTGCCTGGCAGTCGCACAACTCAGCCTCGCACACACGCCTAGCCGTCAAGGGACTTAGATTAATTTTAGGCACAACGGAACATAAAAAGCTCACACAGTAATTACGGAAAATAATTCCCAACCTTTATTATCTCGCAGATATACAAAGGACTCATTGAATTTGGAAGGCTTACAATGACTCAATGCCTTAGCCAAATTCTGACCAAAATTTAAAGCTGTCAACTGGCAATTACAACGGGGGACGTGTGTCCAGCACATGCCAGCTTACAAGGAACCAAAAAACATTATCCAAGGTACAGCGGCGCCCAAAGGCAGTTACAAATTCAAATTTCAAAATTCAAACCGGCCAACTACCCCTAGTGCCGCGTGCGCTCGTCCATGCCAGCATGCATGCCAGCACACCTGCCAAGCTGGCGCACATGCCAGCGCCCATGCCAACCTTCAGCGCCCACAACTTCAACACTTAGAATATTTTTCAGCCTTCCTTGCCTTGTCCACGCCATGACAATTCCCACCTGCTTGCTTTGCACCCGTCTAGCTATTGGCCATGCTATCACCTAGTTGAGTCATCCCACCGCTTGCATGCATGCCTGATAGGTGCCATGCACCTGTCCATCGCCCCTTGCTGATCAAGTCTGCCTTGCCAACACTCAAGTCCCGCTTTCCTTAGCTGAATGACATGCACAAGTCACATGCACTGCTGCCGAAGCCCACAACTGCCCGTGCCAAGGCAGTGCATCCTTGGCACGCCATTGCCGACATAGGTCAAGTTCGAACTTGGGGGTCTAACAGAATGCTAACGCACGAAGAAAGGAAATAAAATAATTTTTTAAAAGAATAAAAAATTAGTTTTCACCAAATCAATATAATATTATCACTCAAATATACGTTGACACAAAAAAAATAAA
Source organism: Datura wrightii (assembly GCA_035772735.1). Classification (NCBI taxonomy): domain Eukaryota; kingdom Viridiplantae; phylum Streptophyta; class Magnoliopsida; order Solanales; family Solanaceae; genus Datura; species Datura wrightii. Next base: position 19,646,196 of record JASDFA010000002.1, read on the forward strand.
AAAATAAATAACATTTTTACATTAATTTACAACCTAAATAAAACAAGAATGTAACTTCAAAAGAAAATATAAAAAAAGTTTCCCAGTGCTCCATTAGATACAATAAAAGAAAAGACGAGGCGAGATGAGATTTAATAGATTACAAAATGGGGGATTGACCTAAGCACATAATCGAATATTTAACATCATTCCGAGCCAAGGATACACATATATTTCACAAATAAGAAATGTAAGAATCGCAAAGAAAGTTGAAGATTGATTTGATTGTGTTTAATAGAATGAACAAAAGAACTCAAACAGCATAGTCATATAACAATTAAACACTAGAAAATTCTACATCCACACACAAAGAGAATATAAATGCGGAGAATGTGAAGCTGACCTGCTATGCGAAACACAAATAAGAGCGGAAGAAGAACTAAATTACCGAAGATGACCCATGAACAAGATCAACAGCTCATGAGCAAGTCACTAGAATCCCAAAGACTCTCGATAATTCTTTTTCCTCCATGGATAGATTGATTTTAATGAATTTGTACCAATTGCAACTCAACATAAAGGAAATAATTATTAGTAAATATATATGCCACCTTAGTTTTAGGTAGGAAATTTAACATTAGGGAGGTAAAAATAAATAAATAAGTAACGCATAAAGTCAAAGTTGAGTGTAGTAAGGAATTTGGGATCAGGATATGACAAGGCTGAAAACAGGCCCAATGTGATGTTACCCCCCTTTATTCTATTTTTGTATAATCAATTCTCTTAAGCGTCTTAAAACAAGAGGAAAATAATTCTTAAAAAATTTGTTCGAGAGACTAAATAAAATATTTTAGCATTTATAAGTCATTTAAAGCTTAAAAATATTTTGATGTTTGGATTGTATGAAAGTACATCGATAATTTAACATAATAATAAAAGTTGTCGAGTCTTTGAAACTTTTAAAAGAATGACATATAAAATTAGAAAGAAAGGAGTAACAAGTTTCTTTACATAAAGCTACATATATGCTTCATACAAGAAGTCAGCTAGTGTGCCTGTTTCATCATTTCCCAAATCGTACCTGACCCCTCTTAGAGTAACAATCCGACTTGAGCTCTGTTTAGCGCGTTGACTCCCCTAATCACCGTGATTGAACTCCAAGAAACATCATTTCATTGTGATGTACATATATAAAAAATATTCAAAAGGTGAGAGTAGGTATGTTCCTAATATTGAACTGACCGAAAGAAAAATTAAAATAATAGTTGTTGTGCTTGTGGAGGCCTGATTAATTAGGCCCGTTAGAAACCCTAATAACCCTAATCTATTTCTATAAATAGATAGCTTGTACTTGTAATCTATACACCACAAGAGAGAGAGTAATAAAATTCCTCCTAGTTGCAGTTGTGGATTAGGTCGTGAGACCGAACCACGTAAATTCTTGTGTGTCGTTTGTGTTTCGTTTTTCTCTATTTTCTCGCAGTTAATTTGTGTGTGTGTGTTTATTGTTGTTATTCCGTTATCCCTACAATTGGTATCAGAGCGAGGTTATACACACGAAAAAAATTAGCGAGAAGACCCAAAAAAAAAAAAATTGGAGAAAGGGAGAGAGCAGCAGCAGCGCAACCCAGATCAAGTAGCCGTCGCTGCTGCCAGTTGTGAACCAGTCCGACCGAAAGAAAAAAAAACCAGTTTTTTTTCAGATCGAGCAAGAAAAAAAAACAGAAACCAGTCGTGCAGGTCTCCGTTCAGCCGTTCAGTCGCACCGTCGCCGTCACGAGCAGCAGATCTGAACAGCCTCGAGCGCGCAGCACCGGAGAAAGAGAAACTGGCAGTCGCTGGCAGGTACTGTTCACCGGCAGAAAGTTTTTCAATTGGTTTTTTTTTGTTGTTGTTGGTCCGAGTTGCTTTGTTGGTGCGTATTGGTTTTGTCATTGAATTTCTGACGAAGTTACCAAGATCTGAGATCAGTTGTACCGGGTACCTCATCTAGTCGTTTGAAATGGCAGAAGATGGGAAGTATCGAGTTGAAAAGTTTGATGGTGCAGATTTCAGTTGGTGAAAAATGCAAATTGAGGATTTGCTGGTTCAGAAGGAGTTAGACATGGTATTGGGTGACAAGCCAGAAAAGATGTCTGATGCAGAGTGGGCAGGTTTGGATCGGAAAGCCATGGCGGTTATCCGACTCTCGTTGACCAAGAATGTTGCGTTTAACATTCTGAAGGAGAAGACAGCGAAAGGTGTCATGGAAGCGCTGTCTAACATGTACGAGAAGCCATCTGCAGCAAACAAGGTCTTTCTGATTAGAGAATTGGTGAACACAAAAATAAAGGAAGGCAGTTTAGTTACCGAGCACATAAATACAATGAATTCAATCTTAGCCAGACTTACGTCAGTGGGCATTAAGTTCGATGATGAAGTTCAAGCCTTACTACTGCTATCGTCATTACCTGACAGTTGGTCCGGAACGGTTACAGCAGTTACCAGTTTAGCAGGACCCGATGGATTCACTTTTGAGAAGATTCGTGATCTCATTCTAGGCGAGGATGTCAGAAGAAGGAGTTCTGGGGAATCATCGAGTGAATTGCTAAATGTCAACAAAGGAAGGATAAATAGCAGAGGTAGTGGGAGCAGGAACAGAAGAAGGAGTCAGTCGAAGACTCAGGATCGCTCAGATGTAACGTGTTGGACGTGCAAGGAGGTGGGGCATTTCAGGAATCAATGCCCAAATAATAAACAAGTTAACATTGCAGGAGACTATGCTCATAATGATCTCTTGATATGTAGCGTGGAGAGCAGTGTGGATTCCTGGGTCATGGATTCTGGTGCTTCATTTCATGCTATCCACAGCAGCGAAGCATTGCAGAATCTGAAAGAAGGGGATTTTGAAAAGGTAAGACTAGCAAACAATAAAGTTCTTGATGTAACGGGCATGGGTGACATGATTCTGAAAACTTCAGTCGGTTTGTGGACTTTAAAGGATGTCCGAGTGATTCCAAGCTTGAAGAAACGGTTGATTTCTGTTGGGCAGTTGGATGATGAGGGACACGATGTTAAGTTCGGAAACGGGCAGTGGAAGGTGATGAAGGGGAACTTGGTCATAGCTCGAGGAAAGAAACGGAGTTCGCTGTATATGGTCTATTTACCATCTGAGGGAGTGACTGTCCCAGATCAGAAGAGAAACAAAATCCGGTTCACAGAGTCTCGTGGGCATAAGAAGGTTCGTTTTGCAGGAGATAAACCCAGAGCCACAGGTCAGATTCAGGTTGAACGTGCTTGGAAAGGTTCAGGAAAACCAGTCAGGGGTTCTCGTGGCAGTGGGAGCATCGGCAGTCAGCCAGTTAAAACTTCAGCCAGAGTTACCAGACAGTGGGTTAAGAGAACCAGTGTTCCAGCTGTCAAAGTCTCTCCGGATGATTACCTGCTAACTATGGAGAGTGTTGTTTGTTCTCAGAGTATCCCAGGATTCGGCAGTTCGTGCAAGTGGGAGTCGGTAGGGACAGAGGACGAGTCAGGGGCAGTTTTAGCCGTGACTGATGTTGGAGCTTGGGGAAGCTTCAACGGGCCTTCAGGTTAACTGATGAAAAGGCCGCTGCAACCAGGAAGATGAGGAGGAGATTACTAGACGTACAAGTGCTCACAGTGGATGGCAGTTGAAGATTATCATGCCTCCAAGTGGGAGATTGTTGGGCTTGTGGAGGCCTGATTAATTAGGCCCGTTAGAAACCCTAATAACCCTAATCTATTTCTATAAATAGATAGCTTGTACTTGTAATCTATACACCACAAGAGAGAGAGTAATAAAATTCCTCCTAGTTGCAGTTGTGGATTACGTCGTGAGACCGAACCACGTAAATTCTTGTGTGTCGTTTGTGTTCCGTTTTTCTCTATTTTCTCGCAGTTAATTTGTGTGTGTGTGTTTATTGTTGTTATTCCGTTGTCCCAACAATAGTCATAATAAAGGCTCTTGATTAAGTAAACACATATGAAGAGAAAAAGTATTTAATAGGAAAGTTTTTTAACTCTTTTACCAGGCAACAAGATTTGAAATATATTAACTCTCTCACCTGTAACTACTTAGTTAAACCTTAAATTGAGTATAGGCTTAAAATAATAAGATCAATATCCCACCGCTTGTTTGTTTCACCCAACTGATAATCCATTTATTGATAACCATCTAAACCTTAATTAGTAGCTTCCCATTAATATTCAGACAAAACAAAAATTATGAAATAATTTTCTTCATGCTTGGGCATGGAAATCTTGAGCAAATGGTCCGGGAATAAGACTTTTCTTTTCTTAAAAGAGAAAAAAACAAAATAGATAGACTTCATTTATCACAATGAATTAGATATATACTAACTAGTAAGACGTTATTCATCTATAGGATCTATACTAAAACATAATGCAAATAACTTATCATGGTAATATTTTAATGAGTTGAGAAATTTCATTTAACACCAAACAGTTAACTGTTATTTGAATAAATAAATGGACTAAAAAAAATTAAACTCCACGACCCTTTATTCATCAAACTCAAACCCAACTCATCCCAAATGGCTCATGATTTAATAGAAAAAACTTATCACAATTCATCCTCAATTTATACTCTTCCAAACTAATTATATTTCAAGTAAAAATAGGTCATGTGATAACAAACAATGACTAAGCAGTAAGAACAAATTTATGAATAAACTTCAAAATTATATGTCAATAATTATGAACCAATAATAAATCAGTAACCAAACATGTAGTACTATTATCAGATTGAATTAAACTTAATAGGTCTTGCAAATTATATAAAATTTTGAGTGTAGGAATAAAGAAATGAACCTGAACTTAAATTACAATGCCTCCACAACTGGACTTAACTCGACTGAAAAGAAAAATTCATTAGTAACCTTGACCATTGCTCAATAATAGAACCTCGACAACTCAAACGCTTCAGAGATTAATGGTTTGGACCAGTGGTGAATGCGATTTCACCTGAGAAGAAAAACAAGGTACTTAGGGTGGTGATTGGCTGAGATTTTTGCGATGAACTTCAGGTGGTTTGGGCCGGCCTCCATGGTGTTTAAGATGAAGAAAATCGCTGATTGGAGGACTATTTCTGGCCTAGTTTATGGCTGGTTTGAGTGAGTATTGATAGCTCTAACATGGTGGAATTCATGGCTGGAGAAAGTGGAGGTAATGGTCACGTTAGTTTTGCAAAAAATAAAGAAGGCTCTTTGCGGCTGATTTTTCTTTTATTCTTTTTCCTTCTCCTTCGCGTCTTCCCTGTATATTCTTCTGAAGGCCAAAGAAAAAGAAATGTTCGAACCATGGAGTCAGAAGGAGAAGATCCCTTTTAATGTTAGGGAGAGGGAGTTCAAAAAAATAGAAAATGAATTATTTTAAGGGGGATATTTGAGGAAAGTAATATTTGTTTAAAAGGGAAAGAATATTTTTTTTGCTAATTTTGATGAAAGTTATATTATTCCATATATATAAAGAAAAAAAACATAGGAGGATTTTTCTAACTATAAAAAGATTTGATAACATTTTGAATTTTAAAACTTATGTTCAATATTATTATTTGGATCTAAATAATATTCTACCAATAATATTTAAAATTAGTAACTGCTAAATTACTAAGTAATCGAAAAACTATAAAATTAACAATTATATTTTATTATCAAAAATAATTTATTAATATTTACGATAAAAATAATAATAGCTTTAAAATATTTGCTCTAATGTTTATTTAAAAAAATAGTGAATAAATGTAAGTAAGTAAAAATAAATAGATAAATAATTCTACAAGGAAGAATGAGGTGAATAAATGTAAGTAAGAAGAAGAAGATTTGATAACACAAGATTTGATGAAAGTTATATTGTTCCATATATATAAAGGAAAAAAACATAGGATGATTTTTCTAACTATTAAAAGATTTGATAACATTTTAAATTTTAAAACGTGTGTTCAATATTATTATTTGGATCTAAATAATATTCTACCAAAAATATTTAAAATTAGTAACTACTAAATTACTAAGCAATCAAAAAACTATTAAATTAAAAATTGTATTTTATTATCAAAAAATGATTTATTAATATTTACGATAAAAAGAATAATAACTTTAAAATATTTGTTCTAATATTTATTTTTAAAAAATAGTGAATAAATTTAAGTAAGTAAAAATAAATAGATAAATAATTCTACAAGGAACAACAACAACAACAACAGTAATAATAATACATAAAGAAAAGTTTGTACATATCAATTTAATAAAAATAATAATGACATCTGCAATTAACTAAACATAATATTAAAATGGTAACATGGCTATGTAAATAATAATTAAAAAATAATTTGGGACTATGTGAAAATATTTAAAACATTTACAAGTAAAATAATATGTTAAATAAGGTGTAGGGAGGTCAAAATTGGGTGTCAACATGGAGGTCATGTTTTGGAAGGAAAGTGTTGTTATAATTTCTGAAATATTTTGAATGATGTCAATTTATGAGTATCTTAATTTACTTCACGCGTTGGATAAGGAAAAGAGTTCTCTTATCAAGGTAGAATCGATGTAGATGCCCGCATGACTTTTGGGTCGTGACATTCCTTGTATCATTGTCATGGAGGTGAAGGACATTGGCATGATAAGGAGATTTGATAATGTTAATTTAGAACATGTCTTTAGGATCGGAAATCATTTTGCAGATTATTTTACTAACCTAGTTTAAATTAGTTTAAATTTTGCAGATACAATAGAATATTCTTCACTTTAGGAATTACCATCAGAAGGCAAGAAGATTCTCAACATGGATAAAAGTCATATTCCTAGATTGAGAATTATCAGGCATGAAAGTGCAAGTTTCACCACATATGCAGGTACCACAAGATAAAGAAATCATTAAGAAATAATATACAAGAAGTAGAACAAAGAAGATAATAGTATTAGCAGTAAGAAGCATGCTAAAATAGAAAAGGTTCATTATACTTTCAGAGTCTATTTCATTAAATACATTACAGAGAACACCTCATAAAGGACCAACTAGTTGTAGATTCTAACTGGTCTTTTATGAGCTTGACGAATTTTATATTTATATCTCTATTGAAGGTGTGGTATTAGCTTCCTTGGAAGCTTAACCTTTTGGAAGAGACCAATAGACGATTAGGCCAGATTATGTATCAGTTAAAATCTACAGAGAGTGAGGAGTATAAGCCAAACCTATATTAATGTAGTTTTTTGGAGAACCCTCAACCTAAAGAATGAAGACGTCTTTATTGGATTCAATTCCATGGCACCTGATGAGAGCTTAGAATTGTCATGAAATGAAATCAACCCAAGACTTAAGGTTATAAAATCCATGGTTATGTTTGTCACGTGTTAGAAATACTCTGGTAACTCACCAGATCGTCACTTACATTGGGGAATTCTTGGAGGACCCTTACAGCTATAATACTTGTTAATAACTATTCAGTGCGCTGATGGTCGGAGACAGATGAGCTAAGAAGATGAGGAGTTGAAGAGGATTTCTATATATTTCCTAACTAGTGCATTTGTTTGTGCTTCGCGCAGTGATGAAAAAACTTCTCCTCCAAATATAAATATCATAGATTTAAAATTAAAGATAAAAAATTTGACATAAAATTTGACGTAGATAATTAAAATAAAGGTATAAACATTAATTCTAACATTTAATTTGAAACATTTATTTATATAAATGCCCTACAATAAAAGTAACATTTTAATACACATTAAATATTGTAGATCTACAGAAATAAAATAATGAAATATGGAGAAAAAATGAAGAAAGGAGGAATAAGAATATAACTTGTGTTTGTTATCTCAAACCTCTCACTAAAAGTATCAACAATTTGACATGATAAAAAATAAAATGTCAAAAGAGTTACAACCCCGAAAGATTAAAATAAAGAAATTTAAAAAAAATAATAAAAATTATATACCCAATTAACAAAATAAAATAAAAAACATAGAGGCACGCTATAAAATAGTCATATTTTTACTACTGACTTTAATATTTGTTAAATTAAAAGTCTCATAATACTTAAACATACAAAGACATGCATCGCATATAATGTCAAGAAAAATACATGAACTTGAAAATTAAAAAACAAAGAGAAATAAAAATATATTAAGTGTTAAATAATCATTCTCTCTTAAAGAACATGTACCTGAAACAAAAATAAAGAAAATCAAAATTAACAAAAGCTCAAAGAGTTACACTTATACTTGAGACTTGAGAGGTTGCAAAAAAAATTTTAGAAGAAAAAAGAAGCTAAGAACAATAAAGAATATTATATCAACAAGGTTCATCAGCAACACATTAAAGAGCGAACCACAAAACTCTCTAGTAGAGTGAAACATCACGTCCTTACCATATAAAATAAAATTAACTCCATTCAAATGGAGGACCTTCATCTCCTTTTGGTATGATCCTCCATCAGTCTCTTTATTATAGCATGTCATATCATAATGCATACATAAAAAATGATCATTAAAATTGGTAATATCATAAAGTTTTTTCCTTGTTGTTTCTGAACAGTTATTACTATATGATTGTTATGCTAGGAACATTTTTAAAAAATTAACAAAAATCAAAAAAGCCAAGAAAAATGATACTACTATTTATTAATGATGATTAAACCTATTTACATTTTTTTTTTAAAAAAGAACAACTATATAAAGGTAGGTGTCCTTTATTTTCCCTCAAAATAACGTTTAGAAAAGTAACTTAGATTAGAATAAGTTTCAGAACAATTTGTCAATCAAAAATTTAGATAATCAGCTACAATCTTATTATTTAAAATACATATTTCAAAAAAGAGCTATCTGCTCATTCAAATTCTTATTAATACAAATTAAAATCAATCCACCAACTCATGGATTTATCTTGGTGACTGGTAACCTAATAAAAGTAAAAAAAGAAAAAAGAGAAATTAAAAAATATTATTTTGTGTCAATAATATCACAAAAATCTTACTACAAAACTTACATTTATTCATCTATTTGGGCAATGTCCAAGTCATTACCTATTGTCCAATGCAAGGTAAGTAATACCACATCATTGAGAAAAGTTAAACATAGTAAATTAAGAGTCCCAAAATTTCATTCTTTTGACTTTCTTCAATCATATTTGTGTCTCTATTTGTTTCTGTCTTTCCAAAACTCAGCCCGACTTCTTTCCAACAAATAAAGACACAACCCAACTTCTTTCCAAAAAATAAAGGTTCTTTCAAATTCAACTTTTCCTGCAATCTCATACTCAAAGATCTAGGGATTGTTTATATAATTTTTATTTTTTTTTCAACAAAAGAAGAAGAACTGATTAAGCTTAAATAAAATAAGGGAGTCATAATCAAGAAGTTTAAATGATGTGGTTGTGTGAAATTCTTGGGTAAAATGATGATATAATTGAATCAGGTTGATTTTGACCCTTCATTATTTGAAATGTGGCTTCACGATTTTACAACATGCGCAAGTTAATTAAGCTCTATATGTAAGAATAAAGTAATGAATCTGAGAAGTCGTAGAGAATAGTGTACATCTATTTTACTTTTGTTTTAATGTAAGTTGCTTCATTGAATCCATAACTCATTTTTAATAGAGAATATTAGAAATAAAAAAGGATGAGCAAATTAATTGCAGAAACTTAATTACAACAATAATTAGCATGATAAACAGTCCCCCTATCATCACAAGGTAGGGGTAAGGTCTGCATATACACTATCAGATTATTTTTTTGGGTTGTAATTAGCACGGTAAAATGAGAGTAATAACTATTTGATAGTTATAAGAGTAGGGGAAAATAAGCAACAATAATGCAAATGAAAACACTTGATTAAACAGAGGTAAAAAAAAGGCACATGTGAGAAGTTATTATTCATATCATCTAATCAGAACTAAAAGTTGCCTTCAACAATTCCTCATCAAGCTTCAAAGAGGTGGTGGTTAGAAAAAAGTACAACACTGACAGAAAACATCATTATGTTATCTGTTAACCAACCTTAAGCCTAGAAGGAATAACTTGAAGAATTAATGTGCAATATATTCTTAATATTAATATCCATTGTTACGTATATAACCAAAAGACAATCAAAATACATACCAAAAACTGGGGTTTGCACATAAGACTTTGCAAGACAATTATCCTTCCGGAAGAGTGATGTCCTCTATTTGAGGTAGGATTCAAGAATAGGAACTTTTTATTTTGCTTATGCTACCTGAAATATAGAAACTTATAATTATAACAATGCACAAAACCAAAATCTTGGTAAAAGAAGAAAAACAAATTCCACCGATCCATGATAATGAATAGAAAATGATAAGTTGCTTAGGATTCATATTAACAACTCAACTTGTTTGGAATTGAACCAAGTTATTGGTATAGTATGCATTTACAAAGAATTAATGCAACAATTAACCAAGTAATATGTGACATTCGAATAAAATTGTTCTCAATTAAATATTCTAAAGCAGAATTTTAATGCAGAACATATTAAAATCCCTCATCATAATTTTATGAGCATTGAACACTTGATCTTACAGGGATCCTCATATTAAGATGACCTTAAACTCCTAACAATCAAGTAGAAAAAGGCATGCTTCTTAACATATCTTTTCAAAATAATCTTTCGGAATATATCCAAGTTTACAGTTGACAAATTAGGTGAGAAAAAGTGAGAAAATAGCCAAAATAATGAGGTATTCTAGGATAATATGCTCTGCCATAGTAGTTAATTTCATGAAAACTTGATCGCTAATTATGCCCAAAAAAAGAGGAAACTTTGGCAACTAGTTCACTTCTTTCTAATATTATATATTAATATCCTACGAAGGATGAAATGCCATACAAATTGTTTGTACCTAAGAGATAAAGATCAAAATAATGTACTAAGGTTTTATTAATTGTGGCAAGCAAGAGAGGAATCAGTTTTGGTCCTTCTTAGAAAACTTCACCATTGACTCTGTATTAACATATCTACCATATTTATTATTTATTATCATATGTATCATAGCCCACAAGGAGTTTTCCCAAAAAGCATGCATAGAAGCATGAAGGGAGGGACAAAAAAAAAAGTTTTCAATTTTCTTTGCTGGGCTTTTGAACAGTGTTATAAAAGGTTCACCATAAAAAGCAAAATAAAAAATTATAATTGTTACATGAATCACTATGAATTATAGTAAAAGATCAAATTTCATGAAATGGGAGTAAAAAGATTTTTAGGAACGAAACACTTCAATGAGAAAACAAACTTAAATAAGAAATTTAATGTATTTGAATTCTACTCCCCTACAATATAAAAAACCTCAGATAATAGTGAAAACAATTAAGATTTTGTTTTCTGAAGAACCAAATGTTATAGTGTGTAGGAGAATTTCAAACATAACTATTACTGGCCCTGCAATTATATAACCAAGATTATAGGAAGTCAGCATTTGTATCAACATCCATATATACTTAGAATAAGCCAGAATTTTAGGTTCCCCAAACAAAGGAAGATGCATTACGAAGAACACAACTAAAAAATTAGTAAATAAATATTCCACAAATATAATTAGAATTGAAGTAAATCAAGCTATAGAGATAAAGCGTATTTTGCATTTTAATTTCAAAAGACCATTATATTGTGAAATTGTCGTGAGTTGCTATTGATATTTTAAATTGTAACCAAAAGATGAAACAGAAAAGCTACTTTGTAGTTAGGTCATATATGTCAGATGTAATGGAAACTTAAACCTGTATATTGCAACATCAACTATTTAAAATTTTAGCATCCAATTTCGCCATAAATCAGATCAAAGAATCATTCCTCACCCAAAACTGCAAAATTGATGAAGGATTGAGATAACCGGTACACCCATTAACTACTATAAACACAATCAATTAAATATCCAAGTTTTCTACTTAGTATAAGAGCAACGCCTAGCTTTTGCTAATTTCAAAGAGAATAACGGCATGACCAAACTTTAATCAATCCAAAGGGATCATAACAATAGATTTACCTACCATATTCAGCGGTGTTGTAGAAACAATGAAGCCGCATTGGAGTTGATTGCATTTTGTGTATTGTTTCTTTGTTTTGGTGCCTTAGGATTTAACCTTCATATCATTTAATTTTAAATAATGTGGGAATCGATTTTTCCTTCTCGCGCTTGCAACCTAAAACCCCCCATTTTCAAATTTCAGTTCCTCATCATCCTAATATATCCAGGGCTGAGAAAGAGAATGAGTATAACAGTACGAACCCCAAAAATTGAAAGATAATCATTGTTCTTCCAGGATTTAGCTACACCTATTTCTTCCCGAAAATCTAGGCAGAAATTCATTACCCCAGGTCTGGCTGCAGCTGTTTCCGCCTTGTGGCGTGAAAATTTTGCCACTTCAAATCTGCCATCACCGCCTGTATTTACCCTTGAAGATCGATTAGATGTCTCTGAAAATGGGGATTCCTAACTATATTACTTCACTAGAAGTCAAGTCGGACCCTAGAATGCTAGTCCAAACTTCAAAAGGGAATTTTCAGGGATTTATACCTTTACCGCATGTTTCGTCGAGTAAAAGCAATGATCCTACTCCGTTTAAAACCGTCTCTCAACCATATTATCTCCAAAATGGCAACAACAGTACAAAGCAATCATCTGGATCTATTGCCACCCCAGCAAGATCCATTGTGTCTAAAATTGTGAACTTAATATTTGGTGTCTAATCTTCCATGGTTCTTGTAGTTCTTCCTCCCATGCTTTTGTGTTATTTCTACACAATGATGGCAAATATCAAAATTGATCCATCCGTAAATTGGAATGCGTATTGACCTAAAAAAATAATATGAAAATGATAAAAATTATGTCATTTAATTGAATAGGCAAAACGAATGGCTTCCATTATGCCTTCTTGTATTATGCTTGCAACGGTTCAATTGCACTGCAATTATGAGAATTTAGGATGCCACTTTTCTTTTCTTTTTATTTGTTTAGTAAAGCACATGGGAAAAAATAAGGGGAAAATTCAAAAATCTGAAGAAAAAGATAATTAAGAATCCTGATCTCTGAGGAAGCCACATAGGCAGCCCTATGACTCTCCTTTATAATATATATAGATTGAATCTCCATCTGTATAGATTAAACTTGTTTTTGTTTTTCTTCAAGTTTGGGCCTTTGTTTGTTTTTTCTTTTTGTTTTTAGGTCGGTTTTTGGTCTTTTTAAGTTGGACGATTTTTTTTGGTTTACTGAAAAATTGGTATATGATTAACAACTTAATATACATGTTTAATTAGCATTAGTTGACATACAATGACCTTTTTACACTTATTAGATCACCTAATAATTGAAAAAATTGAGTAAATATAAGAATTTTTTTACACGATTATTTTTATTTCATTACAATTTCATATACATTCTCTGTCATGGGGTTTTCTTCTCTATCTATCTTCTTTTCTAAATTCTCTCTATTAGAACTCCATTAAAATAATGAATCTCCAAACGAGGTAAATAGAATCCCACCGTGTATTTGTATATTCATTGTGTGTTGCTTTTTTCTTCCAGAAGATTAGGATTTTGGGATTCTTTATCTTGTAGTTGGGATTTTCTTCAGAGTTTTTATGCTTTTATTGTTCTAAATTCAATGAGTAAGACCAATTAATTAATGAAACTTGTCAAGAATCGAGGTAATGACTCTAATTTTTAAGATTCTCCACCTACAAGATCATCCCTATATCTAAATCGAAAAAAATGGAGGTTGAACAAATTCAAGAATAGAGAAAACTAATTGCTCCTGAACTTGTTACACATCATTAATTGAATGAAAAATCTCAAAAGATAAAGTACATTGAAAGTGATGAAACCTTCATTTATATTTTGGTGGAGAAGAAGAGTTATATATATATATATTCTGATATATTTTGTGAAATATCATGTATACATTCTGATATATGTATGTGTGTGTATATATATATATATATATATATATATATATATATATATATATATATATATTGTTTATTAATAATATAAATTCAGATAAATATTTTGTGAACTAATAGATATACATTCAGTTACACATTATGTATAACTGGACAAGCTTTTTGTATATACATATTGTAAAGAATTGATACCAATATAATTATCTTCAACAAAGCATAAAATGAAAAGAATGTATACAGTATAGCGCAACATTGAGAAAGTCAATTTTAAATATGTATACATATGATAAAATATATGTATATATTCAATTTTATGCAGACAGTGTTGTGATATATATATATATATATATATACATATATATATATATATATATATATATATATATATATATATATATATATATGGTTTATTTTCTATCTTACAATAAGTATATGCTCACGTCTGATTTAATCTAAGTAATTTTCTGATATACATGTGGTTTATATATACATAAAAATAATGAAATTTGTGATATTCAGTTTATATGTATACATTCATATTTTAAAAATATAAATTTAATATAATGTAGATAAATATGTTGTAAACATTTAATTCATTTGTACGCAAACAACAAAAAAGTAAATAAAAGAATAAAATAATAGAGAAAGATGGGGGAGAGAGAGAAAACACTTACTTAGTTGGCTAAGGTATATTTATTTTTAGCCTTGCAAATAAGAAACAAAAAATATTTTGTTATTATATAAATTCCTATTATATAACAACCTCTTTATTTAGTTGGTTAAGTTATGTCAATATTTTTAGATCTATAATTTGTTAATTTATTTTTGAATATACGGATGCTAATTATTTGAGGGGTTGTATATTTATGTTAATCCCTTTTATTTATTTTTATATTATTCGTCTTCCCTGTTCTTTTACTAGTATGGGTTTTAAGTCAACACTTAATTACTATTTCTTCCTAGGATCTAGGAATTTAAGTGACTGAGAGAACTACTGAATTTACTACTCATTTGTCAACCAGGTAAAAAGAGCATTTCAAGTAGTATTGTGTACATATATTTTAGCGGATGTACTAATGCTGCAACCATAAATATCCCCCTTTTTTTAGATACGCATGCATACTGATAAAAGAAATATATTATCAGGTAATTTGGCTTTCTTTAATCAAGGCTGGTTGTTATCATTATCATTCTTCTGGGAATATAGTAGGCAGCTGCAACTGCTAGTTCATTATTCTTTTAAATCTTCCAAAAGAATACACCAACTTCCACTAAAATAATCTTCTTAAAGAATGTGAGGATATGTTAAACAAGCTTCTGAGTGGGTAATGCACCCAAAGCGCCTGAGGACAAAAGAATTTTAAGGAATTTGAGGGGTCTTACATGATAGGAACGTAGAAATTCTTTAATCATTTAATTGATCTCAAAGAATATTATATAACTTTTTATGATTTGTAGGGAAGGTAGTGATGGCCAAAAAAGCATTATATGCGAAGATTGATTAGCCCCAATTAATTAGGGGGAGCATATATCGGTTCAAACTGAAAAAAATTAAATTAATCGAAATTTTTGGTCTTTTCAATTTCGATTTAAAATGTTAAAAGATTCTGTTATTCCGTTCAATTTTACAAAAATAACAATAATAATAATAATAATAATAATAATAATAAAATAAAATTAAAAAAAAGAAAAGAAAAGAAAAAACAGTTCAACCAAAAACCAATGTATATATGTTTTTCTATTACTAATAAACTTATGTTGATAATGGACACAAATAAGCTTAAGGAATTTGAATTACCTGCACGCAATTCCTAACACAAGTATAAATATCAAGTCATACCAATGGGTATGCATTGGTTATTATATGGATAAAGAACGATAAGTATCTCATGAAATGTGGTATTAACAATATTTCCTCGTCGCAAATTATTTATTGTATTTTTTTTTTGCTTTGTACATCTCTTAAGAAATATTAATTAGAAGGAATTTTTGATTACTTTAACTTTATTTATATCTAATCTATAATCTCTCTCTACTAAATGCTTACTAAATTTATGTGTCATCTCTATTGATGAGTATGCAATTGTCAAAACCACATTATGCATATCAACATAAATATGAGTAGAAAATCTAAATAGACACCTAGAAATAAACTAAATTAACAATTTCAAGAAATAATTACACCCCATAATAAAAACGTTTGCAGTCTTCAAGAAATACTATTACTTTACTTAGGATAATATGGGAAAAAGTTAATTAATTTTGCTTTGAACTTCTAAAATGATAAATAATTTGAGATAACTTTTTTTAGAAGAAACAATAGATAATTTGAGAAGGAGGGAGTATTGCTTAATTGTGAATGTCCATTACATCTAGGCGTAATTTCCATCATTATCATAGTAATCCTCACACCTCCAGTATCTCATAGTAATCCTCACACCTCCAGTATCTCTTGTAACGACCCGCATGGTCAATTTGTTCTTTTGAACCCATTTCCCCTGTTTGAACCTTTACGTAACTTCATTATATTATTTATGACTTGCGAAAATGTGGCACAATTCCCAAGGTGATCAAATTATTTAGAGCAAGATTTTCACTTTGGAAGTCGAGAAGTTGAAAAGTTTGACCAAAGTCAACATTCAAGGTTAATGAGCTTGATTTCGAATTCTAACAACTCTTTTAGGTCTGTTGGTGATTTATAACATAGTTGGATGGTTTGCACAGATCCCAAGGTGCCTGAGAGTGATTTGAGCCTTTTAGTTTAATTTTGAATAAGGAAGCTAAGTTTGATCACAGTTAGAAGTCCTCGTATTGGTGATTTGATGATTCTAACTGATTTGAAACACATTTTATGATTGATTTAGATATTTGCTTTGTGTTTGGGGGATTCCAAATGAGTATCAAGCACTCAAATTGTATTCTAGTATAATTTAGGTTAAGAGTTGACCTCAGTCAAATAGTTGACTAACTAAGCTCGAATTTTTGAAAGTTCCAATAGGTTTGCATGATTACTTTAAGCACGTTAGCAAATTTTAATTAAATTGCAACAATTTTCAAGTGGATTTTGAACATTTGGGGGTATTAGCATTTTTCAGAAATAAAATTATAACAACTCATGGATTCATTTTTAGTTTTAAAGATTAAAATTTTATTTCGAGACATCAAAAATTTGAGAATGATTTATGGAACTGATTAGAATATTTGGTATATTTCTGATAAGTCGCACTCAGACTTTTATCTTAAAACATGAAATAAAAATCTTTAGAAAGTGAAATGTATCTGATTGGTAAAACAAGTTTGGAATTGAGTTTTGACAGAACAACTTGACTCGTATCATTATTTCAGCCTCATAGAAACGAGGAATCATTGAATTTTAATGTCATATGAGATAGTTATGATCATTTTAGCGATGATTAATGTTGCAAAATATTCTTGTGCAATAAATCTGAAAATACCGAATATGTCCAGTTGTAATATAAAAAATCTAATTCGTTTATTTGGGAGCACTTTTGAGATATCAATGCATGATTTTTAAGAGAGAAATCAACAGATAGTTATGAAATATAATCAAGGAATAATTTCTAACTCAAATGTATGAGTTTTACATAAATCTATGTTAGATTGAAAGCCAAAATTGATGATTTCTAAGATAATTATTGGTAAAAGAACTACGTGTTGAATTTGAAAAACTCGTGAGTGATTTTTGATTAAATTTGAATTGTGGCTATAGATTATTAATACTTTTGACAAGAGCTTTCTATTGAGGTAAGATTTGTCCACTTTTGACACTATTAAACACACACCTATTTTAACTTGGTATTAATAAGTTCAACGATTTTTGTGGCTACTAACTCGATTTTCAAAGAGGAATAAGATTATAACTTAGTATTTACTATTTTATCGCTATTGCATTATTTATTTTATTACTTAATCTTCATTTGAATTTAGAAATTGAAATTTTAGGCCTAAAGTTAAGAAGTCATATTTTGATGATTTGAAGGTAGATTTGAACTCTGTTTTTTGACAAAATTTTAGTTTTGAATTCCTTACCTTATGGATAAACTGATTTTGAAAGAAAATTATTGTTTTGATCTTGTGGACTCAATATGGACTTTTGAGTTTGGGATAGAAGTATGATAATATGGATTTTGATAGACTCATGTTCACTTGTAGATCATGTTATTGATAGATTGAGAGTATTCTGAGTTTGTTTGAAAATAAAAAAGCATATTTTTGATGGTTCATGGCGCCTTTGCTTGACATTTGAGGTATGTTATGACTAGCTTTTCTCAATCTTATCTTGGGTGATAACTTATTGTATAAAGCGTATTATGGGTTGGACTAAATTATGGGTTTAGAGTATTGAGAAGATTAATTATTGTTATGGAATTTGAGATTATAATTTAGCTGATACACAGTTGATGAGTTAAAATTTCTTCATTGTTGAGTTTTGCTAAATTTCGAGCATCTTATCATATAAGGGGTTATACTATGAAGATGAACATCGTATTGAAATAAATTTACTTTAAGTGATGAATGTGTCCTAAGGTATTTTTTGAAATTATATCCATGACTCGGAAAGGTTTGTAGCCTACAATTTGTTATGTTGAAAAACACATTCATATTTATATCTATTTCATGCGAACTTTTCATTTATTATTATGTGCATATTCATTCTCATAGATCATATGCTTGGTACTATGAAAGCTGGAGGTTTATTTTAGGTACTTGATGTTGTATGATGTCGAGGTCTTGTTCGGCTAACCCCGAGGTCTCTTTCCGGTGGTATATGGGACACACGAGACCCTACCCACCTCATAACATATTTTGTGGAAGGGCTGTGTACTAGTAGGACCATTGATCATTATATTACATTGCATTGCACAACACACTTTTATTATTGCTACACCTTGTACTATTTCTTACTGACTGTTATTTTTTAATTCCCACGGTGTTTTATGAGTGTAGGGATTATAATATTTTTTGTACAGTATGATTATTAACTTTAGCTTGGTCGGCCTATGATTTCTATTGAGTACGTGTGATTTTGTACTCATATTACTCTTGCTATATCTTTTTAATGCAGATCCTAATATTAGCAGGCCTTGTTGATTTTCGATCCTAAGTGATTTTCTTCAGGAGCCTGGATGATCTACTTGACATTTAGAGGGATGCCAGACGCCCTCTAACTTTGCTTTCATGTCTTTACTATTTCAGATAGAGTTGTAGTATTTTTAAGATGATTGTATTCAATTAGATGCTCTTGTACTTGTGACACTAGGTATTGGGTGTAGTTTGTTATTTTTGCACTTTTATTCCCTTTGTGAAAGCTTGGATTTCGAGACTTGCTTCCACGATTTTTTTATTTTCGCGTATTGACTTGATATTTGATTGGGGTGAAGGGTTGATTTACCTACCAAAGGATTAGTGTATGTATCATCACGATCTTGGATTTTGGGTCATGATAACTTAGTAACAGAGTATCTTTTTCACTAGTCTCACAAGTACAAGAGCAATATCTAGTACAGTCTTGCAAATTGGTGCAGAGATGGTCGTTACTTATCTTCGAGAGACAATAAGATATTTAGAAAATTTTATCCTTTTAATCCTTATCATGCATTCTTGATCTTTATTGACTCATAAAATATCTCCCTTTCATTCTCTTACTGATGATAAGAAATCATTATCAAATTTGCACGCCAAAAGTTGAGGATGACATCATGCGCTATGGAGCAAGTGGTTGTATTGAGAAGGAAGACGTAAGCCAGTTTAAGGGACGTGTGGCCAAATTTAGATTGCAGCTATGAATGAAATACAAATTGAGTGAAGTTGTCATTTGAATTTTTTAGTTGGGCAATATTCACAGGGAAATGCAAATGATGTTGTGAAGAACTGCATAATGTATTATCTTTCATGAGTAACTTTTCAACAAAGGAGGGAGTGCATATATGGAATAACCTGTATTAGAAAAAGAGAGTTAATGAATTGTAATGGTATGATTAGTGTGATAAACAGGTAACAAACATTGTGACTTTGAAGAGTACAATTGAAGAGATTTACCATAACAAGGATGAATTGTTTAGGGAGATGGGAATGGAAATGCCTCAACATTGCTCAAAATAACTATGTTGGTCATATGACATGAATGTATCGGCAAGAATTTGACAACTCAGTGATAGAATGAGTGCATATACTAATCTCTTAAAAGAGAGTGGTAGTTGAGGAAAACTAGCAAATCGGATAAGAGTACAGTGATTGTGGTAATGCATGAGAGATAGTCTCTTGTAATGAGGTTCGAAATGGTATGACTTCTTTTTGGTTTTATATGAAGAGTATTTTTTCTCTCTCATGAAGTAGATGTTCAATGAAGACGATTTGACTGATTAGAGTTTGATGATATAACAGTCTATCATGATCAAGGTCTACACCTTAAAAGTGATACGGTACTTAGAACCACAAGCAGTCCGAAGCTAACTCATGGTACTAGAATGACACTAATTATTTTTGTAACTGATATGTGAACATTTAACTGAATGAATCTAGAAATAAAAATAAATATTTAGTCTGAAAATAATGCAAAAGTTGACCCAACTGAATTATCTATCTATGTCTGAAAAGCCTCTAAGAACTGACCAGCTAAAAGGACAGGTCCCCAACTGGCTCTAAATGCTAAAACTGAAGTAATATATATATATATATATATATATATAAAAGATATAAGATATAGCTAAACTCTAGTCCTCAGATGACGAGGACTCACCACTCATAAAGATGAACAGGTATTTGAGCGTATCTAACAGCTAGGCTGAGTTTGAGCATTTGAGCTTATATTATAAAATAATATAGCACAAGAAGTATGCAGTTAGTACTTTGAATATACTGAGTATATGAGATATGCAAAACATGAGTCAAATAGAAAACCATGCTAAATACTGAAATCATGATTAGTAAGTAAAATGTATGGGAAAACCATAAGATGATGCACAATGACCCTAAAGTAAAACATACATTTCGAGCTGAACATATTTGCAAGTAATAAAGTAAGTTTATTTACTAAAACTATGGGTCATGTACAAATACTGTAAAAATATCCATCTATGGGAGATTTTCATAACTGACATACAACATGTGAGCAACATGGAGCCCAACCTGTAACCCGGGTTGGGAGGGTATTCATACCTTGCCAAGGGTATGAACCATGACTAGTGTGAATTCACTCATGAGCCCATTCGGGTAAGGGAGACACTCTCTACTGGCGAGGACCCTTTATCCTACGGCGGGACATAATTTTGGGACTTGGATTGTCTAAACCTGCATTAACTCGGTATTAATTACTACTCCTAAAACTATATACATGCTCATAATTATAGCTAAGGTCTGAAAAGTTTTGCATAGACTAGATAAAATTATGTTGTTTTCTTAAATTTATGAAATACTGAATTAGTCATGCAAGTTGTACTGATTTTGAAATCATGAGGTCATAATGTCATGGATTATACTGAAAATATGCTTAAACTAAGTAAATCATGTTAAACTTTGAGTATAAAGATACATAGAGGGTTATCAGAGAATTGAACCGATGTTTAATTATAGAATACATATGGAGCTCATAAGGGAAAAATAACATACAAAAATCTATACTTTTTTGCATAAAGAGTTTTTTAGCCCTAGAAATCATGAGTTCAAGGATTAACTCAAGATGATTTTGAACTAGGAGATAAAAAATGAGGGTACTTGGCCATCATATCTCCTTCAGCTTCCCAAGTAGCTCCCTCAACCAACTGATTCCTCTACAAAACCTTCACAGAACCAACTTCCTTGTTCCTCAATTTACGAACTTGATAGTCAAGAATCTCATATAGAACTTCTTCATAAGAGAGACTATCTTTCACACCAACACTTTCTAAAGGTACAACTAGAGTCGGATGGCTAATGCACTTCTTCAACAAGGACACACGGAGACCGGGTGCACCAATGCTAACTCCACGGGAAATTCTAACTCATAGGCCACATTGCCAATGCACCTCAAAATCCTGTAAGGACCAATATATTGAGACTGAGTTTTCCCTTCTTACCAAATCTCATCATCCCTTTCATGGGTGAAACCTTCCAAAACACCTTTTTTAACTACACCAACTTCTCTAAATGTCACACTTAATATTTAAAACAATATTATTCTCATTTGTGCTTATATTGATACTAAAGTCTAAGTCTAACAGTAGGCTTCCACCATGTTCAAGCCTAACTCGACTAAATCTCTTACATCTAGAGTTATCCCTAAGAATATGTTATACCCTGGGAACCCAAGGATCAGACCTGGGAGTCAAACGGAGAAAATCTAAAAAGGATGTTGCAGAAGTACAGGGCGAGTCCATAGATGACTAGTGAGGAAACCCCACGAGTCGTCAGGTGGATCGTGGGAAGGCTAGAATGGGATGAGGAGTTGAGGTCCCCACAGTCGTGGGAACGACTCGTGGTCAGCTACCATGAGTCGTCAGGTTTACCATGGGATGAGGTTGAGGATTAAGTAGGAGGTCTGACCAGTGCACCTAACGGATGGGACCCCACGAGTCGTGGTCAGTCCCAACGACTCGCGAGGTGGGTCGTGAGCAAGCCTATGGAATTTTAATTGAGGATGATACAATGTACTTAATGGGCGACACGACGAGTCATCAGGTCACCCGTTAAGGTCACCTGGCAGTTATTTTCTACAAATTAGTAAGGGCCTTCGCGTAATTTTTTAAACTCCTAAGGCCTAAAATATGTCGTTTTAAGGTCGGAATAGGGTCTTTTAAAGGGAATTAGTCCATGTTAAGCCTCATTTATGCATGCAAGAGTTAGAGAGGGGAGTAGAAGGTGATTCATGTGTTCTTCCTCAAAATTCTCCAAATTCCATCTTGGGCTTTCAAGGGGAAATTAAGAACCAAGTGTTCCTAGGTATGTAGGGTTTAGAATGGGTGAATCCTTGCACACCCATGCCCAAATTTCAATTAAATCATGAATTCTGCTATTCAAGTTCTATGGGGTTTTACCCAAATATATGAAAATGTGTTTCTCTTTATGGGTATGATTCAATTGAGTTTAATAATTGAATTATGAATGATGGGCAGGTTTTATATTATTTTCTTTAAAATCATGTTTCAATCTTTTTAAATCTAAAATACCCATTGATGAAAGTTCATGAAAGTTATGACTTATGATAAATATTCAATAGTTTGAGTTTATTGATGATGAAAAAGCATGATTTCAAGTTACCAATGTTTATGAGCATATTTTTGAAAGAATTGAGTATGTTAGAGTATTGGGCAATGCCCACGTGTTGAAGAACGAATTACGATTTATGAAATGAAGTACATGATTTATCGATTGATGATGTTGGCCGATGAAAAAGGCCTTTGATTCTTGGCTAAGCATGTTTTAAAAGGTATCAATGATGATAAATGTTACATTTTATCCAATTAATCTTAATTCATGACGTTATTGGTTTACGTATGAGCCTATATGCATGTTTTTGAAAGCCGTGTCTAGCACCGAGCAACCCGACGTTCGAAGGACTATGCCGGTGTCTCATAACTATGTGCCACCGTGGGTTTCTAATAATATATTGTATTGATAATGATCACCTCAAATGTGATATCACGCCTAACGCACGACCCTTGCCTGGCAAGCCAGGGTCGGCTCTGCCCACTTGAGTGAGATAGTTGGGGCATCATGAAAGGCTCTACCATGATAGTGTCGGTTATGATAAGTTCTCCCATTGTTCCGCATGTTTTTATGCATTGTTACATTTATGATAGTTGCTCAAGTTATGTTTTGATAAAGTTTACTTACGATTATGATAATGAAGGATTTATGAATGATTTGAAATCCTTGAGCCTCATGTTTTCTTACGAAGTTTATGATTCAAGCATGATGTCCTTCTCCTATATTTATTTATGAGTTCTTTTACTTTTAATGTCTGTTTTACTTACCTTGCGTACTTGGTACATTCCACATACTAACCGCATACTTTCTGTGTTGTATCGTTTCATGATATAGGGTCTAGATCTCAGGCTCACCCTCATCCTTAGTCTGTCTCAGCTCTCGCCCTCAGATTATTGGTGAATCCTCATGTTTTGAGGGCTTTATGTTTAGTTTTAGTCTATCATTCCATTTCAGTATGTTAGGGTTAGTTGGAGTTTTGTCCCTTCAACCCATCTATTATGACTAGAGGATTTTCAGAATATATGTAGTATTCCGCTGTTATGTTTGGATTATGTATCGTCGTCTTTTATATTTCATTTCATGGTTTCATTTAGTTCATGATTATTAAGCTAAATCTTCTGCTTTATTAAATGAGATTAGTTGTATGCATGTTCCATGCGTCGACTTGGGGTCTCTCGGGGTCCCTTATCTCGTGTCTACGATCCGGGTGTACGTTCGGATCGTGACAAACTTGGTATCAGAGCAATAGGTTTGAAGTGTACTAGGGTGTATGAAAGTCACGTTAAGTAGAGTATTTTTCATGGGTTTTAAGCGCGCCACGCTTATGACGAAGAGGCTACTAGACGCTTAGGAAATATTGCCTTCTTTCATGTTCTATGTCGTGCGATGAAAAGTCTCTCTATCCTTCTAATTCGTGCGATTCGCGATTGCAGAATTATGGTTCCTAGAAGAATGAACGGAAGAAGGAATAGAAATGATGAGGGCTACGGAGGTGGCAATGACCATAGGCATCAGCAAGCCCCACCTGTTCAGGAGCCCCAGTTACCAGAGCCAGCTGCCCACGTTGAGTTTCGGGCCGCTATTCAGATGTTGGTGCAGGCCTTGACCGCTTAGGTCAACTAGCAGGCTGTTGTGCAGGTCCCAAAAAATGACAATGTAGAGGCAACTCAGATTAGAGACTTCTTGAGGATGAACCCTCCTGAGTTCACGGGATTAAAGGTGGATGAGAATCCACACGAGTTCATTGAAGGGATCTCGAAGGTCACTAAGGTTATGGGGGTGAAAAATGGGGAATGTGTTGACATGGCCTCTTATCAGCTAAAAGAGGTAGCTCATATTTGGTACAAGCAATGGAAGGACAGCAGGGCAGTGGGAGCGGGCCTTATCAGTTGGGATGAGTTTCACATGGCCTTTCTCGACAGGTTTTTCCCTCGGGAGTTGAAAGCAGCTGAGATTGTGAACCTCAAGCAGGGAAAGATGACAGTGCTGGAGTATTCTCTTGAGTTCACTCATTTGTCAAAGTACGCCCCAGAGTTAGTGATGGATCAGAGGGCGCGGGTGAGCCGATTCGTTCATGGTGTGGCTAGTTATTTAGACAAGGATTGCAGGACTGCCATGCTTCACTAGGATAAGGACTTTCCTTGCATAGTGTTGTACGCCCAACAGATGGAGGTGGCTCATGCGAGGGAGAGGGAGGCAAAGAGGTCTCAGACAAATAGCCATGGGTTTTCGCATCACAGGTCCGGCGGTGGCTACCTTCCATAGTTTAAGCAGAGATCACTAGCACCAGCACCATCATCAGCTAGTGGCCATCTAGACCCGAGGGTGATTAGAGGAGAAGGGCTTCAGGGTCGAGGGATCAGAGGGGCACCCAGTTAGAGCATACCTCTCCGGCCTGCGGGAAGCATGGTAAGAGTCATGTCGGAGAGTGCTTGCTCGGTTCAGATGTTTGCTATGGGTATGGTAGATCTGGGAACATGTGGCGAGCATGCCCATATGCTAGACAGGGTGATGATAGGGGATGTGCACAAACCACCAAGACAGTAACAGCTCCATCCCATTCCACTCCATAGGGAGCATCGACTAGTGGAGGTGGAGGATAGTGCCAAAACTGATTCTATGCCCTTTCCTCCTGCCAGGAGCAGGAGACTTAGCCATACATGGTCACCGGTATGTTATGTGTCTTTCATATTTATGTTTATGCCTTTCTATATCCGAAAGCTACCTTGTCTTTCGTGACTCCTTACATTTCTAGTAGCCTTGGAGTTAGTCCCGAGACTTTATTAGAACTGTTTTTAGTTTTGACCCCTGTTGGTGATTCGGTCATAGCTAGACGAGTATGTAGAGAATGCCCGATCACTGTGTTGCATAAGGTTACCTCGGCAGACCTTTTAGAGTTAGCAATGACTGACTTTGACGTTATTCTGGTATGGTTTGGTTGTTTGCATGTTATGCTTCGATTAATCGTAGGACCCGTATAGTGAAATTTCATTTTCCGGGTGAGTCAGTGTTGAAGTGGAAGGGTAGTTCGGCGATACCAGTAGGTCGATTTTATTTCATATCTTAAGGCCAGGAAGATGATTTCTAAGGGATGCATGTATCATCTAGTTAGGGTTAAAGATGTTGAGTCCGAGACCCCGACTATTCAATTAGTTCCAGTGGTGTGTGAGTATCCAGAGGTATTCCCCGATGATTTTCTAGGTGTCCCTCCCGAGCGGGAGATTGATTTCAGTATAGATATTCTTCCTAACACGCAGCCTATATCTATTCCTCCTTACAAGATGGCTCCAGTCGAGCTAAAGGAGCTAAAAGAACAGTTGAAGGACTTGTTGGATAAGGGTTTCATTAGACCGAGCAAGTCTCCATGGGGTGAACCGATTCTATTTGTTCTAAAGAAGAACGGTTCCCTTTGCATGTGTATTGACTATCGGCAGTTGAACAAGGTTACCGTCAAGAATAGGTATCCCTTACCCAGGATCGATGATTTGTTCGGCCAGCTTTAGGGTGCCAAGTGCTTCTCCAAGATTGATCTCAGGTCTGGGTATCACCAACTCAGGGTTCGGGAGAGTGACATCCCGAAGACTGCTTTCAGGACTCGGTATGGTCA
The DNA here is from genome assembly GCA_035772735.1 of Datura wrightii. Taxonomy (NCBI): domain Eukaryota; kingdom Viridiplantae; phylum Streptophyta; class Magnoliopsida; order Solanales; family Solanaceae; genus Datura; species Datura wrightii. The sequence continues at coordinate 19,672,919 of JASDFA010000002.1, forward strand.
CTGCGAATTTGTTGTTATGTATTTTAGACTAACCAATGCCCCTACAGCTTTTATGGATCTAATGAACAGGGTGTTTAAGGAATATTTGGACATGTTCGTGATTATGTTCATTGATGACATCCTAATATACTCTCGGAACGAGGAGGAGCATGCCGCTCACTTGAGAATAGTGCTTCAGACCCTCAAGGATTGTCAGTTGTATGCAAAGTTCAGCAAATGTGAGTTTTGGTTGGACTCGGTCACATTTCTAGGCCATGTGGTATCAGGTGAGGGCATAAGGGTAGATTCCCAGAAAATCGAAGTGGTAAAGAATTGGCCCAGACCGGTGAATCTTTTAGAAATTCGAAGTTTCTTGTGTTTAGTTGGCTACTACCGAAGGTTTGTTGAGGGTTTCTCATCTATTGTGGCACCTTTGACTAAGTTGACTCAGAAGAAGGTGAAGTTCCAATGGTCGGATGCTTGTGAGAAAAGCTTCCAAGAGTTAAAGACCCGACTCACTTCAACACCAGTGTTGACTCTATCCGAGGGTACTGATGGCTTTGTAGTGTATTGTGATGCTTCGAGAGTCGGATTGGGATGTGTGTTGATGTATCATGGGAAAGTAATAGCATATGCCTCTCGATAGCTGAAGGTTCACGAAAAGAATTACCCGATCCATGATCTTGAGTTGGCCGCGGTGGTGTTTGCATTGAAGATATGGCGGCATTACTTGTATGGGGTCCACATGGATATAATCACGGATCACAAGAGCTTGCAATATGTGTTCACATAGAAAGATCTTAATCTTCAGCAACAGAGGTGGTTGGAGCTGCTTAAGGACTATGACACGAGTGTCCTTTTCCACTCGGGCAAGGCTAATGTGGTTGCGGATGGACTTAATAGGCTCTCTATGGAGAGTGTGTCCCACGTGGATGAGGGAAAGAAGGAGTTTGTGAAGGATGTCCACTGACTTGCAAGATTGGGAGTTAGATTAATCGACTCGACTGACGGCGACGTTATTGTGCAAAATGGGTCAGAATCGTCCTTGGTGGTTGATGTCAAATCTAAGCAAGATGAGGATATGACTTTGAGAAAGTTGACGGAAGCAGTGCCGAGTCAAAAGGTGGAGGTTTTCTTCCAAGAGGGAGATGGTATGCTACAATATGGATGTCGACTATATGTTCCGGCCATTCATAATTTTAGGGTTCGGATATTGCATGAGACAAATGGTACCAGATATTCCATCCATCCAGGATCTATGAATATGTATGGGGATTTGCGGGAAATCTGTTGGTGGAATAGTATGAAGAGGGATATTGCAGAGTTCATAGCCAAATGTCCAAACTGTCAGCAAGTGAAGGTCGAGCATCGAAGGCCAGGAGGTGTACTTCAGGATAGTAGCATTCCCACTTGGAAGTGGGAGGAGATAAATATGGATTTTGTTACAAGCCTACCTCGTACTCACCGACACTATGACTCCATTTGGGTGGTGGTAGATAGGTTAACTAAGGCTGCACACTTCCTACAGGTCAAGACCACGGATTCAGTGGATGATTATGCCAAGTTGTATATTCTGGAGTTGGTTCGACTTCATGGAGTGCCCTTTTCTATTATTTCATACTAAGGTACTCAGTTTACCTCTCTATTTTGGCGGTCTTTTCAGAAGGGACTTGGGACTCAAGTCAAGCTCAGCACGTTCCGCAAATGGATGGCCAAGCTGAGTGAACAATCCAGACTCTTGAGGACATGTGTTATGGATTTTAAAGGTAGTTTGGATGATCATTTTCCCTTAATTGAGTTTGCTTATAATAATAGCTATCACTCCATTATCAAAATGGCATCGTTCGAGGCTCTTTACGGGCAAAGGTCTAGATCGCCCATCGGATGGTTTGAGGTTGGTGAGGCAGCCATGATAGGGCCTGATTCAGTTCATGAGGCCATGTTAAAGTTTCAGTTGATAAGGGATAGGTTGAAAACCGCTCAGAGCCATTAGAAATCATACGCTGACATGAGGAGAAGAGATTTGGAATTTGATGTGGATGACTGGGTAATTATAAAGGTATCTCCCATGAAATGAGTCATACGGTTTGGAAGGAAAGGGAATCTCAGTCCCCGATATGTTGGTCCTTACCATATTATGAGGAGAGTTGGTAAGGTGGCGTATGAGTTGGACTTGCCTTCAGAGTTAACTTCAGTTCATCCCGTGTTTCATGTATCGTTCTTGAAAAGGTGCTTGGGTAATCCAGCTTTAGTAGTCCCGGTAGACAGCGTTGGTGTAAAGGATATCCTCAGCTATGAAGAAATGCCAGTGGAAATCTTGGATGATCAGGTTCGGAGGCTGAGGAACAAAGAAGTAGCTTCAGTTAAAGTATTATGGAGAAATCAGCATGTTGAAGGAGCTACGTGGGAAGCCGAAACGGGTATGATGGCTAGATATCCACACCTGATCTCTACCGGCTCAATTTCCTCTTAAGGTATTAGTTTTTCCCTAAACCTCTAATCAGTTTTTCATGTTCAGTTCATGCGTACAAGTTTGTTTATGATATGGTATATATATGTGATGTCTAAACTCAGTTCAGCTATGTAGTTCTTTTCGTAGGTAGTCATTCCGTTAGTTTTCGGCTTAAATGATCAGTATTTTGTATATGGTGATAGCTTGTTTATGAGTTTTCTGCATGTTTCTAACATTTGAGGATGAATGTTCCAAAGGGGGATATTGTTATACCCTGGGAATCCAAGGATCAGACCTAGGAGTCAAACGGGAAAATATGAAAAGGATATTACAGCAGTACAGGACGAGTCGTTAGACGACTCGTGAGGAGACCCCATGAGTCGTCAGGTGGCTTGTGGGAAGGATGGAATGGGCTGAGGAGTTGAGGTCCCCACGGGCGTGGGAGCGACTCATTGTCAGCTACCACGAGTTGTCAAGTCTACCGTGGGATGAGGTTGAGGATTAAGTAGGAGGTCTGACCAGTGCACCTAACGGATGGGACCCCACGAGTTGTGGTCAGTCCCAATGACTCGTGAGGTGGGTCATGGGCAAGCCTATGTATTTAGCGTTGTATTTGACGGGCGACAAGACGAGTCGTCAGGTCACCCATTAGGGTCACCTGACAGTTATTTTCTGCAAATTAGTAAGGGCATTCTCATAATTTCCTAAACTCCTAAGGCCTAAACTATGTCGTTTTAAGGTCGGAATAGGGTCTTTTAAAGGGAATTGGTCCATGTTAAGCTTCATTTATGCATGCAAGAGTTAGAGAGGGGAGTAGAAGATGATTCAAGTGTTCTTCCTCAAAATTCTCCAAATTCCATCTTTGGCTTTAAAGGGGAAATTAAGAACCAAGTGTTCCCAGGTATGTAGGGTTCAGAATGGGTGAATCCTTTCACACCCATGCCCAAATTTCAATTAAATCATGAATTCTCCTATTCAAGTTCTATGAGGTTTTATCCAAATGCATGAAAATGTGATTTCTCTTTATGGGTATGATTTAATTGAGTTTAATTATTGAATTATGAATGATGGGAAGGTTTTATATTATTTTCTTTAAAATCATGTTTCAAGCTTTTTAAATCTGAAATGCCTATTGATGAAAGTTCATGAAAGTTATGACTTATGATGAATATTCAATATTTTGAGTTTATTGATAATGGAAAAGCATGATTTCAAGTTACCAATGTTTATGAGCATATTTTTGAAAGAATCAAGTATGTTAAAGTATTAGGCAATGCCTACATGCTGAAGAACGAATTACGATTTGTGTAATGAATTACATGATTTATCGTTTTATAATGTTGGCCGATGAAAAGGGCCTTTGATTCTTGGCTAAGCATGTTTTAAAGGCGTCAATGATGCTAAATGTTACATTTTAGCCAATGAATCTTAATGCATGACGTTTTTGATTCACGTGTGAGCCTATATGCATGTTTTTGGGAGCTGTGTCTAGCACCGAACAGCCCGACGTTTAAAGGACTATGCCGGTGTCTTATAACCACATGCCACGTGGGTTTCTAATGATATATTGATAATGATCCCCTCAAATGTGATATCACTCCTAACGCACGACCCTCGCCTGGCAAGCCAAGGTCGGCTCTACCCACTTGAGTGAGATAGTTGGGGCATCATGAAAGGCTCTACCATGATGGTGTCGGTTATGATGAGTCCTCCCATTGTTACGCATGTTTTATGCATTGTTACATTTATGCTATTGGCTCAAGTTATGTTTTGATAAAGTTTACTTACGTTTATGATAATGAAGGATTTATGAATGATTTGAAAGCCTTGAGCCTCATGTTATTTTATGAAGTTTATGATACAAGCATGATGTCCTTCTCCTATGTTTATTTATAAGTTATTTTACTTTTAATGTCCGTTTTACTTACCTTTCATACTCGTTACATTCCACGTACTGACCGCATACTTTCTGTGCTGTATCATTTCATGATACAGGTCCGGATCTCAGGTTCACCCTTATCCTTAGTCCGTCTCAGCTCTTGCCTTCAGATTATTGGTGAGTCCTCATGTTTCAAGGGCTTTATGTTCAGATTTAGTCCATCATTCAGTTTCAGTATGTAAGGGTTAGTTGGGGTCTTGTCTCTTCAACCCATCTATTATGACTAGAGGCTTTTCAGACTATATGTAGTATTCTGCTGTTATGTTTGGATTATGTATCGTCGTATTTTATATTTCATGTCATGGTTTCATTCAGTTCATGATTATTAAGCTAATTCTTCAGCTTTATTAAATGAAATTAGTTGTATGCATGCGCCATGGGTCGACTTGGGGTCTCTCGGGGTCCCTTGTCCCGTGTCTATGATCCGGGTGTATGTTCGGGTCATGACAGGATACTTCTTCTTCTTATCATGAAATCACCCAACCTCAAGCTCCAATCAAGTAGTCACTAGTCACACTATGCAAGGGTCGATATGCATATCATCACAACATTCAAGCCTATCACTATAATCATCTTATGGATCCTCTGTAGCTTACATTATCTAAGAATTCTCCCATCCTTCCTAGCATATCTAATAACTGCAACTTTATGAACTTCTACAAAGAGGTACACAAAAATTTCATCTAATTACTATACATGATCAATCCTTACCTCGCATTTCATCCACACTTATAATCTAAGATGGAACTAGTACACTATAATTGTCATCAAAGGATTATCTTCTTCCTCCCATCATTTTGTTAAATAGATTCTTTTACTACTATCTATCAAGTCAAAAGGAGGATCATTGAAAGAATAGAGTATGAACATTAGGAACACGAGGGATACAACTCAATCATGACTTATACTTAGCATGATTTTGTTACTCACGGTAAGGTCTAAAGAATCAAGTGCAATGGGCAAGAATACTTCACCTACTGGGCACATAAGGCATGAACAAAGGGTTATTATTAGAATACATATTATAACTGATGATTGGAAAATTTACCAACTTATTAGGCTCCTATTCATGAGTTTTTGCTTAGTTTTCGAGTCATTTATGTGGATTTTATACTCTTTCTCTTGAATTCATTGTAGGTATTGCATGTGAGTAAAGAAAGCATGAAATCGAGCAAAACACATGGAATTTGAGAAGAAATTTGATTAGTTAGCATATGAGGGAGAGGAACCAAAGATAAGGGAAGATTTGAGCTCAAATATAGGTGCAAGGACGTGCTTGGAATCAGCTAAACGGGGGCGAAATGCCGAAGCTACTGCCCAGACCGTCTAAACAACTGGACATTTGTGGAATGCCACTGGCTAAATGCCCCTGAACCGCCATTTCACCCCTGCCAGGCCACTGTTTTCAACTGTCCATAGTTTGGCTCTCCACGAATTGCCACTGGTGAAACGCCGGTTCCTCGCCAGAGAGGCCGTCTAATGAAGGGTAAAAGGGTCCAAAAAGGTCTCAAAAGCATCTATAATCTCCAAGGTCATTTGGAAAAAGTTGTACACAATAAAGTACAGATATATAACCTTGATTATACACCAACCAAAAAGGGGAATTAATTCATTCATCAATTCATTGAATTAGACTTCATCCTCTTTATAGAATTTTTAGTAGAATCTTTTCTCCATAGATTTGTAGAGTTAGGTAGTACTTTTCTTCTTCTTTTTCTTTAACCTATTTTGGGGGAATTCCACCATTATTTTAAGAGCTTGTGAAGCAAATTCGTGAAGCTAATGTGATGAATGTGAGGAGAATCCTCTTGGTATCTTCTCTCTATCTTTAAATATGGTTTACTAATTTGCTAGTTAGAAGTATATTCATGGTGAGTTTGTTAATTTGATTGGGGTTTTGATAAATCGCTTTTGGATTCTTATTGAATTATAGATGGGTATTGCTAGATTCATCTTCATATTATTCAATTAAGTATAAATCTATTAGATTCTCTTCAATCTATTAATAAAGATCCATTGATTATGATATAGGTCTATTTATTCTTTCTTGACTATTACTTGAGAGAGAATAGTTAAGTATTGAAAGAGAATATAGTAGTGGGCATGGATAAGAGATTGTGAAATTAGGTTAGAAATAGCTGAAATTGCTTTCTCATTCCTTATTGGCAACTAATAGCTAGGAATAGTGCAGTTTCTAATCCAAATCAAATCGGGTTGAACTATGTTGTGGCTAGAGTTTTGATAAAACTCTTGTAAGAGGTAGTCAATAGGCTGAGAAGCTGAGATTACCTACTTCTCGAGATTATTTACACTTGTTGAACTTGTGATAGAATCTAAGGCTAGTCAATTCCCGATTTAATTATGATCCCGCTTATAGAATGCCCCTAGCCTCTCACTTGTGATTGCTTCAATTGGAATTTCCCCCAATTAGTCTTAATTTAGAATTAGATAGTTATTTTCTCTTTTAGATTCCCCCCCAAATTTACTCTTCAAATGTTGAACAATTATGCGTTCTAGTTTGAATTAGTTTATAACTTTTGAATTATCGACTCAATTCTCTATCGGATTCGACTCCGACATCGGTCGGGAATATTTGTTTTGAGCAATGACCGTTTACGCTCTTTTGTAAAAGAAGAGTGTAGTTTGGACATTATCAATAACCTCCTTTACCATTATGGGTGAATGTATATACGACTTTAGACTAAGGAAATCATAAGAACTAATCGTTCAAGAAATCTAATGTGAGTATATATATGACATAGCATGATTTTATTAGCCATTAAGGCGTATCTTGAGGACTGAGTTCATAGAGATAAGTATACTATGATAAATGAGTTTATATATATATAACGAGTCGCATAACATATAGCTGGGATTTATGAAATCATAGAGTAAGACTGGGATTGCTTTGTGAAGCGGTTGCTTTTCCTTCTAGGAATCTGAGTATGGGAATGGGTTTGCATAGAGTACTTGGACCTTAGACGTGGTCATGGAATGAATACATATGACATGAGTAGAGCGTCTATTGACTGAATCACAAGGAATACACCTGAATAAGAGTAGATCGACATCCCATAGTTACTGCTCCTGAGACTTTTCACAATGGAATTTCAAGACTTGACTTGGTTCTTCACCTTATCATCTCTCCCTTAGCTCAAAGGTCAATTTTCTAAGTCTTTGGACTACTTCTCTAAACTGGGCTATAATCAAATAATTCTTATAGGGTAAGGGTATCAATATACATATGGATGCCAAACTCTCCCTCGATGATTACATCTGTAGGTACTAAAACTTATGATACGGTTTCTTTCTTAGGAAACTCCTAACTTCTCTTTTGCCTCTAAGGCTATCAATTTAGGTCCATACTCTTTCTGTCTTATCAACTTCATGCGTCCAATCCTCTATCCACCTAATAAGAAGGCTAATTCATATACTAAGATGCTCAAAATCATATACCTTATTTAAAATTCTCTAGCTTCATCTCTTTGGGGCCCCATATATTACGTACCTATCATTCCTCACACTTTTCAACTCAATAATACTAAACTAGGCACACATAGTACTTTAGGAGCTTAGAATCTAGTGTAACTACATTCTACCTTGGCACATATCTTTCCTTCTGACATTCAAGGCTCTAGTTCACCTAATGAATTAGCCTCCAATCACCTATACTTAATATTTTTCTAAAACATTGACATGCCCTCATGATCTTCTACTCTAGTTCAAATTTGATCTAAGTCACCTTTACCAACAACTCTTCCTCTAAATACAATCATGGAATCTGCACAAAACTTATTACTCTTTAGTCCACACCAAGGGACTTATCATCCCATTACTTACCTTATAGATACATGACTATGGCTACAAACTTCCCTCAATCACCATCTCAACTTTTGGCTTCCATACTTCTAGCTTCATATTTTTGGCTCTATGTTCATTCTAGTACTCATGGCTCATACAACCCAAATCATACTATCTCAAGAGTGACAATACTACCCAAGTACTTAGAGATATACTCCCCCACTAAGGGTGTCATTCAGATCAAAGTTTCAGATGGAGATTTTGCAAGCACATCTTATTGTAGGCTCAACGCATGATTCATGAGAACAAGAGTGCATTCTTGCGATGCATTAGACTTAAATGCAATAATGGGCTCCTCTTAAGCCCTTGTACAATCCCTATCTTTCTGCTGGCTCTATCTGAGAGCACCTCACTAATAGGAATCTGAGCTTTCCTATTTTTATCACCTCGAAGATGAGGAATAGTCAACAGAATTGGAAAAATGCATGAATTTATATACGTTTCTTATGGCACAGATCGATTATACGATAATGAACATAAAAGAAGAGAAGTTTTCCTAAGAACGTTCCACATCCTCTTCCTCATAAGTGTGGAGCGTTTTATACCCATGAAAAAGACTCTTTGTAATGCGACTTTCAAACACCCTAGGACACTTTTAACTTGATAATCTAATACCAAGTTTTTCATGACTAGAGTCTACACCCTGAAAATGACACGATACTTAGAACTACAAGTAGTCCCAAGCTAACCAATGGTACTAACGTGACACTAATCATTTTCTATAAATAATTGAGCAGAAGCTAAACACATGAACATTTAACTGAATGAGTCTAGAAATAAAATTGAATATTTAGTCTGAAAAAATGTAAAAGTTGACCCAGCTGAATTATCTATCTATGTTTGAAAAGCCTCTTAGAACTGACTAGCTGAAAGGACAGGTCGCTAACTAGCTCTAAATGCTGAAAATGAAGTAATATATAAAAAATGAAATATATAGATAAAATCTAGTCCTTGGATGATGAGGACTCACCACTCATAAAGCTGAAAAGGTACTGGAGTGTGTTTACTCGCGGGGCTAAGTCTGAGCACTTGAGCCTATATTATTAAAAAATGCATCATAAGAAGTACACAGTCAGTACTTTGAATGTACTAAGTATATAGGATATGCAAAACATGAGTGAAATAGGAAACTATTCAAAAAAACTAAAATCATGATTAGTAAGCAAAATGTCTAGGAAAAACATACGATGATGCACAATGACCCAAAGTTAAAACATACATTTCAAGCTAAACATATAATCATAAAGTAAGTTCATATATTGAAACTATGGGTTATGTACAAATACTGTAAAAATATCTATCTGTGGAAGATTCTCATAACTGACATACAATAGGTGAGCACATGGAGAAAACCTGTAACCCTGGTTGAGAGGGTGTTCATACCTTGCCGAGGGTGTTCATACCTTGTCAAATGACCATGAATGGCGTGGATTCACACATGAGCCCATTTGGACAAAAGAAATACTCTCAACTGGCGAGGACCCCTTATCCTATGGTGGCTCATTGTTTTGAGACTTGGATTGTCTAAACCAGCATTGACTTGGTGTTAAATACTACTCCCAAAACTATATACATGGTCATAATTATAACTAATATCTAAAAAGTTTTGCATAGACTAGATAAAATTATGTTGTTTTCATAAATGTATGAGATACAGAACTAGTCATACAAGTTGTACTAATTTTTAAATCATGAGGTCATAATATCATGGATTATACTAAAAATATGCTTAAACTGAGGAAATCATCCCAAGTTCTGAGTATAAAGATACATAGAAGTTTTTCAAAGAATTTAACTCGTACGTAATTATAGAGTACATGTGCAAATCATAAGGGAAGCATAACATATGAAAATCTATATTTTTTGCACAAAGAGTTTTTAGCCCTAGATATCATGAGTTCAAGGAGTCATACTGCAATATGGTCTAAAGCTTGAGTTATGGGCATAAGGGTGAAAGAAAATCCTTATTGATGATCCCACAAACCTGGACTGAAGAATTCTTGCCTATTGCTTGAGAATCCAAGAGTTTTGAGAAGAGGAACCCTAGTTTCTTGAAAGCCTGAGACTGTACTATTATCTAAAGTTGTCGATGTTATGAGAGGGAATGGGAGGTTAGTTGACTAAAACCCTTTAACTTCCCTGAAAAAAACCCCAAAAAATGTAGTATAAGACTTAATACATAGGAAGTTATGAAAATACCCATGGAGAAACTATTCAAAATTCTGTAATTTTAGTCCCCATGGATCATACTCGAGTCGTATTATCAATCCACAACTTATGGATTGGACTCGTGTTTACTGGGCAACTTGAACCCTTGGGGGAACTCATACCACGGACTATCAGGATGGGTCATCCTTTGATACCACGAGTCTTACCTTGACTTGTGGTGTCTAGATTTACCCTGAACACTTCATTGAATTTGATACCATGACTCGTTCGTACCAGTAGTACTCACATACCATGACTTGTGGTCAGAGTCATGGTTTCTTCGATATTTACTGATGGGGTAGCGACGAATGCCATCCATAACTCCTGATCCCATCCTACAAGCCATGGTTTGGACTTGTGTTCCCTGGGAGGAAATTGCAAGGTTGTAGGATCTTGTTAAGATGCTCAGTACGGGTCTTCCCATGACTCGTGGTCTCACACCACTACTCGTGGTGTGTCGTACTGAGGAAAAGGAAAAATTTTCTGCCGGACTTTTCTATTTTATGTCTAGGATCTGATCTTAAAAACTTTTGAGGTGTTACACAGCCACAACGTTACAATGTCTACTTGATTAGAATAATGAAGCGTGCAAATGTTTTCTATGGACTAGAATTTATGAAAGAATAAGATGAATATATGTGGGGTGACATAATAGTTGAATAAAGACCAAAGGGGCGAAAGTTCTTGAAGGAAGATGGTTTTTGGCTTCAGGCCAAGTGGAGAAAGTTGCCCATGAGGGTCGAGTTTTCTGGGAATATGCACTGGTGATTCTTTAGTAAGGTATGTTTGCAAGTTTTCCTAAGACAAAAACAAGAATGCGTGCTATTTCGGGCCAAACGTTGTTTAGTTTGCGTAGTGCATTGCAGTTACTCGGCCTGTATAAATATGTGGTGTGATCTAGGTATGACCTTCTCAATGATTATGATGTAGAAAAGTGGTGGGTCTAGTAGTCTCTCATGAAGTGAGACTACTAGGGTAGAGCAATTGGTTAATGAAAATGGATCTGGCTTTAACAAGTGTGAAGGTCAATTATCTGAGAGCAACCAAATGTTTCACCTATTTAGAAGAATGAAGATTGATATTGCATTCAAAATAAACTAACGAGTTTCTACTATCACTACAAATATGACCCTAATGAGTAGGAAAACTAAAAAGAATAATCATATGATCTTTCAAAAATGTTTTAGTTGAGAGCGATAAGAGAAAAAGAGTATTTTGTCATAAACAATCATCACCTATGGATAATCAAGTGAGGTATATAGTAAATAACGACATTTAAAATGGTGAGTCAATGGTAGGTGTTAATAGTACAAGTCATGAAGTGTATTTCAGAAATTTAATTGAGGTCAGTAAGATTAGTTGAGACCAAGGAAGTGAATCACTGCTGGGGTAATGAGTTTCTGGATAAAGGGAGTTTTCAGTGGGTAGGCTTGTGTGAAGATATATGAGAATGTTAGTAGGAATATGCTTTCAGTGATTGAGAATTGTTCTACAGATTTGAATCAATGCATTAGTAGTTTGAGGTATTATTTTAGTGTTGCTGGGCACTTTTGGTGATAAGACTTTGTGAGGGGTTGTACCTATGATGCAACTTATTTGGTAGGGTTTTTAGTCTAAAAGATTCGAGTAAGGCAGAGAAGATCTTTAGCCGCTCAAGATTTTCCATTTATTACTATTCTTATGATTGGATTAGCTTTAATGCAATAATTTATGGTATTTTGAAACACTCCTTGAGTGGTTTTTGAAGGATTTATTATTTATAAAGGTAAAAGTAATTGAAAATAGATCTAATATTTGGAGAAAATAAGGATAAGGCTATCTATTTTGATTTGGAAGATTAGAGGTTCATCTTCAAAACTGTGGACTTAAGTTCGAAATAACTTGATTACTTGGGTCTTGTTTAAATTGTAGTTATATTACCATGTGTTAATCAGATCGAGTGTAAATTGCTGAGTATGCTTGGAGGAGGAAGTCTATGAACATTTTAGCTAAGAGTATGGTAAGTTTCATGGTGGTTTTGAGTTTGATAGCTGGTGAGATTCAGTTTTCAAATGACTGACATGGTAAGATCAATAGAAAGATAATTTGTAGTGTAATATGCGGTAACATGATATTCTCGAGTGAATGTGCTAAAATTAATTAGGTAAAGGGAGTTATCTATATGGTTTGAAGTAGAAATCAAAATTTTCAGCGGTAAGACTACATTTGTGATAGTTGACTATGTAGGGGGTGTAAATAATTAAGATAAGCAAAATTGAAAATATCGGTTATGAATGACTTGAAAGAACTTGTACACAGAAAATGAACATGAATGACAATAATTGTTACTTTTGAAATTATTATAGGCATAACGAAGTATTACACTCAAAGATTCTGGTTTAGAAGTATGAAGTATAAGTCCATATGTTTTGTATCAAACATTTTAGGGTGGTGAATGAGTTAAAGGAAAATACAAGAAGCTCACCTACTAGATACTTCAATGTATTTAGATCTCATAAAATTCTATCAGAATTGCGTGATTGGTACAAATTGAGAAATGTGATGAAGAAAGACATCAGATATAGATGCTCAGTGCAAAACTGAAGATATGTATGGTTTTCATCCTTTGAGTTTAGGAACAACAACAGCAGGTGGCTAATAAATGTATTGCCCAAAGGATTTACAATTACACAAATACATTAAGGATTTTGGATGGAATTATTTCTACTTTTTTAATGAAAACTATATGAATAGTTACAAGGAGTTAGATAGATAGCTAGTGATGTATTAATAAATGTGAAAAGCCTTTGGGGGATAGTAGTTGTTTTCTATATATTTGGGTTAAGAATAGAATTGTTGAAAAATGGGTGATGCATACCATTTTAATATTTGTATGGAATTATACATTGGTTTCTAACACAGTTGCTTTAGCTTGACGAAACAAAACTATTAGAATTGGAATTGACGCAATCGTCCTTGGATAAGGCCATTTTCTGATAGAAATACTTAGAATTGACTCAAAATAGAGAAAGATTCTTTTTTGGCAAAAGAAATTCATGATTTAGATCTGTGGTGCGTAAAAATGGGTTTTCTAATTAGTACTAATGATGGCTCTGGAAGATGTGAAAGAAAGATTAATAGGATCTGGGTATTATACCGACACAAAGTTGACAATGGATTTTAATTATAATTATTGGATTGCGGTGACAATTGTAGTTTTTGATGAATTAATTATATTCATAAGTATGATTATAATCAAATTAGGTATTGTATGCAGAGACATTTTAAATATATGAAAATCAACTATTTTGCGAATTTTTAATTTTGAATAATAGAGATATAGTCTTGTAGGCTAGAACAAAAGAGGATCTGACAGTTAGGGTGAACAAGTAGTACAATAGATGTAACTTTTTTCTTGAGAATTCTTGCATGAGGTATACCATGGGTTTTACAGCTGCTTGACAATCTTAGTAATTTTTCTTGCCCATTGGAGATTAAACGAATATTTACGTGATGGATGATGTAACAACCAACATGGTCATTTTATTCTTTTAAATTTATTTTCCTAGTTTGAACCTTTCTGTAGTTTGATTATATTTTTATGACTTGCGAGACTCAGTAACATAATTCCCAAGGTGATCAGATGCATTTAGAGGAACATTTTTAGTTTTGGTAGTTGAAAAGCTTGACCAAACCAACATTCCAGGTTAATAAGGCCAAATTCAAATTTTGACTACTCCAATAGGTCCGGATGGTGATTTATGATTTAGCTGGATAGTTAGTACGAATCTTGAAGGTGTTCAAAAGTAATTTGAGCCTTTGATTAAATTTTTGACATATAAGAAAGCTAAAGTTTACCACGGTCAACTTTTGATCAAGAAAACGTCATATCAATTATTTGATGAGTCTAACAGATTTGGAACATATTTTATGATTGACTGACATATTTGATCTGTGTTTGGGGGTTTCTAAATGGGTTTTAGACACTCAAAAATTAATTCTAGAATAATGTAATGCCCCGTAAATCCTAAGATCAGACCCGAAAGTTGAAATGGAGAAAACATAATTTGCTGCACCAGGGCTCAGAATGAGTCATCAAATCACCCGTTGTTTACCTAATGAGTCGTTAAGTGACTCGTCATTTTGCTAACGAGTCGAAAAATCACCCGTCATTTGTAAAGATCAAAATATCCCGTAGTGAGTCAGCAAACGACTCGTCATTTGCGTAACGAGTCGTTAAGTGACCCGTGGTTTGAGCAGTAGTGGGAATTCTAGTGTACTTCACAGATTAAGAAAACGACTCATCATTTTCCTAACGAGTTGGCAAATGACCTGTGATTTGCCTAACGACTTATCGTTTCTAGCAGTATGAAATTTTTTGTCGAACCATTAAGGGAATTTTCATAATTTTTAGGCGCCTAAATCCTAAACTACGTCATTTTAAGATTAGTTAGTAGGTTTTAATAGTGTTAAACCTATTCTAAGCCTTACCATTCCGTGCATGCAAATTAGAGCTCTTGAAGGTCAAACTTGGAGAATTTCTCCAATTTCTCTCCAATTCTCTTTGGGATATCAAAGAAGAGTGAGAATAAGATCCCTTCAGGTATGTAGGGTTATGAATGGGTTAATTTATTCACGCCCATTCCCAATCTCTCCCTAATTCATGAAATTCTATTGAATATTTTATGGGGTTTTATCTCAATTCTTATAAAATTCTTATGATCCATCAGTGGGTTAATTTCCTTCATGTATCAAGTTATATTCTATGAAACATGGGTAGATTTTACAACTATTTCACTTATAAATTATGGATTTAAATCTCTACAAAACAATGCCCAATTATGCATGTTTTATGGAAGTTCAAGTTATGATTCTACTTTGATGTTGATGTTCATTAACCCATTATGATTTATGACTCATGATAAGATTTCTCTCAAATTCTCATCATGAATTTATGAATATAAAGTATATGCATGTTTTACAAGTATGCATGAACCTCACGATTTATGATTTGTGATTATGGCCGACTCACAGGCCTTATTTCATGGCTAGTTCACGTATCTTCAAGCATGCTTATGATTATCATGATTTAACTAGCCCATGAATTTCATGTATGTTATCCTATGAGCACTATATATGTTTTAGGAGCAGTATTTAACACCGAGTATGTTCAGGGCCCAGGTTTTACCTCGAACATCAAAACTACGTGCCACCGTAGGTCACTAAGAGACCTCCCTTGAGACTGTCTGCTTTTGCCCCAAATAGGCCTTTCATAAGTTATATCACGCCCTTTCATGGTTCTACCCTTGGCAAGGTATGAAAACCCTCCCGATTAGAGGTTTACAAGTCGGGCTCCATGTGTGTTCATATGGAGTATGTCGGTTATAAGAATCTCCCATTGTTCCTCATGATTTATGCATGGTTATGTTCATATTACTTTGGCTCAAGTCATGTTTAATAAATCTTTTCTTCTATTATTATGATTATGACTGATTTACGAATATTTTGAAAACCTTGAGCCTTATATTACATTATGATATTTATGTTATGAGCATGGTGTCCCACTCTTATGAAATATTATGTATTTTAAATGTCCGTTTTACTTACCTTTCATACTCGATACATTTCACGTAATGACTGCATACTCTATGCTATATCATTTTATGTTACAGTCTCCGATTTTCAGCCTTAGCCCCACCATTAGCCAGTTCTAGAGTTAGCATCCAGTCCAGTGGTGAGTCCTCATCTCCCGAGGACCATTTGCTATCAGTTATCTTTGCACTTTCAGTTTTCAGACTTGTTGGGTTAGTTGGGGGTGTTGTCCCATCAACCCATCAGTTATGTACAGGCTTTCAGACTATGTGTAGTAATCAGCTCGTTATGGATCATGTGATTTCTGACTTTGATGTTATGTTATGATGAGATTTCTGTTATGTTTATTATGTCAAGTCTTCTGCTTAATTGATTGAGTTAGATGTATGTTCATGTCATGGGTTGACTTGGAGTCTTTGGGGGCTCCTTGTCCTGTCTCAATCCGGGCCTATGTTCGGGTCGTGACATATAATTTAAAATTAAGAGTTGATATTGGTCAAATAGTTAACTAGATGAGCTTGGATTCAGGATTTGAAAGTTCTACAGGTTTATATTATTACTTCGGACTTATATGCAAATTTTGATTTAATTCCGATAGGTTTCAGATGGATTTTGAATTTTTTGAGTATTTTGACGTTGTTTTAGGCATAAAATTGTAATGACTCAAGTAGGGTTGGGCATGATATGTTATTAAAAATTTTGATTCAATAATTTTAATTTTTAGTTTTTAAAAATGCTATATCATTACCATATCAAATTAATTCGGTATGGTGCAATATTTTAAAGTTCGGTTTCGATATTTTGCAGTATGGTAAATCAATAACGATAGTTTAGTTGATTTCAACTTACATATACTCATATAATAGACAATTATGACTTTGACTTTTGAAGAAATGTCACATTATCACCGTACACCTGTAGAAATATTCAAAAGAAAGTATAGGCATGAAATTTTCTTTATTAATCAATTACATGAAAAGGACATTTCAATCAAGATAGGATAATCAAAGTTTTCACTATCTAAATAATTAGTTTTATACTAATACTATTTTATATATTTACTAGTGTTGTAATAATATATATAAATTGTATATGTAACTATATACTTCGGTATGGTCTTCAATATTCTTCTTATAAATATTGAATACCATACTAAATATCAAAATTTTTAAAAATGTATATCATATACCATAATACCGTAATTGCGGTATAAAAAATTTTGATTTCAATATGGTATTCGGTATCTACCATACCATGCACACCCGTAGACTCAAGGGTCTGTTTTTAGTTCTAGAGATTGAAATTTTATTTTAAGACTTTTAGAAATTTGAGAATAATTTATTGGACTGATTAGAAATATTTGGCATAATTATGATAAGTCGTATATTAGATTTTTATCACGAAACATAAAATAAAATTTTAAGGGCAATAATGGTATCTGATTGGGTAAATCAGCTTAGAATTGAGTTTCGACTGAATGACTGGGTTCATATTATTATTTCAGACTCATAGAAATAAGAATTGTTGAATTCCAATATCGTATGAGATAGTTATAATCATTTTGGCCCTTGACTAATCTTGCAGATTTTTCTGATGCAACAAATTTGAAAATATTGAATGTGTTCCTACTATAATATAAAATAATCTGATCCGAATTATTTTATTTGGGAGCACTTTTGGGACATCAATACATGATTTTTTAAAAGAGAAATTAGGAATAATCATGGGATATAATCAAAAAATGATTTCTAACTCAAATGTATAAATCTTTACATTTATCTATGGTAGATTAAAGGCCAAACTGATGATTTCTAATATGATTTTTGATAAAAGAACAACATGCTGATTTTGAAAGATTCGTGAGTGATTCTTGATCAAATTTGAATTGTGATGATATATTATTAATACTTGCAATAAGAGATTTCTAATGAGGAATGATTTAATTACTTTCGACACTGTTAACCAGGAGCCTATTTTATCCTGATATTGATAAATTAGCAATTGATCTCGAATTTGGGAGATTTTTGTGGCTATTAACTGGGTTTTAAAGAGGGGTATGATTCTAACATAATATTTACTATTTTATTGCTATTACATCATATATTTTATTATTAATATGTGTTTGAGTGTTAGAAATTAAAATTTTAGGCCTAAGAGTTAAGAAAGCAAATTTTGATGATTTAAGAATTGATTCGAACTCTGTTTTTGGTGAAATTTCAATTTTGAGTTTCTTACCTCATTGATAAACTGATTTTGAAAGAAAATTATTATTTTTACCTTGGGTACAGATAGAAGTATAATGGGTATTGATAGACTCGTATTGTTATATTTCAAATTACTCCAGATGTGATTGACACCCAACACATACCATTGACTAGGCAAATCAGATTTTCATATCTTAAATATTAGTTTACTATATTTAATAAACCAAATAAGTACCCAAATAATATGATAATTAATTATGAAATAACTAGTATCTCTAAATATTAATTTGAAACTCTTTCCCAGACCCACACTAGACCATGGAGCATCTAAGAGAATTACAAAAGAAAAAAATATCAATTAGCAAATGCTTGACTCTTTCAAAAGATTCTTCGAACCATGTGGCCACTCACCTCAACTACTGGATCAACTCTAGTAAATTCATTGGCTAATAGCTTCATCATCACCAATAGTATCTGCATGGAAATGCAGGTAAGGAGTGAGATATACGTAAATATAACGCAGTAAGTTCATCGACCCTCCACTTTAATACTCCTAGAACAAGTTTTAGAAAATACAATCACATAACGAGCACAGAAATAATATGCACAAAAATATATGTCATAATGTAATACTTGATAAAGTCCAAATAAATGTTTAATAAGAACACTATATATCTCAACACAATTCATATTTAAAACTTATACAACAGTAAAGGAGACTAACCTAGCACCCCGACTAATTCTCAACAACATATATAATGCCACAAAAGTATACTGCGGTAGTATTTACAAGGCCCCTAAAATATTACAATGACATAAGTATGCCCCTTAAATATTACGGCAACACAAGTATGCCCCTAATAACTATATCACGACAATAAAGAAAGGATATTCAATGCCCCAATGATTTTAGAATGGTCACAATTCAAACAAATATTTTCTAAATTTTTTGAACAAAAGTAAAATTTACGATCAAAGGATTGACCCAAAAAGTTAATTCTTTTCAACGGGGCAGAATTCCCGAAGCGTGACCACCAATAGATTTTTTCTTAATGAAAGAATTCTGAAAAACTATTCAAAATTTTGATTTTTGATAACATTTGTCCCTTCAACTGAATGATTTATGTTAATGAACCCTAGGGTTAAACATTCTCAATTTCTCATTACTTCTTCATATTTTCACCATAAAGATTTACTCATAATCACATAATAAACTTAGATAAAAGATTAGAGTCATTATCCTGATACTTTGGATCGAAATAACTCATTCTTTTTCCTCTCCTTCTTTTCTTTTCTTATACTGCATTTTTATATGTTCTCTTTGTGCTCTACTTGCTTCTTCTGATTTCTCATTTCTGATTCTTGTCATTGGACTTTAGGTCTTTTTCTTTTCTTTTATTTTTTGGGATTGGCCCATTTTTATGAAAAAATACAAATTAACCCTATTAACCCTTATATATACATACATACATATATATACACACACACACATACATATACATATACATATACATACATAGATGTTACACCCCATAAAATTTAATGATTAGTAAGCATACACATGGATTCATGATGAATAAAGAGAGTACGATGCGTGTAGGAAAGCTCGGAAGCAGGATCGGGTGAGGCTAGGCCACGAAGGGCCAGCGCGACACGCCAGCCGGCAGGGCACCGACTAGCGTGGTGCGCCAGCACATTGGCGCAAGGAAAGGTGCGGTGCGGGGCACTCCCTGCCAACCGACCTCACCTATATATAAGGCCCCTCATTCAATTGTAAGTTCATTTCCAAGGATAGTTTCGGCCAGAGAGAGTAGTAAATGAAGAAATCAATCGTTTTTCGTCCGATTACGTTATTATATGCGGTCCAAATTTAAATTAAATCCAGGTATTGAGTTCTAAGACTGCAGAGAGCATTACTATGGAGTTATTTTCTTGAAATTTGCCCAGCAAACTGGAGCCCTGCCGAGCAAAAGTTGTCAGAATTGCTCCAAACTGATTCCTAAACGATCATAGACATTAGGTAAGAATTTCTCCCTTCTGAATTCCCAAGAATTATATGTTTTTGGCTGTATTTTGCGTAGTTGAAGTATTATGGTTATTAGTATTAAAAGTTACCATTTTAAGCCGAATTTGGTATTGAAATTAGTCTCTTTCTCCAGTTTTATGGTTATAGTTGAAAAGAGATGATGAATACAAGTTGAAACTCATCAGATAATTGGGAAATGACGATCGAGGTATGTTAAGGCGAATTCCTTCGGCAAGTTAGTTTCTATAAGCATTGTACTACAGTTTGAATCCTAGTAAGAGAACGAAAAATATTATTGTTGCAAATAGCTGTTGCTGGTGGCTGAGATCGGTAATCTATGTTTAGTTTGGGATTGACTTTTCCCTATATAGCCATCCATGACCAACCCCAGGGTTACTAGCTATGCCTTTGCCCGCCAGGGTCTATATGATGTCGCCACGAGGAGCGATATACTGTCCCAAGGGATGATGATGAAGCCCAAGGGTCTCATACAGTCCATTCGATGGATGGATTATTATTTCTACACAGTATTGGCAGTATACCCCCGTCGAGACTGGTGCCGGGGGTGCAGTTATCAAGAGTCCACCGGACTCATACACAACTACAGTTCGGGGGCCGATTGGGCTCAGTTGCAGACTTAGGGGACCGGTAGGTTAGCTATAGTTATTAGTTTGCTCAGTTTGACCTTATTAGGGGTATATAGAGCTTGAAGTGTGCTCGCCATGGCTTATGCGGGCCCCGAGTGGGTTATTCTGTGCTGATTGTACCTTCTGGGCTTATGGGGCCTAGGTAAGGTTTTTATTTTCCCTATTTACTGATAGATTAGGCAGTAGGCTGTTAAGTTACTCAGGTAGTATCTCTATCCATTCTATTCAGTTGCTTTCAATTTCATTTCAGTTTTATTCAGTCATGTTTACTTACTGCCTTACATATTCGGTACATATTGTATTGACGCCCATCCTTGGGGCGCTGCATTACTTGCCTGCAAGTGTGGATAGACACGAATCAGGACCTTCTTAGCTTTCAGCCAGAGTCAGCAGTGCAGTTAGCTCTCCTCCTCCGGAGCTGATTAGTTAGAAGGTTTGCTCTTTTGATTGTACAATATATGGGTAGGTCGGGGCCTTGTATTGACCATTATTCCACTCCTAGAGGCTTGCAGATTTACAGTCTCCCTGTGGTTAGTTTGTTGTTGGCTGTGTGGGGCCTATATATGTTTTATTTCATGTGATGGCTGTGTGGGGCCTTGTTTAGCTGTCAGATAGTGTCCTTTTCGGCTATGGTATAGTTATAGTTACCTGATTTTCATTTCAGATATAACTAGACAGCATGGTGGTTTTGCTGGGCTGCATGGGATTCCCTTTTATTTCTTGCTGTTAGTTAGCTATTTTTGCTTACAGGTGTCTATATGGCCTTGTCGGCCAGAGGCTGTGTTTACAATCGAGATATAGCTTATTATTTTATTGAATTGAGTTGCAGGCATGCACCAGATGTGCATAATCCTAGCCAGGTCGGTCGGATTCTAGTGTGGCACTAGGTTCCTGTCATGCCTCTCAAGGCGGGGCGTGATAAACTTGGTATCAGAGCAGGTCATATGCCAGGGAGTCTGCAAGCCGTGCCAAGTAGAGTCTTGTCTATGGATCAGTTTCTGCATCTGGAGCAGGGTTCAATGATTGTGCGGGAGTATGCTATGAGATTTGACTCCTTGGCCCGAGATGCACCAGCTTTTGTAGACACTATGCCAGCCAGGGTGCACCGGTTTATTATGGGGCTACTTCTAGAGTATGTGGAGACTTATGTTATGGCCACTCTATGGGAGGATATGGATATTGCCTGTATTCAGGAATTTTCTCAGAGTATTGAGGGAATCAGGCAGCGACAACGGGAGGTAGAGAGGGAAAGTCAGGAGCAGCACCGCAGGGCTAGACCTAGTGACACTCAGGCAGATTCTCAGGGCAGACCCAGGCCATGACTATCAGGTAGACCACCCAGACCCCCACATCCACAACAGTAGCAGGGTGGTAGACTAGGCCGTCGAGGACAGTTAGGACCCGTGAGAGCTCACGGCCATCGGGTTCATAGCAGCAGAGAGGGTCAGAGCAAAGTAGACTCACTGTCTCACCTTGCCCTATTTGCAGTCGACGTCACCTCGGGGCATGCAGGTATGGTTCTACTGCTTTTAATACCTATGGACAAGAGGGTCACATGATGAGGTACTGTCCAGCCAGGGGTCAGAGTGAACGGGACCGACAGGACAGATCTTCAGTAGAGTGACGTGCCCCAACATCTCCAGTAGGGCGTAGGCCCTCAACTCCAGCCAGCAGAGGCCAAGGTTGGTCAAGGGCATCATGTTCAGGCACCGATCTAGATCGTACTTATGCTTTACCAGGACGACAGCAGTTAGAGTCATCGCTGGATGTTGCGACAGGTATGCTGGACATTTGTTCTCATTTAGTTTATATTTTGATAGACCCAGGTTCCACTTTATCTTATGTTACACCACTAGTGTCCCAGAAGTTCGGTATAACTCTAGAATTGCTTCAACGACTCTTTTTAGTATCGATGCCCGCCAATGATTCTATTATAGCTAAACAGATCTACCGGGGTTGTACGGTTGAGGTTATTATCGCCAGAATTTGGCAAATTTAGTGGAACTAGAATTGATCGATTTTGATGCAATTATGGATATGGATTGGCTAGCACCATGTTATGCCAATGTCGAATGTTGGACCAACACTGTATGATTCCACTTTCCAGGGGAGGTAATATAATAGTTGAAAGGCAATGCAGCCACGCCCAAAGGTAGGTTTATATCCTATATTTAGGAGAGAAAGTTGATAGCGAAGGGTAGTGATGTACTTTGGATTTACAATATTCTTGATGCTCAAAACTAAGAATAGAGCATGGACTTAGGTGTGTTTATGTAGATATAAGACACTTTTCCTTTGGTTGTAGGATAAATTGGCATTTGACATAAAAATTGCAAAAGGAAGCCTGAAGTATGCAAAATATTCTCAAAGTACAGACCACAGTATGAGCGATAGGAAGGTCCTACAAGTCGTACTAATGGCTGTGAAAAGTTGTAGAAGGCTAGAGTTGAAGAGATGCAATGTACAAGTCTCAGTATGAGTCGTACCAAGTTGGTAAGAGTCGTGGTGATGAAGTCATGACAAAATACATAAGATTTGCACAAGAGGCTGTCTCCTGCTACAGAAAGAAAGTATGAACCGGGGGAACAAGGTACGAGTCATACCATGACGTTCATGATGAACTTTAGAAGAATTCCTAAGTTTCATAATCAAACCACGAGAGCTCAGTATGGATCGTAGGATGGAGGTAAGAATCCTACCAGGATCCAACACTTATCCAAAATTCATCCAACCATGCAAGGAACGAAAGAAAGCTATGGGTCGTAGGATGCTGCTACGGATCGTAGGTTGGCTCGTGATGAATGCGGAACTAGATATTGAAATTCATCCTGTTAGCCTAGGAATAGGATTCTTATGTCTGTATAAATATGTATTAGGTTTTATTTTTCTGTAGACAGAGTAGAGTTCAAAAGGGAACCGATCAGAGAATAGATTTTTAGAAGAGAACGAGAGAATTGAGTTGATTAGACTTGTGATCAACCTTTTCTTGAATTCTTCTTGTTCTTCAAGATTTTGGTGATTAATTAAAGGAAGTGTTTTTCTCATTCATTCTTGTAAGTATTGATTTATGTTCTTAATAATGAATACAATTCACAACCTTACAACTATGAGAGGCTAAAACCTCCATAGCTAGGGTTGTGGGAACCATGATGGATAAACAAGCTAGGGTTACATAAAATGATTTTAAAACCAATACAAAATACTTATATTGTATTCTCTTCATGCTTAAACATTTCTTAACAGTGCGCAATGTTAGGACACGTGTTACACCCCGTAAATTCTTGACATTTAGATGGCCTATTCGCATGTTGGTTAAGAGTTTTAAAATGCCATACATGTTAGAAAAAGGCCTGGGGAAAGACCGGACAAGCGCCACATCGAACCATCGCAAGAGGAGGCTGGACAGACCCCCCTCCGCGATGGCCAACGTGTCACAGAGGGCTCACCTCCGCGATGGCCAACGTGCCATGGAGGTGAGGTTCAGCCTCAAGTATATAAACCCCTCCACTTTGGTTTTACCTCATTTTAACTTAAAATTTCCAGAAAACAAACCAGAAACAGAGGGCACGAGAGGGTTAGTGAAATTTCCATCCGTTTATGCTATTAAACACGGTCCAAACCCAAATTAATCTTGGGTAGTGAAGTATGAAGCTGCCGGGAGCATTCCTGCAAAGTTAGTTTCATGAAATTCGGCCGGCGAATCGTCGTCCTATCGAGCTAAGGTAAGTGGAATTGCTCCAAATTAGTGTCAATATACTCCTAGCCCTAAAGTGAGTATTTCTCCCTTCTGGACTTTCGAGAAATAGTGAGTTTTCGGCTGTTCTTTGATAAGTCAAAGTTTGGGCTATATATATATTCAAAGTAGTATTTTCTTCCAGAATATCGATGAATTTAGTTCTAATTGCTATGAATATGAATGCAGTTGGAAGAAATAGCTGAAAAGTAGCCGAGTTACGCCAGATACTCAGAAAGTTAACAGACAAGGTATGTAAAGCCAGTTTCTTCAGCAAGCTAGTAGTTCCGATATAGTAAAATAGTTCAAGTGCCAATAGAATGTTTTAGTAGCCGCATATTATGTTTAGTATACATTTTAGTATGATGTGGAAACATCATGTCACGTGTAGCGTGAAACTTACTAGCACGATATAAATTCTAGTAGAAAGTTTCAGAAATAGTACAACATGCCCAGTATGTAATTTAGTAAAGTATGTCAGGATATTATCGTGTTCAACCGAAACTTAGTAAAGAAATATAAGTTCCCGTAAAGTATTTCAGAAATAGAATAGTAGCTTAATATGAATTTCAGAAAGCATGTTAGAAATAGTAAATCATGTTTACCAGGAAACTTAGTTATACAACATGATTCTCAACAGAAATATTACATTTTGTTTTAGTATCAGATTCATCACAGTACAACAAAAACTATATATATACCATTATCAGTTTCAGCATGTATTATATATATACACATTACTATCATTAGTTTCAGCATGTACCGTATGCAGTTAGTATTATCAGTTGAGACTTGACTGTATTGTTTGGGGTTGGATTACCTAGCATTCATGACCGCCCCAGGGTTAATAGCTGTATCGACTCGTCCGCCAGAGGGCAAGGATACGTCGCTCCAAGGAGTGGCATGCCGTCCCCCCG
Organism: Datura wrightii; assembly: GCA_035772735.1. Taxonomy (NCBI): domain Eukaryota; kingdom Viridiplantae; phylum Streptophyta; class Magnoliopsida; order Solanales; family Solanaceae; genus Datura; species Datura wrightii. The sequence continues at coordinate 19,698,456 of JASDFA010000002.1, forward strand.
GGGACGAAGATGGGATGCCAGTTTCCCCATATTTTCCTTGGTCGGCTTTTATACACCCCCGTCGAGCAGGTACGCCCGAGGTGTTGATTCAGGAGTCCTCCGGACTCAGGTACAGTTATAGTCAGGGGCTCAGCAGGCCCAAGTGCATACCCAGGGGACCGGTAGGATGCTAATAGTTACCATGGGAGATGGGATGATCGGGGTAGGGGTATAGATTGCGTGTTGGTTGTACCTTCCGGCTTATGGGGGCCAGGTAAGGTTTATGTGTACTATGTTATGTTATGTTATGCTATATTATGCCATGTTATGCTAGTTATGCATAGATAGATAATAGAATGTCGCGTTGCCAGGTATGAATCCTACTCCTTCCAGCATAGTTGAGGACAGTCTTAAACTCATACTTTCAGTCAGTTACAGGCTATTCCTTTCTATTTCAGTTCTATCAGTTATATTGCTTGTCTTCAATTATTTTCTAGTTGTTGCTTTGCATACTCAATACCAGCGGTCTTGACGCCCATTTGGGGCGCTGCATTACTTGCCTGCAGGTACTCATAGACGAGGAGTCGATCCCTCATGATTCCAACCAGCACACAGAGTCATTAGCTCCTGTCATCCGGAGCTAGAAAGCTAGAGGTTTATTCCTTTTTTTTGTTGTACAGTATGGGTAGGCCGAGGCCCTGTCCCGACCATCTTATCAGTATTCTTAGAGGCTTGCGGATTGTATATTTTCCTATGGTTAGTTGTACCAGTCGTGTGAGGCCGTGTGTATGTTTTAGTTTGTTTATGATGGTCGTGTGGGGCCTTATTCAGTTGGTAGTGGTGACCTTGCTGGTCACGTAGAAGTTTAGCACTTGTTTTCTTGATTCAGAAATAACTAGACAGCATGGTGACCTTGTCGGTCTGCATAGGTTCCCTATTAATTCAGTTGTTCTGGGTAGCTGTTGTTTTCTTGCAGGTGGCTATAGTCCTAGTCGGCCATAGGCTGTATTTACAGCCATTATATAGCCCGTCATTTTCTTGAATCCAGGGTTAGAGCCAGCCTGGCACCAGAAGTGCTTAGGCTCAGCAAGCCCAGCAGTCCAGGTCCTAGTAGGGCACCAGGTGCCAGTCATGCCTCCCAAGGCGGGGCGTGACAACATGCCCGAATTCTTTACTTGCTTAGGACTAAGAGGTACAACAGAGCCTTGATTTTGATAATCATTGTATTAACTTGAGATGTGGTTGCAGGATAGTTAAATCTGAAACTTAGTGATAACAGATAGTTTGAAACCGCTCATGAGACTTGGTCGAGTGATTGAGTATAGTAATTCAATAGGATCTGGTCTGTCGTTTCAATAAACCTAAGTTATCAGTTCTATAAGTAAGTATTGGTGATAATCACTAGTGTATATCGAAAGTAGTTATGAACCCATTGGGAACACAAACCCTAGTTATCCTTTAATGTTGATTCAAAACCATAATTTTGATAATTGTTTTTATTATTGATTTTCTTTAGAACCCCCTAATTTTGAAGTAACTACCTCACAAGTTCACTTACCGACTGTAATTTAGTTCTTCCATATTCTCTGTGGGTTCGACCCCAACCTCTAGTTGGGTTCTTTATTGACAACATCCACTCTATACTTCAGTAAGAGGTGTGGTTTGAGAGTTATCAAAAAGTGGCGCCTTTGCCGGTGAATACGGCTGAGACTAGGTTATTAGCTTGTATTTGACTTGTTGGTAGTTACATACTTTTTACACTTTATCTTAGTTTTTTTGTTGTTTTCTTTAGTGACTCTCAGGCTACATCAAAGGAACAAGCTTTCACTCAAACATTCAAATGGACCATAACAAGCTGCCAACACTTGTGGAAGAAATAGTGATTGATGATACATTGGCAGTTGTGATAATGAATTATGAAGAAGATGGAAACCCAGAATACACAAATATGGTTAATGCTTTAAGTTGGATAGGGTCATATAACTTCAACCCAAAGAAGTTAGATCTAGACTTAGAAAACTGTTCAACACCGCCGGCTAAGCCATCTGTAGAGGTACCACCAAACCTTAAACTGAAAGCATTACCTCCTCATCTGAAGTATGCATTCCTTTGGGAGGAAAACACTTTGCTGGTCATCATTGCAGCAAACCTGTTAGATGAGCAGGTGGAAGCTTTGGTTAGCATCTTGAAAGATACAAAAAGGCAATTGGCTGGACCATAGCTGACATCATTGGAATTCCACCAGGCATATGCACCCACAAGAGCCAGCTTGAACCAGATTGTAAGCCGAGTATAGAGCATCAGCACCGCTTGAACCCTCCAATGCAAGAAGTCTTTAAAAAGGAGATTATCAAGTAGTTGGATGTCGGGTGATATATCCTAGAGTAGACAGTCAGTGGGTAAGCCCTGTCCAATGCGTGCCAAAGAAGGGAGGAATTATAGTGGTGCCCAATGAAAAGAATGAGTTGATACTGACACGACTAGTCACAGGATGGCGTGTATGCATGGATTACAGGAAACTCAACCGTTGTACCCAGAAAGACCATTTTCCGATGCCATTTTTGGATCAGATGCTTGATAGACTCGCAGGTAGAGGATGGTACTGTTTCCTTGATGGATATTCAGGGTATAATTAGATCACTATTACTCTAGAAGATTAGGAGAATACAACCTTCACCTGTCCATATGGAACCTTTTCCTTCAGAAGAATGCCATTTGGATTATGTAATGCACCAGCCACTTTCCAGCATTGTATGATGTCCATATTCTCAGATATGGTGGAGGAAACCATTGAAGTGTTTATGGATGATTTTTCTATTGTAGGTGATTCATTTGAATCATGCCTTAATCATCTGGGCAGATTATTGAAAAGATGTAAAGAAACCAATCTGGTCCTAAACTGGAAAAAATGTCGTTTCATGGTTAAAGAAGGGATAGTGTTGGGACATAAAATCTCAGGAAATGGTATCGAGGTGGACAAGGAATAAATAGAGGTTATAGCAGGATTGCCACCTCCTATTTCCTTAAAAGGGGTCAGAAGATTTTTAGGGCATGCAGGATTCTACCGGTGCTTTATCAAGGATTTTTCAAAAATTGCACAGCCATTGTGCAAATTACTGGAGAAAGAAGTAAAGTTCATGTTCGATGAGGCATGTCTAAAGGCCTTTGAGTGTCTAAAGGAAAAGCTCACCACTGCCCTATCATTATAGCTCCAGATTGGTCTCTTCCTTTTGAGGTAATATGTGATGCTAGCGGTGTTGCTCTTGGTGTTGTTTTAGGCCAAAGGAAAGCAAAGATGTTTCATCCAATCTATTATACCATCAGAACACTCAACACAACCTAGAAGGATTATACAATCACAAAATAGGAATTATTGGCGGTGGTCTTTGCATTTGAAAAATTTCAAGCATATTTTCTTGGAACCAGGGTGATTATTCATGTAGACCATGCTGTGTTGAGGTACCTGATGTACAAGAAGGATTCCAAGCCCAGATTGATTCGATGGGTGCTCTTTCTCCAAGAGTTTGAATTTGAGGTGAAGGATCAAAAGGGAACATAGAATCAGGTGGCAGATCATCTATCCGGGCTTGAGTCTGAAGCAAAAGAGAGGATGGAGTTTGATATCAATGATGCCTTCCCCGACGAATAGGTACTAGTTGCATTGTAGGATTTGATTCCTTGGTTTTTCGACCTTGCAAATTACTTTGTTAGTGATGTGATGCCCAACAGACCTAACTCCTCAGTAGAAGAAGAAGTTCTTATTCGATGCCCATAGATATTACTGGGATGAGCCATATTTATTCTGTAGTTTTGCAGACGGTATCATTCGTAGGTGTGTCTTGAAGTAGAGATGCTGAGCATTCTAGAGGCATGTCAGTCATCTCCAATTGGGGGTTATCACAGTGGTATCAAAACGACACATAAATGTTTACAATGCGGATATTTCTAGCCATCTATTCAGCAAGATGCATATGACTTCACCAAGTCTTGTGATCAATGCCAAAGGCAGGGCAATATAACTTATAGACATGAGTTTCCACTAATTCCCATCTTGGAGGTAGAGCTTTTTGATGTATGGGGGATTGATTTCATGGGACCATTCGACAGCTCATATGGAATGAAGTATATTCTGGTGACTGTGGATAATGTCTCCAAATGGGTGGAGGCAATTTCCCTACCAAACAATGAAGGCAAGAGCGTTACAACATTCCTTAGGAAACATATCTTTACCGGGTTTGGCACGAGCAGAGCTATTATTAGTGATGGTGGATCTCACTTTTGCAATGCCTCTTCAAAACCTTGTTGGAAAAATATGGTTTCAAGCATAAGGTGGCTACACCCTACCACCCTCAGCTGAGTGGACAAGTGGAAGTTTCAAACAAGGAAATCAAGATCATCCTGGCCAAGACAGTGAATACTAGCCGGACAGATTGGTCAAGAAGCTCGATAATGCACTGTGGGCTTATAGAACAACTTAAAAGACTCCCATTGGTTCATCTCCATACCAGCTAGTTTATTGAAAAGCATGCCACTTACTAGTTGAACTAGAGCATAAGGCATTATGGGCTCTGAAAAGGCTGAACATAAACTGGAACGGTGCTGCCAAGCTAAGGCTTAACCAGCTTAATAAGTTGGATGAATTCTGACTTAAGGCTTATGAGAGTGCATCCATCTATAAAGAAAGAATAAAGATCTACCATGACAAAAAGATTGCAAGAAGGGAGTTTAGCCCAGGTGATTTTGTTCTACTGTTTAACTCAAGACTCCGGTTGCATCCTGGGAAGTTGAAATCTAGATGGATGGGACCTAACAAAGTAGTGCAAGTGTCTTCGTATGACGTAGTGGAACTTGTGAACAAAGAAGGAAAAAGATTTAAAGTAAATGGGCAAAGAATAAAAATGTATCTGGGAGATGAGGAAGAATTAAAAAGAATAGAGGAAGTAAACCTTGATGATGCTTGAGGAGTAACATAAGTCAATTCGTGTCGCGACCTTAAATCAGGCGCTGCATGGGAGGCAACCCATGGAAGGTGAAGTCTGAGTAGCCCCAGGTATGTTCTCTTCCCTATGTTCTTATAGATGATGCTTCGGGGACGAGCTTACTTTTCAAAAAGGGGAGGGGGTATACTTGTGATTTTTGATTCGTTTGAGGATTTTTCTTGCAGTGTTTTTTTCCCTCAGGCATGCTATCTAGTAGAACCAGCATGTATAGGATTTTTATTTTTTTAGGTTGTGATTTTTGTTAAATTAGAAAGTAGCTTAGGAGTACTCAGCCAATAAAAATGCACTAGTTTTGGTTTTTGAAAAAAAATTGACCCTGTTTAAAAATTTTCTGATGCATTAGCTATGTATTTGTGACAACATGCATGATTGCTGTGGAACTTTTGATGTCATTTAGTTTGTCAACATGTGTAGTCTTGTTAAGACATGTATAAACCAAACAGGTGAGGTGAAAATAGTTCATGCACCATGTGTGAGTGAGGTATAGTATTTAGTTCGGTATTGTGTTAAAGATCTAGAACTTGCTTGGTTGGTCTTTGCATAGGGTAAGGATGGCTGGTTAGGATATGATCATAGGCCATTTTTGTTTAGCTCACTTTTAGCCTATATTACCCTACCAAAGTTGCATGAATCCCTTGATCCCAAGTTTGATGCTTAAATGACCATGTTTCTTTGATTTACTGATTAACCGTACCCATTTTTTTACAATAAACCTATTTTGGCCCTGGTCCTTCCTTGGATATTGTGAACCTCAACATAAGAAAAATTCTTAAGTTGAGGATGGCTAGGGTAGGGGTGCATAAATGGTGGGAGAGAAAGAAAGGAAAAGAAAAGAGAAAAGAAATGGTGAAAAATGAGGTGTGGTGAGTCAAAAAAAATGAAAAATGTTGAGAATCTTGAAAAAGAAGTTGCAAAAGAAAATAAAAAATGATGAAAAAGTTGACAACTCACCACACCCATGCAAATGTGTAAAAAGGGGTAAAAAGGGAAGAAAAGGGAATGAAAGAGTAAAAGGGTGAAATAGGTGAATGGTGTAGCCAATATATGTAGTGCCAAGGAAGAGATAGTCACTAATAAGATCTTCCATATTTTCCATGTCTATTCCCTGAGCCTACATTACAAGCCATACCAAGTCCTATAGTGATCCTAACTTGACCATCTGATAAACCAAAGCAGAGAAAATAAGGGCAAGTCTATGGTATCTGACACATAATACTTGTAACTTCTTTGTGAGAGTGAGTGCCTTACTTGTTTAGTCCCATATTATGTTTGACATCACATATCTGAGTGGGGACCTCATTTATGTAAGGGTACATGGATTATGTTTTCTTTTACCATTGGTCTATGTGGAAAACATTGGTGATGACTTGATTGCCTGTTGATAGATGGATGACATGTTTTGATCCCTATTTATGATGTTTTAAGGTTGCTTGTAATGCATTAGCTGATGTTGTTCCATGAAAAAGGTTCAATAGAGTATGCATAGAAAGTGCAAGTTTTGTTTGAGTATTGGTTGTAGTATCTTAAGTCTATTTTCTAGTTGAGAGTCGTGTTTAGATTTTCTTTTCTTTGCCTGAGGACATGCAAAATTCTTAAGTTGGGGGTGTTGATGTGTTGTGGATTTACAGGACTCTTGACGCTCAAAACTAAGAAAAGAGCATGGACTTAGGTGTGTTTCTGTGGATATAAGACACTTTTTCTTTGGTTGCAGGATAAATTGTTGTTGGACCTAAAAATTTCAAAAGAAAGCCTGAAGTATGCAAAATATACTCAAAGTGCAGACCACAGTACGAGCCGTAGGAAGGTCCTACGAGTCGTACTAATGGCCGTGAAAAGTTGCAGAAGGCTAGAGTTGAAGAGATGAAATGTACAAGTCTTAGTACGAGTCCTACCAAGCTGGTACAAGTCATCGTGATGAAGCCGTGACCAAATCCAGAAGATTTGCACAAGAGGCTGACTCCTGCTACGGAAAAAAAGTATGAATCGTGGGAAGAAGGTACGGAGTTGTACCAAGACGATCGTGATGAACTTCAGAAGAATTCCAAAGTTTCAGAATCAAACCATGGGAGCTAAGTACGGATCGTAGGAAGGAGGTACAGATCGTACCAGGATCCAACACTTAGCAAAAACTCAGCCAACCATGCAAGGTACGAAAGGAAGCTACGGGTCATAGGATGCTGCTACGGATCATAGGTTGGATCCTGACAAATACGGAACCAGATATGGAAATTCATCCAGTTAGCCTAGGAAAAGGATTCTTATTTCTGCATAAACACATTTTAGGTTTTATTTTTCTGTAGATAGAGTAGAGTTCGAAAGGTAATCGATCAAAGAAGAGATTTTTAGAAGAGAATGAGAGAATTGAGTTGATTAGACTTGTGATCAACCTTTTCTTGAATTCTTCTTGTTCTTACTAATTGTTCTTCAAGATTTTGGTGATTAGTTAAAGGTAGTGTTTTTCTCATTCATTCTTGTAAGTATTGATTTATGTGCTTAATAATGAGTACAATTCATACCTTACAACTATGAGAGGCTAAAACCTCCATAGCTAGGGTTGTGGTAACCATGGTGGATTAACAAGCTAGGGTTGCACAAAATGATTTTAAAACCAATACAAAATCCTTATTTGTATTCTCTTCATGCTTAAACGTTTCTTAACGGTGCGCAACGTTAGGACATGCCCGAATTCTTTACTAGCTTAGCCCTAAGAGGTAGAGATTAGGAAAAGAGAATTACAACAGAGCCTTGATTTTGATAATCATTGTATTAACTTGAGTTGTGGTTGCAGGATAGTTAAATCTGGAACTTAGTGATAACGGATAGTTTGAAACCGCTCATGAGACTTGGTCGAGTGATTGAGTGTAGTCATTCAATAGGGACTAGTCGTCGTTTGAATGAACCTAAGTTATCAGTTCTATAAGTAAGTATTGGTGATAATCACTAGTGTATACCCAAAACAGTTATGAACCCATGAGGAATACAAACCCTAGTTATCCTTTAATATTGATTCAAAACCATAATTTTGATAATTGTTTTTATTATTGATTTTCTTTAGAACCCCTTAATTTTGAAGTAACTACCTCACAAGTTCACTTACCGGCTGTAATCTAGTTCTCCTATATTCCCTGTGGATTCGACCCCAACCTCTAGTTGGGTTCTTTATTGACAACATCCACTTCATACTTAAGTAAGAGGTGTGATTTGAGCATAATGGGGTTGCATCTATCATATTGTCAGGGTTCATGTAGCCTTTTTGGGTCATATTGTGTCGGATGTTGATATTCAGGTAGACTCACAGAAGATTGAGGCAGTAAACACATGGCCTAGACCTACAACTCCAACTGAGGTTCGCAGTTTCCTTGGGTTAGCTGGGTATTACAGAATATTTGTAGAGGGGTTTTCTACTTTATCTGTGCCTTTGATCAAGTTAACTCAGAAAGCAACTAAATTTCACCGGACTGAAGCGTGTGTGGGAACAGAGTTTCCTGGAGTAGAAAAATAAATTGACATCAGCACCCGTACTAGATTTGTCGGATGGTTCAGAGGGTTATGCAGTGTACTGTGATGCTTCAGGCGTTGGATTAGGGTGTGTTCTGATGCAACAATGTAAGGTAATTGCTTATGCTTCAAGACAGCTAAGAAAGCATGAAAAGAACTATCACACTCACAACCTAGAGTTAGCAGCAGTAGTCCACGCCTTAAAAATCTAGAGACACTACTTGTATGGGGTACACGTGGAAAGTTTTATTGATCATAAGAGCCTCTAGTACATCTTTACACAAAAAGAGTTGAATCTGCGGCAGCGTCGTTGGTTAGAATTATTGAAAGCCTACGACGTGAATATTTTATATCATGTAGGGAAGGCTAATATTGTAGCAGATTCCCTTAGTCGTAGATCAATGGGGAGTTTAGCGCACTTGAGGCTTGAACGGCGGCAGCTGGCCCAAGAATTACACTAGTTAGCTAGTTTAGTGTCCGAATAATAAACTCGGGAGACAATGGAGCAATGATTCAGAATATCGCAGTATCATCTCTGGTTGTAGAGGTAAAAGAGCGATAGTATGATGATTCTAACTAGGTACAACTCAGAGATAAAGCTCAGTGAGGTGAAGTATCAGCTTTTGAGGTAACCGAAGACGGGGTCTTGAGATGTAGGGGTCGCCTCTGCATTATAGATATGGTAGGACTTCGCGATCATGGAAGAGGTACATTATTCCTGTTATTCTCTTCAGCCAGGTTCAACAAAGATGTATCATGACATAAAAGAGAATTTACTGGTGGCTGGGAATGAAAAAGGGTGTAGTAGAATTTGTAGCACAATGCCCTAACCAGCAAGTAAAAGTGGAACACCAAAAGCCTGGTGGATTGACACAGGAGATAGCGGTGCCTATGTGGAAATGGGAAGCAATCGATATGGATTTTGTGACATGGTTACCCCGTTCCAGGCATAGATTTGATTCTATCTAGGTGGTTGTTGACATATTAACAAAATCAGCTCATTTTCTGCTAGTCTGGACTACCTTCTCAATCAAGGACTATGATGAATTGTATATCAGAGAAATAGTTCGATTACATAGTGTCCCGACTTCTATCATTTCTGACAGAGGGGCACAATTCACAGCTAGATTTTGGCAGTCATTTCGGAAAGACTTGGGGACACAGGTTAATTGGAGTATGGTCTTCCATCCTCAAATAGACGGGTAGGCAGAATGTACAATTCAGATGCTCGAGGATATGTTTCGAGCGTGCGTGTTAGACTTTGGAGGCAGTTGGGATGAGCATTTACCCCTTATTGAATTTGCTTGCAATAACAGTTATCATTTGACAATTCAGATGGCGCCGTATGAGGCCTTATATGGGCAGAAATGCAGATCCCCTATCGGGTGGTATGAAGTAGGGGAGTTAGAATTAGTAGGACCTGACATGATCCATCAATCAGAAGAGAAAGCAAAGATTATCAGAGAGCGCTTACTGATAGCTCAGAGCTGCCATAAATCCTACTATGATGTGCCACGTTGGGACCTGGAATTCATTGTTGGTGATTGGTTGTTTTTGAAAGTTTCACCAATGAAGGGCGTAATGAGGTTTGTTAAAAAGGGAAAGCTTGGCCCTAGGTTTATTGGCGCATATCAGATTCTCTGGAGAATAGGCCAAGTGGCTTATGAGTTAGACTTACCTCCAGAGTTAGAATCTGTTCACCCAGTCTTTCATGTGTCAATGTTGCGGAAGTGTATAAGGGACCCATCCCGAGTCATGCAAATCAAGGATGTCCAGTTTACTGAGGAGTTAGCCTATGAAGAGGTTCCAGTAGCCATATTAGATCAGTAGGTTCATAGGTTGAGAACAAAAGATGTCGCCTCTGTTAAAGTGTTATGGAGGAATAGGAATAAAGAAGAGATGACCGAGAAAGCCGAGGATGATATGAAATTTAGATATCCTTACCTATTCCAGCATTGATCCGGCTTATGCAATTAAGGTAAGGTTGTTATTTAGTTGTTATTTTACTGCGTATGTTATCAGTACTATTATTTAGCTACACTTATTATTGTGTAATGGTAGTGATAGCATCCTGCGAGGCACCTATGTTGGATTTTTCTGCGTTTCAGGTTTCCAAATAGTCCATATTACAGAGGAGACTCTGCCGAAAATTTTCTAAATCTTGGTTAATAGAGTAACTCCTTTAAGTTTAAGAATGACATTCGAGGACTAATGTCCTTAAGGAGGGAGGATGTTACACCCCATAAAAGTTAACAATTAGTAAGCGTATGCGTGGATTCATGATGAATAAAGAGAGTACGACGCATGTAGGAAATCCTCGAAAGCAGGATCGGGCGAGGCTATGCCGCGAAGGGCCAGTGCGAAGTGCCAGCACATTGGCACAAGGAGAGGCATCCCATGAGGGCCTGCTGGTGCTATGGCCAGCGTGAGGTGCCCCCTGCCAACCGACCTCACCTATATTTAAGGCCCCTCCTTCAATTGTAAGTTCATTTCCAAGAATAGTTTTGGCCAAAGAGAGTAGTAAATGAAGAAATCAATCGTTTTTCGTCTGATTACGCTATTAAACGCGGTGCAAATTCAAATTAACTTTAGGCATCGAGTTCTAAGCCCGCAAGGAGTACTACTACAGAGTTATTTTCTTGAAATTCGCTTGGTAGACTGGAGCCTCGCTGAGAAAAAGTTGTTAGAATTGCTTCAAACTGATTCCTAAATGATCACAGACATTAGGTAAAGATTTCTCCCTTCTGAACTCCCGAAAAAATTATAGGTTTTCGGCTGTATTTTGTGCAATTGCAGTATTATGGCTACTAGTATTAAAAGTTATCATTTTAAGCCGAATTTGGTATTGCAATTAGTCTCTTTCTTCCAGTATTATGGTTATAGTTGAAAAGAGATGCAAATAAAAGTTGAAACTCATCAAATAATTGGTAAATGGCGATCGAGGTATGTTAAGGCAAATTTCTTTGGCAAGTTAGTTTCTATAAGCATTGTACTACAGTTTGAATCCTAGTAAGAAAGCCAAAAATATTATTGTTGCGAATAGCTGTTGCTGTTAGCTGAGACAAGTACTCTATGTTTAGTTTGGGATTAACCTTGCCCTGTATATCCATCCATGACCAACCCCAGGGTTACTAGTTGTGTCGTTGCCCACCAGGGGCTATATGACGTAGCCCGAGGAGCGATGTGCTGTCCTAAGGGATGATGATGAGGCCCAAGGGTCTCATACAGTCCATTTCATGGCTAGACTATTATTTCTATGTTGTATCAGCAGTACACCCCTGTCGAGCCTGGTGCCCAGGGCGCAGTTATCAGGAGTCCACCGGACTCAACCACGGCTACAGTTTAGGGGTAGAGTGAGCTCAGTTGAAGACCTAGGGGACCGGTAGGTATGGATATAGCTACTATTTGACTCAGTTTGACCTTCTTCGGGATATATAGAGATTGAAGTGTGCTCGCCAGGGCTTATGGGGGCCCCGAATGAGTTATTTTATGTTGATTGTACCTTCTGGGCTTATGAGGGCTAGGTAAGGTTCTTGTTTGCACTATTTATTGATAGATTTGGCAGTAGGCTGTTAAGTTAATCAGGTAGTATCTCTATCCCTTCTATTCAGTTGCTTTCATTTTCATTTCAGTTTTATTTAGTCATGTTTACTTACTGCCTTACATATTCGGTACATATTGTACTGACGCCCATCCTTGGGGTGCTGCATTACTTGCCTCTAGGTGCAGATAGACATGGATCAGGACCTTCTTAGCTTTCAGCCAGAGTCAGCAGTATAGTTAGCTCCCCTCCTCCAGAGTTGATTAGTTCAAAGGTTTGCTCTTTTGATTGTACAGTATATGGATAGGTCGGGGCCTTGTCTCGACCATTATTTCACTCCTAGAGGCTTGCAGATTTACAATCTCCCTGTGGTTAGTTGTTGTTGGCCGTGTGGAGCCTATATATATTTTATTTCATGCGATGGCCATGTGGGGCCTTGTTTAGCTGTCAGATAGTGGCCTTGTCAGCTATAGTAAGTTATAGTTGCCTGATTTTCATTTCAGATATAACTAGACAGCATGGTGGTTTTGTCAGCCCGCATAGAATTTCCTTTGATTGCTTGCCGTTGGTTAGATAATTTTGCTTACAGGTGGCTATATGGCCTTCTCGGTCGGAGGCTGTATTTACAACCGAGATATAGCTCATTGTTTTCTTGAATTGAATTGCAGGAATGCACCAGACGTGCATAAGCCTAGCCAAGTCAGTCAGCTTCCAGTGTTGCACTAGGTGCTAGTCATGCCTCCAAAGGTGGGGCGTGACAATATACATATATATACATACACACACACATATATATACACACATACTCTCTTCTTTTCTTCTTTTTCCTCTCCTTCTTTTCTTTTCTAATACTGCATTTTTATATGTTCTCTTTGTGTTCTACTTGCTTCTTCTGATTTCTCATGTCTGATGCTTGTCATTGGACTTTAGGTCTTTCTTTTTTCTTTTCTTTTTTTGGATTGACCCATTTTTTTCTGAAAAAATACAAACTAACCCTATTAACCCTTATATATACATACATATACGTATACATACACACACACACATGTAATGTTCATGGGATTAATATTGCAATAAATGCAATTCAAATTTTGTTATAGTTTGACATTGTATTTCATTTATTATCATTTCAAATCATAAATATATTAGAATTAATAGATAAATCTTTTAAATTATGATCCAAAAATAGTTTTCACTTTAATGTATAATACTAAAAAAAATCAGATCTTATTTTGTTAAAATTCTAGAATATATATTTTACATATAAAAATTAAATTAAGACACTTAATTTTTTATTTATAAGTATTACAAAATGAGATTGGTGAAAATTAGAAATATATTATCTTTTTAGTTTTGTTTTCTTTTACTAGAGTCGGTTTTATTTTTTTTATATTTACATACTTGATTTCAATATTGTAGTAAAATTTACTCTTTATCTACATACATTTAAAAAAGTAATTAGTTCAACCAATGTTTATCAAAATAATTGATAAGCTAAGTGGACATCTTCTTATGTAAAAATTTTGCTTAGATTCTTTTTGATGGAAGTCTATAATATCTTCTTGATTACGTTAGCGCAAAGATCAAAAAGAGTTTAAAATTACCCTGAATCTATTTTTATCATGTATAAACTTTTTCTTTAATAAAAATTGATCAACGTATTATGTTAGAGTTTAATATTTATATAATAGCAAGGTAAATAGACATATAGTATTTCTACTTTAGAATAAAAAATAAAAAACTACAGAAGAAATGTAAAAAATTAGCATTATCTATAATAAGAAAAGTGGTAGTTTAGTTTTGCTTTAACTTCTAAATCAAAAGATAAAATATCTACAATAACCTTGTAGATAACAAATGGCAAGTCAAGAAAAATAATAATCAAGATAGAAAAATTAGATAACAAAATATAATGTTTGATTTTAAGATAATGAATGTTACAATCTCTATATAATCCTCTAGTTCTTCCAACAATAATGTGAATTATGTTGAGCTTAAATTTGATTTAGATTCAAGGGCCTAAGTAGCTTGATCTTGAATATTCGTTTTTGAATAATTTTCTATGAACAACTTGATCTTGAATGCCTCATTATTTTTTTTTCATTCTTGATCTTGAGTTTAAAATTGATTACTTGAATTTGTAGCTTGTAGAGAATTTACGGTCTTTGATCCACGAGTTCTCTTTTTGCTCTTGTTCTTGATTTCTTTTATTTTATGAATTATAAGGACCTCTATTTATAGTTGTAGGGATGATGCAACTATCTAATTTGATTGATTAGTTTAAACTTATCAATCATATTCATTTGGTGACAAACTTCAATTTGATTGCTAAAGCATGTCACATACACACTTGACATGATTTTTTTTAGTTTATTAATTTGTCTTGAATTGACACACTATTTTGACACATGGGATGATTGCAGTTGCTTATTTATTTGACTTGAGTTTTCACATCGTTTGACACGTGTCATGATTTTATTATCTTATTTATTTGACTTGGATTGCCACATCATTTAACGCATAGCATGAACCTGCTTTTTAATACAAGTTAATAGCCATTTGGACTTTAGGCCAATGAAATGGGCTCATCTTTTAGAGTCCAACTAAATGGACTAACCCAATGTATTCGGGGTTAGATGGTTAATCCAATTATGTTAGAAAAAATTACATAGTCACAATCTTTTAAAGTGATATCTAGAAAAATTACAATTACTTTTAAAAAGTTACATAGATACAATTGTTTTAAATTTTTTTATTTTTTTAACTATGTTATGTACAATTATTATATTCTTAAAATATCTATCCTAATTAAATATAAAAAAATATATCACCTAAGATAAGTATCCCCCAATATCTTTCGAAGAGTGCTACTTCTCTCTCTTCCATCTTAGTTTTCTCAAAAATCCCAAGAACCCCTCTGTTCTCCATCTTAATTTTTTCAAAAATCTCAATTTCTTCTCTGTTTCAGTATATATCTTAGAACTTATTGTATGCATATAACCTATATTATACGAATTAATGATTAAATAATGTGATAACACGAAGAATACTTGACATAAAGACTAACATATATGATATGCTAAATATGCATTATTTTTTTAAAGATGATACACTTTATCTTCATATTCATCTTCCATAAATTTTCCTTCGAATTAAGTCTTTCACAAATAAAGAGTATGAGTATAGTATATATTGAAAATAATATACTATATTATGCATATATGTATCGATATACTATTGATGTGTCCAAAAGCATACGCCAGTGTATGCCGTCATCAAGTAATATAGGACGGTGAAGTCCAGATATCGTACCCACAAGGACTTGTTAGATTGTTCATCCAACTTAAACTCTTATTCAAACTATTCAAAACTAAAGAAATGATTCTTGAAGAAGTGTTTGTACAACTAACAAACTAACTTAAAGATTTAAGAAAACACTTGAATGGTTGGTTGTTTTTCAGATAATGTAAAAGATCTAGGGTCTTGACAACTATGACAATCTAGTTGAAGTATCAAATTTCTATACTTATTCTCTTTCCTAAGTTACTAGTTGCAGGTTGATATTACTTAATTGAGCATCATTTCCAATAACCCTAAGACTACTTGACTATCCCTATGCCAATATTTCTATGGTCATAGGAAAATAGTGAAGTGCATGTAAGAATTCGTCTATATTATCTACGCAAGGCTAATGGGTATATTCCTATCCACATTAGCGAATCATTCCCCTTTCCTTATAAGGTTCACAAACAAGTCCTATTCCTTCTTATTTCCCTTGCAATTTCCTTTTTCAAGTTTAATTAATGAGTCGTAGATAATGCTTAACTATTTCGTCAAATAATTAAATAATTCAGCGCAAGAAGAAATAAATAACTCAATAGCAGAAAGCTTTAATAAATATAACAATAATCAACATTCAACCTTCATGTTCATTCCAAAACCTTAGAACTATAGTGTTTAGCTACTCATGAACCCCAAAATATTAAGGGAATTCATGAGTTCACAAGAGAAAAATAATAAAAAGTTAGGAGAAGAAGTAACCCGAAGGAGAAACTTATCGTGCCCTTACTCTCCTCTCCAATTTCATCCAATCCTTGTGATCAATTCATCCTAAATGTCTTAGGGTTCATATATATAATAAATAGAAACGAACCCCTTATCACTACTTAAACTCTGCTTTTAAACATAAGAAAATGCAACCCCAGACAGTCCTGGCGTGTCGTGCCTCCTATTGTGCCAACCTATTAGCTTTTAATTTTTTTGAAGTTCATGATCTGGTGCGCTGCACCAGCTATTTCGCTAGGCTATTGGCAAATTCCGTATGAAATTATACCTATGGCATACCACACAATCTATCTCACCACCCTAATAGAAAATTTCTTCTGATGTTTCGGGGGTGGCGCGTTGCGCCAGCTTTTGCATAACCTGGTTTTATCTAGTAATCCATTCGATGTTGTTCCAAAGCTCTAAACCTTCATTTATAGCTCTTTATGGATTGAGTTCCACCATATTCACCTATTAAGACCCTACGAAATCATAAGATAGGAATACAAGCATAATCCATAGAAATGATACTCAAAAAGATGACAAAAGTACAAAAATTCAAGGAAAATAGAGGTTGAAAATATGTACTTTTTTCCTCTCATCAACACCCCACACTTAGACCCTTGATCGTCCTCGAGTAAGCAAGTTAAGCTCTATACCTTATCCCTCTAGGGACTTACACAAATTGAACAGGTTTGCTCAGGCTAAAACTAATATGACCACATTGACATTGCAAGTTTCTAATACAACATGCCTTAACTTTCAAAATATGCACAGGAACAACCTTTTAAGACGCTAACCTCACGATCTGACTCAAGCTCAGTGAAGATTGGCTAACAAACATAAGTCGCCTAATCAACAGATCAAATTCACCTATCCCTTGTCAACCATGTGCCCTCACGAAGAAGAGAGTTGCCCACCTTTTTCTCACATGAATATGAAAGAATCACATGTATGAGTTTATAAATAAATGAATTCACGCTCACTCTCACAAGAACTTCTCATGCAATATATGATGAACCATAAGCTTGTTCTTAGTGTAAATACTCCACTAATATATGAATTTCAAAGTTAGAATCAAGTAGGACTTAAATGGTTGTAATGCAGGTTAAGAGACGGGTAGAGATTATTTGGCCAGAATAGTGACTAACTGATGTCTCCCAAATTACACCTCGCAATTGAGATACAAGCGGTCGATGTCAAATATAGAACCCAACTAGAGGTTGAGGTCGATTCGACAGGGAATATGGAAGAACTTGAGTTAATGTGAATAGATGTTACTATCGGGTTACTTATTTCCTAAGGGGGGGAAATAAAATAATAAACAAAAGTAAAACTACTGAATGCTTATATCACATTCGGTTTGTATTCAATTAACGACTTGACTAGGATTTGTTCCCGAAGACATCATAACCACAAGACTTTTACACTAGTGATCAATTCCAGTGTTTAACATGCAATATCAGTAAGTTATGTTCACTTAAATGATTGGTTTCCTATCTAGATGATTATCACCATACAACTTGGTCCGTATACAGGTGTATGCCTAATTAACCCTTACCCTTAATATTGGATTAGCTATCCCAAGACAAGTTTAAGCTATTATATGAGGGTTGATAGCCTCAAATCTATGTTGTAAATCCCTTTTTCCTATTCACTATCCCGTTGGTCCGGTAAGTAAGAATACGACAAGCCCTAACATTTGCAACCATCAAGAATCAATAAAAATGAAGGAAAAACAATACATGCATTAAGCCCCATTCAAGAATCACTAAGTGTTTCACCTATGTGTATTAATTCATCTTGATTCCCACAACCCTAGTTATGGGTTTAGCTACTCATGCTTGTAATATCACAATCACAAAATATAAAATAAATCATAATTGCAACATACAAATTATCATAGAAGAAAACCAAGTAAATGAAATAAAATTCCAAACTTGATGAATAAATTCCAATGTTGCTTTTAATCCTCAAATTCAAGAACAAAATTGTAAACCTTGTTTCTTGACCCAAGAATAATCATACAACACCAAAATCCTATGTGAAAAATAGTAATAATAAACTATCTATCGAAAATAAACCTAAACAATATATTTATAGTTCCAAGAAAACCTTTTTCTAACTAAAACTGAAAACCAGGTCGTCAGTGGTCACGGGCTTGGTAACGATTCGTTAGGACCTTTGATGAGTCGTACCTTTCCAAAATCAGTCGTTCTCAACATCCAACCAAGTTATGGCAACGGGTCACCTAATGACTTGTTGTTCCTGGGCACGAGTCGTTAGGCCTCTCATGGTCCAACCTCCTTAGATTTCCAGTGCACCCTACGAGTGGCTCCAGTGGTCTCCTAATGAGTCTTTTGATCAGACAACGACTCGTTACATCGTCCATCAACTTCAATGGCTACTTCTTCACTAATTCCTCTCCCAGTCTTCACGACTGACTTCGCGACTCGTTACTAGATGGAACGAGTCATTCCCTCAACCCATCAGGTACACTGTTTCTGCATCTTCAAAACTCAACCTTTTCCTACGACTTCAGCAATGAGTTGTGCTATGTTCCAACGACGCATGAATTGCCTGGCAATCACTTATTCAGATGTTTTAAGCATTAATTTACCCAGTTCACTTCTGAACCTATTTTCCTGCAGCATTAAACACAAAACATATCATACCTATAAAAACGTACCGAAATGTGCATAGCTTCTTGGTTTTAAGCATCGAAAGTGCCGTAAATTCACAGCAAATCAACACCCTCAACATAGAAATTTTGCATGTCGTTAGGCAAAAACAAAATAAACTAAACTAAACTAAAATACTTTGACACTTCAATCGAAAGAACTCTAGGAAACTTACGGTAGTCACATTTATTCATCAAATCAAAGTTTTCTAACCCCTCCTTCATCATATCAACTCAAATCATGATGCATATTCAAAATTTCCAATCATGACACAGAGGAATCAAAACATGTCAAAATATTGTCACTTGGAACCATGCACATAAATCTATAACACTAACCCAGACAATTTGCAGATGATTTTATTGACCAAACACTCTCACCCCAAAGAAGTCCCATACTCACACATGTGTATATGACTATTTCGATATATTTCTCTTGGGACTAGGTAAGATTTACTCGCTCTCACAAAGAAATTCTAACTGTGTGCATGCAATACCATAGGGTTGCCTTTACTTTCATTACCTCAATTTTTTATACAAGTAACCAGAATCACTATAGGACTTTCTAGGCTTGTAATGTAGGCTCGGGTTCGGGTATGGTACATATAAAATTAGTAGCTTAACCCTCCTTGGCACTACGCACGTCTTGACTCCACTTTTCACCTTTTTCCCCTATTTTCTCTCTTTTTTCCTTTACTTGCTTCTTCTTTTATTTGCATTTGCAACTACGGATGTGGTTTCTCTTTACTCAAGCATCCATTGATGTCACATCTTTCTTTTCTCTTCTTTTCTTGCACTTTGACAACAATTTTTATTTCATTCTTTTCTTTTCATTATGCATACCGCATCCGCTCTTTCCTTTTTCATTAACCAATTTTCCTTCCACCCTACTCTTCTTAATCACCCCTATAATAGCATCCCTCAACTTAGGCGATTTGCCTGAGTAGAGGTTCACAATGTCCAAGGAGGGACTAGGGCTAAAACAGGTTCACTCTTAATAAAAGCAGGATAGTGAATTAGTGTAAGCAAAAAAAGAGGTCAACTTAATCTCAAACGTTTGGATCGAGGGATTTTTATTCTCTTTTGGTAGGTCTTTTATGGCTAAAGTGGGTTCATAAATCAAAAATGGCCTATGATCCTTTCCTAGTTTCCTATCCTCTATCTCGATACGACTGACCAGACAAGTTCTAGATTGACACACACAACCGAATTTAGCTATTAAACCTCACTCACACATAGCACAGGTCAACATCATCACTTCTACTAACTGCTAGTTCAGGTACAACTATACAATGGTAAACATGTTCACAGTTTCAAAGCCATGCAAAGTTTTACAAAGGTCATACTTATCTACTTTAGCATACACATAAAAAAATTTCAGTGAGGGGTATCAAATTCTCAGTTCAACAAAAATCAATAATTTAAGCTCTTGACTGCCTTAAGTTCACCTAACTTTCTTCCAACTGACACAAACAAACACAGAAAACATAAAACTCTAAATGTGCCGGTTCCACTAGATAAGGAACACCCAAGGAAAAAGATATCCGGCAAGAAAAACCCTCGAGTTATGTTCCACAAAAGAAATGCACAGGTATCTGTCCCCACCCCCATCAAGAAAAGAATGCATCATCCTCGATTCATATATATATCAGAAAAAACTAGGGAAATAGGGAACATACCTGTGTGACCTAGGTGTCAGCTACTTGGTCAGCAAAGGGTGTAGCTCCTCCAATGTTATCTCCAACATTACCGGCTTGACCTGGTGCATTTTTAGATCCAAAGGAGCTCTTCCCTTCTCCACGAGCTCTCACTGCCTCATCTCAGCTCTCTCTCGAGCCTCCTCTCTCGATACATGCAACGCTCTCTCCATCTCACTCCGCTCTCATTTTTGCTGACGGAGCAGAGAAACATCATCTTCCAAGCTTGCCTCCTCACGAGGCCTTTTACCTTTATCATGTGTCACCGACTCCTAGTAATAAAATCAAAAATCGGTGGTAGATCTTCTTCAAATTCATTATCAATCACAGGAAGCACCGGCGGAGGTACTGCAGCTACCTGTCGTGAGGCCAAATCCCGCACCTTGGCTCTGAGCGCTCCTAGCTTTGCATACCATTTTGCCAATTCAGGTGCCTGTAACTATGCAAGGAGCTTTTCCATTCTTCTCTCGAAAGCATCCAACTTCCTATGCATAGAATTGGACAATGCCTCCAACTCTTTCGACACCCAAGGCTTTACCTGCTCCATCAGAACTTTAACCTATAGAGCCGTGTGTACCTGCTTCTTTTCGGCCTTAGCTAGCTCCTAGCCATGCCAACCAAAAATTCCTGCGAAATCATAACTAGGCTGGTTGTAGTGGCTCGTGGCGGAGCAACTGGTGGTCTAGGTGCTGTTGCGGTGGATGATGACTCGGGAACATTAGTAGGTGTGGAGGTTTCCGCTGCATTTGTAGCCTCAGACTGGCTACCTGTCTCTCTACCCTCAATAGGCTCAGCTGCTAACTTAGTGAACTGTGCAGCATCAGTTTGCATACCGTTGCCAAATGCCTCTACTAATATAGTCGCTCCAGCGGATGCAGCTGCTTGATTCCTTGCTCTCGATATCGGGTTTGTGTTATCTCGAATCAACCCGATATTTTTTATCTTCTGTACCATTATTCTCTGATCAACTGATGGCAACTCCGGCATCTTTGACTCATGACGGAGTCTATCAATCAGACAAGGGAAGGGAATTGTCGTACCGTCATTGATTGCCCGCTCTCTAATCTCCGCAAGAATGTACCGCGGGAAATTGATGGCATACCCCTTCATAATACTTGGTACCAATGCCTCTCTTTCAAGTGAGAGGATATTATCATTGCTAGTTGGTACTAGCCTATGCCGCACCAGTGACTACCAAAATTTAGCCTGAAAGTTGAGTGTGGCCTTCTTTATCTGAGACTGTGTGCCGTGTAACCATTCAACCAACGGACCTCTTGTAGAAATGATTCGAGAAAACCAAGTATATTGTCTGATGTGCTCCTCACTATTCAATTTATTAGTCTTAACTTTCTTTAGCTCGTATACCCTGTGGTCGAACTCGATTGTGTTCATCGGGGCATGATAATCTTGCCCATACAGTTGCTTGGAGATCGTCCTCTCAGATATATCCATCGGAGTCTCTCGAGCCAACACCTGAGTTAAAGTGGGCCTCTTCTTACAGTCTTGGCCCCCTAATGCCAAATGTTGTAGTGTGGCTGCGTAGGCTGCACAGAATTCTCGGACTAAGAATGGGTTGTAGCTTCCTGATGACTCGGTCAACCACTCGAACCTGTATTTGTCGAACACAGCTTGCAGCTCTGAAAGGTCTTTTAGCCATATAGTGACTAGCCTCGGCTCCTCGTGTATGCTACTCTTTGGATTTCCTTTATCATTAGGAGAAATATCTCTATTATATATGGCCCTCATACCATGAACACACCATCTCCGCACATTCCTTGGTTGATCGTTTGATGTGTTTGAAGTCTCAGTCAATTCATCATCAGAGTTTCCTCACTGAGCATGTGACTCGTCAGCTATGTCTGTGTTTTGCCCAGTTGTGGGGGCCTCGGGAGCAAGTGCAACTGTAGCCCTGGCATTATCATCAGTGTGGCTGGCTGGATCCCTCGCCAATGAACTAGGAGCATCGACCAAGGCTGTCAGATTTTCAGTTTGTTGAGCCCTAGCCCCGGTTGATCTCCTCACTAACTTCTTCTCTGATACGTCATATTCTTCCTCTGAGCTACTTGATTCTTCGGAGGAGGACGACTCATCCCGAAATCTGCGGTATGATGGTTGACTGTGCTCAGGTACTTGTTTCTTTGCCTGACCTTTCCTTGGTGTACCTCTTGGAGCCATTGTACATATGGAAACATTGTTAGTCTAGGAGATGAGATGACACAAAAACATTTTTAAACTGTTGCTCAGTGGTCCTGACGAGTGGCTAAACGAGTCGTTGTCATTCATGAGGTCCCTCATTATCACAAACCATTCTTTCTTCATGTTGGGCAGTGTACTTGAAAACTGGTCCTAACAAGTTGTTACCAAAGGCAATGAGTCGTTAGGTACATTGTCTTCTTGATTTAATTTTCCACTCAGGACGAGCTACACAACGAGTTGTTTGGTGATCTAACGACTCGTGATGTAGCTCGTACTCAAGAATTTCTATTTACCTACACAGTCATCTTCGTCCACTTCCTATTGTTCAACTCCACAAACACCAAACTTAAATTTCTCAAACCAACCCATGTAAATTCAATCGCAATTTATTTGTTTAATCTTCCTAGGGTTCATTATCATCATGAGGAAAAGATTGAGACAAGTATAACAATACTTCAGACAATTGCAAGTTCATTTGAAGTATGGGTCAACAAAAACTCTTATTTAAATGCAACGACATTCATAATTAAGTGGGTAAAATTTTTTTTACTCACGAGATGCTTGATCGGAGGTGGGAGTGCGATCGTATGTGCGTGGTTACTGATGTGAGTACAGTGTCAAGGGGTTGTTTCAATGAGGTTGAGAGATGAAGAAGAGGGAATCTTTGAAGTTGTAGTGGTGCTGGGTTAAAACTTAGGTGAGAGTTTAAAATGTAAGGGAATCGGGTTTTGTATAGTTCACATTAGATTTTCCCTAATTCTAGCATGGGTCGGGTCGGAAATGTTCACTAAAATCTTATGCTTGACTAGAGTAACGATTTGTTAAGTGATTAAACAAATCGTTTTGCCCTTCGTGATGTGACCGGAGTTCAACAAACTTACCTGGGACCTAATGAGTCAAGCAATGACTCGTGGTGTCACCCAATGAGTCGAGGTCCTTGGTCTATTGTAGCTTCATGACGGGTCACGTAATGAATCATTTAGTCTCCCAACAATTCGTTGAGTGAGTCATTATCACCTTTTTAAATTTGATTCTACATTTGATCCAGTGTACATGACGGAGGACCTCACGATTCATTTTCCAGAAGAGACGAATCGTTAAGTCAACAATTGCTCCCCTGTTTTCTGTGATTGTCTTCACGATTGGACTGACCGAGTCGTTAGGTCAAGCGATGACTCGTTCTGTGACATTTTGCACCAGAACTGAAGTTCCAGATTTTGGTTCCAACTTCAAATTTTCCATCTTAATCATCTGCACCCATTAACAAATGTAAACACTATATTTTTCTTACATTTACAACTTGGGTTGCCTCCCAAGAAGCGCTTGATTTAATGTTGCAATCATTATGTGGGTGTTTTGGCTATTCAGACTTCACCAAAACACCTCCATGGGTTGCCTCCCATGCAATGCCTGATTTAACATCATGGCACGACGCATGTCTCTTGACTACTCAGAATTCATCAAGTAATTCATATTCGTCCTCTAGTGTTGAGACCATGCCAAATTCCCTTGGTTGCTTGGTCCAGCAAATGTTAAAGGTGACCTATTCTTTGTTTAACCTGAATTTTAACTGGCCTGCCTCCACATCTACTAGGGCCCTACCAGTTGCAAAGAATGGTCTCCCCAAAATGATGGGGACCTTAGAATCCAATTCGCATTCTAGAATCATGAAGTCTGCTGGGAATATAAATTTGTCCATCTTGACAGGCATATCAAATAGGATCACCACCAGCTTTTAACGGTTCTATCAACCATCAATAGCCACTTCATAGTCGGTGTGGGGGATCCTAAGCCCAACTTTTTAAACAGTGCTAGCGGCATCAACTTTATGCTAGCTCCCCGATCACAAAGCGCCCTTGCAAACTTGACATCCCCAATGGTGCAAGGTATAGTAAAAGCACCTGGGTCTTCCTTCTTCTAAGCTAGGAACCGTGTATTTATGGCACCATGGTGGTGCAAATTATCGTTAGGTTTAAAACTTACAGCCTTCCTGGTGACGAGATCCTTCATAAATTTAGCATAGCTGGGCATTTGCTCAAGTGCCTCGATTAATGGGATGTTCACCGACAATTTCTTTAACATAGAAATAAATTTGTGATACTTCCCATCTTCGGCCTTCTTTTTCAAATGCTGTGGACAAGGAGGAGGAGGTTTAGGGATGATGAAAACTTATTTTCTGCCTCCTTTTCCTTCTCGTGGGCAGCTCCTTGCTCCTTTGCATTACTGGGAGAAGTCTTCACATATGAATGTCCAACCAAAGTTGGGTTTTAGAAATCTGCTACACTATCATCATTCATCAAGATGGGCTTTTCTGACTCCTTAATTACAACCGGCCTAGGAGGATTAACTGTCGCCTTCCTACTCCTAATAGTGACCGCCATACAATGATTGTCATTTTTCCAATTTTGCACTATGTTGTTGGGAAGTGTGCCTTTCTACCTCTGATTCATTGTAACAGACATCTGACTTATCTACTGCTCAATCTACTTAATTGCCACAACATGTGACTCCACCTTTTGATTTAAACCAGAAATATCAGCGCGGAGCTCCTTAAATTGGCTGTCTGTTGTGTCCATCTGCTTAAGTACTTTAGACAACATGTCTTCAACCCTTGAACCACTGAAATCTGGCTCACGATTCCTTGGAGGAACATACAGACCGCTTCTATAATTCTTATACACATCACGCTTCTTCCAGTCTCCATTATCTCTGTACTAGCCTTGGTTGTAATTGTTGTCCTTGTAAAAGTTCCGACCTCGGTTCCTTTCACCTTGATGCCAAGTGTCCTGGTTAGACCATTGGGTGTTGGTCCAGAAACCCGCCCTCTGATCATTTAAATTGTTAGCTTCCTCCTCAGACTTAGATTCACATCCATCATTTCTCGGGGCCTTGCCTGAGAACCCACATCATTTAATTTCTCAGCTCCAGCTCCCGTCAGATGCTAAGCAAGCAACCCCATTATTGTTTTAATCCCAGCAATATCTTGATCACGCTCTTCATATTTTCTTCTATGTTTTGCAGACACACCAACCGCATAAGAATCAGTCATAATCTCCGACTCTCTAGTGCGCCAAACTCGGTTGGTTTTGGTGATCCTGTCAAGTAGATCAGCAGCCTCTGCATAAGTGTGGCTCATAAAGGTTCCACCAGAGATGGTGTCAGCCATTGCCTTGGTGTTAGCATTCAGAGACCTATAGAAGATCTCGAACAATATATCATCTAGAATCCTGTGATTTGGCACCCTTTTGAGCTTCTTGTTGAAACGCAACCAGGTCTCGTGAAGTGCCTCTGAATTCAATTGTCTAAAGTTATGTATTTTATCTTTCAATTACAATGCTTTTAAAGGTTGGAAGAACCTTTCAAGAAAAGCTCTCTTAAGTTCTCCCCAAGTAGTGATGGAATCATTCGGCAGCTCAGCCAACCACATCGTTGCCTCACTCCCTAGTGAGAAGGGAAATAACCTCAGTATGATTGCATCCTGGCTCACTCCCAGTTGTTTGTATGCCTTACATATACCCACGAAATTTGTCAAGTGAGTATAGGCATCATCAGTTGCATGACCTGCAAATATTCCCTTCATGTTGAGCAGTTGGATCATAGCACTAGTAATATCAAACTTTTCCCCAACAGGCAAAGGGGGAGGGACTATAGCTCCAGTGGCACCGGCTTCGTCAATATCAACATCATTCTCCTCATCGAAATACTGGTGTCTCTGTTGTTCTAGACCTCTGTGTTGTCTAGCTTGCTCTGCTTCTACAGTTAGACGTTGCTCTTCAGCAACTCTAACTAACTCACGATCTCTAGCCCGAGCTTGCTCCTCAGCCAACATTCTTGTTGTGGCTTGGTCCACGGTTTCCTTCTCTTGGATGTTGGCCATTCTTCTCAGGTTTCTAAACATTTGCTCAAGTTCATGATCGATTGGAATCAAGGATTTTCCTTGGCTTCTAGTATCGGGAATGCACGAGCCTAAGACCTCTTAAGTAACAAAAAACAACAAAAGAAAAATAAAAAGGAAAATAAGAACTATTAGTAAAGCAAACACAATGAACAAAAGCCTTAGCCGTATTCCCCGGCAACGGCACCAAAATTTGATGTCACCCAAATTACAACTTTCGCAATTGGGATATAAGCGGTCAATTTTAAATATAGAACCCAACTAGAGGTTGAGGTCGATCCCACGGGGAATATGGAAGAACTAGAGTTAATGCGAATAGCTGTTACTATCGGGTTACTTATTCCCAAAGGGGGAAAAAATAAAATAATAAACAAAAGTAAAATTACTGAATGCTTATATCAAATTCGGTTTGTATTCAATTAACGACTTGACTAGGATTGTGTTTCCCAAGACATCATAACCACAAGACTTTTACACTAGTGATCTGTTTAAGTGTTTAAAATGCAATATCTGTAAGTTATGTTCATCTAAATGGTTGATCCCCTATCTAGATGATTATCACCACCCAACTTGGTCCGTATACGGGTGTCTGCCTAATTAACCCTTACCCTTAATATCAGATTAGCTATCCTCGGACAAGTTCAAGCTATTAGATGAGGGTTGATAGCCTTAAATCTCCATTGTAAATCCCTTTTTCCTATTCACTACCCCCTTGGTCCAGTAAGTAAGAATAAGGCAAGCCCTAACATTTGCAATCGTCAAGAATCAATAAAAACGAAGGAAAAACAATACATGCATTAAGCCCCATTCAAGAATCACTAAGTGTTTCACCTATGTGTGTTAATTCATCTTAGTTCCCACAACCCTAGTTATGGGTTTAGCTACTCATGCTTGTAATATCACAATCACAAAATATAAAATAAATCATAATTGCAACATACAAATTATCATAGAAGAAAACCAAGTAAATGAAATAAAATTCCAAACTTGATGAATAAATTCCAATGTTGCTTTAGACCCTCAAATTCAAGAACAAAATTATAAACCTTGTTTCTTGACCCAAGAATAACCGTACAACACCAAAATCCTACATGAAAAATAGTAACAATAAACTGTTTGTCGAAAATAAACCTAAACAATGTATTTATGGTTCTAAAAAAACCTTTTCCTAACTAAAACTGGAAACTAGGTCGTCAGTGGTCACGGGCTTGGTAATGATTCATTAGGACCTTTGATGAGTCGTGCCTTGCCAAAATAAGCCATCCTCAACATCCAATCCAGTTATGGAAATGGGTCACCTAACGACTCTTTGTGCCTGGGCACGAGTCTTTAGGCCTCTCGTGGCCCAGCCTCCTCAGATTTCTAGTGCACCCTACGAGTGGCTCCAGTGGTCTCCCAACGAGACATTTGATCAGACAACGACTCGTTACATCGTCCATCAACTTCACTGGCTACTTCTTCACTAATTCCTCTCCCAGTCTTCACGCCTGAATATGTAACGAGTCGTTCCCTCAACTCGTCAGGTACATTGTTTCTGCATTTTGAAAACTCAACCTTTTCCTACAACTTCAGCAATGAGTCTTGTTACGTGCTAACGACTCGTGAAGTGTATGGCAGTCACTTGTTCAGTTGTTCTAAGCATTAATTTTCACAGTTCACTTCTAAACCTAGTTTCCTGCAACATTAAATATAAAACACATCATACTTGTAAAAACGTACTCATAATACGCATAGTTTCTTGGTTTAAAGCGTCGAAAGTGCCGTAAAATCACGACACATCACTAACCTCCCTAAGCACTTTAATACTTCACTACTTTTTTCAGTTTTAGCACATTCTTTGATCATCTCACTTTACTCTTTATGCCTTCCCTTGATTGAAATTCTTACAACTTAGATGACTAGCAGAGTGTTCTTGACAATACTTATTTATATTTACTTGTTTTCAACTTATTCATTTTCCTTTCTCATCTCCCTACTAACATCACCTTTCTTATTTTATTTTTTTTTACCTTTTATCGTTTCTTCTAACTTCCACACTTTAGCTTCCCCCTTTTTTCTTCATTTGTGCTCCTTTCATAACAACAGTTCTTTTTCTTTTTTTAGCTTTTAAAGTGTCTAAGGAGTTATTTGGATCAAATAAAGGTCAATAGAACAAGAAGGGATTTAGCTTTTAACATGACTACCAAAAGAATAGGCTAAAGACTCAAAATGGCTAACTAAGGATATTACGAATGGGTCGGTAATTCATACGATAAAAGTAGGCTAATTAAAGAAACACATGTATCATCTCTTAGATTCAATACTCTTCATTTCATTTAGCCACACACTGGATAAGTTCTTGACATTAATACAAAAACATGAAATATATGCAAACTAACTCACACACACCTGACACGTGTTCAACTCAAGATAGGTTCATGTGGACCCTTAATTAGGCAAACAATAGAAAGAATTCCATATCAAACCAGTATAATCACACAAGAATCGAGTAAATGAGTCTAGGTGTCTCAACGAGGTCATTCATATTTCTTTCACAACATGTTTTCAACTTACAAAACCAGTGCTTGCATTTTCGATCAATTAAGCACATAACTCTACCACCTAGCATTTCAACGAGTTCTTAATGACTAACTTTACTCAAGATGGTCATCAACCATCCATCATCGGAAAAATACTTTTCTTCTCCTAAAAAAAATTAAAACTACTGCTAAAAATGAAAAGTTCACCTACTTCATAGGTCTTCCCTTGGGGAAAGAACCGAGTTCACAATAAAAACAAAAAGGTGGATGGGACATGTCATTTTTAATTTTTTTTTTAAATAAAAACATGATGGCATACTCACCCTTAACCTCAAAATACCAGAAGACATACCCTCACCCCACACTTAAAGTCATGCTCTGTCTTCAGATCATCTATAAAATAAAATAAGACAAGGGTGAGAAATACTCCCTGAGGCCATCTAGGGCCTAGCTAGTAGCATGTTTCTTTGACTCATAGGTCACACGACTCCATAGTTAAGCTCAAAATATGCTCCTTAGCTTTAACTTTGACTACTTGATAAGTTGCTAATTTACCAATTCATTTGGCTGTTAAGAATGAGTATTACTTCGATTTAATGCAATCTAGAAAGATTTTATGCCTTTTTCTTCTCTTATGTGCAGGATTTTACTTGGAACGAAGATGATGAGGATACTATGGAAGTCTTCATGGGTGACTTCTCAGTTGTGGGACATTCATTTGAGGACTGCTTGGTTCATCTGGATGAGGTGTTAAAGAGATTTGAGGAAATGAACTTGGTACTTAATTAGGAGAAGTGTCATTTTATGGTAAAAGAAGGTATTATTCTTGGGCAGAAAATTTCTGAGAATGGGATAGAGGTAGACCAAGAAAAAATTAATGCCATAGCTCATCTACCTCCTCCAAAGACTGTGAAGGGCATTCAGAGCTTTTTGGGACATGCAGGTTTTTATTGCCGATTTATCAAAGATTTTCCAAGGTAGCTCATCCTTTGTTAATTGTTGGAAAAAGATGCAAAATTTCATTTTGACGAGGCTTGTATGAGGGATTTCATGGAGTTGAAAGAGAAGCTTATATCAGCTCCAATCATCACCGCTCCATATTAGTCAAAGCCCTTCGAATTGATATGTGATGCCAGTGGTATAGCGTTGTGGAAGTTCTTTGATAACGGAAAGAAAATATTTTTCACCCCATATACTACGCCGGCAAAGCCCTGAGTGATGCACAAGAAAATTACACAGTGACCAAACAAGAGCTGCTCGTAGTAGTGTTTGTGTTTGAAAATTCTAAGCATACTTGTTAAGGACCAAGGTAGTGGTGCACACAGACCATGCTAGACTCAAATATCTGATGACCTAAAAAGATGCCAAGCCAAGGCTCATTAGGTGGGTCCTTTTTCTTCAAGAATTTGATTTTGAAGTAAAGGACTAGAGAGGATGAGAGAATCAGGTGGCTGACCATCTTTCTCGTCTAGAGATAGATGGTAAGCCCGGTGTACATGAGGAGATTGATGATCCTTTCCTTGATGAGTGAATTTTGGCTACATCCCATGACTTACTACCTTGGTTTGCATATTTTTCTAACTACTTGGCATACAACATCACTCTTAAAGGATTAAACTTCCATCAATAGAAGAAGTTTATGTATGATGTCCAAAAGTTCTATTGGGATGATCCATATCTCTTCTGTACTGTGCTGATGGCATAATCTACCAATGTGTTCCAAAGGTTCAGATGATTCAAATCCTCATGGCATGTCATTCATCAACTATTGGAGGCTATTATGAGAGTGTGAGGACAACTGCAAAAGTGCTACAATGTGGGTTTTACTGACACGCTCTCCATCATGATGCCCATGACATTGTTATGCAGTGTGACCAATGCCAGTGAACTAGAAGCATCTCAAGGAGACATGAGCTCTCTTTTACACCAATACTAGAGGTATAATTATGTGATGTATGAGGAATCAATTTCATGGGGCTATTTGTGAGCTCTTACAGAAATACTTACATTCTTGTAGCTGTAGACTGCATGCCTAAATGGGTTAAATCAGTGGCGTTTCCCAATAATGAGGAGAGAAGTGTGACAACCTTTTTGAAAAAGCGTATCTTCTCATGTTTCGGCACCCTTACAGCTATCATCAGCGATGGAGGTTCACACTTTTGCAATTGATTGTTCAGCGCTTTGCTAGCGAAGTATGGTGTGAAACACAAAATTGCTACCCCTTATCATTCTCAGACCAGTGGCTAGGCAAAGGTATCCAATCGGGAGATTAAGTCCATGTTAACTAAAATAGTCGATGCTAATAGAATAGATTGGGCGAGGAAGCTAGATGACGCCCTTTGGGCTTACCGGACCGCATATGAAATGCCAATAGGAATGTCACAATACCAACTTGTCTTTGGCAAAGCTTGCCATTTACTGGTGGAATTAGAGCATAAGGCCATGTGGGCATTGAAGAGTTTGAACCTTGACTGCGGAAAGTCGTCATGGGCGAGTGGAGAATCTTAATGAGCTGGCCGAGTTCCGAATGGGGGCTTATGAAAATGTTGCCATATACAAGGCCCAAATGAATCACTATCATGATTAGAAAATTTTGCAAAGGGAATTTACCCCAGGAGATTAGTTGCTATTATTCAATTCTAGGTTGCGGTTATTTTTGAGGAAGCTTAAATCCAAGTGGTCGGTTCCCTTTAAGGTGTCCCAAGTTTTTGAAAATGGAGATGTTGAGCATGAAGGAGATGATGGGATAAGGTTTAAAGTGAATGGCCAACGAGTAAAAAAGTACTTGGGAGTGTCGGAAGAAATCAACATGGTTGAGGTTACATACTTGGATGAGCCGTAGTAGAAAGAGCACCTTTGTCGAGCCACGATGTTAAATAAGTCACTTCTTGGGAAGCAACCCAAGTGTTTTTATTTTTGTGTTTGATGCTTTTGTTGTTTTTTATTTGAAAGTTGATGGGATAAGAAGCCAAGTGAAATAAAAACAGGCAAGAACTGCGTGAAACATACGAAACATAGGTGCTCATGCGTGAAAGGCCGGTCAAGTGCCAATGGGGTCCAGAAAGTGGGAAGAAAAAAAATGTTTTTGCGTCTTACCTTCGAAATGCAGGTGCCAACCCACTAAGTGCAGGTGTGTTGCATCCCTATACAAGAATACATGGGAGAAAATTTGGAAAATGGAAGGGGAACTGCGAGCAACCTATGAAACACAAGTGGCGATCTGCGGATCGCATGTCCAGCGCAACTCACAGGCAAAACACTGGGCAAAAATGTATTCACCTGCAATGGGAACTGCATTTCACAGGTGACCACCTGCAGGCACAGGTCCATTGCAGGCTCAGGTACGCAAGTTTACTTAATTATTGACCGACCCGTTGACCTAACCCGACCCATAATCGACCCAAACGGTTGAAATTTTTCCCTATTTATCCAAATCCACTCTTTCTTCACTTTTTCCCTTTCCCCGTAATCCCAACTATCACCAATTTAACCCTTTTATATCCCCCATTAACTCCATTCAATTCACCTCTTTCACCAACCAATCCCTTTCACTCCCCTTCCTTCTATAAAACCCCATTCATTTTTATCATTTCATCCTTTCCTTCTCAAAATATTCTCTCACTAAAGGAAAAGAAAAAGAAATTCTTATTTTTGGGTTAGCCATTATTGATCAAGAAACCAAGTTTTAAATCTCTTTGCTTTTCTTTCTCCTCACTTTGTAGGTGCACTTATTATTTTTATATTTCTTGCTCTTCGAGAAAGTTAGTGAAAAAGAAAGCATGCTTAGTTAATATTTTTCTTGACCCATGATCCTCATTACCCATGTTGTGTTCTTTATTTTTTGAATATCTTTTGTTATTATAGGTATGGTAAGGGATCCGAAATCATAACATGTGTGTAGGATTACTTGTGATAATGCTCTATTTCTTATGTAAGCCTCATGTTTTGATGTAATAGTTGGGGGTGAAGTCTGAGTAACCCTGTGTGATTGAAATGCATGATTTTTCCAATGATAGATTAGTTGATGTCTTTCTTAAGGAAAAATCGTTATTTTTGTTCTTTTGTGCTGCTTGAATTGGGTAAAACATGATGTGTGAGTGAGTTGAGTGAGACATGAAATTGAACTGTGATTGTTGTTAGGTTGGGGTAATCAATTTTGAACTGCCACTCACCTGCAAGTCGCCGGTCAGGCTCTATGAAATGTAGGTTGAGGCACAGGTATGGGTTTCAAGCTTCAGGTCATTGCCCATCACCTGCGTTTCACTTGTGAGTCGTGGATCAGGACCGCCAAACACAGGATCAGCGTAGGAGAAGTTTGATTGGCCCAATTTTCGATCGTAGACCTGTGATGCACCGACGCACCACGGGTCCCTACCTACGAAATGCTGGTGCAATGCAGGTGCTGCCAGTTATTGCTTTTAATTCTTCACATTTTTTGTCATCTAGTATTTAGATTTTTGTTCCTTAGCTTAGGATAGTTATCGCTTTTAATTTTCATTTACTAAGACTACAAAAAGAAGTTTGTTTTGTTGTGGCACTAACATTATTTTGCAGAAATATGACTTCATCTAGGCAAGTCGACATTGGAAAGGTACCTTCCACTTCCAAGAATAAAGACAAGTGGAAAGCCAAGGCAACCCCAACTCCTACCAATACCAGGGATGTCATCATCTACTGCCTGCATGACATGAAGGTACACTATGTCACATGTGAAGGGAGGCCAATCGCCACCGAGGAACTTTTTGATTTGATAGGGATGGGAGTGACTTCCCAAACATCATTGCACAGTTCAACAACAGGTAATGGAACATGTTCAAGGAGCCCCTCCCGAACTATGATAATGCTCAAACTCAAAGTATGAAGCAAATGTTGTCAATAGAGAAACCAACTAAGAGGTTGGGGTCGAACCCATAGAGAATAGGGTAATATCTACACTAATACCGGTAAGTGAACTTGTTGGTGAGTTATATCCAAATTGGGGGGTTTAAAGAAAAAATATTAAAACAAAGATTATGGTTGTGATTTAAATCAAGAATTGCAAACAACTAGGGTAAGTGTTCCCCATGGGTTCATAACTACTAAGGGTATGTACACGTGATCAATCCCAATACTTACTTGTAGAACTAATAATTAGGGTTCATCCAGACGACTGGTTTGTCACTATGGGATGACTATACTCAATCACCGGGTCAGGTTCCACAAGTGATTTCAAACTAATTGTTATCAATATGTTCCAAATTTAACTACCCTGCGACTACAACTCAAGTTAATACAATGATCATAAAGATCAAGGCTTTGTTGTGATTCTCTTTTCCTAATCTCTACTTGTCTAGGTTCAACCAAGTAAATAATTTGGGAAATTCCTAATATTGTACAATGTTAAGAAACATTTAAACATGAAAAGAATAGAATACAAGATTTTCACATTGGTTTTGAATCAATTTTGTGCAACCCTAATTTGTTAATCCACCATGGTTCCCACAACCCTAGTTGTGTAGGTTTTAGCCTCTCATGGTTTTAAGATTGTAATTCACATTCATAGAAAAACATAAAATTAAATACTTACACCGACAATGGAAGGAAATCATATTTGATTATCAAAGAACAACCTCAAGAACAATTTGAGAAATCAAGAATTTGATCCCAATAATTGCTCCCTCAAAGCTCGATAAAAATTCACAAAAGTAACAATTCACACATATACTAACTCTATTCGGTCCTCCTCTAACTAAAATAAAACACAAAGTATATTTATACAAACATTACAAACCTTTTCCTAAGCTAACAGGGAGTTTTCCATATCTGGTGCCGACTGTGCCGCGATTTATCCTACAACCCATAGCAGGATTGTATGGGTCGTACCTGCTTTCTGTAAGTTCTTGACTGCTATAGATTTGGCTAAGTGTTGGCATCCTGATGCGACTCGTACCTTCTTCCACGATTCGTACATTACTTTTGTGATATGGCCTTGAGAACTATGACATCTTCTGGAATTCTTCACGAGTGTTGTGGCACGGATTGTACCTTCTTGCCATGACTCTTACTGTTTGTAGTGTTTGAAGTTCTTCCAAGTACTGAAAATCTTCCAACGTTCACCATAGCTCCTGGTACGGTTCGTACACCGGTGCCACGGTTCATGAGTCGATCCATTCCAGGACTCTGCCTTTGTTCAATTTCTTCTGAATATTTCCACGACTCTAGTTACGGCTTGCACCATTATGGTACGACTCGTACTGAGAGTCTTAGGTTGCCTTCTTCCATATTCAACCTTCTGCCTTTTATCACGGTTCTCAGTATAACTCGTACAATAAAGGTACGACTCATACTGAGACTGATACTTTGGCTGATCTTCTGCATTTTAAGGCTTCTTTTGCACATCTTTGCTCCAATTCTTATTTTTCCTGAAATCAAAGTAAAAGTGTCTTATATACATATCAACATACATAAGTCCATGCTATATTCTCAGTTTTAAGCGTCGAAAGTGCTGTAAACTCACAACACATCAACACCCTCAACTTAAGACTTTTGCATGTCCTCAGGCAAAGAAAAAGAAAAACTAAATACGACGCTTAACTAGAAAATAAACCTAAGACACTAAAACCAATTTCAAACAAAATTTGCACTATGACCCCAAAAGCTTTTGACCCTTTTCCTGTGAATCAAATTAGCAGATGCACTACAAGCGACCACAAAACATAATAAATAGGGATCAAGACATGTCATCTAGCTATTAACAGGTAGTCAAGTCATCACCAGTGCTTTTCACACAGATCACTGGTAAAGTTACACACAAACCATGTACCCTCACAGTAAATAAAGTCCCCCACTCAAAGATACATAAAAATATATGATATGGAACTGAACAAGAGAGACTCTCACTCTTACAAAGAAGTTTCAAATAATTCATATTGGATACCATAGGTTTGCCCTAATTTTCTCTATTTCGGTTCGTCAGATGGTCAGGTTAAGATCACTGTAGGACTTGCTTTGGCTTGTAATTTAGGCTTTCAGGCTGGGTATGGTAGATATGAAATCTTTTTAAGTAACTAAACCCTCCTTGGCAGTACACACATGTGGATCCATTCTTCACTTTCTCACCCTTTTTGCCTCTTTCACTTTTTTCCCCTCCCTTTTCACCCTTTTTATGCAATTCTATGGGTGTAGTGTGTTTTCAAATTTTCATTCTCTTTTTTTTTTTAATTTTCTTTTTCAATTGTTTTTCTTTTCTTTTTCTTTTTCTTTGGTCACACCATAACTCATTTTTCACCTTTTTTTCTTTTCTCCCTTTTTAACCTTCCCACTATTTATGCACCCCTACTATAGCCATCCTCAACTTTGGTATTTTGCCAATGTTGAGGTTCACAATGTCCAAGGAGGGACCAGGGCCAAAACAGGTTTAGTGTAAAAATGGGTACGGTTAATTGGTTAATCAGAGAAAAATGGTCTATTTAAAGGCTCAAAAATTTGGATCAAGGTAATCATATCATTTTGTTAGATCTATTTAAGCTAAAAATAGACTAAACAAGAAATTCCTATGATCATTTCCTAAACAATCATCCTAAAACCTATGCAAAGACCAACCGGGAAAGTTCTAGATCCTCTACACAGTATTGAACTGAGTAGCAAACTTCACTCACTAATAGTACATGACTTGCATTCACTCTACCTGTCCGGTTCTTTCATGGATTAACAAAAACTACACATGTTAGTATACTTAAATGATATAAAAACATCCATAAAAATCATGCATGCAATCACAAGTACACAACTAATCATCAAATTTTTTTTATTTTTACAAATCCAAAATTAGTGTAATTTATTGACTGAGTACTCCTAAGCTACTTTCTAATTAAATAAAAATCACAAAAATAAAATCCTAAACGTGCTGGTTCTACTAGATAGCATGCTCGAGGGAAAAGAAATAAGGCAAGAAAAATCCTGTGATGAATAAAAATCCCCAAAAATTACAAGTACACCCCCTCCCCTTTATAAAAAGCATGCTTCATCCCCAAAGCATAGAAAGTAAAAACAGAGGAAAGGGAACATACTTGTGGCTACTCAAACTTCGCCATCCATGGGTTGCCTCCTATGCAACGCCTGATTTAATGTCGCGGCACGACGTAAGCCTCTTGACTACTTAGACTTTGTCAAGGAACTTGGACTCATCCTCAGCTGTCTTAAATGTTTAGCTTTGCCAAGAGGTGCCCTGGATGAGTCAAAATAGAAAAAATAAAAACGTAAAAGAGGAAATAACAACCAAAAGTTAAATACAAGCAATTAATCTAATCTTAAGCGGTATTCCCCGGCAACGGCGACACTTTTTAATAATGCTCAAACTCATATTTTTTGTTAAAGTATGAAGCGGATGTTGTCAATAAAGAACCCAACTAAGAGGTTGGGGTTGAACCCATAGGAAATAGGGTAAGATCTAGACTAATGCCGATAAGTGAACTTATTGGTGAGTTATCTCCAAATTGGGGGGTTTAAAGAAAACAATATTAAAACAAAGATTATGGTTGTTATTTAAATCGATAATTGCAAAAAACTAGGGTAAGTGCTCCCCATGGGTTCATAACTAATTCGGGTATACACATGTGATCAATCCCAATGCTTATTTATAGAACTGATAACTAGAGTTCATCCAAATGACTGGTTTGTCCTTATTGGATGACTATACTCAATTACCGAGTCAGGTCCCATGAGCAATTTCAAACTAACCGTTATAAATATGTTCCAAATTTAACTATCTTGCAAACTCAACTCAAGTTAATGCAATGATCATAAAGATCAAGGCTTTGTTGTGATTCTCTTTTCCTAATCTCTACTTCTCTAGGTTCAAGAAAGTAAAGATTTAGAGCAAGTTCTAACATTTTACACCACTAAGAAACGTTTAAACATGATGTGAATACAATAAAAGCTTTTTGCATTAGTTTTGAATCACTTTTGTGCAACCCTAATTGTTTAATCTACCATGGTTCCCACAACCCCTAGTTGTGGATGTTTTAGCCTCTCATAATTGTAAGATTGTAATTCGCATTTATAGATAAACACATAATTAAATACTTACAGTGACAATTGGAAGGAAATTCGATTTAATAATCAAAGAACAACCTTAAGAACAATGTGAGAAATCAAGAATTTGATCCCAAGTATTGCTCCTCAAAACTAGATAAAAATTCACAAAATTAACTATTCACACGTCTACTAACTCAATTCTGTCCTCCTCTAACTAAAATAAAATATAAAGGATATTTATACAAACATTAGAAACCTTTTCCCAATCTAATAGGGAGTTTTCCATATCTGGTGTTGATTGTTCCATAATTTATCCTATGACCTGTAGCAGGATTGTACGGGTTGTACCTGCTTTCCGTAAGTTCTTGGCTGCTACAAATTTGGCTAAGTGTTGGCGTCCTGATATGACTCGTACCTTCATCCTACGAGTCGTACATTGCTTCCATGGTTTAGCCTTGAGAACTTTGATATCTTCTGAAATTCTTCACGAGTGTTGTGGTATGACTCGTACCTTCTGTCCAAGACTCGTATTATCTATAGCGTCTGAAGTCCTGCCAAGTACTGAAAATCTTCTGAAGTTCACAATGGCTCCTGGTACGATTCGTACACTGGTGCCACGGTTTGTGAGTCCCTCCGTACCAAGAGTCTGCCTTTTTGCAATTTCTTCTGAATATTTCCATGACTCCAGTCATGCGTGTACCAATCTGGTACGATTCGTACTGAGAGTCGTAGGTTGCCTACTTCCCAATTCAGCCTTCTAGCTTTTATCACGGTTCTCAGTACGGTTCGTACTGAGACAGGAACTTTGGTTGATTTTTTGCATTTTAAGGCTTCTTTGGCACATCTTTGCTCCAACACTTATTTTCTCTGAAATCAAAGTAAAAGTGCCTCATATCCATATAAACATACCTAAGTCCATGCTATTTTCTCTGTTTTAATTGTCGAAAGTGTTGTAAACTCTTAACACAACAACACCCTCAACTTAAGACTTTTGCATGTCCTCAGGCAAAGAAAAATAAAAACTAAACACGACGCCTAACTAGAAAATAAACCTAGGACACTATAGCCAACGTCAAACAAAATTTACACTATGACTCCAAAAGCTTTTGACATTTTTCTTGTGAACCAAAATAGCACATGCAATACAAGCAACCATCAAACATGATAAATAGGGATCAAGACATGTCATCTAGCTATTAACAGGTAGTCAAGTCATCACCAGTGCTTTTCACGCAGACCACTGGTAAAGTTAAACACAAACCATGAACCTTCATAGTAAACGAAGTCCCCCACTTACAAATATAGTAAAATATATGACATGAGACTGAACAAGAGACTCTCACTCCTACAAAGAAGTTTAAAATACTCAAATTTTCATTCTCTTTTTCAATTGTTTTTTTCTTTTTCTTTTTTCTTTGGTCACACCACACCTCATTTTCACCTTTTTTTCTTTTATCTCCCTTTTTTACCTTCCCACTATTTATGCACCCCTGCTCTAGCCACCCTCAACTTAGGTATTTTGCCTATGTTGAGGTTCACAATGTCTAGGAGGGACCAAGGTCAAAATAGGTTCATTATAAAAATGGCACAGTTAAGTGATTAATCTAAGGAAAATGGTCTATTTAAGGCTCAAAAATTTAGATCAAGGGAATCATATCATTTTTGTAGGGTTATTTAAGCTAAAAATGGGCTAAACAAGAATAGCCTATGATCTTTTCCTAACCAACCATCCTAAAACCTATGCAAAAACCAATTGAGCAAGTTCTAGATCCTCTATGCAGTATTGAACTAAGTACATATCTCACACACAAATGGTAAATGACTTGTACTCACTCTACCTGTCTGGTTCATGGATTAACAAAAACTACACATGCTAATATACTTAAATGGAATAAAAAAATCCACAGAAATCATGCATGCAATCACAAGTACACAACTAATCATCAATTTTTTTTAAGTAGGGTCAATTTGTTTACAAATTCAAAACTAGTGCAATTTGTTGGCTAAGTAATCCTAAACTATGTTCTAATTAAACAAAAATCACATAAATAAAATTCTAAACATACTGTTTCTACTAGATAGCATGCCCGAGGGAAAAGAAGCACGATAAGAAAAACCATCAAACGAATCAGAATCCCCAAAAATTACAAGTACACCTCCTCCCCTTTTAAAAAAGCATGCCTCGTCCCTGAAGCATACAATGTAAAAGCAGAGGAAAGGAAACATACCTGTGGCAACTCAGATTTCACCATCCACGAGTTGCCTCTCATGCAGCACCTGATTTAACGTCATGGCATGATGTAAGTCTCTTGACTACTTAGACTTCGTCAAGGAACTCAGACTCATCCTCCATTGTCTTAAATGCTTGTATTTACCAAGTGGTTCCCTGGATGAGTCAAAACAAAACAAACAAAAAAGTAAAAGAGGAAATAACAACCAAAAGTTGAATACAAGCAATTAATCTAATCTTAAGCCGTATTCCCTAGCAACAGCGCCACTTTTTTATAATGCTCGCACTCACACTTTCTGTCAAAGTATGAAATGGGTGTTGTCAATAAAGAACCCAACTAAGATGTTGGGGTTGAACCCACAGACAATAGGGTAAGATCTAGACTAATGTCAATAAGTGAACTTGTTGGTAAGTTATCTCCAAATTGGGGGGTTTAAAGAAAATAATATGAAAACAAAGATTATGGTTGTGATTTAAATCAAGAATTGCAAACAACTAGGGTAAGTGTTCCCCATGAGTTCATATCTACTTTGGGTATACAGACGTAATCAATCTCAATGCTTACTTGTTGAACTGATAACTAGGGTTCATCTAAACGACTGATTTGTCCCTATTGGATGACTATACTCACTCATCAGGTCAGGTCCCATGATCATTTTCAAACTAACCGTTATCAATATATTCCAAATTTAACTATCCTGCGACCACAACTGAAGTTAATACAATGATCGTTTAGATCAAGACTTTGTTGTGATTCTCTTTTCCTAATCTATACTTCTCTAGGTTCAAGCAAGTAAAGAATCGGGCAAGTGCTAAGGTTGTACACCATAAAGAAATGTTTAAACAAGAGAATACAATATAAGCTTTTTGCATTGGTTTTGAATCACTTTTGTGCAACCCTAATTTGTTAAACCACCATGGTTCCCACAACCCTAGTTGTAGAGGTTTTAGGATCTCATGGTTGTAAGATTGTAATTCGCATTCATAGACAAACACATAATTAAATAGTTACAGTGACAATTGGAAGGAACTCAGATTTGATTATCAAAGAACAACCTCAAGAATAATGTGAGAAGTCAAGAATTTGATCCCAATAATTGCTCCTCGAAACTCAACAAAAATTCACAAAAGTAACTAGTCACAAATCTACTAAATCAATTCTATCCTCCTCTAACTAAAATAAAACATAAAGGATATTTATACAGACATTAGAAACCTTTTCCTAAGCTAACAAGGAGTTTTCCATGTGTGGGCCGACTATGCCACGATTTATCCTATGACCCATAGTAGGATTATATGGGTCGTACCTACTTTCCGTAAGTTCTTGGCTACTACATATTTGGCTAAACATTAATGTCATGGTACAACTCGTGCCTTCGTCGTACGATTCATATATTGCTACCGTGGTTTGGCCCTAAGAACTTTGACATCTTCTGAAATTCTTCACGAATGTTGTGGTACGACTCATACCTTCTTGCCACGACTTGTACTGTCTGTAGTTTCTGAAGTTCTACCAAGTACTGGAAATATTCTGAAGTTCACCATGGCTCCGGTATGATTCATACACTAGTGTCGCGGTTCGTGAGTCCATCTGTACCAGGAGTCTGCCTTTGTGCAATTTCTTCTGAATATTTCCACGACTCTAGTTACGACTCATACCATTGTGGTACGACTCGTTCTGAGAGTCAAAGGTTTCCTTCTTCCCAATTCAGCCTTCTGACTTTTATCACGGTTCTCAGTATATCTCGTACAATCAAGGTACAACTCGTACAGAGACTGGTACTTTGGCTGAATTTCTGCATTTTAAGGCTTCTTTTGCACATCTTTGCTCTAATACTTTTATTTCCTGAAATCAAAGTAAAAGTTCCTTATATCCATATAAATATACCTATGTCCATGCTATTTTCTCAATTTTTAAGCATCGAAAGTGCTGTAAACTCACAACACATCGAACTACTACACAAATTTGGTGCCAGAATTATATGCATCACACCAGGCACGACAAGAGGCAATGAAACAGAAGGGAAAGGTCGATGAGTTCCCGTTCCTCCCCTGAATAAAAGTTCGGGTTGCGGAAGTCAAAATCACTCCAGATGCCATAAATGATATATTTTGGGAGGATAAGATCAACTTTGAAACTAAGTATCTAGCTCGAGTGGCAAGCAAGGAAGACCAATTCTATTGTTTGGCTGCCTTTATTGCAAATGGGCATCCCTTATGGGCATTCATGGGGGTGAAATTACAAGGCAAGACTTGAAATTTGAGGCCATGTTATGGCTAGAATTTCTTTGTGGCAGCATTATGCCATCTAAAAATGATCAAAAAGTCAACCTCGAGGCGGCCATCCTTATTCTTGCATCATGTTCGCAGTGTCCATTTTAGGGAAATAGTGTCCACACAAATGAAGTGTAAGGCTAGAAAATAAGGAACTTTAATGACATACATTGTTCTCATCACACATTTGTGTCTCAAAGAAAGAGTTCCACTTTTCCTCGAGGAATCCCCCATCTCCACTACTGGTGTCATTCCAGTTGATAGGAAGAGGGATGCAGATGCACCCAAGAGCAAAATAAAAAGGATGCAATCTTGGGAAACTCCCGAAGACTCCACCTCTTATGGCATAAAGGAGACTCCTATTGCTCCCGACCTTAACATGCCCCACCCTGAGACCTCGGGCCATGTATCCAAAGAGAAATAATTTAGAGGGCTTTCACCTCCTCCCACATCCTCTCACCCAAGCAAACTCTGAAAGCTTGCTGAGATGACACAATCTCATGAGAACCAACTCCAAAAGTTGTCTCAGAATCTTCCAGCCCTTATCATTAAGATAGTGAAGAAGGAGCTGAAGAATGTGTTTGATAACTTGAACAAGTTATGTTATTGAGTGGATGTAGTAGAGGGAGCAGTCACATCTTTTCGAGCTGAAGTGAGAGAGTTGAGGAGCCGGGCACCAATGGAGGATCCGATCATGAGCTCACTTGATACAGCCATGGCTTCCCCATCTACAGCCTAGGGCCCTATTGATAATTTGTTTGAGGGTTTATGTGGGGATGATGAAGAAAACTTAGTAGATAAAGGCCATGAAGAAGAGTCCAATGTTGATACTGAAGAGTAACCACATCAGGGAGTTCT
Organism: Datura wrightii; assembly: GCA_035772735.1. Classification (NCBI taxonomy): domain Eukaryota; kingdom Viridiplantae; phylum Streptophyta; class Magnoliopsida; order Solanales; family Solanaceae; genus Datura; species Datura wrightii. Next base: position 19,741,882 of record JASDFA010000002.1, read on the forward strand.
CACCATCTTTTTTTCTTAATATTCACATTGAGGATAATGTAATTTATTAGTTGGTTTGGGATGTCTCTCTCTTGTTGGTTGTTTTTGGCTCTTTTGTTGCCCCTGTCGGGCTCAAGTTCTTATGTTTTGAATGTGTCACATTTTTAATTTTTGCTTGGATGGATGAATGCCCTTATCGGGCTTGTAATGAATGAGAAATGTTTCTTTTTGAATTGTTAGTACCATTGATGGATCTTTTTTAAATTGCCAAATGTTTAATGACTCAAGTCTTAATAATCATCTTTGTTCATAGTAGTTAGCAAATATACTCCAAGAATTATCTTTATGCCACAGTTCTTTCCCAAGGAGCGATTTTCTTTTCTCGTCTTTTATTGTCGAACCAGGTGACATTCCCAATGATAGATTGAGAGGTGACTTTTTAAAGGAAAAAGGCCGAGTTTAGAGTCTTTTTAAGTCAGTTGTTGCACTGGCTTTTGAGAGGTACCACTGAATTTTGTTTAAATGGCATTGAAAATGAATTTTGAGGAAAAAGGAGGCATTTGAATTTTAAAAAAATTAGCGCTCTTTTGTTATGAGTTGCACATTCATTTCTTTGCTTTTTGATTAACGTGCTATCTTCTCTAAAGTCATACTCTTGATGTGGTTGTAAGAATTATGTAAACTCCTTGGAGTGTGATGCCTTATGTGGTGAGGCTTTTATCTTAATTTTCATGCATGAATGGTTGTCTAGAACTTTCTCCAAGTTTTACTCAAGGCGAAATCGTAGATGTAACTGCACTTAAAACATGATTTTAGGATTTTTTTGATAGCTACTTCACCTATATGACCTCTTTGAACATCCATGTTTGCTTGCCAATGTTGATCCTTTAAACCTTTTCCTTGAAAACCACATTACAAGCCTATTACTCTTTTATAATCCCTCTTTTGGCACCAATCCTCCCTAGTGCTAGTTTTTAGAAGAAATGAAAAATGGGGCTTGATTCCCAAAATTGTGGGAAACGAAAAGAGAGAAATAAGGCAAAATCCTAAGTTTGGGGGTTTTCAAAAGAAAATAGGAAAAATATGTGAGTTCCAATGTGAGGTAGCACCGAATTGTGAGAAAGTGAATGAATTTGTTGGTTAAAAAAACCTCCAAACCTTAGAAGAAAAAAAGAATTGTTGAAAGGTGTTACTTCTTGCCTAGATGAGAATAAAAGTGAAAATCAAGGAGATATAAGGGTGGCTCTTGAAAAGAATTGAAGATGCTGATCAAGGAGAGATAAGGTGGGGTAAGCTCAATCAAAAATGGAGTATGCAAAGGTGTTCACAAATAGGGCATTAGGGAGGTTCTAGTTACTACCTTTACCCCTAGCCTTCATTATGACCCTCAAGTCCTAATTGATTTTGAGTGTAGCAACTCTATATTAGTGGTGAGTTACATGAAGGGAAAGCCTATGAGTCAAGTTGTGTGCATGAGAATTTCTTTGTGAGAGTGAGAGTATTTGCCTTATTCTATAATCCCTTTGTGTGTTAATTGCTTGAAAATTAAATGGGATTCTCTCTTGATGTGAGTGGCATCACTTTCTTGGGAAACATACTTGAATGTATTCAAAGTAAAATATGTGATTGAGATAAGAGTGCAGTGAGCTTTAAGGCAAGCTTTGAATGTGAATTTTCAATGACTTAAGATGCTTTATGAGATTTTTTTATCAACCATGCCCTTGTTTTGAATGAAAGAAATACTTGTGAATCATGAAATTATTTGTGGTTACCTCTTGAAGAATTTGTATAAATTGTTGAGTCTTTTCTTTTCATTGAGTCGGTATGTGATTTTGGAGTTGTCTTAGACGCAAAATACTCATGTGTTGTGACATGCTTATGTCAATTGTTTAGCTGTAAACAAATGTATTGCTTGAGGACAAGTAGTGGTCCATGTTTTTTGATTTGATGAGTTGGTAATTTACTAACTCATTAGGCTTTTAAACATGATCTTTTGCTTGGTTTTCAAGTAATTTTGGAAGATTTTATGCCCTTTCTCTTTGGTTTTTGAAGTTATTAAGTCTACGTAGAGAAACCAAGAAGTTGAACAAAAAGCATGGATCTGGAATAAGAGACATGTGTTTCACAGGATGACACCTACAAAATGCAGGACAAACGTAGGAGAGCACTACTTGGAAGTTGAGGGAACACCTATGGAATGCAGGTTAGCACCTACAAAATGCAGGTGCCAACATTAGACCATGCCTGGACTTACTGGCCCCCAACTGCAATCAACTGGTGCCGCGCGGATAGGCACCTGCGAAAAGCAGGTGCGCACAAGTGAGGTCATCATCAAAAGGGTAAAATCGTCCAGCACAAGAAAATAGGAGTATATTTACCCTATTTTTGTATACCTTTTGTAAAGAATAGAATATTCCATTCAATAACATTGAGTAGCTACTTTTTGAATTTTAGGGATAGAAAAAGATAAAGAGAAGTGAGAGCTTTTCCTTCATCTTCATCATCTTCTAAAGTAAAAACCTCCATTGAAGAACAAATTGAGCTTGAAGTTTCTTATCAATGATGAATGATAGTGATTCCTTTATTGGTTTATCTCTTGTTCTTCATTTATGAGTAGCTAAACATCTTGTTAGGGGTGTGTGCATGATTGGAGCTAAAATGGATTGGATGATGCTAGTTAATCTTAGAATTACTTATTTAGCATAAATCCATTATTTTCTATAATTTATAACTAAAATATCTATAATTGCAAGTATGGATTGTGTTTACTTATTCTATTGTTGCTTGAAAAAGAGGAATAGAATATCGGTAAGAAAACAATGGTGGGTAATTGGGTTTTGATTATGTGGGGTTGGGCTAGAGATAGAGAAAACCCATTTTCATACATACATTAAAGAATTGAGGCTAGAGATAGTTTAATTCTTATCCAAGTGGTAGTATTTGATGTGTTTGGGACCTTGGGGTTTGAGAAAACCCGAGGCAAGAGACACCTAAGTGGTTGAGAAACATCGGGTGTCGCCTTGTCCATGACTATTTATGTTTGACGTAATGCTTTGATTTTCTAGTTAACCTAATCCTATTAATGCCTCGTTAATAGAATACTCCTAGTATTCTCTCATATTGTTACTTTGAAGTTGGTTTTCTTGTTTCGTTGATTGAATTTGAATTCATAGTGTGATCTTACAACCCCCAATATTTTCTTTCCTAGTTTTAATACAATGATGTTGTTTGATTCAATTTGATAGATGACTTTTGTTGCTATCAATATTCATTCCCTATGGATTCCACCCCGACTCATAAGTTGGGTAAATTATATTGCGACGACTGTGTACACTTTCTCATAGTCAGGAGTGGATTTGGACGTCATCAAGAAGGAATAGGTAGACAGTTTAGAGATGGCCGAATGTTTTGGATGTTTTGGATGCTACTAGATCATATATCAGGAGAGGAGCTCCTTTGGAGACACTTGATAGGCCTTTGACTAGGAGAAGCTGAAACCTTCTCCTAAGAAGGTGCCAGTTCTAGAATTAAAGCCTTACCAGCTCATTTGAAATATGCTTATTTAGGCAGTGATAATACATTGCCTATGATAATATCTGCTTTATTGCCTGATAAATAGGTTGACAGGTTGTTGAAGGTGCTCTAGGATCATGTGACGGCTTGATAACACTCAAACTCACACTCCTGACAAAATATGAAGTGGACGTTGTCAATAAAGTACCCAATAAAGGTTGGGGTCAAACCCATAGGGAATATGGTAAGAACAAGACCAATGCATGTATTTAAGCTTTTAGGTATGTTATCTCCAAATTGGGGGGTTTATAGAAAAGCAATTGTAAAAAAAGATTGAAAATTAGTTGTTTATTAGATATGAAATTAACTAGGATAAGTGTTCCCCATGGGTTCATAACTACTTCGGGTTTACACTCATGATCGATCCCAATGCTTACTTGTAGAACTGATAACTACATTTCATCTAAATGACTGTGTCACACCCCACCTTGGGGGGTATGACGGGCACCTGGTGCCTACTAGACTCTGGTTCTATTTCAAGAAACGAACCGGCTATATAGCAGCTATAAATACAGCCCCCGGCCGATTAGGCCTATAGCCACCTACAATCACAACAGCTAACCAGAACGATGACACTATAATTTGAAGCAACTACTATTCACATTTGTGACCGACAAGGTCACTAACTATAACCAGAAGAAGGCCCCATCATCAACAACTAAACACATATATACATGCACGGCCCCACACGACCGACTCCACCACCACAGGAAACATCAGTCTGCAAGCCTCTAGGAAGTAATAATAAAATGGTCGGGACAGGGCCCCGACCTACCCAAACTATAATTAAAAAGGAAATAGGAACAACCTCCGACTGTCTAGCTCCGGAGGATAGGAGCTGATAACTCTGCTGACTGGATCATGAGGGATCGACTCCTCATCTATGTGTACCTGCAGGCAAGCAATGCAGCGCCCCCACAGATGTCAGTACCACAGGTACTGAGCATGTAAAGCAAATTGAAATATACAACTGAAATGGATAACAATAATAACATGACATATAAGCAGGAAGTAGCTGAGTCTATCTGGCTGAGGATAACTGGGGAGAGTTTACCTATTCTGTAACTAAACTGGGCGTACATGACGACGTCTCGTCCTACTTTCTATCAGTATCTAATAGCACATATAGATATACATATAAATACACACAATACCTGACCGACCCCCATAAGCTGGAAGGTGCCAACCAACAGAACAATCTATTTACCCCTACCCGGGTGTAAACCAACCAAAATAAAGTCACTCCACTCATATGATAACTGTGAGCTCCTCCTACCGCCCCCCCCTTAGGTACGTAGCTCAGGCCTTGGCCTCTGACAATGAACTGTGTCTGAGTCCGAAGACTCCTGCCACTGGGCGCAAGCGCTCAACGGGGTAATCTGCTGTTGTATCTGTGACTGAAACTGCCCCTGGGTGCAAACACGCAACAGGATAATTTTATAAAAAATTGTATCTGAAACTGCCCCCGGCCACAAGCGCACACAGAGTAGTCTTCCCTGTAAACAGGGTAATCTGGCTCTGCGCAGAGTGAACTGAACTGCCCCTGCAAGCAGGGTAATCTGGACCATATTATTATGGTGGTCAGCCATCATCGTCCTCTAGGTGGACGACATCGCCCGGCTGGGGGCGGTATCTGAATCTGGTATCGCACAGCTATAACCCAGGGGCGGCGGGGATGCTAAAGGATGCCCATATGCCATAACAAGTCTCAACATGCAAAACATATACACAGCAAGAATGCTCAAATGAAAAATACTAATCATATTCTCTTCTTTTATTTTAAGGCCAGTCCGTATTAAAAAACTAATATTATATTATGTCTTACACTGTTTCTGATTGCTGGGCTAACTGCTACCTGGCCTCCATCTATTTATCTGATTATTGTTATCCGTGAACTGAAGCTATATCAGTTTCTAGAGCCATATTTGTTTCTGGAGCTATATCTATATCTGGAGCTATATCGGTGTTTGGAGCTATTTCTATATCTGATTACTGATCTGATTATATCTGGATATAACTCAATAACATAGAACATGTCATCTATAACTGGATATAGCTTAATAATATAAAATGTGCCATCTATTACCGGGTACAGTCTCAACAAATGTAATACATACTATCTGTAATCTTGCTAATTCATTATACTGCTTTTACAACTTCCATTCTAGGTATTATGTAAGAACATGCTGAGCTACTAGCGGATACCACATTACTATCTGAAATCATCTGACTATCCGTTATTCTGATTATCGCATGATACGTAATGATATACTAGCATGCTTGCTGGAAATTGTACTGAAATCGTTCCTGTACGCTGGGTATCTGTTAATAGCCTTTATTCTATTTGTTTTCTAGACTCTACTTCTTGGCTTGCCGAAAGAATAGCTTCACATACTTGGTTTCTGAGTGCCCGACTGACCGATGTGATTTCCGTCAGTACTTCTGTTGTTTCTCCAAACTACATTCATATACATGTCAATTAGAACTAAATACATTAATATCCTGGAGAAATTATCACTTTTGATATATATTTATCCTAAGCTTCGACTTATCGGAAAACGGTCAAAAACTCGTTATTTCTCGATAGTCCAGAAGGGATAAATGCTCACTGTAAGGCTAGGAACACATTGGTACTAATTTAAAGCAATTATATTTACTTTACCTCGGTAGCACGACGTTTCGCCGGCCAAATTTCACAAAACCAACTCTGTAGGATTGCTATCTGTAGCTTTATACCTCGGTATCTAAGCCGGAACGGAGTTTAGACCGCGTTTCGTAGCATAATCGGAAGGACGTATATATAAATGTTGTGGGTTTTGCCTTAATATTGGCTATACGCTCTGTTTTCTGGAAATTTTTGTTATATTGAAAAGAAAATCGACTTTCTCCTTCTTTTTTTTTTTCCGAAATTCCTTAATCAACATGCCATTAGGCTATTTATTCATTTAAAATTTACGGGGTGTAACAGACTAGTTTGTTCCTATTGGATGACTATACTTAATCACCAGGTTAGGTCTCATGAGTATTTCAACTTAACTGTTATCAATTTGTTCCAAACTAACTGTGCGACAACCGCAGCTCAAGTTATACAATGATCATAAAAATCAAGGTTTTGTTGTAATTCTTTTTTCCTAATCTCTACATCTCTAGTTTCAAGAAAGTAAAGAATTTGGGCAGCCTAACATTGCGCTTTATTAAGAAACATTAAAGATTAAGAGAATACAATACAAGCATTTAGCATTGTTTTCGAATCACTTTGTGTAACCCTAGTTCGTTAATCTACCATGGTTCCCACAACCCTAGTTGTGGAAATTTTAGCTTCTCATGATTATATGATTATGATTAGTATTCATAGACAAACACATAATTAAATATGTACAATGATAATTGAAAGAAAACTTGCTTTGAATATTGCAAGATGATGAACAAATTAAAGAACAATTGAGAAAATCCAAGTTATGATCTCAAGAATTGCTCTTTAATATTGTCAAAAACTAATTACAAAATGATAATGAACCTCTTCCAACATCTTCGCAACTAAAAGAAACCTAAAAAGAATTTATACAGATAATAAAATTCTTTTTCTAAGTAAACAAGGAAATATCCAAATCTGGTGCCGACACTTTATACAACTCCTCATACGACCCATAACAGGATTATATGGGTCGTGCATTGTATGGTACATCCTTTGGCTTCTGCATAATTTGCTAAGAGTTGTCCTCTGGCACGACTCGAAACATGATCCCACGAGTCGTACAATCAAGTTGTGGTATGGTACTAAGAACTCTGGCATCTTCTGAAGATTTCTATGAATGTCTTGGTATGCCTCGTACCTTTCTCCTACCACTCGTAACAACTTGTGGTAACATGAGATCTTCCAAGTCCCAAAATCACTGAAGTTCTCCACAACTCCTGGTACGGGTCATAGGTAGATGCTACGATCCGTAATTGCTACCCATATGGGGAGACTTCCACTGTGCAAATTTCTTTGAAGTATTTTACGACTCAAGTTACAACTCGTACCAAGATGGTAAGGCTCGTACTAAGAGTCGTACATTGCCTTTGCCTTGTACCAATCTTCTGGGCTTTTCCACGATTCACAGTACGGCTTGTACAATCTTGGTATGACTCGTATTGAGATTAGTACTTGACCTTTTTTCTACACTTTTCTGCATCTTCTGCACATTTTCACTCCAACACCTATTTTCCTTGAAAACAAAGAAAAGCACCTCATATCCATATAAACACCCCTAAGTCCATGCTATTTTTCCAGTTTTAGGCGTCGAAAGTGCTGTAAACACACAACACATCAACACCCTCAACTTAAGACTTTTGCGTGTCCTCAGGAAAAGAAAACAAAAAACAAAAAACAACACTTGACTAGAAAATAAACCTAGGATACTACAACCAACACCAATCAAAACTTGCACTATGAACACAAAAAAGTTTTGACCCTTCTCCATGTAAACCAAATCAGCTATGCACATCAACTGACCACAAACCATAATAAACAATGGTCAAGATATGTCATTTAGCTATTAGTAGAGAATCAAGTTATTACCAATGCTTTTCACATAGACAACTAGCTAAATAAAACACAAACCATGTACCCTCACAGAAAATGAAGTCCCCAACTCATAGATATATGAAAATATGAAACTTGGGACTAAACAAGTAAGACTCTCACTCTCACAAGGAAGTTCCAAATACTACACATCGGATACCATAGGCTTGCTCTTATTTTCTCTACTTTGGCTTTTTGGGCAGTCAGGGTAGGATCACTATCGGAATTTATTCGGCTTGTAATGTAGGCTTTGGGCTAGGTATGGTAAATATGAGATTATAATGACTAAACCCTCCTTGGCAGTACATATATATAGTTCCACTTTACACCTTTTTACCCTATTTTACACTTTTTCAACTTTTTCTTCCCTTTTCTCCACTTTTATGCAATGTATAGGTGTGGTGTGTTTTCAACTTTTTTATTCATTTTTTTCTTGTATTTTCTTTTCAATTCTTCCTTTTCAACTCTTTTTTGTCACATCACACCTCATTTTTAATCCTTTTTCCTTTGTTTCCCTTTTTCACCTCCCCACGATCTATGCACTCCTACTCTAGCTACCCTCAACTTAGGCATTTAGCCTGGGTTGAGGTTCATAATGTCCAAAGAGGGACCAAGGCCAAAACAGGTTCATTATAAAAAATGGGTAAGGTTAATCAATTAATCAAAGAAAAATGGCCTATTTAAGGCTCAAAATCGGGATCAAGGGACTCGTTTAATTTTGGTAGGGCTATTTAAGCTAAAATGGGCTAAATAAAAATGGCCTATGATCCTTTCCTAACCAACCATCCTAAAACATATCTAAAGACCAACCGGGCAAGTTCTAGATCCTCTACGCAGTATTGATCCTTACTCATGGTACGTGTTTTGCATTTATTCTACCTATCTGGTTCATACATAGATAACTATAACTACTCATGTTAATCCACTAAATGACACAAAAAGATCTACAGAAATCATGCTTTGCAATCAACAAGTGCACAACTAAAATCCAAAAAAATTCTAAATAGGGTCATTTTTTTCAAAACATCAAAACTAGTGCATTTTATTGGCTAAGTAATTCCTAAGCTACTTTCTAATTAAACAAAACATCCTAAACATGCTGGTTCTACTAGATAGCAACCCGAAAAAGAACCTCGGTAAGAAAAACCCTCGGATGAATAAAGAAAATTTTCAAAAAATACAAGTACACCCCACTTTTGAAAAGCATGCTTCATCCCTAAAGCATAGAATATTAAAAGAAAATGGCAAGAGACATATCTGTGGCACACTAAAGCTCCTATCATCCCGCAGAGGTGGTACCTCTACTTCATTCATGGAGCTAGTGATGGATGACGCACTCAATGGTACATCTACGGGGGAAATGATCACCCCCCAGCAGTAGTGATCGCCTCTGCAACCTCAGTAACAACTGGGTCTGAATGTGGCTCACCCGAAGGATCCTTGCCACCTGCAAGCTCAATATGGGCAATGGTGGAGCTACTTGCTCCTTTATCTCTCTCAAGCAGCTCCGACCAATGCTCGTCATGAATCTGCTAACTCTCCACTCTTGTCCACTTGTGTTATTTCTTCTCCTCTTTTTCTTTTTAAGGGTCTCATCTCCAACATCCTCCAAAACCCTCTTCTTCCCTTTTCCCCCCTCTACTCCAGTTGGCTCCAAATATGCCGGAAAGTCAAGCTCATCATCAATCTCAATATTGAAGCCAGGAAGAGTGGGGGCTGCTAGAATTGTCGACTGTCGAGATGATAGCTCGGTCACTTGGCCGAAGAGCCCCAACTCCTCATGGAGACTACCTATGTAAGTCTACTCTTCCATGCACTCATCGAAGCGGTGCTCAAAGATATCAAGTCAAGCATGCAAGACCTGTGCGCCGCCTCAATCTCAGTCTTCACCCAAGGCTTCACATTCTCCATCATAGACTGCACCTTTCTCTCGGTCACAGTCATTCTCTTCGCCATCTTTTGCAGAAAATCATGAGGCACTAGCATATATCCTATTGCGTTCTGGCTTGGAAGGCCCATAAGTGGTGCAACAGAGGTATTGGGAGATGCCTCTGAATGACCGATCTCTATAGCTGGTGACCTATCCTACTCCTGTGAAGTGGGGACATTAACCTGCTCATCCTCAGCTGTCCGTGGTACCAGGACTGCAGTAGGAAGTCTCACTCGGCTCACTAGGTCAATTTCATCCTGGATCAACCATATGTCTGCTGTCCTCTACCCTCCAATCAATTGCTCTTCATCAAAATTCACCTTAATACCTGCCTCCATACATAATCTGAACACGAGACTTGGGAATGGGATAGTAGCGCTCAATCCCATAGCCCAATCTCGAATCTCCTCTGTAATAACCCTCGAAATGTTGATGGCGTATTGTGACACGATACATGCCACCAATGCTTCTTTGTCTGCACTGAGGGTGTTTTCATTTACCGTCATGCCAACCTGTGGTGAACTTGCATCCAGCAAGCCTTCTCTATGAAACTCAGTGAATTTTTAGTGACCTGCTTTCCACTAGTCACCCATTTTGCATCCTCCTTATCCTTAGCAATGACCCCACACAGCCACTTTATCTGATTCTTCCTCTCCTCATAACCTATCTGCTTAATCTTCTTCACGGCTTCCACCGGGTAGTCAAACTCAAGTGTAGTATATAGTGGTATGAACTGGGCCCACATAATACCTGAGAGATAGTACGCTCGGATATGTACAGTGCGGCCTCGCACCATTACACTCTCCAACTTTGGCTGATATTTCAACTTCTGCATTCTTTGCTTTCTGCTCCATTATAGCCAAATAATTAGCATAAAACTCCCAGACTATCTCTAAAGTGCATTGATCTAAGGTTCTATCCATCCACTCGAATCCATATCCTGGTGGAGCATAGTGGTCCTACAATCCTTGACCAAATAGCCTGCCATTCCATGAACAAACCTAGTCACCCGCACCCTCTGATCAACCACTAACTCTGGGGCGTACTTTGATAGGTGTGTGAACTCAAGGGCATACTCTTTCACCATCATTTTCCCTTTCTTAAGATTCACGAACTCGGCTGCCTTTAGCTCCCTCATCTCACGAGGGAAGAACCGATCTAGGAACGCAATATGGAACTCCTCCCAAGTGACAGGGCCTGCTCCAGCGGCCCTACTATCCTTCCATTGTCGAAACCAGAAGTGTGCGACCCCTTTCAAATGATATGAGGCCAACTCAGCATACTCAAATCCATTCACCCCTATGACTTGGGTGATTTTCACAATCTCATCAATAAACTCATGCGGGTCCTTATCTACTTTTGACACAAGGAACTCTGGCGGGTTCATTCTCAAGAAATCTCTGACTCGAGATGCTGCCGCATTTCCATTTTGTGGAACATGCGCCACTACCTCTTGGTTGACCTGAGTGGTCAAGGCCTGCGCTAGCATCTGAATAGTTGCTTAAAACTCAGCATGGGCAACTGGCTCCAGTTCATGATGCTCCTGGACTGGTGGGGCTTGCTGGTGCCCGTCTCCATCGCCATCTCGTGGCAGTTTCCATTCACATTCCTTATACTTTTCACTCTACGGGGATCCATGATTCTACAATCGCAAATATCATGAATTAGAAGGATAGGGAGACATTTCATCGCACGACATAGATCATGAAAGAAGGGAACATTTCCTAAACATCTCGTAGCCTCTTTGTCGTAAGTGTGGCGCGCTTCACACCCATGAAAAAATACTCTACTTAAGGTGGCTTTCAGAAACCCTAGGACACTTCAAACCTATTGCTTTGATACCAAGTTTGTCATGACCCGAATGTAGGCCCGGATTGAGACACGGTACAAGGAGCCCCGAGAGACCCCAAGTCGACCCATAGCATGAACATTCATCTAACTCAATCAATAAAACTGAAGAATTAATCATGATAATCTCAATATAAGTCTGAAATAAGCATAACATCAGAAATACACGAATCTTAAGCTGAATACATTCTATTGTCTGAAAAGCCTCTAAGTCTGGGAGTCGATAGGAGAAGACCCCCAACTAACTCTCTAATACTGAAACTAAGTGTACATCAATATCTGAAAGAAATGGTCCTCGGGAGATGAGGACTCACTACTAAGTTGGGTGCTAACTCTGGAACTGGCTACTGACGGGGCTGAGACTGAGTGTCGGGGCCTATATGATGAAATGATACAACATAGAGTATGCGGTCAGTACGTGGAATGTACCGAGTATGCAAAGTAAGTAAAACATCTTAAATAAGTAAAATCATTTAAAATATGCATAATGTATAATGTAAACAACATAAGAATCAGAGTAGGGCTTGCATGCTATCTTTCTGAAAGCATGATTTCAAAATAACATTACAACATAACTGAATCGATTGACCCAAAGCTGAAATCTGATAGTCATAAATAAAGCTAAACATTGGGTCAAACCTAATTTAGAACATATATAAATATATATACAACATGAGTGATAAACATGCATAATTGAAATTATGAGGAACAATGGGAGACTCGTCTTTCAACCGACATACCATGATAGAGCTTACATGGTCCCAACCATCACACTCAAGTGGGTAGAGCCGTCGAAATCCATTCAAGGGCTAAGGATGATACCATGATATATATATCAAGATCGTGGCCCAATCAGGGAAGGGGATAGCTCACATAGGAGGTCCCAATATAATCTGATCATACCTATATTGGCGCGTAGTTCTGAGGCATAGGGTTGACTGACCCATAGCCTATTTGGTGCTAGATACTACTCCCAAAAACATGCATATGGTCTCCATCATTTTTCAACAAAACTGACCATCGTCTATTGACAAAGCTGAATAATCATGAATACATAAATCTGAATAATACATGAGGAGCCTTGGCTCAAACCATACCACAAACTGAACATAAATGGGAGTTTTCGCTCCAAAACCATATGGTAAGCTAAATTCGTAAAATCATAATCATACTTGAACATATAGGTATTTCCCGATACTTTAACATGCTTGGATATTAACTTGATTCACTTTGAAAACATGAAAATAACATGGGTAGATTGGAAACATGCTTTTTTCATCAAAGTCCATCATACATGGAAATACTTCTTAAATCTCATCTTCTTAGAATCTTTCATGAATGGGAATCATAATTTGGAAAACTAGTAAACATGATTAGTAATTGAAAACATGACAAAACTTGCCCATTAATCGTAGTTTATCAATTAAAACATACTTAGATCATACCCATGACATAGATTTAGGAATTTCATACATTGGGTTAAAACCCCATCGAATCAACGCGTAGATTTTTATGAATTAGAGAGGGATTGGGCATGGGTTTGAACAAAGTCAGCCATTCATAACCCTACATACCTGATATAGACCGATTCTTACACTTCCATGAATGCCCAAGATGAATTTGAGAAGAATTGGAAGGGCTTAAACTTGATCACCCCTCTAACTTCCTAACTTTGCATGCATGGGTTTAGAATAGGCTAGAATGACTTAACCTATATTAATACACCCTGAAAATAGCTTAAAATGACGTAATTTAGGCCTTAGGATCATAGGATTTACGGAAAAGCCCTTACTAAATTCGCAGGAAATTACTAACTGCCAGTCCCCAGGAGGGACTGGACAACTTGTTACCCAAGGCCACGACTCGTGGTATCAGTCGTTGAGTGCACTTCCTGACTGTTCTTCTGGGGCTCATCACTGGGGACCTCACGATTCGTTATCGGTGACCATGAGTCATGGTCACCCCACGTCACATGCACTACCTGAGATTTTGATTTGATTCATCATGATCCTCACGACCCTTTCCACGAATCGTGGTGACTGACCACGACTCGTGGGGTCCTTTCGTAGGGTACAATGCCATTTTTCTTCACCTTCTCAAAATCATTGCCCATGACTAACTCAACGAGTCGTGGGGCCTGACCACTACTCATGGTCATGTAGATGGGGACCTTAAGTCCCAAAAATCCAACTCACTCCTTGATCCTCATCATGAGTCATCTCACGACTCATGGTCTACCCCACGGGTCATTAGAATGACTCATTTTGTGACCTAATGCCTGATTTCCAGTTTTTCTCCGTTTCACTTCCGGGTCTAGTCTTTGGGATTCCGGGGCATTACAATATCTCCCTATTGGGAACACTTGTCCTCGAATGTTGGAAAACATACAAAAGAGCAGAGAAATGAAATCATCATATTCAAATACTAATCATTTAAGCTAAAAACTGACAGAATGACCAACTTCGATTCAAACTACATAGCTGAACTGAATTCATGAATCATACACACATCCACATACATGAAAGCAACTTGGGCACATGAACTAAAATTAAAAACTAAATAGAGTTTTAGGAAAAAACTAATACCTCAAGCTGGAAATGAGCCAGTAGTGAATAAATACGGGTATCTAGCCATCATGTATACTTTGGCTTCCCACGTAGCTCCTTCAACATGCTGATTCCTCCATAAAACCTTGACTGAAGCTACTTCCTTGTTCCTTAGCCTTCGAATCTGATTATCCAATATTTCCACTGGAACCTCTTCATAACTAAGGCTATCTTTCACACCGACACTGTCCACCGGGACAACTAAAGCTGGATCATCCAAAAATTTCTTCAAGAAAGATACATGGAATACAGGATGCACATAAGCTAATTCTGAGGGCAACTCAAATTCATATGCCACTTTGCCAACCCGTTTCACAATTCGGTAGGGGCCAACATAACGAAGGTTGAGTTTTCCTTTCTTTCCAAACCGCATCACTCCCTTCATGGAGACACCTTCAGAAACACTTAATCATCCACTTCAAAATCGAGTTCTCTCCTTCTCTCATCAGCATAGGACTTTTGGTGGATTTGAGCTATTTTCAACCTGTCCCCTATGAGTTTAACCTTTTTCATAGCCTCGTGGAATGACTCTGGTCCTATCATCGCAACTTCACCAACATCGAACCAACCAATAGGTGATCTACATCTCCGCCTATAGAGAGCCTCAAAGGGAGCCATCTGAATGTTGGAATGGTAGCTGTTATTATATGCGAACTTGATAAGAGGAAAATGATCATCCCAACGACCTTTGAAGTCAATCACACATGCTCTCAACATGTCTTCGAGAGTCTTAATTGTCCACTCCGCTTGACCATCCATTTTCGGGTGAAACGTTGTGCTGAGCTTAACATGAGTACTAAGTGCTTTTTGAAACGACCTTCAAAATTGAGAGGTAAATTAGGTACCTCTGTCTGATATGATGGACAAAGGCACTCCATGCAACCGAACTAGCTCTTAGATGTATAGTCTGGCATAATCCTCTGCCAAATCTGTCATTTTGACCGATAGAAAATGAGCGGCTTTGGTCAACCTGTCTACAGCAACCCAAATGGAGTCATATTGTTGTCGAGTGCGAGGAAACCTTGTGATGAAGTACATATTGATTTCTTCCCACTTCCAAGTAGGAATACTGATATCCTGAAGCACACCTCCCGGTCCCTAATGCTCCACCTTTACTTGCCCACAGTTTGGGCACTTAGCTACAAATTCTACAATGTCCTTCATGTCATTCCACCAATAGACTTCCCGTAAGTCACGGTACATCTTGGTGGCACCTGGATGGATTGAATATCTGGATTCGTAATCCTCGTGCAACATCCAACTCCTCAAATCATCAACATCTAGAACATATAAGCGACCCTAGTACCGAAGCAAACCATCTCCCCCTTTGGAGAAGACCTACACCTTCTGATTATGAATGGCCTCCTTTAACTTTACCAAAACAAGGTCTTCGTCTTGCCTAGTTGTTACATCAGTTGCCAAGGACGATTCTGATCCGTTCTGAACAATAACACCCCAATCGGTCGAGTCAACCAACAAAACCCCCAACCTTGCAAGTCGATGCACATCTTTCACCAGCTCCTTCCTTTGCTCATCCACATGGGACACACTCTTCATTGAGAGTCTACTAAGTGCTTCTGCTACTACATTAGCCTTTCCTAGATAATAAAGAACACTCATATCATAGTCCTTGAGTAGCTCTAATCAACTCCTTTGTTGAAGATTGAGATCCTTTTGAGTAAACACATATTGTAGACTCTTATGGTTCGTAAACACATCCACGTGAAACTCCTACAAATAATGTCGCGATATCTTCAAGGTGAATACCACCGCGGCGAATTCAAGATCATGGGTCGGGTGATTTTTCTCATGGACTTTCAGCTGTCTGGAGGCATATGCTATAACCTTTCCGTGCTGCGTCAATATAGACCCAAGTGCGATCCATGAAACATCACAATAAACCAAAAACCCATTGGTACCCTCCGGTAGAGTTGACACGGGTGATAAAGTGAGTCGAGTCTTCAACTCCTGAAAGCTCCTCTAACAAGCCTCCGACTATTGGAATTTCACCTTCTTTTTGGTCAATTTGGTCAAGGGTGCTACAATGGATGAGAAACCTTCAAAAAATCTCTAATAGTAGCCAGCTAAACCCAAAAAGCTCCAGATATCTGAAGGGTTCATCGGTCTAGGCCAATTTTTCACCGCTTCTATTTTTTGAGAGTCCACCTCTATGCCCTCACTTGATACCACATGGCCCAAAAACGCCACTAAATTCAACCAAAACTCGCACTTGCTGAATTTAGCATACAACTAGTGATCCCTGAGAGTTTGTAGCAGCACCCTCAAATAAGCGGCATGCTTCTCCTTACTCCGCGAGTATATCAAGATGTCATCAAACACAATCACTAACGTATCTAGATATGGCTTGAACACCCTGTTCATCAAGTTCATAAAAGTTGCAGGAGCATTTGATAGTCCAAAAGACATAACTACAAACTCATAATGACCATACCGCATCCTGAAGGCTGTCTTCAGGATGTCGCCCTCTTGAACTCTGAGTTGATGGTACCCGGATCTTAGATCTATCTTTGAAAAACACTTGGCACCCTGAAGCTGGTCAAACAAATCATCAATCTTGGGTAGAGGATACCTGTTCTTGACGGTGACCTTATTCAATTGCCGATAATCAATACACATACAAAGCGAACCATCCTTCTTTCGGACAAAAAGAATTGGTTCACCCCACGGGGACTTTCTTGGTCTAATGAAACCCTTATCTAATAGGTCCTTCAAATGCTCCTTCAACTCTTTTATCTCAGTTGAAGCCATTTTATAAGGAGGATTAGATATAGGTTGCGTGTCGGGAAGGAGGTCAATGCCAAATCAATCTCCCGCTCCGGAGAGATTCCCAGTAGATCATCTGGGAAGACTTCTAGATATTCACATACTACTGGGACTGACTGGATAGTTAGGATCTCGGACATCGTATCCTTAACCCTAACTAGATGGTACACACAACCCTTAGAAATCATCTTTTTGGCCTTAAGGTAGGAAATGAAATGACCTACAGGAACAACTGAACTATCCTTCCACTCTAAGACTGGCTCACCCAGAAATCTGAACTTTGCTGCCCGAGTCCTATAGTTAACTTAGCATAACATGAAAATAGCCAATCCATGTCGAGGATAACATCGAAATCGGTCATGACTAACTCTACTAGATCTGTTGAGGTGACTTTCAGAAGGACTGTGACCGGGCAACCTCTATACACCTGTCTAGCTACGACTGATTCATCCACTGGAGTAGAGACTGAGAAGGTTTCTAACAAGATTTCGGGACTGACTCTAAAATTACTAGCCACGTAAGGTGTCATAGTAGACAAGGTAGCCCCCGAACCTAACAAAACATATACATCAAGATGGAAAATTCGTAACATACCGGTGACTACATCCAGGGAGACCTCCTACTCCTGGTGGGATGCTAATGCATAGAATCTGTTCTGGCACTGACTGCCACCTGTGTGAGTAGATGCCCCCTGCTGTGCTGATGCGTGCGGGTGGGGCCGCTGATGTGGAAGCTGGGCCTCGATCCCCATCATGGTCGTATCTCGCGACTGGGCAATCTCTGAGCATATGTTCGGGCTTCACACACCCGAAATAGGCACACCGTACCTGCCAAGCACTGGCCCGTGTGTCCTCGACCACACCTACCACAAACTAGAATGCTAGAATCTGTGGGCTTGCCACTCTAACCCCTAAAGAGCCTGATGCTCGCCCTCTCAGGTCATGCCTAGATCTGGATGACACACTCAACGTTGAAGACGTAGGGGCTGAAGATCTCTGGGAAGTCTGCTGTCGGTGACCACCACCCAACCACGGTTGAGACGATTTGTAGCTATCGGTTTTGGCTCTCATGGCCTCTCTCTCCCTCATATGCGCTGCCTCCATCTGCTGGGCGTACAAGACTATCCGAGGGAAATCCATATCCTGGTGGAGCATAGCAGTCTTGCGATCCTTGTCCAAATAGCCCGCAACCCCATGAACAAACCTACTCACCCGCGCCCTCCGATCGACCACTAACTAATCTTGGGCAGATTTATATGCCCAAGTGATACTCAAACGTATCATTTTCGCCTTGTTTATCTTGCAATGTGTATACATTTTCATGTAATTGGTAATAAAAAGTGAATTTATACTAACCAACATGATTAGCATTTTTTTTGTAGGTAAAATGTGATTGTGAGGAGCTAAAATGCATACTGGAACAATATCGGAGTTGGACTTGGATTCGAGCACGAAAAAGGCAGTAGACTGCACCAATTAAAGGGGCTCCGCGATGGAGCCGTGTCACGCTACCATCACGGAGGCACTCTGCCTGGAGGGTGAAATATTAGTCAAATTCCAGTGGAGCCTCGCGACAGCTCCGTGGCACGGAGGCAAGCCTCCGCGTTCCATTCCATGCCACGTTGAAGCTTTATTCCCAGACCCCAAATTTCCAGAGGGGGGTCCGCGTCCACGCCGTGTCACGGATGCAGTGCTCCGCGATGCACTCCGTGACACGTTGCTTGTTATTCCGGGAAAAATTCTCACTAGTATAAATAGAACACTTACGCTTATTTTTAAAAAAGGCAGACTTGGTGGAGCAAGGACGTGGGTTACAGGGAGTTGAGGGACGAAAAAGCTCAGGGTTTTTCTCTCCTTCTTTCTTCTTTCAATCATTTTTTTGTATGATTAACACTTGTTTTAGGATGATTAATCCACAAATGAGTGGCTAATTCCCTTCCTTGCTGAGGTTATGAACATTTGTGATGAATTTTGATTATTAATTATATGGTTTTTCATGTTCTTCTTCCATGTTGTTCTATTAATTCTTGTTTCTACTGCATTGGTGTGTGGCCGACATTAATGTATATCTAAAAAGTCCGATTTCACTCGAGAGAGCATGAAATTGGAAAGTTGTGAATTAATAGGGTATTGTTCTTAACTTGATTTGGGAAAATTGGGTTTTGATGTGCTTTCCAGATAGAAATATACTTGAAAGCCGTATTAATCAATTTAGGAACCGGAATTGTATTGCTAGGTCATGAATTGCATTTGATCATAGAAATGTAGACGGATGGTTTATGATTCTTAAGTGAGATTAAATACGAGAGTTTTAATCTCTTGGCTAATGTTCTTGGCTAGCAATTGGAAGAGAAAGATTAACCAATTTATGATCATAATCAAGTTCATTACATGTTCTTAACCTTGGCATGCTCATAACCATAGTTTAAATTCAAAGTAGATAATTGTTAGTAGTTTTAGTACATAATTTATAAAACAAACTTTTCAATTGGTGGTTACGTTGTTGTTAGCATCTTTAGAAGTGAGATAGAATATAGTATACTTAAGCAATTTTTACTTATCCAGAGTCTCCTTGGATCGATACTTGGCTTACTTAAGCCACTTACTACTTGTTTGACCATGTGCACTTGCGTGTCGGTTTTTAACACCCAACAAACGCACCGGACAAGTTTTTGGCGCCGTTGCCGGGGAGACTAGGCAATTGGTGAAATTGTATTAAGTGTAAATTTACTGTATTTTTATTTTATTTTCTTAAGTGTTGACAACTTGGTCTTAGCCTGTATTTTGCAGACTTGATTTCTGTGAACACTGGCAAGAGACAAAGAGCTGGTGGAATCTTATATAGAGCCTGAACGTATATTTTATAGTAAACGCAGAGAAGCTCTACAAAAGAAGCTGCAGTTGCTCAGACAGACTATTATGGAGCAACAAAATCCATCGGTTGTTAGGGCAGTGTTAGTGCCCGAAGAAGCAGCAGCAAGGCCGGTTCGCGAGGTGGCAATCCCACATGCCAACAATGTAACATCCAGTATCCGCAAACCAGAGCCTGGAGGGAGATTTGAACTCAAGCAAAATATGGTGCAACTGTTGCACACAAGTGGGCAATTTACCGGTCTCCCTCATGAAGACCCACAACAACATCTCCAAAACTTTTTGGAGATAAGTGACACTTATATACCCGCTGGAGTGTCACCTGATTATGTTCGGCTCACATTATTTCCGTTCTCATTACTTGGTGAAGCCAAGAGGTGGTTAAAAGCTGAGCCACCAAATTCTATTTCAACATGGGATGATCTTGCACGAAAGTTCTTGATAAGATTTTTTCCCTCTGGAAAAACAGCCAGACTTAGAAGTCAAATTCTAAGTTTCAAACAGAGGGTGGGAGAAAATTTGTATCAAGCCTGGGAAAGATTTAAATCCATGTTGCGGGACTGTCCTCATCATCATCAGTCCAATGAGGTGTTGGTACACACATTTATTGAGGGTTTGGAACCCCATACTAAAATTTTGCTAGATTCAGCAGCTGGAGGGCAAGCGCTGGAAAAGACTTATGAGGAGCTGTACACTTTGCTAAACCGGATTTCACAGGGCAATCCAGAATGGAATGCTGATTCATCACGAGGTGGAGCAAGGAAAGCAGCAAGAGTGCTTGAAGTGGATGGATTTACAGCTATCGCTGCACAGATAGCTGCCTTGCAGAATCAGTTGAACAACCACTTCAGCAACATGAATTTGAACCAGCCTTCAGCTTCAGTCAATGCGGTCCAGCAAATGTGGTGTGAAGTGTGTGGTAGCAGTGAGCACTCAGCTGAGTGCTGTGGAGCAAATCCTGATTCTGTTAACTTTGTGGGCAATGCACAAAGAAATCAGCAGCAGTATGGTAGTGGCTACAACTCAAATTGGAGGAACCATCCAAATTTTTCATGGGGTAGCAACAACCAACAAGGCCAAAGTTCGGGTCAGGGTATGCAAAGAAATCAAGGAGGGCAACAGAACTACCAATCTCAATTCAGAAATCATAATGCCCCTCCTCCACCACCATCACCCAGTATTGAGGAGATGTTCAAGACCATGATCGCTAATCAAGCGCAATTGCAGGCTGACTATGTTAAATTGGCAGCCGAAGTGAAAAATAATCAATTAGCGACCAAGGCTCTTGAGTATCAATTTGGGCAATTTGTTAGTGCCCAAAACACAAGGCCCAGAGGAGGACTGCCTAGCGACATGGATCCTAATCCGAAGCAGGTAAATGCAGTGACCACAAGGAGTGGTTTGCAGCTGAAGGAGGTGGAACCAGAGAGACCACCTCAAAAGTCAGGGGCAGCAGAAGTTGAGGGGGAGCAAAGTGCAGAAAGGGGGAAGACCAAAGAAGCTGAAACAGAAAGACCTCCACCCCCATTCCCTCAACGACTCAAGAAACACAAGGAGGAGGCGTGTTTCAAAAAATTCATGGAGGTGCTTAAACAAGTACATGTTAATTTACCTCTTGTTGATGTCTTGCAGGGAGTGCCTAAATATGCCAAATACATTAAAGACATCGTGGCCAACAAAAGTCGTTTGACTGAGTATGCCACGGTAGCTTTGACGGAGGAGTGCACTTCCCGGATCCAAAATAGACTGCCCATGAAGCTAAAAGACCCTGGAAGTTTTACTATCCAGCTTACTATTGGGCAGAGTATCCGAGCTCGTGGATTGTGTGACCTGGGAGCGAGCATAAATCTGATGCCGTCTTCGGTATTCAGAAAGTTGGGTCTAGGGAGTCCTAGACCTTCTACCGTAATCTTGCAGTTGGCGGACCAATCCTTAGCTAGGCCGGATGGCATTGTTGAGGATGTTCTAGTGCAAGTGGGCTCCCTAATTTTCCCGGTAGATTTTATTGTTCTGGATTTTGAACCAGACGCGGAAGTCCCATTTATTTTGGGACGACCCTTCTTGGCAACCAGGAAAGCATTAATCAACGTAGCTGCGGGTCAACTTACAATGCGAGCACATGACAAGGTAGAGGTGTTAGATGTGTACAAGGCACCCAAGCTCCCGATGATGAATGAAGAACTCTCGGTGATCAATGTAATTGATCATGGGAATGCTAAACAAATGGATGATTCCCGAGAGTTGATGGGAAGACCACCGGAGAGGTGTAAGCACTACTGGGGGGAGGACAATGATCGTGAGAAATCGTCCATCACCCTAGCGGACAATTGAGCATAAAGGACATCGAGCCGCGACGGTAAACCAGGCGCTGCACGGGAGGCAACCCGTGAAAAAAAATTTTCTTTTCATTTTGTAAAGTGTAAATAGATTTTATTTTATTTTTCTTTTTCTTGATTTAGTACAAAATTTTTGCGTTTTAGTTAGTATTATTTTTTTTTAGTTAGGTGAAACCTATTAATCTAACCAATTTTGTTTAGTGAGATGATTTTCAGGTCAAACGGAGAAAAATGTGCACGGAATCGTGAAGGAAAAGGCAAGGTATGAAAAATTTTAAAAAAAATGTTGAAGACAGTGAGCTGGGGCGATAGCTCCGTGTCACGGAGGAGGACCTCCGCGTTACCCTCCGTGACACGTTGAGGTTTAATCTGGAATTTTCAAAAATTCCAGTAAGCTGTCGCGATGGCTCCGTGTCACGGAGGCAGTGCACCGCGATGCACTCCGTGACACGTTGCCATATAAATTGTGACGGGTCACACCGGGTTGCCGGGTGACCCGTGTGTTTTCTTCATTTTAAACCCCCGATTTTGCCCCTTTTTCCCTCATTTTTACACTTCTCCGCGACCAAACACCCAAAATTCCCTTGCCCATCAACGTGCCACGGTATAAAGCAAAGAATTATCAAGTTTTCTTCGGTTATTCAACTACGAGGTATGTTTTCCGATTATCTCTCAAGTTTTTGTCGATTTTATTCGAATTTAAGCATGGGAGGTGAACTAAATCACCCCAAGTCGAAATTTAGCATGAAATTGAGTTATTCCTTGATTGATAAATGTTCGGAATGTTGTAATGAGCGTTTGAACTTGTCGATTGCGTGAATGATTCGAATTTGATTGCGAAATTCAATTCTAGGGCTTGGTTGTTGGAATCGAAATGGGTAACTTGTTAAATTTGTGAATTATATGTCGGGTTGTATGTATTGAATGAGATAAGTCGTTGTAGAATATTGTTTGAATGTTAATAGACGACGAATTCTCGGGTTTTTGGGAAAATGCTGAAAATTGTTCAAATTGGGTTGATTATATAGGTTCGTGTGTATATAGAATTTTTTTTGTTGTTTTTGTTTTGTTGTTTTTCTTTGCTAAGTGCGATGGTTGAATTTCTAGCGATGGTAGTGATTGGGATTAGCTGTATGAAGTCTGAGTAGTACACTAAAGTTATACCGTCGAATTTTTCTTTGCGAACGCACTAAGCAGGAATTGTATTGTTGTTAGTTTTTGGTGTAAATAAAGTTATTCTTGCCGTAGTATCGTAACCGTAGCTAAGGACTAAGTGTGGGGTAAACTTGGTTAACCCGACCTTAGCCGAAGTTAATATTCATTTAGCTTGTTTATTTGTGTTGACAGGTAAAATAACAAGTAGGCAGGATAAGGGTAAAGGTGCATCAACTTCAGGCACCGGGAGAAAAAGACTTAGGTTGGGCACAGCAGTCCCAGCTGCACCACCAGTTCCGCGCGGCCAGCGCCGCCAATACAGAACTAGGTGGGTAACTGATGAGGGGAAGAAGTGGTACACCAAACACAAGGAGAATAAATACTTCCCCGAGGAGCATATTGCACGGGAACCACTAGCACAGGAGTTCCCCCGTATAGTGCAAAGGATCGAGGCAGATGGGATCAGCTTCATATTTTAGGAGCCCAAGGAATGCAACCTACATCTAGTCCGGGAGTTTTATGCTAATTGGAACCCGGCAATCAGAAGCCACACAATCAAGATCAGAGGGCAGATAGTCACTCTGGAACCCCAGCAATTAAATGCCATCATCGGAGCGCGGGACACAGATGCCCACGTTCTCCGCCAGCTGAACATCACCCCACCATATGCCGATATCAGACGCACATTGTGTGGGGCTCGATCCACAGCCAGATGGAGCAGACATAAGGAGAGGGGTTACCACCAGACTCTGCCGTATTCTCAAATGAACAGGGATTTGGGGGTAGGGGTGCGGAAGTAAGAGTTGAGAGAGAATATGTGGGATTGCGGATGAGGATATTAATTTTTCCTATGTCTTTATAGGTGTTCGGCATGCTCTTGTAATTATATAATAGTTTCCTTTTTCTTTTTTAGATTCTATTTCTGCGATTGTACAGTAATTTAATCTTTCTTTCCTAAATTTTATTTCATTTGTTATTTCTTCTATTTCTTTTAATAATTGTTGTTTGTATTTTTCGTTGTTATTTATGTTAATTTTTTCTTCTCCAAACATTTTATATATTTATATTCTGTTTCTGAGATTAGATCTATTAGGTGTTCGAGTCTATTTTTATTTGTTTTATTTAAGCTTAGCTGTTTATATTCGGGATATAGTGCTTTTAGCTGATTTTTTAATTTTTTAGCTTTTTTCTGAATATGTCCTTTTCTTGGCTTCTGTAATTCTTTATTCATTAATCCTGTGTAAACATTTTATTATAATATTCAATTTTTAATGGTTCTAATTTCTGTAACTCCTTTATACATTCGAATGCATATTCTAAGTATTCCAGATTACTATTTTTCATATATTCCCTTATATTATCTTCCAATAGAAGCTTTGTTAGCCTTATACTTTCCATAGTAGATAACCAAAATTCCATATATTCATAGTTTATCATTTTTAATCTAAGTTTTTATCTAATTTTCTAATTTCTTCTATAGTCATTTCCGTCCAATCTTGGTTAATTAACTTCATAGTTTCTTCTAATTCTATTATCTCTTCTATTATCTGAAACAATAATTTCATTATACATAAGACAAGTAACTCATATCTATGATTTCTATGTGATAGGTTTGAACTCATTTTATGAATTTTTCTAAACATGGTATTCCTTTTAATCTCCTTAGGCATTATTTAAGATTATCTAATTCTTATATCGTTATTCTGAAATTATCCTTTTGGGTCATTACTATGCATTTTCAGTTATGATTAGTTACCCTAACAATGACTTCAACTCTGTGTACTCCCCTAAAACGGCTCACCTGGCCTAACCGGTTTCCACGTTAGGATGTCTTAGTCTGGGCTTACTTATTCATAACTTACTAAACACGTACATAGCAAACTTAATCAGGCATCCATAAAAACGATATAACAAGAAGATATTAATAAATAATACTTAGCAGATTATCAGGAATACAGCAGTTTAGTTATTCATAATGATGAATAAACATACCTCAGTTTGTAACTTTGCATCATTGCTAGATTTTTCCATTGGATTATATTTTTAAAGTAGGTTGTTTTTATTTTTGATCTTATAGCTCTGATACCAATTTGGGGGTAGGGGTGCGGAAGTAAGAGTTGAGAGAGAATATGTGGGATTGCGGATGAGGATGCCTTTGGCTTCCGTCTGAGTTTCTATTTATAGACAAAATTTACAATCGACTTTTTACAATTGGCTCTTCCTGTTCATGAATGACCCCTACTATTCATGGATAGTTGGCCGACACCTTTACTATTTACTTTGCGACTTTTCTGCTAAAGTAGCCGCCCTCTACTGTACACTTTAAGACTTTCTATACAAAAACAAAAAACTTTTGTCTGTCCATTATTTTGGACGACTCTTTACATAACAAAACAAAAAACTTTTAAAAACATATCTACTGCTTTTTTTATCTGATCTTCTGGTATGTCATTTTCTTCTATCTAAGCCGCTGCTTTTTCTTTTTTCGTTCTTATCTCATTCCAGCTGTACATCGGGTATTTTGTCGTCATTTTCACCATGACACTTGGAACAATGGTGATCTGGGTATTTTTGTCCTACCGTTTTGCAGTATCTTGTTAGTAGAGCTGGAGAAATATAGTTTCTTCGTATAGCTCTTGTTGTAGGTATTTCTTCTGGTTTAAGCAGACTGAGTATCCACTGGCGTAATTCTTCCATATCTGCTTCTTTATGTTCTCTGGAGTTTGCATATATCATTGTTTGATCTCTTGAATAGTAGCTCCAGATAGAATTTCCGTTTAGGAAATTATTGGCTAGTTCGCTTAGTATCGTAGCTAGACCAATAATTCTTTTGTTGGCGTAGAATTCCGGTATGTCTGTACTTTTTATCTCTTCCTGTTGGTCTATCTTTTCCGGTATAATCATTTCTCTCGTTAGTCCTATTTTCACCACTTGGATAATTGGTTTTATTTCGTCAAATAATATCTCAGCAGGTGCTGCATATATTTTAATGTAGAAAAATGTTCCTTTCGTTATTCTTTTATATGTCATAAATGCCTTGTGTAGCTCTGGTATGGTTGCTATCTCGTCTCCTGTTTTGGTATATACTGTTCCGAGTAGTCCATAGTTGTAACATGTTTTTACTAGGATGGCGTTGGTATTTGGTTGTGCTATTAGCTTGTTGTACCCTTGTAGATATTGGGTGACATAATCTTCTTCTGGATTCTGGGTATTTATAGATCGTGGGTTTCTGTTTAGGAAGGTTTGTATTTTGTGGATGTTTTGTATGTAGGTATTGGCTATATGGTTATAGGTTTGTTTAGTTTGGTTCAGACTTTCCTTGTATGTGCTGGTTTGTGGAATAGATGGTATATTTTTCATTGTGAATTGTTTATCGAATAGCTGTTTCCTTATAATATCTCTTCTTTCCTTAGGTCCTGAAGTACCTGCAACTGCACTAGGTGAAATGTTAGCTTGGGTTTTATGGAGTTTCCCAACGTCTCCTTTTAGCTCTGGAAGTTTTTCGTCTTCCGATCGACGTAGCTCCGCGTTTTTTGAGTTACGCTGCTGACTATTAGCTTTGCTTTTTAGCTGCTGTATATCTTCCTCCATACTTTCCACTTTTTTGCAAAGTGTAGTTAGGAGTCCGAGTATTTGCTCCATTTTACCTTCGTCAGGTTTTGTATCTTGAGATGTAATCTGCAATTGTATTCTTTTCAGTTTTGATAACTTCAATTGTAAATGAGAAGTTTAATATATTTAATACCAATCTCCTTATTTCCTTTGTTGTTACAGAATCTTGTACTTTCTTAGTTATCCACCATTTTACTTGTGTATTATCTGTTCTGACAATAAATTTGTTATAAACAATATATGGTTCGAATGCAAGTAAACATTTATATAATGCAAATAATTCTTTTCTGTTTATTTCCCATTTAATTTGTGGTTCTGTATATGATCCTGAATGATATCTACAATGGTGTTCTATTTTTTCATTTTCATATTTATATTTTAATACTCCTCCATAGCTATGATTGCTAGAATCTGATTCTACTATGTAAGTAAATTTTTTGTTTTCATCTGGAAAATATAATTTTGGTAATTGTTTACACATTTCTTTTATCTTTTTTATATATTTTTTGTCTTTTTCATCAAAGTAATATTCTATATCCTTTTTTAGTTTCCTTTGTAATGGTTTTAGATTTTCTGCTAATTTTGGTACATATTCCCTTACTTGGTTAACTAATCCTAAAAAAGATTGTAATTTTTTCTTAGTATCTAATAATTCTTCAGAATCTATTATCTTCTGTACTATGTGCGTTTGCATTTTTACTCCATTTTTGTCTATTTGTATACCTAAAAATTCTATTTGGTTTTTTAGTATTTCAGCTTTTTCTTTGCTTAAACTTATTCCTGAAATTTCTACTATATGTATGAATTTTTCTAGTAATCTTATATGTTCCTCTTTTGTTCTTGAATAAAGTAATATGTCGTCTATGTATACTATACAGTTTTCTAGTTGGTTAAAATAATTATCCATAAAGTGTTGATATCTACCTGGTGCATTTTTATATCCAAAGGGTAATACATTCCATTCGTAAAATCCTTGGGGTACAGTAAATGCTGTTAGTTGTTTTGATTCTTCTTCTAGTTTTAAGTGGTAAAATCCTGATTTACAGTCAAATTTACTAAAATAGTTATATCCTTGTATTTGTCTTATTTTTAATATTTTGTTTGGTATTGGGTAATTATATGTTTTAGTTTTTGCATTTAGATTTCTGTAATCTATTACCATTCTGCTTTTCTTTCTTTTTTGTTCATTATGTTTGTTTACTATAAATGCCGGGCTGTTATGTTTACTGTTACTTTCTCGTATATAATTATTTTCTAATAATTCTCTTATATGCATTTGGAATTCTTTTTGATCTTCGAAATTATATCTTAGTGGTTTCTGCGTTATTATACTATTTTCATCTATTAATTCGATTTTTACTTTTGTTTTATGTTTTTCCCATCCTTGTAATGGATTTTCATTATATAATGATTTTAATTTATCTTGTAATATTTGTTCTTTATCAATTGTAAATATTAGCATTTCGATTTTTTGATCGTTAGTTGTTATATTTTCTAATTTTTGAGTAATTTTTTCACTTCCTTTAATCCATGGTGTGTTTTTTCTTATTTTGTTATTTACTCTTTTTGCTCCTATTTTCTTATTACACGGGGTAGTGAACCACCAATGTGTTTTTGTTATAGTATGTGGGTATAGTTTTTCTAAAAATGGCATTCCTAATAGTATATCTCTATTTGTGAATTCATAACTATACATTTCTTCTATTATTAGTATTTTATCCCATATCTGTGCTTTTATATTTTTAGCTTTGTGTGTTATCATACTTCCTTCATTGTTAAATCCAGTAACTATAAGTGGTGATTTTAATTTTTCCCATTTATCTTCTGGTAAGCAGTTGTGTTTACACATATTTGCTCCTGCTCCTGTATCTACCATAGGTGTATAATATTTGTTGTAATATCCTTCCACTATTATTTTCATTAGTATATAGATTTTTGTCATTCTTTCATATTAAAGTCCTTTTAATGATTATCTTTTTATTTTCATAATGTATTATTAGTTGTTTTTCGTCTATATTATAAGGTTTTACTGTTTCTAGCCATTTTATTACTAGAGTAATATTATCTTTTCCTTGGTATATTTTAAATTTTATTTTTATTGGTATTCCTCCAATAATTAATTCCTGTTCTGTACTTTGTTCCATATTTGTTAATATTCCTGGTAGTTCTGTGTTTATATTTTCGTTTTTACTAATTTCCTCTTCTCTTATTAGTTCTCTTGTAACATAGCTTTCATTTTGTCCTGTATCTATTTTTATTAGGTATTTTCGTTGGTTTAATATTCCTGTTATATAATATTGGTAGGGTTGTATTTAATCCATTCTTTGTTCTAGTAATTTCGGTTGTATTTCATATTCTATCCTTCTTGAAGTACTGTTTCTAGATGATGATGATGTATCATAATTTATTCTTTTTGATGTACTTAATCTTTCTCTTACTATTTCTAAATCTTCCTCAATATCCATTTCTTTGTAACTGTAGTCATTATTATCAATGACGGTAACTATTTTATCAAAAGGGTTTTCTATTTTAATTCTTTGAATTTTATTTTTGGCTATTATTTTATGTTTTGTTGTTAATAAATATAAGTTTTTACATCTAGCTGTAAATATTTTACTACCTGGTGCCAGTTCTATTCCTGACATTTTCCAGTATAGTACTAATGATTTATCTATATTTCTATCATCTATTGCTACTGAGTAGTTTGCACTTATTATAAACTTAAATTTTTGATATATTAAATTTCCCTTAACTACACTTATTACGCTTTTTTCTATTGGGTGAACTATTCTGTCATCTGCTAAATATAGTTCAATTGGTGTATCTATTCCTTCTCTAAAACATGCTTTTATAAGTATCTCTGTTGCTCCTAGGTGTACGTATTTTATTGGATTTTTCGCTTTTATTTCTTGGATTTCTTTATTTATTATCTTTTTATTTATTATAGGTATCTTAGCTTTACCTTGGGCATATTTGCAATCTATTATATGTTCTTTTTGGCTTACTACATAATACTCTTCTTGTCTTAATTTAAAGAAATTTCTTAATTTAGGTACTTCTAATATTTTATCTATGCTAAAATCTAATTCTTTTCCTTTTATTTGTTCAAACATATTATTATCAAATATTATTTTTTGTTCTGAACTTTCGTTATCTTGATATTCTTCTTTACTTATAATTTTTATATCTGTTTCAGTCATTATCTGTTTCATATTCTTCTATCTCGTTTTCATTATCTGTTTTTTCATATTCTGTTAATTCGTATATACTATCTTCATCATTTAAATCATAGTCTATGTAATCTATTTGTTTGTATTTTTCATCTTCGATTATTACTTCTACTTCTGAAATTTGTTTTTTATTTACGTTTTTAGGTACTCTACAGTCTCTAGCTAAATGTCCTAATTTGCCACAGTTGTAGCATTTGCATTCTGATATATTTTTCTTAGCTCTGTGAGGTTTCTTTTGTTTGTAATTTTTTATATAGTATCTTTTTCTTGGTTTTTTATACTTGTATTTAGTTCTAAATGGTCTGTATTTTTTAACTCTTTTCTTGTATTTGTATTTATTTGTGCAACCAAATTGTGGTGCTGTTCTAGTTGTACAACATGCTAAGTTTTTTACCAGTATTTTTTCCATTTTCATGTCTTCCTTATGTTTTTCGAATAATTCTGTAAACCATTTTTGTAGAAATTTTATTCTAGATCCTAGTGTATCTATTAGTCCTGATTCTTGCCAGTCTTTAGTTATTTTTGAACTAAACGGTTCTGGTAATTTTGTATAGTATAACTTTCTTATTTCTGTACTTTCTTCATTCGTATATAATCCTTTATAATAATATTCTTTAAATGCGCATGTATATTCATCCATATAACTCATTTTACATATGCTTAATTTATTCATTAGATTTCTGTTTAGTTCTTTATCTTTTTGCCGTTCTTCTATTTCGGTAGTCATACTACTAAATTCATTTCTTATTGCCATTTCGTATTTGGTTAATATATCTATAGATGTTGTTGCTGGTTCATTATTAATTTTCTTATTATTTCTTAATGTTTCTAAACTCTCTGGTGATAAATTTTGTAGCCATATTTTTGTTGTTCCTATTAATGTTCGTTCTATGTATCCAGGGGCATCTGCTATTAGTATTTTGTTATCTATTAACTGTTTTGAAATATATCCTATCCATAGCTGAATTGTTTTATTTGTATCTGCAACACAATCTAAGTCTAAGAAATTATATTGTTCTATATTTTGTCTAGGTGTCCAGTTTTTATTTAATCTTTTATTCCATAATGTTTTGCTTCTATTTTCCCTTTCGTAAGTATAATAGGTTGGACTAGTATTTGGTCTTCTTGGACTTCTAGTTCCTGATGTACTAGGTTTTTCGTCTATGTCTTCTACATTAATTTCTATGTTATTTTACTTTTCTATTAGATTAGTATAAGTTTCTGATGTTTCTGAATATTGATCTAGGTTTTCTTCATTATTTTGCTCACTTATGTCGTCTATTCCTATTTTAGGCTGATTTTCTACTGTACCTGATTCTTCTAATAATATTTTAAATTTTTCTATTTCTTCTGTAAGTCTTAATTCTTCACGTTGTTTTTCTTTTGTTTTTAGTTTTTCTTCATATAATTGTTTAAGCTTTTCTAGTTCTTTTTCTAGTTCTTGGATTCTCGTGTCTTTTTCTTCTTTAATTTGCTGAACTTCTATTTGTGCTTGTTTTTTAATTTTTTCTATTTCTTTTTTCCTATCTATTTCCTCATTTTCTTTATTAATCCTTACCATAGCTGTTAAGCTATCTTCTAGTTTTGCTGATTCTTTTTCTAACATTAAATATAATTGGTCTCCTATCTTTTTAAATCTTCTTCCTAAATTTGAGTGTACAATTTTTATTTCTAATCCTTTTTGGCTTATTGGGGGTAGGGGTGCGGAAGTAAGAGTTGAGAGAGAATATGTGGGATTGCGGATGAGGATGCCTTTGGCTTCCGTCTGAGTTTCTATTTATAGACAAAATTTACAATCGACTTTTTACAATTGGCTCTTCCTGTTCATGAATGACCCCTACTATTCATGAATAGTTGGCCGACACCTTTGCCTGGTGTATGCCCTGATAAAAGGGCTGGAGATTAATGTTGGGGCGGTCATCATATCCGCCATGAAGAGAGCCCGACTACACCAGGGCCACAGGTATGGGTTCGGGGGACTAATCACCACCTTTCTCTGGGGCCTCGACGTTGAGGAAGAGGCTTTGGATTACATCCCGCAATTGGAGCGGAGGGCTCTTGATGTGACCAAAACTAAGGCCCCCGACACCACACACGGGCCAGTGCTGACGCTTGGCGAGTGACATGCTCGTGACAACCAATACATGGCACGGATGTTTGGAATGCAAATGCTCCAGCTTCGGATCGGTGGGAGACCAGCCACGGAGGAGGAGTTATGGCAGCTCGAGCTGGATTACCCATTGGCAAAAACGCCAGGGCTCTATGCTGAGTGGGGCCAGCCTTTGTAGAGCCCACTGATGATGATGTCCCCATGGACGAGGAGACACGTCGGGAGGACTCCGATGTGGAGTCCGATGACGACGATGGAGGTGACTCGGACATGGGCGATGAGGCAACAGCACCTGATGAAGAAGTTGAATATTTTGACTAATCAGGGAGTTCCACTACCCAATTGTGTGATTTTTAATTTTTGTGAACACTGGGGACAGTGTTCGATTTAAGTGTGGGGTGGGGAGTAGTTAGGTGCTGGGGCTGGGCTGGTTTGCTTGTATGCTTTCCTCTGTTTTGTATGTATGTTTCCCTGTGTTTGTGAATTGCAAACTGTTCTGTATCTGTACATATTTGTGGTATTGATGTGTGTTGTGGAATGTTGTTGTTGCCAGCTAAGTCTGTAAAAATTTTGTAAATATTTTCTTAAAGTATTTTTTTTCTCTATCGAAATGATCGATGTTTTGCAAAAATTTTCGATTTTTATTTTTAGGTTTCTCAGAGTTTGTTTTCGGTTCTTTTACCGAGAATAGTCCCATTGAACCGACGTCATAGTTAGTGACCGTTCCCTATGATGGATGGATGACGACCGTCTTAAGGGAAATGTAATTGGTAGGAGTAGTGATTTCAATTTATTTTCAGTTTTTTTCTTTGGTGGATCGCATCACGGAACCTGTAGTTACTATATGATTGTGAAATGTTGGTTGCGTGTTGTACTTGATATTCAAAATGCAAAGGTGATTCGTATGAAAGCATGCAGTTTTGTAAATATGTTGAGATACTTAGGCTGTAGAGTTCGATTCGGTGTGATTGAGGCTTAATTTTTGAATTCATGTAATTAGCTAATTGAAGAGTCTGTGAATGCATCTTGAGTCGAGCATGTGCATGAAGTGTGAAGTGAGGTATTGGTATTCCATGCTATTGTGAAGTGTCTAGAACTTGCCTGGTGTGTGTACAAAACGAAATGAAGGAGGTGTAGTGTTGGAAAGGATGTAGGCATTTCTTTGTTTTAACCGAGAGTTTCTATTTTTTCTTGTCATACTCCCCTTTTGATGTGATTGTATACCCTAGTCAGCCCGTTGAGCCTTTAGCCTATTATTTCTTTCTTTTGTCCAAAATGTATAAACTGAGCTTAATTCTTTCTTTTCATTAGCCATAAAGTCTATACAAAACTCTTAAGCGCTTAAGAAGGACAAAAATTTTCCCAAAGTGTCAAAGAGTGAGAATGGTGAAAAGAAAAAGAAAAGCAGAGTGAGGAAAGAAAAGAAAAAGGTTGAGGGTGCACTTGTTATAATTAGATGATAATGAAGGTGCATGAAAAACCTTTGTTGTCGTGTCAAGTGTGCTTGATGAAATGGGCCATACGAAAGTAAACTATCATGAATGGGATGATGAAAAAAAAGAGAAAAGAGAGAAACAATGTCCATACGTTGATGGGAATGTGTTGAAAAGACGCTTAATGATGCTAGTGGCTATTATTGGCTAATCCAGTATGTACTAGTTCCATAGCTTCCATTACAACCCATTCAAGTCCTATGTGATCTTACATTGCATTTCTTTTTATTAGTGGAGTAATACACTAAGGGCAAGCTTATGGGTCGTGACATGATGCATGTGAATTCTTTTGGGAGAGAGAGTGAAATTAATTTCTACATGCCCCTACTTGAATGTTTGTTGTCACATGAGCATAAAGGGGAAGATTCTCTTGAGTTGTGAGGGCACATGCTTGATGAAAGATTGATTTTCGTGTCGGATATCTTGATTAGCTGATTTGCATGAGTTTGCCGATATCGAGAGTCGATTCTTAAAGTCTAGGAAGTCTTGATGTATTAAAGGTCATTGCATTGTTAAGACCATGCATGTTTTCTTGATGATTTGTAATATTGAATGATCGGTATGACCGTAGCTCAAATTGTCGCACCATAGTGGCGAAGGTTGGGATGTAATTTGCATGAATTATGTGTTTGTTGTTTGAGGACGAACAAGGATTTAAGTGTGGGGTAAGTGATCTTGGGCAGATTTATATGCCCAAGTGATACTCAAACGTATCATTTTCGCCTTGTTTATCTAGCAATGTGTATACATTTTCATGTAATTGGTAATAAAATGTGAATTTATACTAACCAACATGATTAGCATTGTTTTGTAGGTAAAATGTGATTGTGAGGAGCTAAAATGCATGTTGGAACAATATCGGAGTTGGACTTGGATTCGAGCACGAAAAAGGCAGTAGACTGCACCAATTAAAGGGGCTCCGCGATGGAGCCGTGTCACGCTACCATCGCGGAGGCACTCTGCCTGGAGGGTGAAATATTAGTCAAATTCCAGTGGAGCCTCGTGACAGCTCCGTGGCACGGAGGCAAGCCTCCGCGTTGCATGTCGTGCCACGTTGAAGCTTTATTCCCGGGCCCCAAATTTCCAGAGAGGGTCCGCATCCACTCCGTGTCACGGAGGCAGTGCTCCGCGATGCACTCCGTGACACGTTGCTTGTTATTCCAGGAAAAATTCCCACTAGTATAAATAGAACACTTAGGCTTATTTTTAAAAAAGGCAGGCTTGGTGGAGCAAGGACGTGGGTTACAGGCAGTTGAGGGACGAAAAAGCTCAGGGTTTTTCTCTCCTTCTTTCTTCTTTCAATCAATTGTTTGTATGATTAACACTTGTTTTAGGATGATTAATCCACAAATGAGTGGCTAATTCCCTTCCTTGCTGAGGTTATGAACATTTGTGATGAATTTTGATTATTAATTATATGGTTTTTCATCTTCTTCTTCCATGTTGTTCTATTAATTCTTGTTTCTACTGCATTGGTGTGTGGCCGACATTAATGTATATCTAAAAAGTCCGATTTCACTCGAGAGAGCACGAAATTGGAAAGTTGTGAATTAATAGGGTATTGTTCTTAACTTGATTTGGGAAAATTGGGTTTTGATGTGCTTTCCTGATAGAAATATACTTGAAAGCCGTATTAGTCAATTTAGGAACCGGAATTGTATTGCTAGGTCATGAATTGCATTTGATCACAGAAATGTAGACGGATGGTTTATGATTCTTAAGTGAGATTAAATACGAGAGTTTTAATCTCTTGGCTAATGTTCTTGGCTAGCAATTGGAAGAGAAAAATTAACCAATTTATGATCATAATCAAGTTCATTACATGTTCTTAACCTTGGCATGCTCATAACCATAGTTTAAATTCAAAGTAGATAATTGTTAGTAGTTTTAGTACATAATTTATAAAACAAACTTTTCAATTGGTGGTTACGTTGTTGTTAGCATCTTTAGAAGTGAGATAGAATATAGTATACTTAAGCAATTTTTACTTATCCAGAGTCTCCTTGGATCGATACTTGGCTTACTTAAGCCACTTACTACTTGTTTGACCACGTGCACTTGCGTGTCGGTTTTTAATACCCAACAAACGCACCGGACACTAACTCTGGGGCATACTTTGATAGGAGAGTGAACTCAAGGGCATACTCCTACACCGTCATTTTCCCTTGCTTAAGATTCAAGAACTCAACTGCCTTCAGCTCCCTCATCTCATGAGGCAAAAACCAGTCTAGGAACGCAATATGAAACTCCTCCCAAGTGACATGGCCTGATCCCGCAGCCATACTATCCTTCCATTGCCGAAACTAGATGTGTGTGACCCCTTTCAGCTGATATGAGGCCAACTCAGTACACTCAACTCCATTCACCCCCATGACCTGGGTGATCTTCACATTCTCAACAATGAACTCATGCGGGTCCTCATCTACTTTTAACCCAAGGTACTCTAGCGAGTTCATTCTCAAGAAATCTCTGACTCGAGATGCTGCCGCATTTCCGTTTTGTAAAACAAGCACCACTGCCTGTTGGTTGACCATAGCGGTTAAGGCCTGCGCTAACATCTGAATAGCTTCCCGGAACTCAGCATGGGCAACTGGCTCAGGTGCATGGTGCTCCTGGAATAGTAGTGCTTGTTGGTGCCCGTCTCCGTTGCCATCCTTGTGGCCGTTTCCATTCCCATTCCTTCTACAGTTCACTCTGCAGGGAGCCATGATTTTGCAATTGCGAACAACATGAATTAGAAAGATAGGGATATATTTTATCGCACGACATAGATCTTGAAAGTAGGGAACATTTCCTAAACATCTCGTAGCCTCTTCATCATAAGTGTGACGTGCTTCACAGCCATGAAAAAGACTCTACTTAACGCAACTTTTAGACACCGTAGGACACTTCAAAGCTATTGCTCTAATACCAAGTTTTTCACGACCCGAATGTAGGCCCAAATCAGGACACGGGACAAGGAGCCCCGAGAGACCCCAAGTTGACCCATGGCATGAACATTCATCTAACTCAATCAATAAAATGGCAGAATTAATCAGGATAATCTCAGTGGAAGTTTGAAATAAGCACAACATCAGAAATACACGAATATGAAGTTGAATCCATTCTATTATCTGAAAAGTCTCTAAGTCTGATGAGTCGATGGGACAAGATCTCCAACTAAATCTCTAATACTGAAATTGAAAGTACATCAATATTTGAAAGCAAATGGTCCTCGGGAGATGAGGACTCACCACTAAGATGGGTGCTAACTCTAGAACTGGCTACTGACAGGGTTGAGTTTGAGTGTCGAGGCCTGTATCATGAAACAATACAACATAAAGTATGCAGTCAATACGTGGAATGTACCAAGTATGCAAGGTAAGTAAAAGCGCTTAAATAAGTAAAATCATTCAAATGCATAATGTAAAATGTAAACAAAATAAGAATTTATCACGACCCAAATGTACACCCGGATCGTAGACACGGGACAAGGGACCCCGAGAGACCCCAAGTCGACCCATGGCACATGCATGCAACTAATCTCATTCAAATAAACAGAATGATAATCATAAACACATAGCGGAAACGTAATCATATCATAACATTAGAAAATACTGGACGTACATATAAGCCAGATACTACACATTGTCTGAAAGCCTCTACAACATACGATGGGCTGATGGGACAACATCCCCAACTAACCCGAACAATATTGAAACATAAGATAACATAAAAGCCTATCAAATAACCCTCAAAACATGAGTATTCACCAATAAGCTGAGAACGTAAGCTGAGATGGACTAAAGATGAGGATGAGCTTGAGATTCAGACCCTCCATCTTAAAACGATATAGCATAGAAAGTATGCGATCAATACGTGGAATGTACTGAGTATGCAAGAAAAGTAAAACGGACATTTAAAAGGAAATAAAACTCATATATGATCATAGGGGAAGTACATAACTCTTATATCATAAATTTCGTAAGAAAACATAAGGCTCAAAACATTCAAGTCATTCATAAATCATTCATTATCATAAGCGTAAGTAAACTTTATCAATATATAACTTGAGCCAATAACATAAGCATAATAATAAATATAACATGTGGAACAATGGGAGGACTCGTCATAACCGACACCATCATGGTAGAGCCTTTCATGATGCCCTATTGTTTCGCACAAGTGGGCAGAGTCGACCTTGGCTTGCCAGGCGAGGTCATGCATAAGGCGTGATATCACATTTGAAGGGATCATTATTAATACATCATATCATTTACAAATACACAATGGAATGTGGTTATGAGACACCGGAGTAGTCCTTTGAACACCGAGTTGCTCGGTGCTAGACACAGCTCCCAAAAATATGCATATAGGCTCATACGTAAATCAATAACATCATGCATTAAAATTCATTGGCTAATATATAACATTTATAATCATTGATCCCTTTTAAAACATTCTTAGCCAAGAACCAAGGCCTTTTTCATCGGCCAACATCATAAATCGATAAATCATGCAATTCATTTCAAAAATCGTAAATCATTCTTAAACATGTAGGCATTGCCCATTACTTCATCGTACTCAATTCTTTCAAAATATGCTCATAAACATGGGTAACTTGAATTCATGTTTTTCCATCATCAATAACCTCAAAATATTAAATATTCATCATAAATCATAACATTCATGAACCTTCATCAATGGGCATTCTAGATTTAAAAAGCTTGAAACATGATTTTAAAGAAAATTATATAAAACCTACCCATCATTCATAATTCAATAATTAAAACTCAATTAAATCATACCCATAAAGAGAGAATTCACATTTCCATGCATTTGGATAAAACCCCATAGAACTTGAATAGGAGAATTCATGATTTAATCGAAATTTGGGCATGGGTGTGAAAGGAATTCACCCACTCTAAACCCTATATACCTGGAAATGGGTTGATTCGAAACTCCTTGAATTCCCACAAAGAATTGATGGAAACTTGGGGAAGACCTTGAATCTCCCAAAAATCTCTCTAGAATTCTTGTATGAGAATGGGCATGCATAAAGGACTTAACTCATATTATCATACTCAGAAAATATCCAAAACGACATAGTTTAGGGTCTAAAAGTGTAGAAAAGTTGAAACTGCCGTTAAAATTAATTCCCTAAAAAATCCTAAATGGACCAACGACCTACCCAACAGGCCGTGACGACATACCACTACTCGTGGTATCGAGTCGTTGAGTCCACTGCTTCATTACATGCCTCGGATCCTTCTCACGACTTTAAAGGACGGGTCGTTACTTTAAAGGACGAGTCGTTAGATCGACCGTCTCCAACTCCTTGACCAAATCTGACTCACCTTCCCACAAGCCTCACCATAACTCATGGTGACTTCCAACGAGTCGTGGTCTCCTCCTGTCGCCCGCACTGGAACCTTCAACCCACGAGCTACGACTAGAAACAATGGGTCGTGCCTCCTCACCACGTGTCGTGGGATGGCCTGTTGTTTCTCCTTTATCCTAACCCAGTCCTTCCAACAACTGGTGACAACGACTCGTTGTTCCCGATAATGAGTCATTACACCATCCATTGCCTCCACTGCTCCCCTGAACTTCCCAAACCACAACAACTTGTGACGACTCGTGGTACCCTACCATGAGTCGTAGGGTCGTCCATCCTGTGATATTTTTGCCAGTTTTCTGCACTTTCCAAATTTAACTCCTAGGTCTATTCTTAGGCCTTTACGGGGCATTACAATATCTCCCCCTTGAAAACATTCATCCTCGAATGTAGGAAACAAGTAGCACACAGAAACATACAATTTATCATAGCATATACTAATTATTTTAATCGAAATTTCACGGAATGACTACCTCCGGAAAAAACCATATAGCTGAACTGACCTCATACTTTACATACACATTCATACACATAAAAGAAACTTGCACACATGAACCAAACATGAAAACTAAATAGAGTCATAGGGCATAACTGATACCTCCAGTCGGAACCGAGCTGATAGAGAACAACTGTGGATATCTAGACATCATATTCGCCTCGGCTTCCCACGTAGCTCCCTCTACATGCTAATTCCTCCATATGACTTTAACTGAAGCTACTTCTTTGTTCCTTAACTTATGGACTTGACGATCTAATATTTCCACTGGAATTTCTTCATAGCTGAGGCTATCCTTTACACCAATGCTGTCTATCAGAACTACTGAAGCTGAATCACCCAAGCACTTTTTTCAAAAGTGACACATGGAAGACGGGATGAACTGAAGATAACTTCGATGGCTAGTCCAACTCATACGCCACCTTACCAAATCTCCTTAAAACCTAATAGGGACCAACATAAAGGGGACTGAATTTACCTTTCTTTTTGAACCGCATGACTCCCTTCATGGGAGATACCTTTAGAAATACCCAATCGTCCACCTCAAACTCCAACTCCCTCCTTCTTACATCAGCATATGGTTTCTAATGACTCTAACCAATTTTCAGCCTGTCCCTTATCAACTGAACCTTCACCGTTCCCTCGTGGGATGAGGACTCACTAACAGATGTGGGATGCTAACTCTGAAAGGCTGGCCAAGAACGAGGCTGAGTTTGAGCATCGAGGCCTATATCATAAAATGATACAATATAGAGTATGCGGTCAGTATGTGAAATGTACCGAGTATGCAAGGTAAGTAAAACCTCTTAAAAAAGTAAAATCATTTAAAACATGCATAATATGAAGATATAAACAAAGTAAGAATATGAGAGTAGGGCTTGCATGCTATTTTCTAAAATCATGATCTCAACATAACATAACATCATAACTGCATCGATTGACCCAAAGCTAAAATTTGATAATAATAAGTAAAACTGAACATTGGGTCAAACCTTCTTTAGAACATATCTATCTATCTATCTATCTATCTATCTATATATATATATATATATATATATATCATGAGTGATAAACATGCATAACTGAAATCATGAGGAACAATAGGAGACTTGTCATATAACTGACATACCATGATAGAGCTTACATTGTCCCAACTATTACACTCAAGCGGGCAAAGCCGTCTAAAGCCTTGCTAGGGTTAGACACACTACCACGATATCGATATCAAGCTGAAAGACCCCCTTGGGGCAGGGGATAGCTCACATAGGAGGTCTCAATATAATCTGATCATACCTATGTTGGTGCGTTGTTCTGAGGCTTAGGGTTGACTGAGCCTTAGCCTACTCGGTGATAGACACTGATCCCAAAAACATGCATATGCTATCCATCATTTTTCAACGAAGCTTACCATCGTCTATTGACGAAGCTCAATAATCAAAGACATATCAAATATAAAATCATATATAAGGAGTTGTTACTCAAACCATACCACAAGCTGAATATAAATAGGAGTCTTCGCTCCAAAACCATGTGGTAAGCTTAATTCATAAATTCAATTATCATACTTGAACATATGGGCATTGCCCGATACTTTAACATGCTACATAATTCACTTGAAAATATGATCATAAACATGAGTAACTTGGAAACATGCTTTTCATCATGAATATATCATCATACTTCAACATTCATCATAAATCTTAACTTTCATGAACTTCTCATAATTGGTCTTTTTGAATTATAAAGCTTGAAACATGATTTTAATTGAAAACAACGTAAAACTTGCCCATGACTCATAATTCAATAATAAAAACATCTTTAAATCATACCCATGTAGTAAATTAGAAATCTCATGCATTGGGTTAAAACCCTATAGAATCAACATAGGAATTTCATGATTTAGAGATTGGGCATGGGTGTGAACGGATTCACCAATTCATAACCCTACATAGCTGGGGAAGATCTGATGTTACCACTCTGTGATTGCC
The DNA here is from genome assembly GCA_035772735.1 of Datura wrightii. NCBI lineage: Eukaryota > Viridiplantae > Streptophyta > Magnoliopsida > Solanales > Solanaceae > Datura > Datura wrightii. The sequence continues at coordinate 19,783,833 of JASDFA010000002.1, forward strand.
CAATGAAATATTGAAGGAAAATTTGAAGAAAAAGAGCTTGATCACCTCTCTAACTCTCTAACTTTGCATGCATGAGTAAGAATGGCCTAAAATAGACTTACCCCACTTAAAATTCATCATTCATCACTCAAAACGACATGGTTTAGGCCTTTGGATCATAGGAATTATGGAAAAACCCTTACGAAATTTGAAGAAAATAACTTACTACAATCCCCACGAGGGACTGGACGACTCCTTACCCAAGACCACGACTCGTGACATCAGTCGTCGAGTGCACTGTCCAATAGTTCACTTGGGGTTCATCACTGGGAACCTCAGGAGTCCTTACTGGTGACCACAACTCGTGGTCACCACCCGTTATCCGCACAGCCCAAATTTCAAATCATATCCAACCTAGTGACCACGACTCATTCCATGAATTATGGTGACCATCTGTAGGGTACACTGCCTCTTTCCCTTCACCTTCCCATAATCCCTACTCACGACTAACTCAATGAGTCGTTGGGACTAACCATGACTCGTGGTCAGGTCCGTGGGGATTTCCAAAACCAACAATTTCAACTCAAGCCCTATACCTCCCACGAGTCTCCTCACGACTCCTGGTCCACCCCACTAGTCACAAAATGACTCATTTTGTGACCCGGTGCTAGATTTCCAGTTTTCTTTGTTTCAACTCTCGGGTCTAATCTTTGGTCTTTTGGGGTATTACAATATCTTCCCCTTGGGAGCATTCATCCTCAAATATTGGAAAACATACAAAAAAGTAGAGAAATGAAATCATCATATTCAAATACTGATCATTTAAGCTGAAAACTGACGGAATGACAACCTCCGAACATAACTACATGGATGAACTGAATTCATGAACCATACATACATACTTTGACATAAAAGAAACTTGCGCTCATGAACTGAACATGAACTAAATAGAATACTAGGAAAATATCGATACCTCAAGCTGGAACTGAGCTGGTAGAGAATAAATGTGGGTATCTAGCCATCATATCTGCTTCGGTTTCTCACGTAGCTCCCTCAACGTGCTGGTTCCTCCATAAAACTTCAACTAAAGTTACTTCCTTATTTCTTAGCCTTCGAACCTGACGATCCAGTATTTCCACCGGAACCTCTTCATAACTAAGGTTGTCTTTCACACTGAGACTATCCACCGGGACAACTAGAGTTGGGTCACCCAAACACTTCTTTAAGAGATACATGGAAAAAAAGATGCACCGAAGCTAATTATGAAGGCAATTCCAATTCATATGCCATCTTGCCAACCCGTTCCACTCCTCGGCAGGGGCCAACATAACGAGGGTTGAGTTTTCCATTCTTTCCAAACCTCATCACTCCCTTCATGGGAGACAATTAAATCCTCAACCTTACCCCACGGTGGACCTGACGACTCGTGGTAGCTGACCACCAGTCGTTCCCACGCCCGAGGGAACCTCAACTCACCAGCTCAGTCCAACCTTCCCACGAGCCACCTAACGACTCGTGGGGTCTCCTCACGAGTCATCTAACTACTCGTCCTGCACTGCAACAACATTTTCCAGATTTTTCCCCATTTGACTCCCAAGTCTAATCCTTGGGTTCACGGGGTATAATAATATCTCCTCCTTAGGAACATTCGTCCTCGAATGTTAGAAACATGCTGAAAACTCAGGAACAAACAATCACCATATGCAATTACTAATCACTTAAGCCGAAAACTGACGGAACGACTACCCCTGAAAAGAACTACATAGTTGTACTAAATTCTGACATCACATACATATATCATATCATAAAACAAACTTGTATGCATGAATGGAACATGAAAAACTGAATAGAGGTTTAGTGCAAAAACTGATACCTCAAACTGAAACTGAGTCGGTAGGGAACAAATGAGGGTATTTAGCTATCATATTCGCTTCAGCTTCCCACATAGCTCCCTCAACACGCTGATTTCTCCGTAACACCTTTACTGAAGCTACTTCCTTGTTCCTCATCCTCCGAACCTAATGATCCAAGATTGCAACGGGAATTTCCTCATAACTGAGGCTATCTTTCACCCCAACACTTTCCACCGGAACCACTAAGGCTGGATCTCCCAAGCACTTTTTCAAGAGCGATACATGAAATACGAGATGAACTGAAGCTAACTCTAACTCATAAGCTACTTTACCCACTCGTCACAATCCAGTAGGGGCTAATATAGCGGGGCCTAAGTTTCCCTTTCTTTCCAAATCTCATTACTCCCTTCATGGAAGATACCTTCAAAACACCCAGTCATCGATATCGAACTCAAGATCTCTTCTCCTTACATCCGCATAAGACTTTTAGCGACTTTTAGCCATTTTTCAGCCTTTCTCTTATCAATTGAACTTTCCCTATAGCCTCATGGACTGAATCTGGACCCATCAGCGAAGCCTCATCGACTTCAAACCACCCAATGGCCGATCTACACCTTTTCCCGTAACGAGACTCGAATGGTGCCATTTGGATGCTAGAGTGATAGTTTTTGTTGTAGACAAACTCAATAAGAGGTAAATGCTCATCCTAACCCCCCTTTAAATCAATAATGCAAGCTCTCAACATGTCCTCAAGAGTTTGGATAGTCTGCTCTGCCTGGCCATCTATTTGTGGATGAAATTCCGTGCTAAGCTTGACCTGGGTACCAAGCCCCTTTTGAAAAGATCTCCAGAACTGAGAGGTGAACTGAGTACCTCTATTTGATATGATGGACAAGGGCACTCCATGCAATCTAACCAACTCTCGAATGTATAATTTGGCATAATCTTCCGCTGAATCGGTGGTTTTGACTGGTAGAAAATGAGCAGCCTCGGTTAACCTGTCCACCACAACCCAAATGGAGTCATACTATCTACGAGTGCGGGGCAAACCTGTTATGAAGTCCATATTGATTTCTTCCCACTTCCAAGTAGGAATGCTGATATCCTAAAGTACACCTCCCGGTCTCTGATGCTCCACTTTCACTTTTTGGCAATTCGAACACTTGGCTACAAATTCTGCAATGTCCCTCTTCATGCCATTTCGCCAACGGATTTCCCGCAAGGCATGATACATCTTGGTGGCACCTGAATGGGTAGAATACCTAGATCCGTGAGCCTCATGCAACATTCGGCTCCTCAAAACACACACATTCGGAGCACATAAGCGATCCTGGTACTGAAGTTCACCATCTCCCCCTTTGGAGAAGACTTCTACCTTTTGATTTTGAACAGCTTCTTTCAACTTTACCAATGTTGGATCTTCATCTTGCTTAGCCTTTACCTCCATTACAAAGGATAACTCTAACCTATTCTGAACAACTACACCACCATCAGTCGAGCCAACTAACCTAAGTCCCAATCGTGCAAGTTGATGCACCTCCTTCACCAGTTCCTTCTTGTCTTCACTCACGTGCGACACACTCTCCATAGAGAGTCTACTAAGGGCATCTGCTACCATATTGGCCTTACCCGAGTGGTAAAGGATACTCATGTCATAGTCCTTAAGTAGCTCCAACCACCTCCGTTTCCGAAGATTTAGATACTTCTTTGTGAACACATATTGTAAGCTCTTGTGGTTAGTGAATACATCTACATGAACCCCATAAAAGTAGTGTTTCCATATCTTCAAAGAAAACACCCCCGCGGCCAACTCAAGATCATGGGTCGGGTAATTCTTCTCGTGAATTTTTAATTTTCTGGAAGCATATGCTATGACTTTCCCGTGCTGCATCAATACACATCCCAATCCGACTCTCGAAGAATCACAATATACAACAAAGCCATCGGTTCCTTCCGGTAAAGTCAACACCGGTGCTAAAGTGAATCAGGCCTTCAATTCTTGGAAGCTATTCTCGCAAGCCTTCAACCATTAGAACTTCTCCTTTTTTTGAGTCAATCTAGTCAATGGGGCTTAATGGATGAGAAACCTTCTACGAACCTCCGATAGTAACCCGCTAAGCCCAAAAAGCTCCTAATCTCCGAAGGATTTACTGGTCTGGGACAGTTCTTCACTGCCTCTATTTTCTGGGAGTCTACCCTTATACCTTCATTTGACACTACATGTCCCAAGAATGCAACTGAATTCATCCAGAATTTATATTTTCTGAACTTGGCGTATAGCTGGTTATCCTTGAGGATCTGGAGTGCTACCCTCAGGTGTGCGGCATACTCCTCCTTGCTCCTGGAGTATATTAATATGTCTTCAATGAACACAGTCACAAACATATCCAGATATTCCTTGAATACCCTGTTCATCAGGTCCATAAAAGCTGCAGGGGCATTGGTTAGTCCAAAAGACATAACAATGAATTCATAATGGCCATACCGAGTCCTGAAAGCAGTCTTCAGGATGTCGCTCTCCCACACCCTGAGCTGGTGATACCCAGACTTGAGATCTTGTTGGAGAAATATTTGGCACCCTGAAGCTGATCGAATAGGTCATCAATCCTGGGTAAAGGGTATCTATTCTTTATGGTGACCTTGTTCAACTGCCTATAGTCAATACACATTTGAAAAGAACCATCTTTCTTCCGGACGAACAACACTGGGGCACCCCATGGGGACTTACTCGCTCTGATGAAACCCTTATCTAGCAAGTCCTTCAACTGCTCCTTTAACTCTCTTAGCTTGACTGGGGCCATTCGGTAAGGGTCGATATGGGCTGTTTGTTAGGTAAAAGATCGATCTCAAAATTAATCTCCCTCTCGGGAGGAACACCTGGTAGGACATCTAGAAATATTTCGGGATACTCACATAGCATGGGGACTGACTGAATGGTCGGGGTCTCGGACGTGGCATCCTTAACCCTAACCAAATGGTAAATACAACCCTTAGCAATCATTTTCCAAGTCTCGAGGTTTGAGATAAAGCGGGCTACAGGTACTGCTGAACTAACCCTCCATTCTAAAACTGGTTCACCTAGAAACCGGAACTCCACCGCTCAAGTTCTACAGTTAATAGAGGTATAACATGCAAACAACCAAGCCATGCCCAAAATGATGTCAAAATCAATCATAGCAAATTCCACTAAGTCTGCGGAGGTAACCTTATGCAATACTATAATGGGGAAACCTCTATATACCTACCTCACTACGACTGAATCCCCGACCAAAGTAGACATAGAAAATGGTTCTGAAAATTTTTTAGGACTGACTCCAAAGTTACTAGCAATATAAGGTGTCACAAAAGACAGTGAAGCTCCTGGATCTAACAAAGCATAAGCGTCAATATGAAAGACTCCTGCTCCTGTCAAGAGCCAAGTGCATAAAACCGGTTCTGGCATTGGCCGCCAGCTGGACTAGTCGAAGTACCATGCTAAGTAGGACATGCACTGGAGCTGCTGAACTAGCTGCTGGAGTGCGGGTTGCACCACCACCTGACCTAGTTGTGGGGCAATTCCTGAGCCTGTGTCTAGGTTTGCCATACCCAAAACAAGCATCTGATCCCACCAAACACCTCCCTGGGTGGTTCTTGCCACAACTAGTACAAGATGGGAAAGTGCGCTCTATGTGCATGCTACTTTGACCCCTCGAACCTAAGGCCCTGCTCCTATGATCATCTCGAGGCCTGGATGGGGCATTGGCTGAAGATGGTGCTGGTGTAATAGACCTCTGCTATGACTACTGGTTAGGCCCACCTCCTGGCCTCGGCTGGGAGGACCTGTAGCTATTAGTTCTGGCCTTCTTGGCCTCTCTCTGCCTCATATGAGCTGCCTCCATCTGTTGGGCATAAAGGACTATCCATGGGTAGTCCATATCCTGATGAAGCATGGCTATTCTGTAGTCCTTATCCAAATACTCGGCTACTCCCTGCATAAATCTACTCACCTGCGCCCTCTGGTCCATCACTAGCTCCGGGGCATACTTTGACAGGCGAGTGAACTCAAGTGAATATTCTAACACTGTCATCTTTCCCTGTTTGAGGTTAACAAACTTAGCTGCATTCAATTCCCTCATCTCCCGAGGGAAGAACCTGTCGAGAAAGGCCCTGTGGAACTCATCCCAGCTGATAGGACCCGCTCTCACTGCCCTGCTATCCTTCCATTACTTGTACCAAATATAAGCAACCTCCTTTAGCTGATAAGAGGCCAAATCAACACAGTCCTCATTTGTCACCCCCATAACTTGGGTGACCTTCAAGATCCCTTCGATGAACTCGTGTGGATCCTCGTCCACCTTTGATCCCGTGAACTCAGGAGGGTTCATCCTCAAAATGTCTATAATCCGAGCCGCCGCTGCGTTACCATTCTATGGAACATGTGCAACAGCCTGCTGGTTGACCTGAGTGGTCAAAGCCTGCGCCAACATCTGAATAGACGCCCGAAACTCAGTGTGGTCAGTTGGCTCTGGTGCCTGGGGCTCCTGGACAGGTGGGGCTTGTTGACTCTCATGATCATTGCCACCTCTATGGCCTTCATCATTTATGTTCCTCCTACCGTTTATTCTTCTGGGAGCCATAATTTTCTGCAATCTCAAATAGAACAAATTAGAAGGATGGAGATACTTTTCATCGCACGACATGGATCATGAAAGAAGGGACATTTCCTAAAACATTTAGTAGCCTCTTTGTCATAAGTGTGGCGTGCTTCACATCCATGAAAAAGACTCTACCTAATGCGGCTTTCAGACTCCCTAGGACACATGTGAACCTATGGCTCAGATACCAAGTTTGTCACGACTCGAGAGTACACCCAAATCGTTGACAAGGGACAAGAAGCCTCGAGGGACCCCAAGTCAACCCATGGCATGAGAATATAACTAAACCAATCACATAAGGCAGAAGAATTAGCTTAATAGTCATGAACTAAATAAAATCGTGACATGAGATATGAGAAACAACAGTACATGAGCTAAGCGTAAATAGCTAAATACTAAAATTAGGTCTGCAAGCCTCTAATCATAATAGATAGGTTGAAGGGACAAGATTCCAACTAACCCCAACATTCTGAAAACAAAAAGACAGACAAAAATCCGAACATGAAGCCCCCGAATCATGAGGACTCACCACTGAAAACTGAGAGTAGAACTGAAAGCAAGCTAAGAGCGATGCTAAACCTGCAAACCAAATCCTGTATCATAAAATGAAACAACATAGAAAATATGAGGGTCAGTACTTGAAATGTACTAAGTATGCGAGGTATGCAAGACAATACTTAAAATATAAAAGTTATAGGAGTGGGGACATCATGATCATAAAGACTGAAATCATAAGTATATCGTACGGCTCAAGATTTTCAAAATATTTGTAAACCTGCCATAGTCATAACATTAGAGAAAAATATTTCATAAAAACACAACTTGAGCCAAAAGAACATAATCATACATGCATTAAAACAATGAGGAATAGTGGGAGATTTCTATAACCTACATACCCCATATGAGCACATATGGAGCCCAACCTGTAAACCTAGTCGGGAGGCCATTCATACCTTGCCAAGGGTATGAACCATGAAAGGCATGATATCACTCGTGAAGGCTCCATAGGGCAAAGGGACAGTCACTGAGGAGGTCCTAAACATAACCTACAGTGGCACATAGTTCTGAGATTCGGGGCGTAACTAGGCCCCGAACCTACTCGCTGTTAAGTACTACTCCCAAAACATGCAACGTGCTCATAGAAAATTCATACATGACATGCATGGATAGTTAAATCATGATAATTGTAACATGCTTGAGAATTCGTAATACTAGCCATGTAATTGGTCCCTTTGATCGGCCAAAATCATAGTTCATAAATCATAAGTGACATGTGGGCGTTTCCCATAATTTCAATCATACTTAAAACTCTTAAATTTATAGGAAACATGATTATAATAACATGAGTAATTGAAAACATGCTTAAAATTCAAAAGTTCATGTCATGCTTGAGAAATCACCGTAACCATGAATTTCACTAAAAACCCCATGATTTGGGCACATGTGCTTTTAGGGATTAGATCATCAAATATTGAATAAAATAAGTGAAAACAACCCAATAATTCAAAACCCATGATTTTAGACATACTACAACAAGCTCATATCGTCTTTTAAGGGAACATGCATTGGGTTATGACCCCATCAAGGATTGGTAATGCAAACATAGACTTAGGGAGGAATTGGGCATGGGTAGGGACTAAACAACCCATTCAAAACCACACATACCTAGAACTTCTTGATTATTAACTCCCTTGAAAAGCCCTATATGGAAACTTGAAGAACTTGAAGAAGAACATTTGAATCCCTTTCCTCTTTCCTCTCTACTCTTACATGTACCAAATGAGGTTTATCATGAATGATCTCCCCTTAAAAGTCCCTATCTGAACCTCAAACGACATAGTTTAGGTCTTAGGAGCGTAGGAAATTATGAGAAGGCCCTTACTAATTCGCAGGAAATAACTGCCAGGTGACCCTAATGGGTGACCTGACAACTCGTCAGGACGGGCAACGACTCCTTGGGTCGCCCGTCAAGTACCCTGGATATCAGGTTGACTAGTCTTGTAACGGGTGACTCAACGACTTGTCACAAGTGACCACGAGTCGTGGTCACCTTCCATCAAGTACACTGCCTCATCCTTAATTAAATCCTCAACCTTACCCCACGGTGGACCTGACGACTCGTGGTAGCTGACCATGAGTTATTCCCACACCCGTGGGGACCGCAACTCCTCAGCTCACTCCAACCTTCCCACAAGCCACCTAATGACTCATGGGGTCTCCTCACAAGTCATCTAACGACTCATCCTGCTGCTGCAACATTTTCTAGATTTCCCCGTTTGACTTTCTGGTTTAATCCTTGGGTTCCCGGGGTATAAAACACATGAGTCATTACTGGTGACCATGACTTGTGGTCACCACCCATCATCCTCATTGCCCAAATCTCAAATCATATCCAACCGGCTGACCACGACTTATCTCACGAATTGTGGTGACTGACCACGACTCATGGTGACCATCCGTAGGGTACACTGCCTCTTTCCCTTCACCTTCCCATAATTCTTTCCCACAAATTGTGGTCAGGTCCGTGGGGACTTCCAAAATCCAAAATTTCAACTCAAGCCCTGTACCTCACCATGAGTCTCCTCATGACTTGTGGTCAACCCAACGGGACATAGAACGACTCATTCTGTGACCTTGTGCCAGATTTTTAGTTTTCTTTGTTTCAACTCTTGGGTCTGATCTTTGGGATTTTGGGGTATTACAAAAATCTTATGGAGGAATCAAAATGTTGAGGGATCTACGTGGGAGGCCAAAGCAGATATGATGGCAAGATACCCATATTTATTCCTTACCGGTTCAGTTCCAGCTTAAGGTATTAGTTTTGGCCCTAAAACTCTTTTCAGTTTCATGTTCAGTTCATGTGCCCCAGTTTCCTTCATTTCTTTGTATGTATTATTCATGAATTCAGTTCAACTATATAGTTTGAATCGGAGTTAGTCATTCCGTCAGTTTTCAACTAATATGATTAGTATTTGAATATGGTGATTGCATTTCTCTGCTTTTCTATATGATTTCCAACATTCGAGGATGAATGTTCCCATGGGGGAGATATTGTAATGCCCCAGAAACCCTATGATCATACCTGGTAGTTAAAATGGAGAAAACTGGAAATTCTGCACCAGGTAACAGATCGAGTCGTTCTATGACCCGTGGGGTAGACCACGAGTTATGAAGTGACTCGTGGTGAGGTGATGAACTTGAGTTTGGAAATTTGTTATTTGGAATCACCACGGGAATGACCACGAGTTGTGGTCAAACCCCACGACTCGATGAGTCAGTCGTGGTCAACATTAGCTAAGAGTTGATGATTTTTGGGCAGTGAAGACCATGAGTCGTGGTCACCAGTAATGACTCGTGCAGTGTCCCGTGATGAGCCTTGGGGAAATATTGGTAGTGCACTCAACGATTGGTGGCCACGAGTCATGGCCTTCGACGACAACTCGTCCAATCCCTCGTGGGGGCTGGCAGTCAGTTATTTTCTGCGAATTTAGTAAGGGTTTATCCGTAATTTCTATGATCCTAAGGCCTAAACTACATTTTTTTTAAGCTATGAACAGTGAGTATTATGAGGTTCAAGTTCATTCTAGAATATTCCTACTCATGCATGCAAACTTAGAGAGCTAAGAAGGCGATCAAGCTTAATTCCTTCAAGTTTTTCCTCAATTCTTCATTGGGCAATCAAGAGAGTGGTGAAATCAGTCCATCTTAGGTATGTAGGTTATGAATGGGTGAATTTATTCACAACCATTCACAATCTCTCTCTGATTCATGAAATTCAATTAATAATTCTATGGGTTTTATTCCAATTCTTATGAAATCCTTATGATCTACCTATGGGTTAGTTTTTCTCATGTATAAATTCACGTTTTACGAATCATGGGAAGATTTTACAACTATTTTAATTATAAACTTATGGATTTAAATCTCTACAAAACTATGCCCAATTATGCATGTTTTAAGGAAGTTCAAGTTATGATTCTACCTTGATGTTGATGTTCATTAACCCATTATAATTTACGACTTATGATATGATTTCTCTCAAATTCTCATCATGAATTTATGAATATCAAGTATATACATGTTTTGAAAGTATGCATGAACCTCATGATTTATGATTTATGACTATGGCCGACTCACGGGCCTTATTTCATGGCTAGTTCACGAATTTTCAAGCATTCTTATAATTATCATGATTTAACTAGTCCATGAATTTCATGTATATTATCCTATGAGTACTATATATATTTTGGGAGTAGTATTTAACACCGAGTAGGTTCAGGGCCTAGTTTTTGCCCGAAGTCTCAGAACTATGTGCCGCCATAGGTCATGATGAGACCTCCCTTGAGACTATCCCCTTTGCCCGAATGGGCCTTTCATGAGTGATATCACATCTTTTTCATGGTTATACCCTTGGAAAGGTATGAACACCCTCCCGACTAGGGGTTTACAAGTCAGGCTCCATGTGTGCTCATATGGGGTATGTCAGTTATAAGAATCTCCCATTGTTCCTCATGATTTATGCATGTTTATGATTATGCACTTTGGCTCAAGTCATGTTCAATAAAGTTTTTCTCTTATGATTATGATTATGGTTAATTTACGAATGTTTTGAAAACCTTGAGCCTTATGTTTACATTATGATCATGTTGTCCTGCTCTTGTGAACTGCTGTGTATTTTAAATTGTCCATATTACTTACCTTGCATACTCGGTACGTTCCACATATTGACTGCATACTCTATACTGTATCATTTCATGATACTGGCTCCGGTACTCAAACTCAGCCTCAGCCCTAGCCAGCATTTCTGGAGTTAGCAGCCTGTCTCAGTTAGTGAGTCCTCATCTCCCGGGGACCATCTCCTATCAGCTATCTTTTATTTTTAGTTTCAGTTTTAAGGAGACAGTTGGGTTCTTGTCCTATCAACTCGTCAATGTTAGAGGCTTTCTCGGACATAGTTTATATTCATCTTTAAACTCATGTGTTGTATCTCAGATTTCATATTATGATTAGACTACCGCTATGTTATTCATGTTGATCTTTCATTTTGTTGATTGAATTAGATGTATGTTCATTCCATGGGTTGACTTGGAGTCCTTCGGGGTTCCTTGTCCCGTGTCTCGATACGAGCCTATGTTCGGGTTGTGACATAAGGGTAGCCATACAGATGCTAGCTCAGGCTTTGACCACCCAGGTCAACCAACAGGCGATAGTGCATGTCCCTCAGAACTGAAATGTGGCAGTGGCAAGAGTCAGAGATTTTCTAAGGATGAACCCTCCAGAGTTCCTTGGGTCAAAGGTGGATGAGGATCCATATGAGTTTACTGATGAAGTGCTAAAGATCACCCGAATCATGGGGTGACTCGGGAGGAATGCGTAGATTTAGCCTTATATCAATTAAAAGGGGTTGCACACATCTAATTCATGCAATAGAAGGATAGCAAGGTAGTTGGAGCAGGCCCCATTGGTAGGGATGAGTTCCATACCGCATTTCTGGATCGGTTCTTCCCTCGTGAGATAAGGGATATTAAACTAGTCAAGTTTGTGAACCTAAGGCAGGGTAACATGATGGTTTAGGAGTATGTTTTGGAGTTCACTCGCTTTTCCAAGTATGCACCTAAGATGGTAACAGATCGGAAAGTCCGAGAGAGTCAATTCGTGCATGGGATAGTAGACTATCTAGTCAAAGATTGTCGGACCGCGATGCTACATTAGGACATTGACTTCCCCCGGATAGTTCTATATGCCCAGCAAATAGAGGCGGTGCAGGTGAGTGAGCGGTAGAGAGAGGCCAAGAGGGCCAAGACTAATAGTTTTGGATCCTCCTAGTAGAGACCTAGTGGTAGGCACCGTCAGTAGTCCTATCAGAGATCATTATCCATAGCACCGTCAACTATGAGTGTGCCATCCAGATCTAGGCGTGACCAGAGGGGACGAGTGTCACGCCCCGCCTTGGGAGGCATGATTGGCACCTGGTGCCCTACTAAGACCTAGACTGCTGGATAACTGAGCCTAAGCACCTCTGGTGCCAGGCTGGCTCTAACCCTGGATTTATGGAACCAACGGGCTATATAACGGCTGTAAATACATCCTCTGGCCGACTAGGCCTATACCCTCCTATAAGAAAACAACAGCTGACTAGAACCACAGGAGTATAAAGGAACCTATGCGGGCTGACAAGGCCACCATGCTGACTAGTTTCACTGAAAAGCTGAACTAAATGCTAAACAGCTCTGTGACCGACAAGGTCACAAACTATCAACTATACAACGCCCCACACGGCCATCATAAATAAACTAAAACATACACACGGCCTCACACGACCGGTACGACTAACCACAAAGAATATACCATCTACAAGCCTCTAAGAATACTGATAAGATGGTCGGTACAGGGCCCCAACCTACCCGTACTATACAACAAAAGAAAAGGAATAAACCTCTATCTATCCAGCTCCGGAAGACGGGAGATGATGACCCTGTATGCTGGCTGGAATTACGAGGGATCGGCTCCTCGTCTATGAGTACCTGCAGGCAAGTAATGCAGTGCCCCCAAACAGGCGTCAGTACCACTGGTACCGAGTATGCAAAGCAATAACTAAACATAACTGAAAATAGACAGTAATACTGATAGTTACTGAATAACAGAAGATGGCTACGACTGTCTGGGATGGAAGAATCTAAACTAAGCTTAACTTTACTGGAGAGAAGGTGAGAATCATACCTGTCAATGCGGCGTCCTCCTATCTATAAATTTAATAAATAACACATATAGCATACAAAAACCTATACCATCCCCCATAAGCCGGAAGGTACCAATCAACACACAATCTATATACCCCTACCCGGGTCGCCATCCAAAAATAACAATTCACTCCACTCATCTAGTAACTATGAGCATCCGACCGGCCCCCTGGGTATGCAACTTGGGCTCTCTGGGCCCCCGACTATAGCTATATCTGAGTCTGAAAGACTCCTGTAAACTGTAATCTGAGATCTGTGATCTGTAATTTGTAATTTGTGCCCTGGGCGCAAGCGCTCGACAGGGGTATGCTATAATGCTGATCAGCCTGCTATAGGGAATGATGCATCCCATCTTCGTCCTCTGGCGGACGGCATGCCACTCCTTGGTGTGACGTATCCTCACCCTCTGGTGGGCGAGTCGACACAACTATTAACCCTGGGGCGGCAAGGAAGCTCTAAGGGTCCCACATAAAACAATCAGGTCTCTACAAGCAACAACAATCACATATAACATGTATAATAAATCTGATAATACTTTCCGTGATCTGATATTCTATTCTGAATCTCTTGCTGAATTAAACTGAATCTGATACTGAGTTATACTACGTCTGGAATCATATCTAGCTGTCTGATACTAATTTACTTACTTTTATTCTGCATATGGTATAATAACTGATACATGCTTACTGAATTCACTCTGGGCATAATACTCGGCTTCTGAAACTTTCTTCTGGAATTTACTCTATTTTACTATGCTAGAATTACTAACTTGTTGAAGAAACTAGCTTTACATACCTCAATTACTGACTTCTTGGCTAACTGGTGTAGCTCGGCCAATATCCAGCTATTTCTTCCAACTACATTCATATTTATAGCAATTAGAACTAAATTCATCAATATTCTGGAAGAAAACACTACTTGAATATCTATATAGCCCAAACTTTGACTTATCAAAAAACAGCCGAAGACTCGTTATTTCTCAAAAGTCCAGAAGGGAGAAATACTCACTTTAGCGCTAGGAGTATATTGACACTAATTTGGAGCGATTCCACTTACCTTAGCTCGGTGAGACGGCAATTCTCCGACCGAATTTCATGAAATTAACTCCATAGAAATGTTCTCTGCAGCTTTATACTTCACTACTCGAGGTTATTTCGAGTTTGGACTACATTTAACAGCGTAAACGGAAGGAATTTTAAGGAAACTCTTTGTGCCCTCTGTTTTCTGGTTTCTCTCTGGAAATAAAGGTGGAGAATGAAAATTAAAAACAAAGTGGGGCTATATGTAGTTGAGGCTTGAACCTCACCTCTGTGGCACGTTGGCCATCGCGGAGGTGAGCCTCTGTGACACGTTGGCCATTGCGGAGGGGGTCTGCCCGGCCTCCTTTTGCGATGGTTCGATGTGGCGGTTGTCCGGTCTTTCCCCGAGCCTTTTTCTAGCATGTATGGCATTCTAAAACTCTTAACCAAGATGTGAATAGGCCATCTAAATGTCAAGAATTGATGGGGTGTAACATCCTCCCCCCCCCTTAAGAACATTCGTCCTCGAATGTAAACTTTTGCTCACAGGAATCTCAACTTACTCGACTTATTCTTAAAAAAAATTTGGCAGAGTTTCCCCTGTAACATGGACTATCTCAAAATTCCTTAAATGTAGAAAAGTCCAATACAGGTACTCCACACAATACTATAGCATTCATCACGCAGTAGACTAGAGTCAACTATCTCATTTATACACATAACATAAGGAAATTCATAAAACAACAATACTAACGTACCTCTTGCTGATTAAGTTTGAAATAACTGAGGATATCTGACTTTCATATCTTCCTCTGCTTCCCAAGTCATTTCCTCTTGGTTCCTGTTACGCCATAAAACCTTGACAGAAGAAACATCTTTAGTTCTCAATCTGCGAATCTGCTTGTCCAGTATGGCTACTGGAACCTCTTCAAAAGCCAGCTCCTCCGTAACCTGGACATCCTGAACTAGGACAACTCTGGAGGGGTCTCCTATATACTTCCTCAACATGGACACGTGGAAAACTGGGTGAACAGACTCTGATTCTAGAGGTAAGTTCAATTTGTATGACACTTGGCCTATTCTTCGACGAATCTGATAAGGCCCAACAAATCTCGGGCTGAGCTTGCCTTTCTTGCCGAATCTCATCACCCCTTTCATTGGAGAGACTTTCAAGAATACCCAGTCATTCACATTAAATACCAAGTTTCTGCTCCGCACGTCAGCATCCGATTTTTGGCGGCTCTGAGCAGTCAGTAGGCGTTCTCTGATAAGCTTTACCTTTTCCTTTGACTGATGAATAATATCCGGCCCAATCAGCGCTGACTCTCCTAATTCAAAACAGCCAATTGGCGATCTGCATTTTCGCTCATACAATGCCTCATAAGGAACCATCTGGATAGCTAAATGGTAACTATTATTAGGAAAACTCAATAAGTGGTAAGTGCTCATCCCAGCTACCTCCAAGGTCTAACACACATGCTCGCAGCATATCCTTGAGCGTTTGAATAGTGCACTCTGCCTGCCCATCTGTCTGAGGGTGAAAAGCTGTGCTCAGGTTAATCTGTGTCCCCAGGCCTCTCTGAAATGATTGCCAAAATTTAGCTGTGAATTGCACCCCTCTGTCAGAGATAATGGACACTGGAACATCGTGCAGTCTGACTATTTCTCTGATATACAACTCAGCATAATCTTCAGTAGAGAAAGTAGTCCTTACTGGCAGAAAATGGGCTGACTTTGTCAGTTTATCAACAATTACCCAAATAGAGACATTTCTATGCCTGGTACGGGGTAATCCTACTACAAAATCCATATTTACTGCTTCCCATTTCAAAAGAGGCACAGCTATGTCTTGAGTCAATCCGCCTGGTTTCTGGTGTTCAGCTTTTACTTACTGGCAGTTAGGACACTGGGCTACAAATTCTGCTATCTCCCTCTTCATACTTGGCCACCAGTAGAATTTCTTTGATATCGTGGTACATTTTCGTCGCGCCTGGATGGAGAGAATAGCGGGCATAATGTACCTTTTCCATAATCTACTGGTGAAGCCCTGCAACGTCTGGAACACAAAGGCGGCCTTTACACTTCATCCTCAGTTACCTGAAAATCCGGCGCTTTTCCTTGCTGAACTCTGTCTTTAAGTTGAACCAGGTCAGGATCTTCATACTGCCATTCCTTTACCTCCACAACTAGTGATGACACTGCTGTGTTCAGAATTACCACTCTGTTGTCCTAGGTTTTTGCTACACGAACGGCTAAACTGGCTAACTGGTGTATTTCTCGGAGCAATTCCCACTGCTCGGTCTGCAAGTACGCCAAACTCCCCATAGACTTGCGGCTAAGGGCATCTGCTACTACGTTGGCTCTTCCTGGGTGATACAGAATATTTACATCATAATCTTTCAACAACTCTAACCAGCGACGCTGCCGCAAATTCAACTCTCTCTGAGTGAAGACATACTATTGGCTCTTATGATTAGTGAAAATATCCACATGGACGCCATACAAGTAATGTATCCATATCTTTAGTGCATGGATCACTGCAGCTAGTTTCAGTTCATGGTTAGGATAATTCTTTTCGTGTTTCCTCAGCTGTCTGGTAGCATAAGCAATTACTTTATCATGCTACATCAACACAGATCCTAACCCAATACCCAAAGCGTCATAATAAACTGCTTAACCCTCTATACCTTCTGGCAATGCTAACACTGGGGCGGAGGTCAACCTGTCTTTCAATTCCTGGAAACTCTGCTCACATGCCTCCGTCCACTGAAACTTTACTACTTTTTGTGTCAGCTTAGTTAGAGGTGCCGCTATAGTGGAGAATCCCTCAACAAATCTTCTGTAGTACCCTGCTAATCCCAGAAAACTGCGTACTTCGATCGGAGTGGTAGGTTTGGGCCATGTTTTTACTGCTTCTATTTTCTGTGTGTCTACTTGTATACTAGCATCCGACACGATATGCCCCAAGAATGCTACCAAGTTCAGCCAAAATTCACATTTAGAGAACTTGGCATACAGCTGATGGTCCCTGAGAATCTGGAGTACTGTCCACAAATGATCCTGGTGGTTTGCCTCTGAGCGAGAATACACAAGATCTTGTCAATAAACACTATCACGAAGAGGTCCAGGTATGGCCTGAAGATGTTGTTCATCAGGTCCATGAATACTGCGGGAGCATTTGTCAGCCCAAAGGATATGACTAGGAATTCAAAACGGCCGTATCTGGTCCTGAAGGCAGTCTTCAGAATGTCCCTTTCACGAACTGGAACCTGATGATATCTGGACTGTAAGTCAATCTTAGAGAAATATCTGGCCCCTTGTAACTGATCAAACAAATCATCTATTCTGGGAAGCGGATACTTATTCTTGACTGTAACCTTGTTCAACTGTCGGTAGTCTATGCACATGCGGAGGGAGCCGTCCTTCTTTCTCACAAACAGAACCGGCGCACCCCAAGGTGAAGTACTCGGCCTGATAAAGCCCTTATCTAACAGATCCTTTAGCTTCTCCTTTAGTTCTCTGAGTCCAGTAGGAGCCATACGATACGAAGGGATTGATATGGGCTGAATTCCTAGTAGCAAATCAATTGCAAAATCTATTTCTCTTTCTGGGGGAATACCAGGTAGCTCATCTGGGAATACGTCGGGGAATTCATTAACCACTGGAACAAACTGGAGGTTCGGAGGCTCTACCCGAACATCCTGGACTCTGACTATGTGGTAAATGCATCCCTTAGCTATCAACTTCCTTGCTTAAAGGTAGGAAATAAACCTACCTTTTTGCATAGCTGTACTGCCCTTCCACTCTCGTACTGCCTCCCCTGGAAAGTTGAATCAGACCGTCTTGGTCCAGAATTCTACATTGGCATAGCATGGCGCCAACCAATCCATACCCATAATGGTGTTGAAATCAACCATCTCTAATTCCACCAGATCTATTGTGGTCTTACGATCAACAACCTCTACTGTACACCCTCGATAAACCCTTCTGGCTATTGGAGTCACCGACGGGTGTAGATACTGAAAGGGTTGCTGAAGAAACTCTAATACAATACTGAACTTTCGAGCCACAAATTGGGTAACGTAGGACAAGGTAGATCCTGGATCAATCAATACATAAGTAGGGTGAGAGCAAATAGTCATCATACCTGTTACCATATCTTGAGACACCTCTGAGTCCTGCCTCCTTAATAATGCATAGGTACGGCTTGGGCCCATACCTGAACTAGAGGCCCCTGATTTGCCTCGGCCTCTGCCTACTGGGACTGAGGGTCTACGCCCTACCGAGGCTGCTGGAGCTCGTGGCCCTGCTGACGCCCTGTCCTGTCTATCTCTGTTACCCTGACCCCTGGCTGGACAGTCTCTCATCACATGACCCTCCTGCCTGCATATATAACACCCTGTGGAGCCATATCTGTAAGCTCCAGTGTGGGGTTGGCTGCAAATAGGGCAAGGTGGGGGTGTATACCTGCTCTGCTCTGCCCTCCTCTGCTAGAGTGAATCTACAGTTCGTGAGATGCCGTTGGACTCTTACTGCCCTCGGTGAATGAATCTACCCCTCTGCTTCTGTGATGGAGGTGGGGGTCTAGGTGGCCTATCTGAAGACCGTGGCCTAGGCTCTCTCCGATCTCCTCCTGTATCTCATCTGATCTATCCCTGCGGCGCTGTTTCTGATTTATTTGTCTGCTATCCTATTGCCGTTGTCTAAGGTCCTCAATAGTCTGGGCAAAGGCCTGCACCCGAGCAATATCCATATCTTCCCGTAGTGAAGCTGTCATGCATGCCTCAATATACTCTGGGTTCAGACCCATAATAAATCGGTGGACCCTAGATGGCATAGTGTCCACAAAAGCTAGAGCATAGTGGGCCAAGGAATCAAACTGCAGGTTGTATTCCCGTACACTCCTTGCCCCCTGCTCCAAGTGTAAAAATTGGTCCATCCAGGCCTATCGGATTTCCCGTGGAAGATAACGGTCCAGGAAGGCCTCTAAAAAGTTGGACCAGGTCGGAGGGGCAACAACTCTCCCTCAGGACCTTTCCCAACTTTCGTACCACAACACAGCAATATCCCGCAGCCGAAATACCACTAACTCAACCGAATCTGTAGATGTCACATGCATGACCCGAAAGATTCTCTACATCTAATCCAGGAAGTCTTGGGGGTCCTCTACCTGATCCGACCCTGTGAACTGCGGGGGACCTAGTGCCAAGAATTCTCGGACCCTCGAACTGCCGAGTCCACCTGATGATTATGCTGTTATGGGTGGCACTGACTGGCGCTGAGTAGCCATCATTTGTGCCAACATAACTACTGCAATTCAAATTTCCTGGTCGGATGGTGTAGGCACAGGAACTGTTGGAGGCGGTGTCGTCCCAGGTGGCTCCTGGTGGGGTGGGGACTGCTGAGAAGGTCAAGATGACACCTCTGTATCTCCCTCAGATCGGGTTGATTCTAAGTGAGGCTGAGGCATCCTGCTGGTGCCTTCTCCTACTGCGGTATCCAGTCTTCTACCTGTGACAAGATGTCGCTGGTCTACCATTTTAATCTGTAAACAAAGAGTATGAAAAGTTTTAGGGACTCAACCCTATATTGTAATGCTCTATGGCACAACTGATTATGAAGAAAGAGTAACCATCCTATCATCCCTTGCAGCCTCCTGATCATGGTATGTGGTGCACAACACATCCATAGAAAAGACTCTACTTAGTATGGCTTGCAGACTCCTTGGAATATGACCTGGCTCTGATACCAAGTTTGTCACGCCCCGCCTTGGGAGGCATGACTGGCACCTGGTGCCCTACTAAGACCTGGACTGCTGGACTATTGAGCCTAAGCACTTCTGGTGCCAGGCTGGCTCTAACCCTGGATTTATGGAACCAACGAACTATATAACGGATGTAAATACAGCCTCTGGCCGACTAGGCCAATAGCCTCCTGTAACAAAACAACAGCTTACAAGAACCACAGGAGTATAAAGGAACCTATGCGGGCCGACAAGGCCACCATGCTGACTAGTTTCACTGAAAAGCTGAACTAAATGCTAAACTGCTCTGTGACCGACAAGGTCACCAACTATCAACTATACAAGCCCCCACACGGCCATCATAACAATCTAAAACATACACACGGCCTCACACGATCGGTACGACTAACCACAGGGAATATACAATCTGCAAGCCTCTAAGAATACTGATAAGATGGTCGGGACAAGGCCCCGACCTACCCGTACTGTACAACAAAAGAAAAGGAATAAACCTCTATCTATCAAGCTCCGGAAGACGGGAGCTGATGACCCTGTGTGCTAGCTGGAATTACGAGAGATCGGCTCCTCGTCTATGAGTACCTGCAGGCAAGTAATGCAGCGCCCCCAAACGGGCGTTAGTACCACTGGTACCGAGTATGCAAAGCAATAACTAAACATAACTAAAAATAGACAGTAATACTGATAGTTACTGAATAACAGAAGATGGCTACAACTGTCTGGGATGGAAGAATCTAAACTAAGCTTAACTGTACTAGAGAGAAGGTGAGAATCATACCTATCAATGCGGCGTCCTGCTATCTATCAATTAATAAATAACACATATATCATACAAGAACCTATATCATCCCCCATAAGCCGGAAGGGACCAATCAACACACAATCTATATACCCCTACCCCGGTCGCCATCCAAAAATAACAATTCACTTCACTCATCTAGTAACTATGAGCATCCCGCCGGCCCTCTAGGTATGCAACTTGGACTCTCTGGGCCCCTTACTATAGTTGTATCTGAGTCCAGAGGACTCCTGTAAACTGTAATCTGAGATCTGTGATCTGTAATCTATAATCTGTGCCCTGGGCACAAGCGCTCGACGAGGGTATGCTGTAATGCTGATTAGCCTACTATGGGGAATGTTGCATCCCGTCTTTGTCCTCTGGAGGACGGCATGCCACTCCTTGGAGTGATGTATCCTCACCCTCTGGCGGGCGTGTCGACACAGCTATTAACCTTGGGTGGCAAGGAAGCTCTAAGGGTGCCCACATAAAACAATCAGGTCTCTACAAGCAACAACAATCACATATAACATGTATAATAAATCTGATAATACTGTCTGTAATCTAATACTCTATTCTGAATCTCTTGCTGAATTTAACTGAATCTAATATAGAGTTATACTAAGTCTGGAATCATATCACGCTGTCTAATACTAATTTACTGACTTTTATTCTGCATATGGTATAATAACTCATACATGCTTACTGAATTCACACTGGCATAATACTCGGCTTCTGAAACTTTCTTCTGGAATTTACTCTATTTTACTATGCTAGAATTACTAACTTGCCAAAGAAACTAGCTTTACATACCTCAGTTACTAACTTCTTGGCAACTGGTGTAGCTCGACCAATATCCAGCTATTTCTTCCAACTACGTTCATATTTATAGCAATTAGAACTAAATTCATCAATATTCTGGAAGAAAACACTACTTGAATATCTATATAGCCCAAACTTTAACTTATCAAAAAACAGCTGAAAACTCAATATTTCTCGGAAGTTCAGAAGGGAGAAATACTCACTTTAGGGCTAGGAGTATATTGACACTAATTTGGAGAAATTCCACTTACCTTAGCTCGGTGACACGGCGATTCGTCGGCCGATTTTCACAAAACTAACTCCGTAGGAATGTTCTCTGCAGCTTTATACTTCACTACCCGAGGTTATTTCGAGTTTGGACCGCGTTTAACAGTGTAAACGGAAGGAATTTTAAGGAAACTCTTCGTGCCCTCTGTTTTCTGGTTGCTCTCTGGAAATAAAAGTGGAGAATGAAAATTAAAAACAAAGTGGGGCTTTATATAGTGGAGGCCTGAACCTCACCACCATGGCACGTTGGCCATCGCGGAGGTGAGCCTCCGTGACACGTTGGACATCGCGGAGGGGATCTGCTCGGCTTCCTTTTGCGATGGTTCGACATGGCGCTTGTCATGTCTTTCCTCGGGCCTTTTTCTAGCATGTATGGCTTTCTAAAACTCTTAACCAACATGCGAATAGGCCATCTAAATGTCAAGAATTTACAAGGTGTAACAACGAGCATTAGGCTCTCGAGGTCAGGGGAGCAGACTAGCAGAGTCCAGCATCCTAGAGGGTGGCAGGTGTGGCCGGAGACACAAGGGTCGGTGTTTAGCCGGTTCAGGTGCTTGTTTCGGGTGTGGAAAACCTAAACATATCTCAGAGATTGTCCAGTAGCGAGATATGGCCATGGTAGGGGCCGAGGCCTAACCACTAGCTTAGCAGCTTCACTAGTACGCTCAGCTCAGCAGGGTGCATCCACTAGTGCAGGTGGTGGTCAACGCCATAAAAGATTCTATGCCCTAGCATCTGGTCAGAAGCAGGAGGTATCCCCAGATGTAGTCACTGCTATGTTATGAGTATTCCACCTTGATGTACATACGTTGTTAGATCCAGGGGCTACCTTATCTTTTGTGACACCCTACGTTGCAAGTAGTTTCGGAGTCTATCTCGAAATCTTAGCAGAACCCTTCTCAGTCTCTGCTCCAGTCGGTGATTCAGTTATAGCTCAAAGCGTATATAGAAATTACCATGTCACAGTCACCTCAACAGAGTAGAGCTAGCCATGACAGACTTTGATGTTATTTTTGTCATGGATTGGCTACATGCATGTTATGCCTCAGTAAATTGTATAGCCCGTGTTGTAAAGTTTCAATTTCTGGGTGAGCCAGTCCTAGAGTGGAAGGGTAGTTCAGTTGTGCCTGTAGGTCACTTCATTTCTTACCTTAAGGCTAGAAAGATGATTTCTAAGGGTTACGTATACAATATAGTTAGGGTTAAGGATGCTACGTCTGAAACCCTGACTATCTAGTCAGTTCCTATAGTGTGGGAATATTCTGAAGTGTTCCTAGATGATTTATTAGAAATTCCTCCCGGCTTGGAGATTGAATTTGGTATTGACCTTCTTCCCGATACGCAGCCTATATCTATTCCTCCGTACAGAATGGCTCTAGCTGAACAAAAGGAGCTGAAGAAGCGGTTAAAGAACCTCTTGGACAAGGGTTTCATCAGACCTAGCAAATCCTTATGGGGTGCACTAGTTCTCTTTCTCTGAAAGAAGGATGGTTTCCTTTGGATGTGCATTGACCATCGACAATTGAATAATGTCACCATCAAGAACATGTATTCCCTCTGCAAGACTGATGATTTGTTTAACCAGCTCCAGGGTGCCAAGTGTTTTTCAAAGATAGACCTCATATTCGAATACCACCAGCTTAGAGTTAGAGAGAGTGACATCCCAAAGATGGCCTTTAGGACTCGGTATGGTCACTATGAGTTTGTAGTTATTTCTTTTGGACTAACGAATGCTCCTGCAACTTTTATGATTTGATGAACAGGTTGTTCAAGCCATATATGTATATGTTCGTGATCATGTTCATAGATGATATTCTCATATACACTCAAAGCGAGGAGGAGCATGCCGCTCATTTGAGGTGGTGCTACAGACTCTTAAGGATTGCCAATTATATGCTAAGTTTAGCAAGTGTGAGTTTTGGCTAGACTCGGCAGCATTATTTGGTCATGTGGTGTCAAGCGGTGGTGTCAAGCGATGGTGTACAAGTGGACTCTCAAAAGATAGAATTTGTGAAGAATTGGCCTAGACCAGTGAGTCCTTCGGATATCTGGAGTTTCTTGGGTTTAGCTAGTTACTACCGGAGGTTTGTGGAAGAATTTTCATCCATTGAAACACTGTTGACTAGGTTGACCTAGAAGAAAGTGAAGGTTTAGTGGATGGAGGCCTGTGAGAAGAGCATCCAAGAATTGAAGACTCGAGTCACCTCAGCACCAGTTTTGACCCTACCTGAGGATACCAATGGGTTTGTGGTATATTGTGACGCTTCGAGGATCGGTCTTGGTTGTGTACCCATGCAGCATGGAAAGGTTATAGCCTATGCTTCCAGGCAGCTGAAGGTCCACAAAAGGAACTATCCGACTCATGACCTTGAGTTGGCAGCGGTAGTATTTGCCTTGAAGAATTGGAGACGTTATCTGTACGAGGTCCACGTAGATGTGTTTATGGACCACAAAAGCCTACAGTACTGTTTACCCAAAAGGATCTGAATCTATGTCAGAGGAGGTGGTTGGAGCTTTTGAAAGATTATGATATGAGTGTCCTTTATCATCCGGGTAAGGCTAATTTGGTGGAAGATGCTCTTAGCCGGCTTACTATGGAGAGTGTGACCCATGTAGATGAGGAGAGGAGAGAGTTAGTGAAAGATGTGCATCGGCTTGCATGACTAGGAGTCCATCTTATTGACTCGACGGATGGTGGTGTCATTGTTCAAAATAGATCAAAATCATCTTTAGTGACCGAGGTCAAAGCTAGACAAGACAAGAATCTTATTTTGGTAAAGTTAAAGGAAGTCGTTCAGAATCAGAAAGTGGAGGTCTTTTCCCAAGGGGGAGATGGTGTACTACGATATCAAGGTCATTTGTGTGTGCCGAGTGTTGATAACTTAAGGGAGCATATTTTGCACGAGGCTCATGGTTCTAGATATTCTATACATCCAGGTGCAACCAAGATGTACTATGACCTATGGGAAGTCTATTGGTAGAATGACATGAAGAAGGACATAGCAGAGTTTGTGGCTAAGTATCTGAATTGTCAATAGGTAAAGGTTGAGCATCAAAGACCTGGAGGTGTGCTTCAAGATATTAGTATCCCTACTTGAAAGTGGGAGGAAATCAATATGGACTTTATTATAGGATTGCCTCATACTCTCCAACAGTATGACTCTATTTGGGTGGTCGTAGACAGGTTGACTAAGGCAGCTCATTTCCTACTGGTGAAAACTATTGATTCAGCGCAGGATTATGCTAAGTTGTACATTTGGGAGTTAGTTAGGTTGCATGGAGTTCCTTTGTCCATCATATCAAATAGAGGTACTCAGTTTACCTCCCAATTTCAGAGATCGTTTCAAAAGGGACTTGGTACTCAGGTCAAGCTTAGCACAACATTTCACCTGCAGATAGATGGTCAGGCTGAACGGACCATTCAAACTCTTGAGGAAATATTGAGAGCATGCGTGATTGATTTAAAAGGTACTTGGTATGATCATTTACTTCTCATCAAGTTTGCATATAACAACAGTTATCATTCCAGCATTCAGATGGCTCCGTTTGGGGCTCTTTATGGGCAGAGGTGTAGATCACCTATTGGTTGATTTGAGCTCGGTGAATCTACATTGATAGGTCCAGATTCGGTTCATGAGGCTATAGAGAAGGTTCAGCTTATAAATGACAGGTTGAAAATAGCTCAGAGTCACCAAAAGTCCTATGCGGATATGAGGAGGAGAGAACTTGAGTTTGAAGTTTGTGATTGGGTGTTTCTAAAGGTGTCTCCCATAAAGGGAGTGATGCGGTTCTAAAAGAAAGAAAAACTCATTCCACGTTATGTTTGCCCATACCGGGTTGTGAGACGGGTTGGCAAGGTAGCATATAAGTTGGAGTTTCCCTCAAAATTAGCTTCAGTTCATCCAGTTTTCCGTATATCACTCTTAAAGAAGTGTTTGGGTGATCTAGCTCTGGTTGTTCCGATGGAGAGCGTAGGTGTAAGGGATAGCCTCAGCTACGAAGAGGTTCCGGTCAAAATACTTGAACGTCAGGTCCAAAAGCTAAGAAATAAGGAGGCAGCTTCAGTAAAGGTTTTGTAGAGGAATCAGCATATTGAGGGAGCTACATGGGAAGCTGAAGCAGATATGATGGCTAAATACCCACATCTATTCCTTTCCGGCTCAGTTTTAGCTTGAGATATCAGTTTCCTCCTTAGTACTCCATTCAGTTTCATGTTCAGATCATGTGTTCCAGTTTCTTTCATGTCAATGCATGTATGTATGATTCATGAATTCAGTCCAGTCATGTATTTTAGTCCGGAGACAGTAACTCTGTCAGTTTCTAGCTTTGAATGTTCAGTATTTGGTGTGATGATTGCATTTCTCAGCTTTTCAGTATGTTTATTCACATCGAGGATGAATGTTCCTAAGGGGGGAGAGATGTTGTAATACCTCGAAAGTCCTAAGATCAGACCCGAGGGTTGAAACGGAGAAAAGAGGATTTTCTACACTAGGTCACAGGATGAGTCATCCAGTGACTCGTGAGGTGCACCACGAGTCGTTAGGTGACTCGTAGAGTGAAGGGTGGACTTGGTTGGATTTTTATTTTGGGGGTTGACCATGGGTGCAGCCATGAGTCATGGTCAACACCACGAGTCGTTATGTTAGCTATAGTCAGGAGTTTGACTTAAATGTTGAAAGTTTTGGCAGTGCTATAAACAGTTAGTCACCACGATTCATCGGGCACACCACGAGTCATGATGTCCCTTGTGGTGACCAGGGATGATATGTTTCCAGTGCTGATGACTGAACGCCGACCACGAGTCGTGGTCCTTGACGATGAGTCGTCCAGTCCCTCGTTGGGACTAGCAGTGTGTATATTCCTGTGAATTTATTAAGGGTTTTTCCATAATTTTTAAGTTCTTAAGGCCTAAACTACGTCGTTTTTAGCTCAGATAGGTGTGTTTTAAGAGGGGTTAACTCATTCTAAGCCTATTCTCCTCCATGCATGCAAGCCTAGTGTTTCTAAGGGTGATCAAGCTTAGGATTCATCAAGTTATTCCCCAAATTTCCTTTGGGCATTCAAGAGGGTTGTGTAATCTGAATCTCCCAGGTATGTAGGGTTATGAATGGGTGTATCCATCCACTTCCATGCCAATCCCTCTTCAATTTCATATGATTCTTAAGTTGATGAATTTATGGGGTTTTAACCAACCTTGTGAATTCTCTAAGTATCTATCATGGGTATTCTCTATGCATGTTTCTAATATTGAATTATGATTCATGGGCATGTTTTGTAATTTTTTAAATTACAAATTATGATTTCAATGTTTAACAAATAAAATGTCCATCTGCGGAGGTTCATGAAAAGATGAGATTATGATCTATGCTTCTGGTTATGATGAGATGTTCATGATAAAAGTATGATTTCGAATTACACATGTCTATGTTCATGCTTTGAGTAATCAAAGTCTATTTCAAGCATTTTAAGTATTGGGCAAGCCCATATGATCAAGTATATTTCATGGTTTATCTAAATTTCATGTTATTAGCTTACCACATGGTTTTGGGGTCTAGACTCCCACTCTTGTTCAGCTTGTGGTATGGTTTGAGCCAAGGCTCTTCATGTTATATTTTTAGAATATGTATGTCATGTCATGATTCATCTTCGACACTAGACAATGGTCAGCTTCATTGAAAAACGATGGAGAGCATATGCATGTTGTCTAGCACCGAGTAGGCTAAGGGTCAGCCAACCCTATGCCTCAGAACAAAATGCCAACGTAGGTATGTTTAGATTATTTGGGACTTCCCTTGTGAGATTTCTTGTCCCAATATATGCATGAATATCTATGATTCTTAAACTGTTACACCCTATAAGTTCCTAATGTTTAGTTGGTCTATTCGTACATTGGTTAAGAGTTTTAGAATATAATATGTACGAGAAAGGGCCCGGGGAAAGGTCGGACGAGCACGAAGTTAGGACCACGCGGGAGGAGGCTGGGCTAGCTGCCCAAAGGAGCAGCGTGGCACGGACCATGCCCTTGGCGATGGGCCCTGTGGCACACCCGTGTTTTGGCGCGATGGGGTCCGTGCCATGGACCCCCTATCCACCGCCCCAATGTTATATATATTAAGTTGCTTTGAATAGTTCATTATATATACGTATATATCTTCGGCTAGAGAAGAGAGAGTACGAAGGAAACAATAATTTTTCATCCGTTTGTGCTTCGATATGCCGTCCAAAATTCAAATTAACCTCGGGTATTAAATCCCAAGCCCGTAGGGAGCATTAAGTTATTTTCGTGAAATTCGCTCGACGAATCATAACTCCGCCGAGCAAAAGTTATCAGAATTGCTTCAAACTAGTTTCTATGCGATCATAGGATTCAAGTAAGTATTTCTCCCTTCTGAATTCTCGGGAAATTATACGTCTTCGGCTGTGTTTCGTTAAGTTGAAGTATAGTCGATATTAGTATTATAAGTTATTGTTTCTGTTGAATTTAGTCCTGAAACCAGTCTCATTCTCTCAGTAATACGACTCCATCTAGGAAGGGCTATTGAATACCAGTTGAAACTAGTTAGTTACTAAGGAAACGACACTCGAGGTATGTTAAGTCAAATTTCTTCGGCAAGTTAGCTTCTTTAGTATTGTAATACAAATTGCATCCTAGTAAGAGATTCAAAGGCATATCTACAGTGATTAGTTGTCGTAGTATATTGAATTCTGTTGTATTGAGGCCACGAGGGCCATACTGAGTTTTGTTGTATTGAGGCCGCGAGGGCCATATTGAGTTATGTTGTATTGAGGCCGCGAGGGCCATACTGAGTACTGTACATTGAGGCCGTGAGGGCCATATCGAGTTCTGTTATACTGAGGCCGCGAGGGCCATAGAGAGTTTTAGTAGAGTTAGTCCGTGAGGGCCACAGTGAGTTCTATTAAATCAAAGGCTGTGAGGGCCATTTTGAGTTACAAGTATACTGCGATCATCGGTAATCAAATAGTAGAATGTATATTGCTTGTACCTGTCGAGGCTTATGGGGGCCCAGATAGGTTATTCTTGTATGGGTTGTACCTTCCAGGCTTATAGGGGCCCGATTAGGTTTTCGGTTTGTATATGCATATGTGTACCTTGTTAGTTAAGTACTACAAATAGCGAGATTGTTCAGGTTAAAATCTTACCTTTCTGTCAGTTCTTCAGCTTCCATTCAGTTATTACTTTACTGCCTTACATACTTAGTATATGTTGTACTGACGCCCCACATGGGCGCTGCATTACTTGCCTGCAGGTGCAGCTAGGCATGGACCAGGACCCTCACAGCTCCCAGCCAGGACTAGCAGCACAGTTAGCTCCCTTCTTCCGAAGCTAATAGCTAAAAGGTCTGTTTTTGTTGATTGTTCAGTTTTTGGGTAGGTTGGGGCGCTATCTCGACCACTATTCTACTTCTATAGGCTTGCAGATGTACAATACCCTGTGGTTTGTTTTTTGTTGGCCATGTGGGGCCTAGATGTATGTTTCATTTTGTGATGATGACTGTGTGGGGCCTTGTTTAGCTATTGAGTAGTGGCCTTGTCGGCTATAGCATGTGTAGGTCACCTGATTTTCATTTCAGTTATAACTAGACAGCATGGTGGCCTTGTGGCCCGCATAGGACTTCTATCATTATCTGTTTTTGGGTAGCATTTTTATTTTACTAGTGGCTATGCGGTCTTGTCGGCCGGGGTTGTGTTTACAACCGAGTATAGCCTGTTGTTTTCTTGATTTAGGGAGTAAGTTTGCACTAGAAGTGCATAAGTCCAGTTAGATCAGTCCAGACCCTAGTAGGGCACCAGGTGCCAGTCATACCCCCCTCCCCCCCGTAAGGCGGGGCGTGACAAATTTGGTATCAAAGCAGGTCGTATCCAGGGAGTCTACAAGCCGTGTCAAGTAGAGTCTTGTCTATGGATGTGTTGTGCACCACATTCTATAGATAGGAGGCTACGAGGCATAATAGTATAGTTACTCTTCTTTCTCCTCCAGTCGTGCTATAGCGCTAAGTTGTATAGGGTAATCCCCTAAGCTTACATTATTTTGTTTTTACAGAGAAAAAAGTCAGATGCCTGACAGATTGCGACTGGTCGAGATTTAGATATGACGGTAGGAGAGGGAACAGTAGGGGACCCCAGCCAGAGTCGACTCGGTCTGAGGGCTATAGGGAGACACCCCCTCAATCTCCCCAGCACTCACTACCACACTCAAAGCCCACCAGGGCAGTAGATACACCAATACCACCCCCAGCTATTCCAGTACCATCAGATCAGGAGCTTAGAGGTGCATTTTATACGTGGGTTCAGATGATGGCTGCCCAGCGTTAACCTCTGCCAATAGTATCAGCTGCCGCTAAGCCCGCTGAGGGGCCTGGTAGCTCGAGAGTTCATGAGTTTCTTGCTCTGAGTCCCCCACAGTTTATAGGGACCAATCATAGGGAGGATCCCCATAATTTTATAGATCAATTGCAGAGGATATTCAGGGTTATGCATGTCTCATCTACCTAGTCAATTGAGCTAGCGGTATTCCAACTGCGACATGTAGTAGTTTTGTGGTATGAGGGCTGGAAAAGATCACGAGATAGAGATTCACTTCCACCTACGTGGCATATTTTCTCTAAGGCTTTCATAGATCATTACCTGCCTCGAGAGGTCCGGCAGGACGAGTAGAGCAATTTTTGCACTTGGAGCAGGGCAGAATGAGCGGCAGGGAATATGCACTGAGGTTTGATTCCCTAGCTAGGTATACATCCTCTTTTGTTGACATTATGTCAGCTAGGGTGCATCGGTTTATTATGGGACTTGCGCCAGAGTATGTAGAGTCATGTATTGTGGCCACATTGCGAGAGGA
Organism: Datura wrightii; assembly: GCA_035772735.1. NCBI lineage: Eukaryota > Viridiplantae > Streptophyta > Magnoliopsida > Solanales > Solanaceae > Datura > Datura wrightii. The sequence goes on from JASDFA010000002.1 coordinate 19,814,543, forward strand.
TATGAATATCTCACGAGTGCAGGAATTCGCTCAAAATATAGAGGAGCTCAGGAAGCAACAGTATGCCATAGAGAGGGCAGGTCAAGAGCAGCGTCAGAGGGGTAGGCCCGCAGACTTTCAAATGAATTTTCTAGGTGGACCCTGGCCTTCCTTATCAGATAGGCCGCCCAGGCCCCCGTTCCAGCAGCGACAGGGTAGCAGATCAGATCATCATGGACAGTCAGGTCCCGATGAGAGTTCACGGGCGTCAGGCCCACAGCTGTAGAGAGGGTCGGCTCAGATAGAATTAGTAGTGCCATGGTGCAGTACCTGCCACAGGCAGCATTTGGGGAGGTGCAGATATGGCTACACAGCCTACTATTCTTGCGGGCAGGACGGGAATATGATGAGAAATTGTCCGACTAGATGCCAGAGTAGCCAAGGTCAGTAGGACAGGTCTTCAGTAGACTCGTATGCGCCAGCACGATGTAGATCCAAGGCATCCAATTCAGGTAGCGGCCAGGACCGTACATATGCACTACCAGGGCGACAGGAGTTAGAGTCTCGCCAGATGTTGTGACAGGTATATTAGATGTCTATTCTCACTCAGTTTATGCTTTGATAGAACCGGGCTCTACCTTGTCATATGTTACTCCGTTAGTAGCCCAAAAGTTTGATATACTGCCAGAATTGCTTCAACAACCTTTCTCAATATCTACACCTGTAGGTGACTCTATTATTGCTAAGAGAATTTACCGGGGTTGTGATCTCGGGCTAAAATAGCATGCCCGAGTGATGCTTTATACTTAATTTAGTCTTGTTTATCTAATTTATTTTATACATTTTCATGTAATTTTATATAAATGTGAATACATGTACTAACCAACGTGATTAGTCTTTGTTTTGTAGGTTTTAATGAATTTGAGGAACTAATTCATAAGTTGGTGAAGTATAGGAATGGAGTCGGGAGCAATTGGCGAAAGTCGGTAAGGAGCATGCCATGGCAAGGTTGGCCGCGCCAGGTAGCGTGCCACGTTGTGCGTGTGCCGCGCCCATCGTCATGCCACGCCCATGCCAGGTGCGCGAGAAGAGGCAGTAGGCAGGCAGGCTCCAGCGTGCCAGCGCCGTGCCACACTAGGCCAGCTGCGCGACAGAGCAAGGCCAACGCGCTGCATGAGCAGCGTGTCATGCTGGCAGCACGGTGACACTCGACAGTTTTGGCATCCTGAGGCAATTTCCAAAGAGCCTCCGCGTTACCTCCGTGTCACGGAGGCAGTGCTGTGCGATACACTCCGTGACACGGAGCCGTTCCACGGCAGGCTAAATTGTGCACATTTCTCATTTACTATAAATAGGTCCCTTAGCTCCTAAAACCACTTGGTCACGATTTTATTCTGGAAAACTACCTAGGAGTGAAGGGAGAAGTGGGAGAACTCATCTAGGGTTTGTGAAATTCCCTTCTCTTCTACCAATTTCTTGTAAGTATGTTAATTTAGTTGTAGTTTCTTGTAGTTTTACGAACATGAATGGCTATAACCCTTCCTCTAGGGTTGAAGCCATGAATTATGATTGTGTTTTTATGAAATTGTTTTGGAATTAAGTTATTGATTGTTGTTTTGTCTTGCATTTTGGATTATTGGTTGCTTTTATGATTGATCACCATGAAAACATACACGTTAGCTTGGGCATATGCTTGAGGAAGGATTTACCTAGGTCAGAACATGAGAATGTAAGGAGCATGATTGTATCTCGCGATATAATTTGTGTTAGGATAGAGATATACCTAATGCCTTTCTTGGTTTATAAAACGGGATTATTTACAGACCGACTTAGAATTATCACATCACCCTTCAAAGAAGTAGTTGTGAGGCTAAGTTGAGTTAAATGATTAGGTGCACGAGAGTCCCTACTCATTTCCACGTAATTAATTGCGCACAAACTAGAATTAGGATCCTCGCTCACAATGATGCAACGAGGCTAGTTTGTCGTGTTTATAGGCTCGAAAGGCCATGAACATGCAATTCTAATTATGTGAGATGACAATCGATAGTTTCATACTTAACCCATTGCAATTTGTCATAGCATATAATTATCTGGTTTTAACTCTATGTTGCTCCTGGAATGAATTCAGAATATTTCGTTGACCAAAATTAGACTTAATTAAACCTCCCTCGAAAACTTCTCTGATCAACACTTGCGGTATTTAATATCACACTTGAACTAGATAGTTAGAGGAATGGGTCCAGTCCCTGTGGGTTTGACATTCTGGTTCTTTAAAAGAGCCACTATATTACTTGCACGACCCGTACACTTGCGGGCACATCAGGTTGCACAGTAGAGAGTGGGTCATCCGACCTCAGCGGATTCAATAGAATTAGATATGATTGATTTTGATGTAATTATAGGTATGGATTGGTTGGCACCGTGTTATGCTACTGTAGAAAGTTGGACCAGAATCATCCGATTCCACTTCCCAGGGGAAATAGTGCGAGAATGGAGAGGTAGTACAGCCACGCCAAGGGGTAAGTTTATATCCTATCTTATGAAAAGAAGTTGATAGCAAAGGGTTGTATCTACCATATTGTTAAAGTTTGGAATACGCAAGCATAGTCCCCAACTCTTCAGTCCATCCCAGTTGTTAATGAATTTCCAGACGTGTTCCCTGATGAACTCCCTGGAATCCCTCCAGAAAGGAAAATTGATTTCTCTATTGATTTGCTGCCAGATACTCAGCCTATATTCATCCCTCTATATCGAATGGCTCCGGCTAAATTGAGGGAATTGAAAGAGTAGCTGAAAGATTTGTTAAATAAGGGTTTCATCAGGTCGAGTACATCACTGTAGGCTGCACCAGTTATATTTGTGAGAAAGAAAAATGGCTCTCTCGGTATGTGTATAGATTATCGGCAGTTGAATAAAGTGACTATCAAAAATAAATACCCGCTTCCTAGGATAGATGATTTGTTTGATCAGCTGTAAGGTCTGTTTTTGTTGATTGTTCAGTTTTTGGGTAGGTTGGGGCCTTGTCTCGACCACTATTCTACTTCTAGAGGCTTGCAGATGTACTGTACCATGTGGTTAGTCTGTTGTTGGTCGTGTGGGGCCCAGATGTATGTTTCATTTTGTGATGACGGTCGTCTGGGGCCTTGTTTAGCTATTGAGTAGTGGCCTTGTCGGCTATAGCATGTGTAGGTCACCTGATTTTCATTTCAGTTATAACTAGATAGTATGGTGGCCTTGTTGGCCCGCATAGGACTCCCTATCATTATATGTTTCTGGGTAGCTATTTTATTTTACAGGTGGTTATGCAGTCTTGTCGGCCAGGGGCTGTGTTTACAGCCGAGATATAGCCCGTTGTTTTCTTGACTTAGGGAGTAAGTTTGCACCAGAAGTGTATAAGTCCAGTTAGATCAGTCCAGACCCTAGAAGGGCACCAGGTGCCAGTCATACCTCCCCCCCCCCAAGGCGGGGCGCGACATAAACATATCATTACATGATTTCAAAATTATAAAGCCTTATTCAAGTATGTAACGATTTCATGAAAAGTTAAGTTGTTGTATCATGGCCAATTGTGGCATTAATTCCATGGCTATTTCACATATGACAAGTATTATTATGATTTTACGATTTTAAACTAGCCCATGCAAGTTCAAGTATATTTTCATGATAAGGATTATGAGCCATGTGCATGTTTTTTGGAGTAGTGTCTAACACCGACTGCACTAGGGGTTTAGGCAAACTCCAAGTCTCAAAACTACATACCACCATAGGTATTTATTCATGTTTAGATCCTATGGGGATTCACAAGTCATACCATGTCTTAATCGTTCCTTGTCTTGGCATGCTTGGGACTGCTCTGCCCACTTGAACAAGATAGTTAAGGCATCATATAAGCTTTATCATGATAGTGTCGGATATGATGAAGCCTCCCATTGTTCCTAATGTTTTCAATTACTCATGTTCATGTCTTATGATATTATGTTTATAGCATATGTGTCCCATTTATTAGTTTATGAATTTTCACGTATGATTTCAAGTATGACACACTATATAATTTCTATTTCTAAACCTTGGGTTATTATGTTCAGCTTATGTTCATCTTGTTTCATATTAATGATTTCAGACTATTGTTTTACTAGCATATTTTACTTTTTCTATATACTCAATACATTCAAAGTATTGATCGCATACTCTATGTTATATCATCTCATGATATAGATTCAGGTGATCCATCTCAGTCCGTCGTTAGATCACGCCCGCTCAGTCCAGGTCTATCCCAGTTTTGTAAGTCCTCATGATCCGAGGAAGTCAGTTTTAATTATGTCTCTTTTGTTCATGTCATTGAGTTTCAGAATTGGAGAGCTAGTTGGGGGTGCTGGCCCTTCAGCTCATCAGATGTTTAGAGGCTTTTCAAATAGCTCTCTGAAGATGGTTCAGTGATGTTTTTCACGTTTACGTTCATGTTGTTATGGTATGCGACTTCCTCTTATATCATGTTAATGATTTATGTACGCTTAGTGATTCTCTTATTCATGTTATGTATGTGATATGGGTTAGCTTGGAGCCATTCCTAGTTTAGGTCCCATGTCGCGATCCTAGGTCCATGCCCAGGTCGTGATAGGTTATGTGTACCATCTAGTTTAGGTTAAGAATTCTACATCTAAGACCCCAACTCTTTAGTTTATTCCTGTTGTATGTAGGTATCTAGAGGTGTTCCTAGATGATCTACCAGTAGTCCCTCGCGAGTGAGAGATTGACTTTTGCATTGACCTTCTCCCTCAACCCATATCCTTTCCTCCTTATAAGATGGCTCCAGCTGAGCTAAAGGAGTTGAAAGAAAATTGAATGATCTCCTAGATAAGGATTTCATCATGTCTAGTAAACCCCTATGGGGTGCCCTGGTTCTCTTTGTTCGGAAGAAGGATGGTTCCTTTAGGATGTGCATTGATTATTGGCAGTTGAACAAGGTTACAATCAAGAATAAGTATCCCCTCCCTAGGATTGATGGTCTGTTTGGCTAGCTTCAAGGTGCTAAGTACTTTTCAAATATAGTCCTCAAATTCGGCTATCATCAACTCAGAGTTAGGGAGAGTGACATTCAAAAAAAACCTTCAGGACTCGATATTATCACTATGAGTTTGTAGTTATATATCTTTTGGACTAACGAATGCTCCTTCATCTTTTATAGACTTGATGGACAGGGTGTTCAAGTACTATTTGGATATGTTCGTGATTGTCTTCATAGATGATATCCTTATATACTCTCGGAGCAAGGCGGAGCATGCTGCTTATTTGAGGATTGTGTTGTAGACTCTCAAGGATCGTCAGTTTTTTGTTAAATTCATCAAGTGTGAGTTTTGGCTGAACTCAGTAGCATTCTTGGATCATGTGGTGTCTAGCGAGGGTGTGCAGGTATACCCTCAAAAGATAGAAGCGCTGAAGAATTGGCCTAGACCTGTCAGTCCTACGGATATTAGGAGCTTTTTGGGATTAGCTGGCTAGTACAGGAGGTGTGTTAGAGGGATTTTCATCAATTGCAGCACCTTTGACCAAGTTGACCCAGAAGAAGGTCAAATTTCAGTGGTCGAATGCTTATGAGAAGAGATTTCAGGAGTTAAAGACCCGACTCTCTTCGGCCCTAATATTGACTCTACCGGAGGGAACGGATGGATTCATTATGTGTTATGATGTTTCAAGAATTGGCCTTGCTTGTGTGTTGATGCAGCATGGTAAGGTCATTGCTTATGCCGCTGGACAACATAAGGTGAATGAGAAGAATTATCCGACACATGACCTAGAGTTGGCAGCTGTGGTGTTTGCCTTGAAGATTTGGAGGCACTATTTGTATGGGTTCATGTGGATGTATTCACGGACAAGTTTCCTCCTTAACACTCTATTCAGTTTCATGTCAAATTCATGTCTCTCAGTTCTGTCATGTAACTAAGTCCGGAGTCAATCACTCCATCAATTTTCAGTAATAGTTGTTTAGTTTTGGGATTATAGTTCCTTCCTTAGCCTTTCAATATTCTTGATCTATATTCGAGGATGAATGTTTCCAAGGGAGATATATTTTAACACCTCGAACCCCGAATGGCTTCCGCATTCCAAAAGAACTGTTCATTTTAGATCTTGTTCAGGAGGTGACGGAGGAAATGGATGGCCCATCAGGTGAGCGACGGACCGTCGCCTGTAGCGTCGCGGCTTCGAAGGCAATATTAACAGTTGTTAGTCTAGAAACAGATCATCACTTGTCCCATCGCGATCAGGTCTCAACTTTCCCGAAGTGACGAAAGGTCAATGGACCGTCAAGGGAGTGATGATCCATCACTTTTACTATCGGTGAGGGAAAAGTTAGGACCCCTTCTGGTTAAAGGTGATGGTAAGGGAAATGGACCGTCGGGTGGGTGACAGCCCGTCACTTCTACCGTCGAGATGCTCATTGATTCAATCCAGCCCGATCTTCTAGGATCAGTGTTGTAATTTCCTAAGCTTCTAATCCATAAGTGATGTCGTTTTGGGAATCCTTAAGGGTGTATTTGAGGGTTTTACTGAGCTTTTTCCTCACTCCTCTCATACACCAAGGTTGGAAAAGATCATGCTCTCAAGGAAGAAAGGATTCCTCAATTTCTTCTTCTCCAATTTCTCTTAGGCATCAAACCCTAGCAAGAATCTCATCAAGTCCAGGTATGTATGGTTATGAAGGGGGAAATCCTTCCAACCTCATTCCCTTTTTAGGTTCAATTCCATGACCTCTACTTCTCAAGTTCTATATTATGAAATTCTAGAGTTAGACCCAATTCAATGAAATTTTTCATGATCTCTCTATAGATTAAATTCTCTCATGTTTCAACGGATGAATTATGGTTCTTAGGGAAGATTTGACCCTCAAATTCCTCATGAATTGATAATTTCAAGTTTATGGTGATTTCACCCTATTATGCATTATTTATTAATTTCAAGCTTATGAACCCATGATTTCAAGTATGATGAATTATCAAATTATGCATGAATGTTTACGAATTCTTAAACTTATGATTTTGGTGATTTCGTGTTTATGAAGCCTTATTCAAGTATATATGATCTTATAACTTAGGCAAGCCCATGTACATGTCAAATATGTTTCACCATTATTTTTAGCCAAGGCTTGCGAGATAAGTTTTAAAGAGATGTTTTGGAGTCAAGACTCCCAAGAAATAAATTTGAGCTATGCTTTGAGAAGACGATTATGAGAGATATGTATGTTTTTGGGAGTATCGTCTAGCGCCAAGTAGGCCATAGATTCTGAGGAACCAGGTCTCATAACTACGCACCACCGTAGGTATATTCATATTTGGGACCTCTTAAGAGAGTGTTTCCCCTGCCCGAGGGCACACTAGTGATATCACACCTTAATCGTTCTTTGCCTTGGCAAGGCTTCGGACAGCTCTACCCACTTGAGTGAGATAGTTGGGGCATCATGTAAGCTATATCATAATAGTGTCGGTTATGATGAAACCTCCCATTGTTTCTCATATTTTAAGTTACTCATGTTCATGTCTTATGATATTATGTTTTATAGCATACTTGACCCATTGATCAATTTATGAGTTTTCACTTATGATTTCAAGTATGGTATGCTATATGATTTCTATTTCTAAACCTTGGGTAATTATGTTCAACTTATGATGAATATCTCATGATTATGTTTATTTCAGGAATATGGCTTTTAGCATGTTGTCCTTATTCTCATGATTCTATCTTGTTTTATATTCATGATTTTAGACTATCATTTTACTAGCATGTTTTACTTATCCTACATATTCAGTACATTCAAAGTATTGACCGCATACTCTATGCTATATCATATAGGTTCAAGTGATCAGTCTCAGTCCCGAAGTTAACTCGCAACCGCTTCAATCCAGTACCATCCCAATTTTTGTGAGTGCTCATGATCTGAGGATGACAGTTTTGGTTCATATCTCTCTTCTTATGTCTTTTAGTTTTACACTTAGAGATCTAGTTGAGGGTGTTGTCCCATCAGCTCATCATATTTTTAGAGGCTTTTCAGACAACTATGTACAGATGGTTCTGCGTTATTTACTCGTGCTTCGGCTTATATTTATATGACATGTAGACTTACACTTATATTATGATCATGTTTTATTTCCTCTTTAGTTATGCTCACGTTCATGCTATGTATGTACCATGAATTAGCTTGGAGTCATTCGTGGTTCTGGATCTAGTGTCTCGGTCTTCGGTCCTAGCTCGGGTCATGACAAAGATGTTGCGAGAGACTGTTGGTTATTAGCTATTCACAATGCTAAATTCTTCAAGATTTAGAATGGGTATATGGTTTTCATTATATATGTTCCTCATAATGATGTGGCGTTAGCTAGATTGGGAGATAGCGAGTGGTCTTTGGTTCAATCTTTAATTCATGCTTGTTTTGTTATTGTTGTGTGCTTTAAGCATCAAATTATGGCACTTTCAACTGTAGGAACACTATTTTATTTATACACAAATAAAGTTGATCGTCCAAGGATGTTGGACATTAGTCCTCCTCCCCAACAAGAGAAATCTTAGCTACAGGTATATTTGGTGGAATCATCAGGAGATCTTATGATATTATTGTTGTGCACGGGCAAGCGTACACGGTCGTACAAGTAATATAGTGGCCCTTTTTAAGAGCCAGATGTCGAACCCATAGGGACTAGACTAATTCAGCGAATCATCAAGTTCAAGTGCTAAGTTAACCTTCACAAGTGTTGATTTAAGAAATTTTGGATAATTGTATTTAAATCTAGGGGTGATCACAAAATAATCGGTAAATAATACAAGAAGCAACTAGAGTTAAGGTCTGATAATCATGAAATGCTACAATTCATAATGGTTCAAGTTTGAAAACTTCAGTTGTTGTCTCACATAGTTAAAATGCAGTGTTCATGGTCTCTCGAGCCTCTAAACACAACAAGCTAGTCTTACACCTACATTGTTGAGAGGGCATGTGACGTCCTAATTCGTGAGCAATTTAACTATGTGGATGTTGTTTATGGGGTTTATGCCCTTGATTATGGACTTTTGTACCTCTAGTCATTTAACCTGACTTAGCTTCACAACTACTTCTACGACCGGTGATGTGACAATTCTAAGTTGGTATCTAGCTCATCCCGTTTTATTAACCAAGCAAGGCAAATTAGGTATAATTTCTATCCCAACCGTGAATCCTATTGTAAAGACCAGAACTTTCTCCCTACATTCTTGTGTTCTAGCCTAGGGTTACTCTTTCGGGCTTTTACCTAAGCTTAACAAGTTTGTTTTCATGGTGATCAAGCATAAAAACAATGATAATTAAGAATGCAAAATAAAACAACAAAGAAAACTTTAACCAAAGATGAATCCATGCAATTACATTCATATCATGTGGCCTCAACCCTGACGAAGGGTTTTAGCCACTCATGTTCGTACAATTACTCAAAAACATGATAAAAGTAATGTACTTACAAGAATAATTAAAAAAGAATAAAAACCTTGACCCCTAGGTGAAGTTCTTCGCTCCTCTTTTATCTCCCAAAATATTTACGTGATCAAATAATTTTAGGAGCTAAGTATTTAATTTATATTAAGTGAAAATTTACAAAAATTGGCCATCTATGAACTCCCTCCGTGTCACGCTGCCCATCGCAGCAGGTTGCCTCTATGACATGGAGGCATTGCACATGCTTACTGGAACACGACCTTGGCATGTGTTGTGCGAAGCTTGTGCGCGTCACCTAGCTAGGCGCGCTGCTTCTCGCGCGCAGCGCATGGCATGACACAACCTATAGTGTGCAGCAAGGCATGGCATAGTACGGCACCAACGTGCAGGCTCACTGGTTGGCAACTTCTTGAGCGCGCATGGAATGAGCATGGCACGGCACTGGGCGTGGTATGCACAGCGTGCCACGCTGCCTGGCGTGGCCCACTTGCCCTTTGCATTGTCTCATTGCCTACTTTTGCACTTTGTTCTGAGCTTCCTCTTTAAGCCTCTCATCATTTTTAGTCCCTCCTAAATAGTTTAAACCTACAAAACAAAGACTAATCATGTTGGTTAGTTCCGTAACATAATTAAACAAAAATACATGAGAATGCAATCGTATACATTGACAAACATGACTCAATTAAGGTATAAAATAGCACTTGGGCATGTAATTATGCCCAAGATCACTACCCCACACTTAAAGTCTTATTTGTCCTTGAACAACTCTATTACATCTCATGCACATAAAGAACTCACATATAGCTAATTGAAACAAGACGATTCAAGCTAAGGTTACAATGATTGTCTTAGATTGCAAGTTTAAAATAGAGCATGCAGTATCTCACCACTAACCCATATAACTAAGTTAAAACTTCCTAGCCTCAAAGATCAACTCTTAACCTTAGCAAATTCATGCAAATCAACCAAGTAAGACATCCAACATGAATTTTCTCCTTTATCAAACATGTACCCTCACAACAAGAGAGTTACTCAATTTTTCACTAAAGTTTTCAAATTATAACATGTATGGGTTTATAAGTAAGAAATAATCTCACTCTCACAAAGAATTCACATGCAACATATATTTATCCATAAGCTTTCCTTTAGTGTTTTATCCACTAATTTTTAAATTTTTGAAAGTAAGATCAAGTAGGGCTTAGTGGGTTGTAATTTAAGCTAAGAAACAGGTAGGAACTATTCTGGTTAGTAATGGTGACTATCTTCCCTAAGTGCTTTTAATACATCACACTTCCATCACGAATATAATCCTCTTACTTCACCTTTATTCTTTTCAACTCTTATTTTTCCTCTTTGTTTCCCTATTTCATTAGGCACACTTAAGTTATTAGTAAGGAGTACTTAAGCAATTTTTTCACTCTTTTCTTCTCTTACTCCCTACTAACTCTTATTCATTTTTTTAAAACAAGTGCGCCTCTAGTATTCTCTTCAACTCCCACAACTACTATTTTCCTTCTTCTTCCACTTCTCTCTCCTTACTTCTTTTGCATTTTCACTTAAGAGATAGGAGTTTTGGATCAAATTCAAGGCTAATGAAAAGAAAGGATTAAGCTCATTTTGTGGCTAGCAAAGAATAGGCTAAACGCTCAATGAGGCTAACTAAGATCATATATTAAAGGTAGGTAAAGAGATGGATGATTGGGCTCATTCAAAGAAATGCATAAATCATCTCCTACAATAGACATCCATCATTTCATTTTGTATACACACCAGGAAAGTTCTAGACACAACATAATAACATGGAATATTCAAAAATCTTACACTCGCAGCACATGCTCAATTCAAGACAAATTTAGTAAACTCTTACTCAGCTGATCACAAGAATTCAGAATTAAGCTTTAAGCAGATAGAGTCATATTCAAGAGCCGACGTGTCTCAAACAAAGTCATACAATTTCTAAACATGCTTCAGAATTTACAACACTTGCATCTCACAATCATGTATAGCACATAACATGAATATCCAGCTATCAATCAACTGAGGGTTCATAACACAAACCTATTGACTAATTTTTCCTCAAGACGGGCATCATCCATCCATCGTCGGGAAAAATTACTAACTATGAGTAACACTATTATGTACATAAAAAGAAAAATTTTATTCATCGGTTCAAAGTGCCCCCCTTCGGGAAAGAACCGAAAAGAAAAATCAAAGGGTGGGTGAAATATGCTCAACTCAAGCTTCTTCATCAAACAATATTATACCAAGCACCAACTTCACCCAAATTCACTAAGCACAAAATTTTTGAAATATTTGAAATTTCCCTCACCCCACACTTAAATTATGCTATGTTCCCAAAGCATCAATCAAAAGTAATACAATGGTGAGAAATACTCCCTGAGGCCTCTAGGCCTAGCTAACAACATGTTTTCTTCATTTTTGAAGTCGTGGGTCACCGACCCCACACTCATCTTCTTGTCATACTCTATAGCTCTTACTTCCCTGAGTACTCAGACTTCCCTTGAATCTGCGCTTAACAACCAAAACACACAACACAAGTAAAAAATAACAAAAAACAACACAAATTAAAAAGAAAGTTTACCTGTGGTACTCTTGGATTGCCTCCCAGTAGCGCCTGATTTTACGTTGTGGCACGACGTGGACTATCCTTTTCATGATATCCTCAAACAGGTGTTCCCTTTTGAGAACCACCTTCTCCTCTTTTTTGTTTTTAGAGGGAACAACCTCCACTCTATCCTTATCTTCTTCCAACTTCTTCAATTTAATCCCTCCATCAGATTCGGGCTGAAATGTCATCATCTTCTGCAATAGTGAACGCAGGGAATCTACCACCCTACACTTAGAATCTGACAACAAACTGATCTTACAAAGATCTCTATAGTGTGTGGGTGGGTTGCTCTCTTGGTAGACTCTAAAGAGCTCTTCTTCATTATTGACCCTCATTTTAAGGGTACCTGCTCTTACATTTATGATTTCTCCTCCAGTTGCCAAGAATGTCGGTCCTAAGATCAGGGGTACCTTATCATCCACTTTAAAGTCAAGAATGATGAAACAAACGGGTATGATGAACTTACCCACTTTGATGAGAAGGTCCTCAATTATTCCCTCTGGTGCCACTTTGGACTTGTCTGCCAACTGTAGCATTACTCGTGTGCGCCTTGGTTGACCCAACCCCAATGTATTGAACAGAGATAGTGGCATTAGATTTACTGCTGCCCCAAAGTCACAAAGATTCGTTATAACTTTAGCTTCACCAATTTGTATGGGGAGGGTGAAACTCCCTAAGTCCTTGAGCTTTTTCAACATCTTGCTCGTCACCCTGTAAATGCACTCCTCAGTCAGTACCACAGTCTGGACATCCACTAACCTAACTTTGTTAGCCACCATATCTTTCAAATACTTAGGGTACTTTGGCACTCCCTACAAAACATCAAGTAAGGGAAAATTGATGTGAAGTTCTTTGAAAATATCAAAGAACTTTTTAAAGAATTCTTCCTCCTTGCACTTCTTGAGCCTTTGCGGGAATGGTGGTGGTGGTCTCTGTGCTGGCTGCAATGGTAATTGTGCATTGTGGCTTTTCGCACTCTGATTATCTCCTCTGTCAGTGGATGGGCCTTGTCTAACCAACTCCGAATGCACCTCATTTCTCTTTTTCATCGATGGTGCATTAGCGAATTACTTGCCACACTCAGACTGATGGCATTGACCTATCGGGGGTTTGTATTTGTGTCACTGGGTAACCTTCCCTAAGGTCTGGTATACTGATCAGCTACTAATTAAATCATCTACTTCTTTAGATTTCAGGTGGCCATCTGTTGATTTTTCAAATCTGAAGCCAGTCGTGCCTGATTCTCTACCAATTGGGTCTGAGTAGCCATTATCTTTTGCAACATCTCCTCAATGTTGCTACTTCTTGACTGGCCACTATTCTGTCTGTTCTGTTGCTGATACTGCTACTGCTGAGGCTACTGGTAGCTCTGACTCTAATTGCCACCCCAAGAAAAATTTGGATGACTATGCCAATTATTGTTATAGGTGTTCCCATAATTCTGATTATTTCTCGAAACATTTCCGAGAAAGTTGACTGATTCAGGATTAACCCGCATGAGTCTGCATTGTGCCCATTATTACCACAAATTTTGCACCAGCTAGGAGCTTGTTTAATTGCGTTCACCTATCCCTACGGCTGATTCGTACTCAGTTTACTGAACTGAGTCATCATCTGGTGTTGCATTGATGCTAGCTGTGCGACTAAGGCTGTCACACCCCGCCTTGGGGGGTATGACTGGCACCTGGTGCCCTATTAGGACCTGTACTGCTGGACTGCTAAGCCTGGGCACATCTAGTGCCTAGCTGGCTCTAACTCACATTTCTGGAAACAAAGGGCTATATAACGGCTGTAAACACAGCCCCCGGCTCATTGGCCTATAGCCTCCTGTACCTGTACTGACAACTGACCAGAAACATATCAATTTAGGGAATCCTATGAGGGCCGACAAGGCCACCATGCTGTCTAGTTATCTATAACTCAATCCTGAAGTACTAGAAAGCTACGTGACCGGCAAGGTCACCACTCTTGGCAAACTATGGCCCCACACGGCCAACATAAAAGAAAGAAAGAGTACTAACAGCTAACAACTGCACGGTCTCACACGACCGGCTCATCTGACCACAGGGAACATATACAGACTGCAAGACTCTAGGAATAGCAATAGAAATGATCGGGACAGGGCCCCGACCTACCCGTACTATACCATAAAATAAAATGAAGTACACCTCTGGAATTCAGTCTCCGGATGACAGGAGCTGAATACTCGATCGCTGACAGGAATCATGTGGTATCGCCTGCTCGTCTATGAGTACCTGCAGGCAAGTAATGCAGCGCCCCACCGGGCGTCAGCACCGCTGGTACTGAGTATGTAAAGCAATAACTGGAAGAAATATCTGAAAACAATAATATAACTGATGAAACTGAAGTAGAGAGAAATAGATTAACTGTCTGATAATGTAAGTCATACCTTCTCTCAATTATACTGGAAGGAGTAGGAGTCATACCTGGAGACATATCGTTCTACTGTTGATCTACTCGTATCTATCATAACATGGCATAACATAACATAGCATAACATAGCACACACAAACCTTACCCGACCCCCATAAGTCGGGAGGTACAACCAGCACAGAATCTATACCCCTACCCCGGTCATCCCATCTCCTATAAACCCTGTAAGCATCCTGCCGGTCCCCTGGGTATGCACTTGGGCTTGCTGAGCTCCTGACTATAACTGCATCTGAGTCCGGAGGACTCCTGAATCAACACCCGGGCGTATCCGCTCGACAGGGGTGTGTAAAAGCCGACCAAGGCATAATATGGGGAAAACTGGCATCCCATCTTCGTCCCCTGTGGGACGGCATGCCACTCCGTAGAGCGACGTATCCTCGTCCTCTGGTGGATGAGTCGATACAGCTATCAACCCTGGGGCGGTCATGGATGCTAGGTAATCCAACCCCAAGACAATACAGCGGTCTCAACTAGTAATACTATCTGCATGTCCCACATACTGAAGCTAATGATAATAAAGTGTTTGTACATACTGCATGTTGAACTAGCGATAGTGATATGTACATATTTAATACATGCTGAGACTGAACATAGCATATGTACATAAATATAATCTTCTGCCATACTATACTGAGTCTAATGCTGAACATGATATAGTATTTCTGCTGAAAACTATGCGGTATACTGAGTTTCTATAGTAACAGGATTTACTATTCCTAATATGCTTTCTAACCTCATTTTAACTTATCATTCTGCTTCTGAGATGTCTTACAGATATTACATTGCTTTACTGGGTTTCAACTGAATACGATATTATCCTGACATCATGTGTCACATCACGTACTAAGCATGCTATGCAGTTTCTAACACTTGTATCAGAATCTATATCGTGCTAGCAAGTCTCGCGCTGATCATAACATGACATTTCTAATATTGTACCATCATTCATAGTAAACATCATACATGGCTTCTGAATATTATACTGGCCTTTAAATTACAGTACTGTACCAAGATTACTAACTTGCCGAGGGAACTAGCTTTACATACCTTATCCTCGAACTATCCGTCTGTCGGACGAGGCTCGGCTGGTACTTCAACTATTTTCTCCCAACTGCATTCATAAATATGCCAATTAATACTAAATACAGCTTTATTTTAAAGAACAACGTCACTTTCGATATACTTTATAGCCTAAACTTAGGCTTATCGAAAGACAGTCGAAAACTCGCTATTTTTCAGAGGTCCAGAAGGGAGAAATATTCACTTCACAGCTAGGAACACATAGACACTAATTTAGAGCAATTCCACTTACCTTAGCTCGGTAGCTCGACGATTCGTCGGCCGTATTTCGCGAAACTAAATCCGTAGGAATGCTCTCTGCTGCTAAATACCTCAGTATCTGGAGTTAATTTGAGTTTGGACAACGTTTAGCAGCGTAATCGGACGGAAATTATAATACCTCCTTCGTTCTTATCTTCTCTCTGCTGATTGCTCTCTGTTTTTCTGGAAATTTATAACAGATTTAATGAGATTAAACCGAAGTGGGGCTTTATATACTTGGGCCTGGACAAGGCCAATGTGTCACGGAGCCAACGCGGAGGCTCCACCTCCGTGACACGCTGCCATCGCGGAGGGGCTCTGCCTCGGCTCCTTCCACGATGGTTCGATAGGTTTCTCGTCCGATCTTTTCCCGGGCCTTTCTCTAGCACGTATGGCTTTCAAATATGCTTAACCAACGTGCGAATAGGTCATTTAGGTGCCGGGAATTCTACGGGGTATAACATTCTCCCCCCTTAAGAACATTCGTCCTCGAATGTACACTGTTATCTAGAGGACTACTTACTTTACTTTCTAAAAAAAATTTGGCAGAGTTTCCCCTGTAATATGGACTTTAGAAAAAACCTGAAATGCAGAAAAGTCCAACACAGGTACTGCACATAATAGTCTAGGATCCACTGGATAACTAAGTATTAATCTTTCTCATTCACACACATACAACTATAAGGTACTGCATAAGTAATAATACGGACATACCTGTCGCCTGACTAGGTCTGAAATAGGTGAGGGTACCTAGATTTCATATCTTCTTTAGCTTCCCCCGTCATTTCCTCACGGTTCCTGTTACGCCACAATATTTTGACAGACACAACATCTTTAGTCCCAACCTATGAATCTGTCTGTTTAAAATAGTTATTGGAACCTCTTCATAGGCCAGCTTTTTGTAACCTATCAAACTTCAATTTTCTATGTCGCACATATGTATATGATTTCTGGTGGCTCTGTGCAGTCAGTAAGCATTCTTCGGATAAGCTTTACCTTTTCCTTTGACTGCTGAACAATGTCTGGGCCAACCAACACTGACTCTCCGATTTCAAACACCGTTCGGCGATCTGCATTTTCGCTCGTATAATGCCTCAAAAGGCGCCATCTGGATGGCTGAATGATAGCTATTATTGTAGGCAAATTCAATTAACGGTAAATGCTCACTTTGGCTACTACCGAAATCTAGCACACATGCTCGCAACATGTCTTCGAGCGTCTGGATTGTGCGCTCAGCCTGCTCATCTGTCTGAGGATGGGAAGTTGTGCTTAGATTAATTTACGTCCCCAGCCCCTTCTGGAATAATTTCCAAAACCTAGCCGTGAACTGCGCTCCTCTGTCTGAAATAATGGATACTGGCACTACATGCAATCTGACTATCTCTCGGATATGCAACTCCGCATAATCTCCAGCCAGAAAGTAGTTCTAACTGGCAAGGAATGAGCTGATTTGGTCAATCTGTCAACTATTACCCATATAGAGTCATGTCTGTGTCTGGCACGGAGTAATCCTGCCACAAAATCCATATTCACCGCTTCCCATTTCCAGAGAGGCCCAGCTATGTTCTGAGTTAACCCGCCTTGTTTCTGATGTTCTGCTTTCGCCTGTTGGCAGTTAGGACACTGGGCTACAAATTCAGTAATTCCTCTTTTCATATCTGGCCACCAGTAGTTCCCTTTGATGTCATGGTACAATTTTGTCGTACCTGGGTGGAGAGAATAGCAGGCGTAATGCGCCTCGCTCATAAGCTGCTGGCGATGCCCCCAAAATATCTGGAACACAAATGCGGCCTTTATATCGTAACACTTCATCCCCGGTTATCTGAGAATATGTCACCTTTCCTTACTGAACCTTGTGTTTAAGTTGAACCCGGCTAGGGTCTCCATATTGCCGTTCCTTTACTTCCACCACTAACAACAACACTGCGACATTCTGTATTAACGCTCTGTTATCCTTTATTTCTGTTACGTGAACGGCTAAACCGACTAACTAGTGTAATTCTCGGGTCTATTCTCGTTGTTCAGGCTGCAAGTATGCCAACTCCCCATAGATTTACGGCTAAGGGCATCTGCTACCATATTAGCCCTTCCTGGGTGATACAAAATTTTCACTCTTTAAGGCATAAACTACTGCAACTAACTCCAGGTCATGGGTAAGATAATTCTTTTCACATTTCTTCAACTACCTGAAAGCATAAGTTATTACTTTACCATGCTGCATCAACCCTCTGTACCTCCTGGCGATACTAACACTGGAGCTGATGTTAACCTGGCTTTTAACTCTTGGAAATTCTGCTCACACGCCTCAATCTACTGGAACTTTGCTGCCTTCTGTGTCAATTTAGTCAGAGGTGCTACTAAGGTGGAAAATCCTTCCACAAGCCCTCTGCAGTACCCGGCTAACCGCAGGGACCGCGTACTTCGATCGGAGTGGTAGGTCTAGATTATGTCTTCACTATTTCGATTTTCTGTATACCTATCTGTACACCAGCCTCCGACACAATGTGACCAAAAAGGCTACTAAACTAAACCAAAATTCACATTTACAAAGAATTGGCATATAACTAACGGTCATACTGGTTTATTATGCCGGAGAATCTGACAAGTAATCTACCGGTATAGCTAGAGCTTATCTGGCCTTCTGGCCGTATGCTAAGGCTACTTGTTGCTAAGGTAACCTTGTACGACTATCTGCACATCATGTGCCCGTATCTGGTCAGGGGGTCCTGATATTGACCATGACCTCTAATGATCTGGCTGCATAACCTTAAATAACTGAATAGTCGGGTTGAATGACCCGAATGTGGCAGTAGTCTAACAATGCTCTAACTGTTCTACTTGAATACTTATAGTTCATGCATGACTGCAGACTTGTGGACATCTAATTGCTTTGTTATTTTGCTTGAACCACTGTAAGGCTGGGCTTAATCAAACTTACTCCCAGGCGATCAATCTCTGGGTCTTCACGGGGGGTCTACTGATCCCCTGGTCTTAGTAAACACTGTGCTAGCAGGGTACTATCAATTTCTTACGCCTTGTGTGTATCCACTTGGATTTATACTGCTATTCTGGGGAATTCTCGGTCTTATGAGCTATTCTGTAAATACTAGCCTTCTGCTAGGGCTCTGTATCTAAATATCTTACGAGAACCAGCTGAGGTACTAGTCTGTCGCTGACTACTGATGTGGACCCTTCTTTGGGGTACCCACGGGTATTCTGACTGGGGCGGCCAGCTGACTTATGGGGTGTTTCACATAATAACTGCTAGGTTGACTAAGGCCGACTCTCACCTACAAGGCTGGGAAAATGACGTACGACCACCTAACATACTAGAACAAATCTGGTATTGCTAATTTCTAAAATTTGCCTATTCAGCCTCTAATCCTGGTTCTAGCACATACACTACTGTTACCGATCTTCAGGGATGCTTCCCTGCTAATGCAGGCGCCAGCTGGTCGGTAGACCGTCTAACTGCGCCCTTATCATCTAGTCATCTGGTTTAGGCCATTAACTCTGATAAGCTCCTAGAGCCTAGATCTGGCAACAACACATAAGTCTATTAACTTAATAACTAAGAACTGAGATAGTTTCTATGACTTCATACGTAATTCACACTTAATCTGTCCTTTCTCTTCTCCTTTCCCTTTCTCCTTTCTTCTCTCCTTTTCCTTCTTTCTTCTCCCCTTTTTTTGGCAAAGGGGGGGGGTCCTGCAATGCAATTTGTACATGCTTTCTATTACTAATCAGCATCTGTGATTGTACCCCTTATAGGCAACTATTCACAGCATATCTATTATCTGTATATATATATATATATATATCAATAGCTACGTACAATATGTACTGAATTCTGCGGTAATACATAATCTCTGACATGCTCTGCTGAGTCTCATGTCGTACATGATACACCGCTTCTACGGCCTAATAATATCTCCTGCCCTGACTTATCATTTCATTATATTGTCACCCCATTCTGAATGTAACAAACATAAACACTTTAGTTATTATCTGCTGTTTGAAATTCCGCCACTCTTGCGATGTGGGGTCAACGTTCGAATCTTGTGGCCTTACTAGGCATATATTGAGAGCCCATAACTGTCTGCTAGGCCTTATCTCTAGGCTACACTAGATTAGAATTGCTGTATCAGTAATTTCTTAACTTCTCCATAGCGGACATACTGCGGTATTCTGAACCGCAATCTTACTGTCAGTCCGAGGCTTAATCCTTAATACGATATTTTATCAATCCGAGGGTAATTCTAATTTCCCCACAAGATCTGACATTCCTGCCTCTTTCCCTCATCTTACTTAAGCTAAACTCTAGGGTTCAAGGTACCTGCTCTTCATTGTTAACAAGATTGCTGGTCCAATATCAGTTCACACTTCCCCTGACTAGCAGTCAGACCTATATGATTCACATGACCCCTCACCTTTTCGATATCACAACCGGATCATAACTACAATCTTATAGGTATGTCTTGCTATCTGTTAACATACGTGGCGGACTTGGCCTTTTTCTGACTCAAACTTGACTATTACCCGGCATTCATCACTAACAGGTCTTTTACCCCTACTTCGGGTAAGCTATCGGTCTTACTTTCTCCACTGGCGTATTATCATAAGGGTCTGCACAACTTACGGAATCATAGGAGCTCTTTATACTTTCTAATACTTACTAGGATCAATTAGCCCATCTTTACTTACCGCTGGATTTGGCAACCCCATCTCAAGTCTTATGCCCCTTTACAATACTGGCATCAAAATCAAGAGGTAGGAATAGCCCTTTTCTTATTGCAACAAATAAAAGCATTTAACTGTACCATATCCAAAAAGATGTATTTGGGATTCCTGCATTTCCCTCTCTTTCTTATACTTACCTGGTGGTCTGACCTTGTCTGTAATCTTAATCAGATCTTATATGGCTAATAAATAAATCAAATCGTATGTACATTACACTCCTGACTTCCTATTCTGATGTTATCAATGTATACTGGGGATAGTACCGATAAAGGTATCATGCTGGGAGGTCTCGGGTACCTTCCTCCTGCTGCTGTAGTTATCATGTAACTGGCTGATGCCTTTTTCGATTGCTATATCTGATCTTCTGCCTGTAATAGGGTAATGCTGATCTGCCTTTGTATCTGTAATCAAAGAATACGGTAAGTTTTTTAGAGACTCCACCCTATATTGTACCGCTCTAAAGCACAACTGACTGAGAAGGAAGGGTAACCATCCTATCATGCCTCGCAGCCTCCTGCCTATAGTATGTGGTCCACAACACATCCATAGACAAGACTCTACTTAGCACGGCTTGCAGACTCCTTGGGACACGACATGCTCTGATACCAAGTTTGTCACACCCCGCCTTGGGGGGTATGACTGGCACCTGGTGCCCTATTAGGACCTGTACTGCTGGACTGCTAAGCCTGGGCACATCTGGTGCCTGGATGGCTCTAACTCACATTTCTGGAAACAAAGGGCTATATAACGGCTGTAAACACAGCCCCCGGCTCATTGGCCTATAGCCTCCTGTACCTGTACTGACAGCTGACCAGAAACATATCAATTTAGGGAATCCTATGCGGGCCGACAAGGCCACCATGCTGTCTAGTTATCTATAACTCAATCCTGAAGTACTAGAAAGCTACGTGACCGGCAAGGTCACCACTACTGGCAAACTATGGCCCCACACGGCCAACATAAAAGAAAGAAAGAGTACTAACAGCTAACAACTGCACGGCCTCACACGACCGGCTCATCTGACCACAGGGAACATATACAGACTGCAAGCCTCTAGGAATAGCAATAGAAATGATCGGGACAGGGCCCCGACCTACCCATACTATACCACAAAAGAAAATGAAGTACACCTCTGGAATTCAGTCTCCGGATGACAGGAGCTGAATACTCGATCGCTGACAGGAATCACGTGGTATCGCCTGCTCGTCTATGAGTACCTGCAGGCAAGTAATGCAGTGCCCCACCGGCGTCAGTACCGCTGGTACTGAGTATGTAAAGCAATAACTGGAAGAATTATCTGAAAACAATAATATAACTGATGAAACTGAAGTAGAGAGAAATAGATTAACTGTCTGATAATGTAAGTCATACCTTCTGTCAATTATACTGGAAGGAGTAGGAGTCATACCTGGAGACGTATCGTTCTACTGCTGATCTACTCGTATCTATCATAACATGGCATAACATAACATAGCATAACATAGCACACACAAACCTTACCCGACCCCCATAAGCCGGGAGGTACAACCAGCACAGAATCTATACCCCTACCCCGGTCATCCCATCTCCTGTAAACCCTGTAAGCATCCTGTCGGTCCCCTGGGTATGTACTTGGGCTCGCTGAGCCCCTGACTATAACTGCATCTGAGTCCGGAGGACTCCTGAATCAACACCCGGGCGTATCCGCTCGACAGGGGTGTGTAAAAGCCGACCAAGGCATAATATGGGGAAAACTGGCATCCCATCTTCGTCCCCTGTGGGACGGCATGCCACTCCGTAGAGCGACGTATCCTCGTCCTCTGGTGGACGAGTCGATACAGCTATCAACCCTGGGGCGGTCATGGATGCTAGGTAATCCAACCCCAAGACAATACAGCGGTCTCAACTAGTAATACTATCTGCATGTCCCACATACAGAAGCTAACGATAATAAAGTGTTTGTACATACTGCATGTTGAACTAGCAATAGTGATATGTACATATTTAATACATGCTGAGACTGAACATAGCATATGTACATAAATATAATCTTCTGCCATACTGTACTGAGTCTAATGCTGAACATGATATAGTATTTCTGCTGAAAACTATGCGGTATACTGAGTTTCTATAGTAACAGGATTTACTATTCCTAATATGCTTTCTAACCTCATTTTAACTTATCATTCTGCTTCTGAGATGTCTTACAGATATTACATTGCTTTACTGGATTTCAACTGAATATGATATTATCCTGACATCCTGTGTCACATCACGTACTAAGCATGTTGTGCAGTTTCTAACACTTGTATCAGAATCTATATCGTGCTAGAAAGTCTCGCGCTGATCATAACATGACGTTTCTAATATCGTACCATCATTCATAGTAAACATCATACATGGCTTCTGAATATTCTACTGGCCTTTAAATTACAGTACTGTACCAAGATTACTAACTTGCCGAGGGAACTAGCTTTACATACCTTATCCTCAAACTATTCGTCTGTAGTACGAGGCTCGGCCGGTACTTCAACTATATTCTCCCAACTGCATTCATAAATATGCCAATTAATACTAAATACAGCTTTATTTTAAAGAGCAACGTCACTTTCGATATACTTTATAGCCTAAACTTAGGCTTATCGAAAGACGGTCGAAAACTCGCTATTTTTCAGAGGTCCAGAAGGGAGAAATATTCACTTCACAGCTAGGAACACATAGACACTAATTTAGAGCAATTCCACTTACCTTAGCTCGGTAGCTCGATGATTCGTCGGCCGTATTTCGCGAAACTAAATCCGTAGGAATGCTCTCTGCTGCTAAATACCTTAGTATCTGGAGTTAATTTGAGTTTGGACAACATTTAGCAGTGTAATCGGACGGAAATTATAATACCTCCTTCGTTCTTATCTTCTCTCTGTTGATTGCTCTCTGTTTTTCTGGAAATTTATAAGAGATTTAATGAGATTAAACCGAAGTAGGGCTTTATATACTTGGGCCTGGACAAGGCCAACGTGTCACGGAGCCAACGCGGAGGCTCCACCTCCGTGACACGCTGCCATCGCGGAGGGGCTCTGCCTCGGCTCCTTCCCCGATGGTTCGACAGGTTTCTCGTTCGATCTTTTCCCGGGCCTTTCTCTAGCACGTATGGCTCTCAAATATGCTTAACCAACGTGCGAATAGGTCATTTAGGTGCCGAGAATTCTATGGGGTATAACAAAGGCATTGACACTATCCACTTTTATCAACCCTGCTGCTCTCTTTCCTGCCCCTTTTGATGATTCACTATGACACTCCGGGTTTCCTTGAGCAATTTTGTTTAATAGAGTGTACAACTCATCATATGTCTTCTCCAGTACTTTCCCACCCGATGCAGAGTCTAGTACGATTTTTGTATGTGGGTTTAAACTCTCCACAAAGGTGTGGGCTAACACCTCATTAGACTGCAGGTGATGCGGGCAATCTCTCAGCAATGACTTGAACCTCTCCTAAGCCAAATATAAGTTCTCCTTCGGCCTCTGCTTGAAACGTAATATCTCACTTCTAAGCTTGGCAGTCTTGCCTAAAGGGAAGAATCTGATGAGGAACTTCCTTGCTAGGTTGTCTCAAGAAGTAATGGAATTCGGTGGCTTAGCCTTCAACCACCTTTTTTCCTCTCCCAACAATGAAAATGGAAAGAGGGTGTGTCGGACATAGTCAATTGACACTTCTGTGGGGACGAAAGTGTCACTGATTTCTAGAGATTTCTTTAAGTATTGTTGTGGGTCCTCATATGTCATTCGAGTGAACTGGCCACTAGAATGTAATAGCTACACCATATTCTGTTTCAACTCAAAGTTTCCTCCGGTCTCCGGTTTGCAGATACTGGAGGTCAGATTCATCGCTAGTGGGATTTCCACTTTATGAACTGGTCGGGCTGCCATCTGATTAGGCAACAACTCTGCTTCCCCAACTGGTAGATGTTGTAATTACTCTTGTAACCTTTTCAACTTTCACTCTAGAGCTTCTCTCCTCAGCAAATGTAGTTGGCGTTCAGGTTCCAACAAGGGTTCCACCAGCTCTCTATTCCTTGGTAGTTCTGCAGGGACAACCTGTTACCTGCAATATAGCAGACTAAGACCAACTTTTTCAACACTTAAGGAAAATAAAATTCACACAAAAATAGGAAAATTCACTAAACATTGTCGTTCCCTGGCAATGGCGCCAAAAACTTGTTGCGCCCATCGCACGCGCAAGCATACGCAGTTGTATAAGTAATATGGTGGACTTTTTTAAGAGCCGGATATCGAACCACAGGGACTGGACTAATTCAGCGAGTAATCAAGTTCAAGTGCTAATTTAACCTTCACAAGTGCTGATTTAAGAAATTTTGGATAATTGTATTTAAATCTAGGGGTGATCACAAAACAATCGGGAAATAATTGAAGAAGCAACTAGAGTTAAGGCCTGATAATCATGCAATGCTACAATTCAAAATGGTTCAAGTATGAAAACTTCAGTTGTTGTCTCACATAGTTAAAATGCAGTGTTCATGGTCTCTCGAGTCTCTAAACACAACAAAATAGTCTCACACCTACATCGTTGAGTGGGGATGTGACGTCCTAATTCGTGAGTAATTTAACTATGTAGATGTGGTTTACGGGGTTTCTTCCCTTGATTATGGACTTTCGTACCTCTAATCATTTAACCTGAATTAGCTTCACAACTACTTCTATGAGTGGTGATGTGACAATTCTAAGTTGGTGTCTAGCTCATCCCATTTTATTAACCAAGCAAGGCAAATTAGGTATAATTTCTATCCCTACCGCCAATCCTATTGTAAAGACAAGAACTTGCTCCCTACATTCTTGTGTTCTAACCTAGGGTTACTCTTTTGGGATTTTAATTAAGATTAACGAGTTTGTTTTCATGGTGATCAAGCATAAAAATAACGATAATTAAGAATGCAAGACAAAACAACAAAGAAAACTTGAACCAAAGATGAAGTCATGCAATTACATTCACATCATGTGGCCTCAACCCTAGAGGAAGGGTTTTAGTCACTCATGTTCCTACAATTACTCAAAAACATGATTAAAGTAATGTACTTACAAGAATCATTAAAAGAGAATGAAAAACCTTGAACCCTAGGTGAAGTTCTTCACTTCTCCCTTCGCTCCTCTCTGCTTTCCCAAAATATTTACGTGATCAAATAATTTTAGGAGCTAAGTGTTTAATTTATACTAAGTGAAAAGTTACAAAAATTGGCCCGCCATGAACTCCCTCCATGTCATGCTGCCCATCGCGGCAGGTTTCCTCCATGAAAAGCGGCAAGTTGCCTCCGTGATACGGAGGCATCGCGCATGCTTACTGGAACTCGGCCTTGAAATGTTTGTGCGAGGCTTGTGCGCGTCGCCTAGCGTGGCATGTTGCTTCTCGCGTGCGGCGCATGGTGTGACACGGCCTGTAGCGCGCAGCAAGGCCTGGCGCGGCAAGGCGCCAATGCGCAGGTGCACTGGTTGGCAGCTTCTCGCGTGCGCATGGCATGAGCGTGGGACGGCGCTAGGCGCGGCGCACGCACAGCGTGCCACGCTGCCTGGCACGGCTAGCTTGCCCTTTGCGTTGTCTGATTGCCTTCTTTAGCACTTTGTTCCGAGCTTCCTATTTAAGCCTCAATCATCATTTTTAGTCCCTCCTAAACAGTTAAAACCTACAAAACAAAGACTAATCATGTTGGTTAGTTCCGGAATAAAATTAAACGCAAATACATGAGAATGCAATCGTATACATTGACAAACATGACTCAATTAAGGTATAAAATAGCACTTTGAGCACGTAATTATGTCCAAGATCAATTATTCAAGTATGGATCTAGATTCTTAGTATACAGGTTTGATATCTCAGAAAGGAAGTGGACGAGGCTGGAGGATATAGGTAATAATGTGTTAATTATGGACAATTATATTTGTACTTCCCTTCTTACCTGTGGCTCTCTGAAGTGCAATATCATCTACTTTGTGAATGACAACGTGGAGTCATAGTTGGCATCCGAATGGGGAAGTATGGGGAATCACATGTATGTGTATAACTTGAAGAAAATTACATTGATTTATGAATTTAGAAAATGATACTTCCTCTAAATATATTTGCCCAACCTGGGTAATTCCTAGTTTGTGGTAGAAACTTATGAGTTTCACATTCATGCTTATTATAAAACTAGATAATGGAAGAGAAAAGATATCATTAGAGCTTTTTTCAAATTCTAGTTTTGTGGATATCTTTTCATATTAGTGCCTCATTAGCACTCGACGGCCTATTTGAAAATTGTTCATGCAATATCAGTGCGAGTGATATGTAGAGTCTCCTTTTGTCTTTCTCATGCTGAATACATGCTCTAATTGTTTGTTTAGTTGGTCTATATTTCTACTTTGTGGCTAACTTTTAAGACCAATGTTAGCTAAATCTTCATGAAATGGTAAAATGTTGTTGCGCCTATCTACTTCTTTATTTATTATGTAGTGCCAATGAATGATATTTCAATTGTGTTACTTGAAGTTGGCAAAATGAGCAAAACTTTCATGAAGGAATACATTAAAATAGTAGGTTTAGAGGGATTTTCTATAAACTATCGGAACTTTGGTCTCAGAAGTTTGAGATGCAACTTTTTCATAGTGGAATTTACCCATATATTACTCATTTGCATCAACGGAATTTATTGTTACTAAATTTCTCATAATTCTTTCTTCTTAGTGGACTCATGTTTCCTTTAATGTAGTTCAAATCCTATTCTCATGGAAATTTGATTCTGCTAGGTGCATCAGTGATATGTCAAGATTTCTCTCTTCTGTTATGTTGAGAGTAAGCTGATTTTGCTGCTGCAGACCGCTTTTCTTTGTGGGGAATATTTTGCTGGTCTTAATATAGTTGAATTTATCACACAAAAATTATTTTTATATTTTTGTTATATTGAAGTCCAAAAATTACTTTGATATTTTTATCACATAAAATTATTCAATTCAACACTGAATCAAATATTTAGGAGTGTGTATTTAATTATTCAACGAAGTAAATTTGTTTTGTGAAAAAGCAAAAAATTATTTTTTATAAAAAAAACTGTTTTGTAGAGAAAATTTTGAACTGCATTTCATAATTAACTAGTTTAGTATATATGCATCGTAGGTATATATCGCACTAATATATTATATTTAATATATACAAGAAAAGTTAAATAATTAAAAAATAATAATTGATGTCAAATAAATATGATATTTTTTTAAATAATATAAATAAAGGGAAATTTACCTCCCGTACCTAATTAAGACCCTATATTACTAAACATAGAATAATTTTTCTTACTATAAAATATAATAAGTATATTATAAAATATAACATAATTTTTAAAAATAAAAAGAACTATTTCTTCATTGTCAATCCCCTTCTCTTTCACCACCAGGCACCCTTCTCAACCCCCTTCTTCTTCATTATCTAATTTATATCTTTCTTTATAAATTTAAAACCTCAAATTTCATTATTGACGATATTTTGAAATTTGACTTTGAAAAATTAAAATTATCTCAGATTTGGTGTAATTTAAAAAGTTCAAGAAAATCTTGGGGACTTTTGTTAGGATATACTATTAACCATGCAGTTAGAATAGTATTATGTTCCATATTTATCAAAGACTTTTATTTTATTTATTCGGATTAATACAATCTTATTTTAAATAGATCATTTTTGCATGTGTGTGGTTTACTTATATAACTATTATTTTAGTGTATAGAGTCTAGTCGTCGGTTCTTATAAGTATAAAGTGTATATAAGTTCACAATCTAAGATGGAAATTGGACAATTCCATTGGTATGATTATAACAATATGAAAGATAATTTCTTTTTAATTAGAGAATGGTCGCATTCCAACTTCTTGTGCTAGTACACTTTATGTTTTAGAAAGGACCAATAAAGATGGTTGTTTATGTTCTAAATTTTATGAAACGTCTTCTCTAGATCATTAAATGTATTTATACTCCTAATCTTAATATAGTTATTATGATCAATGTAATTTATTTGTTATCTTGATCTATCAAAGGGTGAAACTCTTTCATGAGTTAAAACATTCCCGATAGGTTGGATGATTGAAAATGACATTTGTGAAATAATAATCAATTGATAGAATTCATATCTCGACCTGGAGATTGATGATACCCCTTTATGGTTGCTTATAAGTTTTCATGTGAAAATCCTGTGGGTGGATTTTGTATCTGTCCCATGAAATAAGTTAAGTGTATGAATAAAGGATTAAATTAATCAGTGAACTAAATAGTCAAAAATTTAATTCGATTGGTTGGTATCTGTAATCTTAACATGGGGAGTTAAATAAGATTGAGTGAACGATTTTGAAATTATATTGAGGAGTTAAATTATGAGTTTTTAGTGGAATAATCTATAATTAATTATGTTAGGTTAATTTATTAATTTTTTGAATTAATATTGTATTTGAAAGCCTTATTAATTAAATTTTTGGTTCTTTTTATGCCTGATTAATTAATGAACTTGGAAAGGAAGAAACGAGTTTTCTAGAAGTAGTAGAGGCTGAAAGCAGCATTAAGTAGAGTCTTTTTAATGGGTGTGAAGTGCGTCACACTTATGACGAAGAGGCTACAAAAACGTTTTAGGAAACTTTCCTTCTTTCATGATCTATGTTGTGCAATGAAATGTCTCTCTATCCTTCTAACTCATGCTATACGCGTTTTTGGAATAATACCTCCTCGACGAGTTAATGGGAGAAGAAACGAAAATGAAAATTTCCATGAGAATGGTAATGCGGATGGGCACCAGCAGGACCCATCAGCCCCTGAGGACCATGTGCCCGAGTAGGTTGCCCATGCAGAGCTTAGGGAAGCCATCCAGATGTTGGCACAGGCATTGATCACCCAGATCAACCAGCAGGCAATAGCGCATGTTCCCCAAAATGGGAATGCGACAGCGACAAGAGTCAGGGACTTTCTTAGGATGAACCCTCCGGAGTTCCTCGGATCGAAGGTGGACGAGGATCCGCATGAGTTTATTGATTAGGTCCAAAAGATCACCCAGATTATGGGGGCGACCGGAGAGGAGTGCACAGACCTAGCCTCTTATTAGTTGAAAGGGGTTGCCCATATTTGGTTCTGACAGTTGAAGGATAACAGGGCAGTTGGAGTGGGTCCCATTGGTTGGGATGAGTTCCTAACCGCATTCTTGGATCGGTTCTTTCCTCATGAGATAAGGGAGATCAAGGTAGTTGAGTTTGTGAACCTGAGGTAGAATAATTTGACATTCCAGGAGTACGCTTCAGAGTTCACCCGCTTGCCCGAATATGCACCCGAGATGGTGGTTGATCGGAGAGCTCTGGTGAGTAGGTATGTAAATGGAGCAGCGGACTACTTGTTCAAGGATTGTAGGATCGCTATGCTTCATCAGGACATCGACTTTGCTCGATTGGTTTTGTATGCCCAACAAATGGAGGCAGCGCATTTGAGAGAGAGGGAGGCCAAGAGGGCCAAGACAGATAGTTTTGATTTCTCCCAGTAGAGGTCGGAAGGCGAACATCGTCAGTAGTTCCATCAGAGGTCATTAGCTCCAGCGCTATCATCGATCAGTGCTCCATCTAGATCACGGGGTGACCAGAGGAGCAGAACATTAGGTTCGAGGGAACATAGGAGCATGCAAGTAGCGCATACCTTTTTTGGTCTATGGGAAGTGTGGAAAAAATCACATAAGGGAGTGCTTGATTGGATCAGCTATATGCTTTGTGTGTGGTAGATCCGGGCACAGGCACCGGGAGTGTCCGTTGGCTAGGCAGGATGATGGTAGGGGTTGTACTCAGGCTATCAGTTCAACAGCAGTACCAGCATTCCCAGCTCAGGATGGTGCATCCACTAGTGCAGGTGGTGGTCAGCTCCAGAACAGGTTTTATGTCCTTGCATCTTTTCAGGAGAAGGAGACTTCACCAGATGTGGTCACTAGTACGTTATGAGTATTCCACTTTGATGTATATTCATTGTTAGACCCGGGGAATACTTTATCTTTTGTGATGCCCTATATTGCTAGTAGTTTCGGAATTGGTCCTGAAATCCTATCAAAACCCTTCTAAGTCTCCAGTCGATGATTCAGTTATAGCTCGATAGGTGTACAAAAATTGCCCAATCATAGTCCTTCAGAAAGTCACCTCAAAAAATTTAGTAGAGCTAGCGATGATAGATTTTGATGTTATCTTTGGCATGGATTGTCTCCATGCATGCTATGCCTCCGTAAATTGTAGAACCCGTGGAAAAGAGTTTCGATTCTAGGGTGAGCCAGTATTAGAGTGGAAAGGTAGTTCAGTTGTGCTTGTAGGTCGCTTCATTTCTACCTTAAGGCCAGAAAGATGATATCTAAAGGTTGTGTGCACCATCTAGTTAGGGTTAGGGATGCTACCTCCGTAATTCCAACTATTCAGTCAGTTCCTGTAGTGTGTGAATATTCAGAAGTGTTTCCAGATGATCTACCGGAAATTCCTCCCGGGTAGGAGATTAACTTTGGCATCAACCTTTTTCCCGATACGCATCCCATATCTGTTCCTCCTTACATAATGGCTCCAGCTGAGCTAAGGGTGTTGAAGGAGTAGTTGAAGAACCTCTTAGACAAGGGTTTCATCAGGCCTAGCAAATCCCCATGGGATGCACCAATACTCTTGTCCAGAAGAAGGATGGTTCCCTCCGGATGTGCATTGACTATCGGCAGTTGAACAAGGTCACCGTCAAGAATAGGTATCCTCTCCCCAAAATTGATGACTTATTTGACCAGCTTTAGGGTTCCAAGTTTTTTTCAAATATATACCTCAAATTTGGATATCAGCTCAGGGTTAGAGAGAGTGACATTCCGAAGACAGCCTTTTGGACTCGGTATAGTCACTATGAGTTTATAGTTATGTCTTTTGGACTAACGAATGTCCTACAACTTTTATGAGTTTGATGAATAGGGTGTTGAAGTCGTGTTTGGACATGTTCATGATTGTGTTCATAGATGACAGTCTCATATACTCTCGAGGCGAGGAGGAGAATGCCGCTTATTTGAGAGTGGTGCTACAGACCATTAAGGATCGCCAACTGTATGCTAAATTCAGCAAGTGTGAGTTTTGGTTAGACTCTGTATCATTTTTGGGTCATGTAGTGTCAAGTGAGGGTGTACATACGGACTCTCAAAAGATAGAAGCCATAAGGAATTGTCCTAGACTGATTAGTCCTTTAGATATCAGTAGTTTCTTAGGCTTAGCTGGTTACAACAGGAGGTTTGTGGAAGGATTTTCATCCATTGCAGCACCGTTGACTAAGTTGACCCAAAAGAAAGTAAAGTTTCAATGGTCGGAGGCCTAAGAGAAGAGATTCCAAGAGATGAAGACTCGATTCACCTCAGCACCAGTGTTGACTCTACCTGAGGGTACCGATGGGTTTGTGGTTTATTATGACGCCTCAAGGATCGGCCTTGGTTGTGTATTAATACAGCAAGGTAAGTTTATAGCCTATACTTCTAGGCAGTTGAAAGTCCATGAAAAGAACTATCCAACTCACAGCCTAGAGTTGGCAGAGGTAGTATTTTCCTTGAATATTTGGAGACACTATGTATATGGGGTCCATGTGAATATGATTATGAATCACAAAATCCTATAGTACGTGTTTACCTATGAGGATCTAAATCTACATCAAAGGAGGTTCTTGGAGCTTCTTAAGGATTACGATATGAGTGTCCTTTATCATCCGGGAAAGGCTAATGTAGTGGTAGACGCTCTTAGCAAGCTTTCTATGGAGAGTGTGTCCCATGTGTATGAGGAGAGGAAAGAGTTAGTGATGGATGTGCATCGGCTAGGAGTTTGTCTTATTGACTCGGCAAATGGTGGGGTCATTGTTCAGAATGGATCAAAATCTTCCTTGGTGACCGAGGCCAAGGCTAGGCAAGACGAGGAACTTATTTTGGTAAAGTTGAAAGAAGCTGTTCAGAATCAGAAGGTGAAGATATTCTCCTAAGAGGGGATGGTATACTACGATATTGGGGTCATTTGTGTGTTTCGGGTGTTGATGACCTGAGGGAGCGGATGTTACATGAGGCTCATAGTTTTAGATATTTTATACATCCATGTGCCACCAAGATGTACTGTGACCTACGAGAAGTCTATTGGTGGAATAACATGAAGAATGACATAGCAGAGTTTGTGGCAAAGTGTCTGAATTATCAATAAGTGAAAGTTGAGCATCAAAGACCTGGAGGTTTGCTTCAAGACATTAGTATCCCTACTTGAAAGTGGAAGGAAATCAATATGGACTTTATCACAGGGTAGTTGGGATGATCATCTAACTCTTATCGAATTTGCATATAATAACAATTAGCATTCCAACATTCAGATGGCTCCATTTGAGGCTCTTTATGGGTGAAGATATTGGTCGCCTATTGGTTGGTTCGAAGTCGATGAAGCTACGTTGGTAGGACCGGATTCAGTTCATGAGGCTATAGAGAAAGTTTAGCTTATAAGGGAAAGGTTGAAAATAGCTCAGAGTCGCCAAAAGTCCAATGCGGATGTGAAAAGGAGAAAACTTGAGTTTGAAGTTGATGATTGGGTATTTTTGAAGGTGTCTCCTATGAAGGGAGTGATGAGATTCACAAAGAAGAGGAAACTTAGTCCCCGTTATGTTGGCCCGTATAGGATTGTGAGATATGTTGGCAAGGTAGCTTATGAGTTGGAGTTGCCCTCAGAATTGGCTTTAGTACGTTTTCCATGTGTCTCTTTTAAAGAAGTGCATGGGTGGTCCGGCTTTGGTTGTTCCAGTGGAGAGCGTAACTGTGAAGGATAGTCTTAGCTACGAAGAGGTTCCGATTGAAATACTTGATCATCAGGTTCGGATGCTAAGAAATAAAGAAGTAGCTTCAGTAAGGGTTTTGTGGAGAAATCAGCATGTTGAGGGGGCTATGTGGGAAGCTGAAGTAGATATGATGGCTAAATACCCGCATCTATTCCCTTCCAGTTCAGTTCCAGCTTGAGGTATCAGTTTCCTCCTTAGTACTCTATTTAGTTTCATGATCAGTTCATGTGTTCCAGTTTCTTTCATGTCAATACATTATGTGTATGATTCTTGAATTCAGTTCAGTGACGTATTCTAGTCCGGGGTCAGTCACTCCATTAGTTTTCAGCATTAGATGTTCAGTATTTGGGATGACAGTTCTTTTCCCCAGTCGTTCAATATGTTCATTCACATTCGAGGATGAATGTTCCTAAGGGGAAGATATTGTAATACCTCGAATGTCCCTAAGATTATACCTGAGGGTTAAACCAGAGAAAACAGGAAAATCTGCCCTTTTGCACCAGAACGACTTGTGGTACGAGTCGTGAGACCAAGTAACGGCTCATAGGAGGAGTCATGAACAAGAGTTGGAGTCTATATGTCCATACCATGAGTCACACCATGAGTCGTGTTATGTGGGCACGACTCATGGTTAGGGTCGTGGGAGAGGTGAAGTCACGAGTGGTGTTACGATCTATGGTAGGAAACCATGAGTCATGGGATGAAGTCGTGGTGAGAATCCAGGAAGGTTTCCAGGTGACCAATGGTGATCACAAGTGGCGACCACGAGTCATTACTTCATGCTACGACTCGTGTTGAGGCCCGTGATGACTGGCAGTGTGTACTTTTTCTGCGTTTTAGTAAAGGTATTTTCGTAATTCCTAGGCTCCTAAGCCCTAAATTACGTCATTTTAAGCTCAGATTAGGGAAGTTTTAAGAGGGTAAAATCTATTCTAACCTATTCCCTCCCCATGCATGCAAACTAGAGGATTTCTAAAGGAAGAACAAGCCTAGAACTCTCCAACTTCTTCTCCAATTCCTTTGGGCTTTTAAGGGAGAGTGTAAGATTCGTCCCTCTTCACTCTCATGCCCCAATTTCCCTCCATATTCTTGAATTCAAGTATTAAAGAAATTTGATGATCTTATGGGGTTTTAACCCCAATTTCATGGGATTCTCTTTGATTTGATTATGAGTCAATTCCCTTTATGTTCTAAATGTGTTTTAAGATCTATGGGAAGATTTTATATTTAAATTGATATAATTTTTATGATTTCAAATCCTAGTAAATCTATGTGCAATTACACAAAGTTTCATGAAAAGTCAAGTTATGATTCTATTATGATTTTGATCTTCCTAACCCTAAATTATGAAATTATGATTTATGATATGATTTCTCTTCAAGTACTCTTCATGGATTTATGAATGTCAAGCATATGAATTTTCACAAATATGCATGTTCTTCAGGATTTATGAATTTATGACTTTTGGCCGACTCACGGGCCCTTATTCATGGCTAATCATGTATTTCAAGTATGATCAAGTATGTTATGATTTATTTGGCCATGAACTTAATGAATGATCTCACAATTTCTATATGAGCCCTCATTTTCATGTTTTTGGGAGCAGTGTCTAGCACCGAATAGATCCGACATTCAGGTAAACCCCGTGGTCTCAAAACTAAGTGCCAGTGTAAGTATATGTATTATTGGATTCCCCCTTCTGATATCTCCTTATGCACGTCCCATGACTGGCAAGCCTAGGACAGCTCTACCCACTTGAGCAAGATAGTTGAGGCATCACGTAAGCTCTATCATGATGGTGTCAGTTAAGATGAGTTCTTCCATTGTTCCTCATGTTTTATGCATTTTCATTTTTATGTTACTTTGGCTCAAGTTATGTTTTTATAAAGTTTCTCTTATGACTATGATTATGACTAGATTATGAATGATTTGAAAACCTTGAGCCCTCATGTTTATATTATGATATTCACTTCATGTTCATACTGTCCTACTCTTATGAACTCTTATGTATTTTAACTGTCCATTTTTACTTACCTTGGATATTCAGTACATTCTAAGTACTGATCGCATACTCTATGTTGTATCATTTCATGATACAGATTTGAGGGATCAGTCTTAGCCGCACCATTAGTACTGTTTCTCCCTCAGTCCAATTAACAGTGGTGGTGAGTCCTCATCCTTCGAGGACATTTAGTTTGATCATTGTTATGTTATTTCTATTATAGACTTTTGTCGAGCTAGTTGGGAATGTTATCCCATCAACTCATCAGTTATGTTAGAAGCTTTTCAGATAATATGTAGAATATCAGCTATTAGTGTTAACTCTATTTTAGATTGATATGTATGCATACTTCCACTTAAGCATGTTTTATTATATCAGTTTTCGCTTGTTGTATGCTCTTAGCCTCTATGTTCATGCCATGGATCGACTTGGATCCTCTCGGGGTTCCTTGTCCCATATCTCTATCCAGGCCTATGTTCGGGTCATGACAAGTCATACCTTGACTCGTTGGTCCAGAACCTGTCAAATAGAAACTTACCACAACTCATACAATGCATCATTTTGAGATTTTTTTTTAAACTTTTCTATTAGTCAACTTTCCAATCCCGAATCTAGTCTTAGGGACTTTTGGGGTATTACAGCATAATCGTGCTACAAAGCATATAGTAAGCCCTTTTGAATATGAAAATGGTTGAAGGTTCGTCCGTGAGGGATCATGTTCTTAAGATTATTGGTCTTTTTAATGAATTGGAAATCCTTGGATCTAATATTAATAAGGAATCTTAAGTTGAGATGATCCTGCAGACTTTGCCTAACAGTTTTCATCAATTTTACCTGAACTATAACATGAATAAAATGGATGTCTCTAGCAAAATTATTGAATGAGCTATAAGCATCCGAGTCCATTATAAAACAGCATGCTCCTGTTGTAGCACTGAATGTTGAGAGAGCTTCTTCTTCATCTAAGACAAAAGTAGGACAGAGAAAGAGGAGACCTCGCAAGGTTGTGGCATCTGGAATTGTGAACGATGGTGTGGCTAAGCCCTAAGGCAAGTGCTATTATTGCAAGCAACCTTGACATCACAAGAAGCAATGTCCTGGCAACCTATCAAAATTGAACAAGCAAGGTAATTCTTCTTACTTAAATGTTATTGAAAGTTGTTTAGCAGTTGTTTCTGCAATGCTATAGGTTGTAGATTCAGGAGCCTCTATTCATGTCTGCACTTCTTTGCAAGGGTTTCGGGAATGTGAAGGCTAAGTGAGAATAAAGTTTACGTTGTTCCAGCCAATGGCGAACCAGCACCAGCTTTAGCTTTAGGAGATATTAGTAAGTCTTTCAGTAGTTCTAGAGTTTTAGATTTAAAAGATTTTCTCTATGTACCTTCTATTAGAAGGAATTTGTTGTCAATTTCAAAATTAATGGATGTTGGGTATAATATTTATTTTGGTAATAATTCTATTATTATCAAATTTAATAAGCATTTCATCTATACTGCTGCAAGAGTACATGACCTTTTTGCACTTGAAACACCTCCAAATTTGTTGCAACCAAAAGAACTAATAACATTAATCTGTCTAATAAAAGAAAACGTATTTTTGAATTGAGTCAAACTCACTGAGACACTTGCGTCTTAGCTCATATAAACCTAAATATGATTTCAAGATAGGTTTCTGATGGACCTTTGAGTTCATTAAAAGTGGAAGCACTACCAACCACGAATAATATTTGGAGGAAACAATGACTAAGAGACCTTTTCCTTTTAAAGAAAATAGAGCTAAAGATAAGTTAGAATTGATTCACTCGATTTGTGTGGTTCTATGAATATACAAGCAAGAGGTGGTTTTGAGTATTTTGTGACATTCACAGATGACTAATCTAAATATGAATATGTTTACCTATTTGTCCCATAAGTCTGAATGCTTTGACAAGTTCAAAGAATTTAAGGCAAAAATAGCGAAGAAAAATGATAAACATATCAAAATCATTGTGATCTGATCGTGGTGGTGAATATCTTTATGCTAAATCCATTAAATACTTATCAGATTGTGGAATTACATCTCAATTGTATGCTCCAAGAAAACCACAATAAAATGGTGTGGCAAAAAGAATAAATAGAACTCTTTTGGAAATGGTAAGATTAA
Source organism: Datura wrightii (assembly GCA_035772735.1). NCBI lineage: Eukaryota > Viridiplantae > Streptophyta > Magnoliopsida > Solanales > Solanaceae > Datura > Datura wrightii. The sequence goes on from JASDFA010000002.1 coordinate 19,852,090, forward strand.
TGTTAAGTTATTCTTATTGGCCTTTTTCATTTTGGGTATATGCATTAGATACAGCAAAGTACCTATTGAACTTGGTTCCTTCCAAATCAGTACCTTTAACTCCAATAGAATTGTAGACTGGGCAAAAGCCTATTCTCATACATATTCGAGTATGAGGTTGTCTAGCACATGCGCTAAAAGGAAAAACTAATAAGTTGGAATCAAGGATAGATGTGTTTTTGTTGGATATCCAAAAGGAACGAAAGGTGGTTTATTTTATTGTCCAAAGGTAAAGAAGGTAATTACTACAACAAATGTCAAGTTTCTGGCAGAAGACTATTTAATGAACCATGTTCAAGGAAGTAAACTCATTTTACAGGAATTGAATAATAGAATAACGAATGATGTATCCCATGAACAAAGTCCACAAGCATGTATTGACATACCACTCCATTATTGTAGTGGGAACGATGTTAATAGGCAATGGGAGGTCCAAGTGAATAAGTCTGACATCTCACTACCTCAAGATAGTGGGAGTAATGTTAACCAGCATGTACTTGTCAAGCAGCCTGTGCTTGAGTAAGAAGTTTGTGATAATCAGAATTTAGTTCTCGAAAATGATATTGTGGTTCAATAGCAAGATTAGATAATGTGGCTGATAATATAGTGAGTCATTATAGTGGGAGAGTTACAATAAAACCTATTCGATTTGCGCTCTTGGGAGAATCTTTTGGTAGAAACCCTAAAGATCCTAATACAGAACCTCTTTATTACACCAAGAACTACAAGATATAGATGTGGAGAAGTACATTGTTACTATGAAATCTGAAATGGAGTCTATGTAGTCCAATAAAGTCTGGGATCTTGTAGAACCACCTAAGAAGTCAAACTCATTGGCTGTAGATGGATCTATAAGAAAAAGAGAGGAGTGGATGGAAAACTGCAAACTTTTAAAGCTAGTCTTATCGCAAAAAGGTTTACTCAAAAAGAAGGAATTGACTATGAGGAAACCTTTTCACTAGTAGTCATGCTTAAATCAATTAGAATTCTCTTATCCATTACTACTCATTAAGATTATGAAATTTGGAAAATGAATGTCAAGATGACTTTCCTTAAGGGAAGTCTTGATGAGTGCAAATATATGGCACAACTATAGGGTTTCATGGAAAGTGGAAATGAACACATGTTGTATTAGCTAAAAAGTCCATTTATGGATTGAAACAGGCATTTTTAGGGCATGAAAACTTAGTTTTGACAATTCGATTAAGACTTTTGATTTTGATCAATATGATAACGATTCATGCATCTATAAAAAATAAGAGAGAGATAAAGTAGAACTTTTAATTTTATACATAGATGACATCTTTCTTATAGGAAATAATGTGAGCATGATGAAATCGGTCAAGTAGTGGTTGTCCTCACGATATGAAAGACTTGGGTGAAGCGGCTCACATCCTTGGGATCAAGCTCATGCGAGATCGCTAGTGAAGGATATTAGGCTTATCTCAAGTACTTTATATTAGTGCTATTCTTACTAATTTTAGCATGCAAGATTGCAAAAAGGGATTTCTTCCTTTTAGGCATGAAATTTCTCTATTGAAAGATCATTCTCCCAAAACGACTGACATGATAGAAAGGATGAAGGCAGTCTCTTAAGCTTCTACAGTAGGGAGTCTTATGTATGTTATGTTATGCACTAGACCTGACATCTGCTTTGTTGTTAGCATGGTTGGTACGTTTCAGTATAATCTTGAAAATGAACACTGGGCTATGGTTAAGCATATAATCAAGTATCTGAAAAGGACTAAGGATTATATGTTGGTTTTTCACTGGGGTGATCTAGTGCCCTCTGGGTATACAAATTCAAATTTTCAGTCAGATAGAGATTTAGAAAATCTACCCCAGGATATGTGTTTACTTTAAGATGTGGATCCATAAGTTGGAGGAGAATCAAGCAATTATATGTTTCTATTCCATCATGGAAATTGAGTATGTAGCTGCCTCTAAGGCAGCTAAGGAGGTTATTTGGCTTCGGGAACTTTCTAAAAGAGCTTGGAGTGATTCCTTCGGTTCAAGCACCAATTACACTTTATTAGGATAGTAGTGTTGTGGTGGCAAACTCAAAGGAACCATGAAGTCATAAAATAAGTAAACACATTGAGAGAGAAAATATCACTTAATTCGGGATATAACTTAGAGAAGAGATGTAAAGGTTTTGAAGATTTCATCAGATAACAATTTGGCGTACCCATTTACAAAGAACTTGTCACAAAAGCCTTTTGATAAGCATGTACAAACAATGGATGTTACAATTGTTGGTGCATGGTTATGAGTCTAAGTGAAAAATTGTTAAGATATACTATTAACCATGTGGTTTAGTGTAGTATTATGTTTCATTTTTATGTAAGACTTTTATTTTATTTATCAAGATTAATAGAGTCTTATTTTAAATAGACCATTTTTGTATGTGTGTCCTTTACTTATCTAGTAGGTGATTTAATGTATAGAGTTTAGCTTATATACAGAAGATTAAATTATCAATTCTTATAAGTATAAAGTTTATATATGTTCCTAATATAAGATGAAAATTGTACAAATCCATTGGTATGAATGTAGCACAAGATTAAAGATAATTTAATTTTGATTATGGGAATGGTCGCATTCCAACTTCTTGTGCCAGTACACTTTGTGTCTATTGAAAGGATCAAAGAGAGATGATTATTTATGTTTTGAGTTTTATGAAATATCTTTTCTAGATCATTAAATGTACTTATACTCTTAATCTTGATATAACTATTATGATTAGTGTAATTTATTTGCTATCTTGATCTATCAATGGGTGAAACTCTTTCATGAGTTAAAATATTTCTGATAGGTTGGATTATGTCAAATAACATTTGTGAAATAATAACTTAGTTGATGGAATCCATGTCTCGACCATGAGATTGATGATACCCCTTTATGGTTGCTTATAAGTTTTCATGTGAAAACCCTACACGTGATTTTTGTATCTGTCACATGAAATAAGTTAAGCATATGAATAAAGAATTAAATTAATCAGTGAACTAAATAGTCAAAAATTTATTTTGATTGGTTGGTATCTGTAATCTTAACAGGGGAGTTAAATAAGATTTATTGAACGATTTTGAAATTATACAGAGGAGTGAAATTACGAATTTTTAGTGGAATGATTTATAATTTATTATGATAGATTAATTCATTTATTTTGCGAATCAACATCGTAATTGAAAGTCTCACTAGTTAAATTTGTGGTCCCTGTTATTTCTAATTAATTAATAAACTTGAAAAGAAAGAAACGAGTTTTCTAGAATAGTAAAATCTTACAAGATTTTGAAAAATTTCTAAAAAGCAAAGTTGTACACGTTTTGGATTTGTGATAGACAAAAAACGTGTACAAACACTTGGAGAGAGGAAATCCTATACGTTTTTGGATTAGGGTTTTACACCCAAAAACGTGGCTATAATAGGATCTTTTCCTCCACGAAAAAAATTCACTTTTTTGAGAAGCAGTAATTGCCCACATATGTATTCCCTACTCAGAGATTTTGGAGGCTACAACAGAAAACTACAGACCTGGAGAATGAGTTGGACGATTTGTGCAAAAGCTTCAAGAGATTAGTAATACATAATCTGATTTATTATTATTGTTGAGTTATTCATGTAAGTTGATTGATCCTTTATGCTTGCTTCTACTGCACATTTTCTAACAAGTTTATGTCTCAAATTTAGGATGATTTGGTGTAGGTTTAATGTGGTTTTGAATAAAATTTCAGATTCAATCTCGACTTCCACCTAGATGAAGCTTGAAGCTTCCAAACTGAAACTTGGGTTTAGAAAATTAAAATAATTTCAAAATGGGTGTGGTTCTAAAATTTGGAAAGCATCTTCGGGAGCCTATATCTCAAATTTAAGATGATTTAATGTAGTTTGATGTGGTTTTGAATAATATTACATTAAAATTGTATGAATTTAAATTTATGTTATTGTTGTCGTATTAAATTTGTATAAAATTGTATACGATATTTGTTGTAGATGCATTAACTTTTCAAAAATGTAATATGAACTATATATAGATTTTTATATTGTTATATGCACATTTCTCTACCAACTTCATACATGAAATTTTAGGTGAAACTTTTAAACCCTGAGAAAGATATGCTATTTCATAATGATGTTATATAGTTTGCATACACAAAATTTCAAGCGAAAGTCTTACGCCTTGAGTGAATATACACATTTCTACTATTTTTATACACAAATTTTTGGGCAAATTTTTTAAGTCTTGAATGAAAATTTGAGCAAATTTGTTGTAAAAAAATTGATGTTATGTTTCGTAAACTGAGAATTCTTGATATATTTTATAATATTGGGTGCAATCTATGTATATATAAAAAAATTTCCTACAAATAAATATTGTATCTCCAATATATTATTATTTGTTGTATCTCATCTAACAATTCTCTACAAGATATTATTAGTGTATGTTCTCTTTTATCGTTCTGATTGTTTTATCATGAAGAATTTCTTATCTCTACTAATAATCATCTTGAAAGTGCAATATATATGTGTGTATGCGCGTGCGTGTGTGTGTATGTGTGTGTGTGTGAGAGAGAGAGAGAGAGAGATAATGTTACAACAAATACAATTTAATTTTTACTATAGTTTACTAATATAATTCATTTATTATCCTTGCAAATTATAAATATATTACAATCAATAGATAACTCTTCTAGATTATGATTCGAAAACGGTTTTCACTTTTATATATTAAAAAAGAACATATCTTAATCTGTCAAGATTTTAAAAAAAAAATTTAAAAAAAAATAAAAAAAATATATATATATATATATATATATTACTTATAAAAATAAAATTAAGCTACTTAACTTTTTCACTTAGAAGTATTACAAAATCTATTGGTGGAATTCGAAATATGTCTTTTTCCCCTTTATTTTTCTTCTTTACAGTCAATTCTATTTTTTAAATATATTTTTTATATTTATAGATATGATTTCAATATGGTGATAAAATTTATTTTTATCTATGAACATAAAAAAGAGTTGGCTTAACAAAAGTTTATGAAAGGAACAAATTTAGTTAAATTTCGAGTCCTAAATATTAGGATAGCTTACATAACTTAAATTTAAAAAAATAATTAAAATTTATCTTAATTATTAAAAAAAAAATTGATTTATAATTTTAATCAACGTAAAATTTAATATTAAATAATTTAAAAAATTAATCAATATTTAGAATAGTGCTTTATTATAGAACAACAACAATACGTCCATAACTCAAATAAAGAAAGATAAAATTAATAAAATATTTAACAATCCTATATTAAAAAAAAATAACATGAAAAATAGTATAGTTGTGATACAAAGTCCAAAAATATTAAGGCTTCCTATATAGTATTTTAAATAAGAAAAAAATTGATTAATTTCAATGTTCTAAATGTCAATAATTAATTAAAAAATTACATAATGTATATTTTAAGTGAATTTATTTAATTAAAATAAATATGAATATTAAAGTATGCAAAAGTGCAATTTTAGGCGTTTATGATTGTTGTATTTTTTTTTTATTTCAATATACTATTTTGGATTGGTATCACACGAATGAATATAAATTTGAGTTAGAAAACATATATTGCCGGCATAACCTTTCGCACATATCGTATGTTGAATTTGGAATGCTTCTACACAATTTTTTCTCATATAATTTTCTTAGAAAAAATAACATGAGATATTTATTATCTATCTATCTATCTATCTGTCTGTTTGTCTGTCTCTCTCTCTCTCTCTCTCTCTCTCTCTATATATATATATATATATATATATATATATATATCATACTTATTCTATAAGTGTGAACACCTAGTAGAAAATTGAAATACCAAAATATTCTTATAAAGTTAAATTACTTTTTTATCCTTCACTTAAATATTAATCTCACAATATTTTGTTCAATATAGTAAATTTTTATCTTCTTATAAATAATAACTTTTTTTTTTCCTCTTCTCTTCTTTTATTGAAGACATTTAAGATTCCAGTTAAGTTTATAAATTTTTTTTTTAATTATTTAGCATAGATTATTAATATTGCTTTAAAAAGTTAAATAAATTATTCGATTAATGATCTAAATTAAATAAAAAAAATTAACTAAATGGATCAAGACACTCATTAAAATTGATTCCTAAAAACTGTTGTCTCTTCATTTTCTTATATTGAATCAAGCCATCTTAGCAAACAATAAATAAGACACCCGACTTATATCATACGTAATGAAACTGGATTTTCAATCTTTGTTGATTGTGTTGGAGACATGTGAATAATTTAATTTTTTTGGTGGATGTATGAATATATTATTGTTAATGTGTTTGATTAAACAGTGACAAATAATTTTCTTCCTTTTAATTGTAATCTGCTGATAACTATTTTTTTCCATTAAAAGCAATGGATTCTCACCTATTGTTGTTACTTGTCTTTAAAGTTGCGCTAAGGTTGAAATTCGTCAGTGTTTAGAGAAAGCAGCTGCTGTTAGAATATATCATGAGAATGAATTATCTTATGATGAGTATTATGAGTTTCTTGGCCCAAATTATACTTATCATGTTGAACCCAGTATCTTGAGGAGATCAGGTAATTTTAACATAATATGTTTGGGGCTTTAACTTCGGTAAACTATTGAAAATACTTTCTGATATATGTTCGAAGTACCACAGGGTAAATGTTGTTTTCCTTGTTCAATTTTTGTGTTGCATCAGCCAATGTGAGATCATGAGCAAATATTTGTGAAGCGGCAACAAGTGTTGTGACTAATGCCATATTGGTGAAGTTACATTGGTTGCCTTGTTCGTCAAGAGTTCCTTTAGTTTGTTTAGATATTTGTATTTCTGTTTATGAATAAGTGTCGAAATACTTGTGAGATTTAGAGAACCTTCAAGGGTGATTAACTGTCACGATTCGAGGCTACACCCTAGCCGAGACATGGTACTTTATGTCACAAGTGACCCAAGCTAACTCATGGTCTATCATTACACTGGTAAACAGAGAAATCATAAGCGGAAGCTTTATATAAACTAATAATGTAATCAATACTGTTGAAAGTTTAAACATAACTGGAAATAATACTAAACAACTGTTTCTGAAAGCCACTACTAACTGATGAGTTGCTGGGACAAGGCCCCAACTTACTCTAAAGTTTGATAGACAAGAACTAATTGAAAAGCAAATAACGACCTCGGAAGATGAGGATTCACCAAACGGACTGCTGTTATTGGAATCATCGAGAGGAATTACTGACGATGCTGGGACTGAGAATTTGCGCCTGTATCATAATACAATACAACATGAAATTTATGCATCAGTACTTTGAATGTATTGAGTAAGTGAGAGATACAATAAACATGAAAAAATAAGTAACTGTGCTGAAATAACACGAAATGACCAACTGAAATCGGTAAACTGATAACACTGAACTATAACTGATATGGCCAATAATGACCATGAATGATGGTCATAAACATATCCTGGAAATGAGATACTGAACTGAGCTAAACTGAACTTAACTGACAAGTGGGAGAGTCTATAACCGACATATAACCACATGAGCTAAACGTGGAGTTCGATGTATACGCCCCATCGATATGATCCAATATACCTTGCCGGGGCATAAAGGCATGAACTAGATGATCATAAATTTGAGGCCCGATAGGCCAACAACCTACGGTGGCAACGTAGTTCTGGGAACCTGGGTGCGCTGGAACCCCAGTCCGCTCGGTGCTAAGTACTACTCCGATTAGATAATCCTAAATTGACTACTAAGCTGATAGCTCGAAGCTGGGCCCAAGACTAAGTCAGGAATACTTATCTAGAAGTACCCTGAGAGTCTTATCAGACCAGATAACTTTAACTGGTGTTCTAAGAATGGCCAAAGCTGCTTAGCTGGAAACCTCGTAACCGTCTATAGAACTAACTGATATTTGATAACTGATAACTGAGATTTGATAACTGATAACTGAGGTCTAATAACTGGGAGGCGTTACTGACACCTCAAGAATTGACTATAGTCAAACTAATCAACTGACATTTCTGAAAAATACTGAAGGTAGTAACATTCTGAATGAGACTAAACTAGCATGCAATTGATTGAAAATTCATATGATAATAATAACATGGCAATTTCAACACTGATAGAGTCAAGCAACATTTATATCTAATCAATTATGGAAGACCCACATTACTGCATTCTAAAATCATCAAAATTCATGTAAGGAGATAATGACCAGAATTATTACTATCAACAACCCTCAATACTCAAGAGAATTATAACAAGAAGCAATTCCACAATTTACTGACGATTTGACCCTAACACTGAACTTTAGGGGTAGAACTGATAAGAAATCTATGGAAGGGTTTTGGGACACAAGGAAGAACAATCTCCTTATTGAATTCCCACATACCTGGTGTAGGACTCCCAAAGAAAATCCTTTAGAATTTGAGATGAAAAAGTCGAAACCCTTTCCCTGTTCTATGCTTCCCGACTGAGTCTTTATGTTCTGACTTTGAGGGAATGAGAGGAATGAAGAGGAAACGTCGATTACCTCTCTAAATCCCCTGAATATAACCCAAAATGACATAGTTTAAAGATTCAAAAAGATGGAAAGTTACTAAAACAGCCCTAGAAGAAAATCTGGAAAACTGGCCGACAAGGACCAATGAGCCACATAATGGGTCGTTGGTTGTGACCACGACTCATTGGAGCTAGTCGTTGGCCCTGGGTTGGGTTTCTATTCCCACTGAAAAGGGACCCCTGGAGGTTGCCATGACTCGTTGCGCAATCTAATGGGTCGTTGGCATCTCTCATTGTCACTGGCAGGAGGACCGAGACCCTTAGACAACAGGCCATACAACGGCTCGTTGGTAAAACCAACGAGTCATTGTGTCCTCTTGTGGTCAACACTAGAACAACTGAGGGATTCTTGGTCCTATTTTCACAAGTGGAAACAATGACTTGTTGTGTGATACAATAGGTCATTGTTTCTTCTCGTTGATACTCGAAAGGATTTTCAACAACTCTAGGACTCCAACTAAAGAGTCACCCCACGAATCATTACTTTAGATGACGACTCGTCGTATGACTCATGGGTTCCTGGAAAGGGTTTAACTGGTTTCTAAGCTGGTAATGCAATGAGGAATAGGATGACTCGTTTTTCATCATAATGGGTCTTTCTATGTATTGTTGGTTCCTAAACGACAACTAGCAGGGTTTACCACGACCCAAACAATGGGTCATTACTACTGACAACGACTCGTTGTCTCGGTCATTTTGAGATATATTTTCTTGGTTCTATCTGCTGAGTCTGAGTTTGGTCTAGAAAAGTTTTGGGGTATTATAATGTCTCCCCCTTGGGATCATTATCCTCGAATGAAGGATAAAACTGCTGGAAAACTGGGAAAAGAGCTGCAATTCCTAGACTTAGACTATGAACTGATTTCTAAAGGAGTGACTGACTCCAAAATGATTTAACCATGCTAACTGAGTTGATGCAACTGAGATGCATATTGAAAATTTGAATAGAGCTAATGAGTATTGAACCAAATATAGTATTGAGGAGGAATTTAATACCTAATGCTGGAATTGAACTGGAAGGGAACAAATGAGGGTATTTGGCCATCATGTCTACTTCTGCCTCCCATGTATCTCCCTCAACTAGCTGGTTCCTCCACAAGACTTTCACTGAAGCGACTTCCTTGTTTCTCAGCTTACGAACTTGACGGCCTAGGATCTGAACTAGAACCTCTTCGTAAGAGAGACTATCCTTCACTCCCACACTGTCTAGTAGCACAACTAAGGTTGGATCACTGATGCACTTCTTCAATAGTGACACATGGAAAACTGGGTGCACAGATGCTAACTCTGAGGGTAATTCTAACTCATATGCCACACTGTCAATTCGCCTCCGAATCTTGTAGGGTCCTACATACCTCAGACTGAGTTTCCCTTTCTTTCCAAACCTCATCACCGCTTTCATGGGTGAAATTTTCAGGTAAACCCAATCATCAACAACAAATTCTAACTCTCTCCTCCTCACATCCGCATATGATTTCTGTCAGCTTTGAGTTGTTTTCAACCTTTCTCTGATCAGTTTCACTTTGTGCATAGCTTCATGAATGGAGTCTAGTCCTATCAAGGTGGCTTCGCCAACTTCAAACTACCGTATAGGAGACCTACACCTGCTACCATATAATGCCTCAAATGGAGCCATTTGAATATTGGAGTGGTAGCTATTGTTGTATGAAAACTCGATGAGAGGTAGGTGATCGTCCCAACTATCCCTGAAGTCGATCACACAAGCTCTCAGCATATCTTCTAAGGTCTGGATAGTCCACTTCGCTTTTTCATCTATCTGAGGGTGAAAAGTTGTACTGAGTTTGACCTGAGTACTGAGTCCTTTCTGAAATGACTTCTAGAAATGCAAGGTGAACTGGGTACCTCTATCTGAAATGATAGACAGTGCACTCCATGCAATCTAACCAACTCTTGGATGTATAGTTTAGTGTAATCTTCAGTTGAGTCCATAGTTTTAATTGGGAGAAAATGTGCTGACTTGATCATCCGATCTATTATCACCCAAATTGAATCATGCTGCCGACGAGTACGAGGTAGACCTATAATAAAGTCCATATTCACTTCTTTCCACTTCCACGTGGGTATGATGATATCCTGAATCATGCCCCCAAGTCTCTGATGTTCCACTTTAACCTGCTAGCAGTTAGGGCATTTAGCCACAAATTTTGCAATGTCTCTCTTCATGTTGTTCCACTAGTAGACTTCCCATAGGTCACAGTATATCTTAGTGGCACCTGGGTGGATAGAATATCTTGATCTATGGGCTTCTGCCAGTATCTGCTGTTTCAAGTCACCTACGTCCGGTACACATAGTCTTCCCTGGTAACGAGGTACACTATATCCCACTTTGGAGAACTCCTCCATTTCTTTATGTAGAACCGCTTCTTTCAGCTTAAGCAGTATGAGATCTTTCCTGCTTTGACTTAACCTCAACAAGCAACGAGGAATCTGAACCACTTTGCTTTACTACTCTTCCCTCAGCTAAATCGACTAACTGCACTCCCAACCGAGCTAACATGTGAATATCTTTTGCTAGTTCTTTTCTGCCCTCTTCAACATGAGCCACGCTTCCCATGGACATTCTACTCAAGGCATCCACCACCATATTTGCCTTGCCCGGGTGGTACAACACACTCATGTCGTAATCCTTCAATAGCTCCAACCACCTTCTCTGATGAAGATTCAAGTCTCTCTGACTGAACACATACTGAAGGCTCTTGTGGTCGGTGAAAACATCCACGTGAACCCCATAGAGGTAATGTATCCATATCTTCAAAGCAAACCCTACTGCTTTCCAATTCAAGTTCATGAATCTGATAATTCTTCTCATGAATTTTGAGCTATCTGGAGGCATAAGCTATCACCTTACCCCCACTACATTAGGACATAACTGAAGCCAACTCTGGAAGCATCATAATAGACTACAAACCCATCTATTCCTTCTGGTAAGGTCGAAACTGGAGTTGTAGTGAGTCGAGTCTTCAACTCTTGGAAACTCTTCTCACATGCATTGGAACACTGAAACTTCACCTTTTTCTGAGTTAGTTTAGTCAGAGGAGATGCAGTAGAAGAGAATCCTTCTACAAACCATCGGTAATAACCGGCTAGACCCAGGAAACTTCTGATATCTGTTAGGAAGTAGGTCTTGGCCAGTCTTTTACCGCTGCTATCTTTTGAGGATCTACCTGAATACCCTTACATGAGACCACATGACCAAGGAAAGCCACATACTTCAGCCAGAATTCACATTTGCTGAATTTAGCGAACAACTGGCCGTCTCTGAGAGTCTGCAAGACTATCCTCAGATGGTTAGCATGCTCCTCCTCATTTATAGTGTATAACCAGAACGTCATCTATGAATAGAATGACGAACATGTCTAGATACTTTTTGAATACTCTGTTCATCAGGTCCATAAAAGTTGTCGGGGCATTAGTTAGTCCAAAGGACATAACCACGAATTCATAGTGACTATATCGAGTTCTGAAGGTTATTTTCGATATGTCACATTCCCTTACTCTAAACTGATGTTATCCGGACCTGAGGTCTACCTTGGAGAAACAACTGGCTCCTTAAAGCCGATTGAACAACATCAATCCTGGGTAGGGGATACATGATCTTAACTGTAACCTTATTTAGTTAACAATAGTCGATACACATTCTGAGAGTACTGTTTTTCTTATGCACGAACGAAGAGATGTTGGGTCTAATGAAACCTTTATCAAGAAGGTCTTTTAGTTGTTCTTTCAACTCCTTAAGCTCAGCTGGAGCCATTTTGTAAGGAGGAATAGAGATGGGCTAAGTGTCTGGAAGAAGGTCTATGCTGAAGTCTATTTCTCGCTCGGGAGCAACTTCGAGAAAATCTTCGAGAAAGACGTCAGGGAACTTGTTGACAACTAGAACTGACTGAATAGTTGGGGTCTCAGATCTAGAATCTTTGACCCAAACTAGGTGATAATGCACCTTTCGAAATGAGCCTCCTTGCCTTGATGTAGGAAATAAACCGACCCTTTGGCGCGAAATTACTACCCATTCATTCTAGAACTAACTCACTTGGAAACTGAAATCTGACGACTCTAGTTCTGCAGTCAATTAAGGCATATTCGGAATGTAGCCAATCCATGCCAAGAATTAGATTGGAATCGACCATATCTACATCTACTAGATCAGCTAGAATTACTTTATTCAACACTGAGACTGAGTAGTTTCTATATACCCAGTTGATTCTAACTGACTCACCAACTGGGGTAGAGACTGAGAATGGGTCTAAGAGAACTTCTGGACTGATTTCAAACTAAACAGCTACATAGAGAGTCACGAATGATAGTGTGGCTCCTGGATCTAGTAGCGCATACACATCTAGATGGAAGAGACGTATAATACCCGTGACTACGTCAGGTGAGCTCTCCTAATCCTGACGAGAGGACAAAGCATAAAAATGATTTTGGAACTGACCTCCATCCGTACCTAAAGTGTTACCCTGTTAAGCTGGACGGCCTGCTGGGGCTGCTGAAGTGGTAGACTATGATCTCCCCCGTCCTGCTAACGGACATTCCTTTAGCCTGTGACCTAGCTGTCCGAATCCAAAGCAACCCTCTATGCCCAGAAGGCATTCACCTGATGGTCCTTGCCACACATAAGACAAATTGGGTAGCAATTGCTGGCGCTGTGAATCTGGGACTGAGAGCCAGATGCTCCACCCGTCCGATCCTTGTAGGTCCAGAAAGAAGGGGCACTAGCTGAGGTGGGTGCTTGTCACGACCCGAACGTAAACCTAGATCATAACATGGGAAAAAGATCCCCGAGAGACCCCAAGTTGACCCATGGCATAAGAATACTTCTAACCGATCAATAAAACTGAGAAATCAATAAGATAATCATAGCGGAAGTCTAAATCAACCATAACATTAGAATACACCATCCGAAGCTGAATACATACATATGTTTGAAAAGCCTCTAAACATGATGAGTTGATGGGACAAGACCCCAACTAACTCAACAAAAATGAAACTGAAATACATATAGGAAATCTGAAAAGTCTAGCCCCCAGGAGATGAGGACTCACCAACAACGTACGATGCTATCTCAGAAGGCAGACTAAGAGCGGGGTTGAACCTGAGAGCCGGATCCTGTATCATGAAACTATACAGCATAAAGTATGTGGTCAGTACGAAAATGTATCGAGTATGTAAGGTAACTAAAACTGCTTAAGTAAAGAAAATCATTTAAAGACAATACATAACATAAACATAAATATTAAGAATTTGAGAGTAGGGCTTGCATACATTCTTTCTGAAATCATGATCTCTTCATAATATGACATAACATAACTTCATAACATCATAACTGAATTGATTGACTCAAAGCTAAATTCTGACATTTATAAGTAAAGCTGAACATTGAGTGAAACTTGCTCTAGAACATGCATATATATATATAAATCTCATGAGTAACGCATATGCATATCTAAAATCATGAGGAACAATGGGAGACTCATCTTTTAACCGACATACCACGATAGAGCTTATGTGATCCCAACTATCACACTCAAATGGGTAGAGCCGTCCAAAGCATTGCCAGGGCTAGGGACGATACCATGATATCAATATCAAGCTCGGGGCCCAATCGAGGTAGGGGATAGCTCACAAGGGAGGTTCCAAAGTAATATATATAATAGTATAAACCTACATTGGCGCGTAGTTCTGAGGCATAGGGTGATCGACCCTTAGCCTATTCGGTGCTAGACACTATTCCCAGAAACATGCATATGCTCTACATCGTTTTATAATGAAGCTCAGCATCTTCTATTGATGAAGCTCAATAATCAAATACATATCTAATATAAAATCATGCATATGAGAAGCCTTAGCTCAAGACATGCCACAAGCTGAAAATGTAATTGGGAGTCTTCGCTCCAAAACCATATCGTAAGCATAGTTCGGGAAATCATACTTCATACTTAGACATGTGGGCATTGCCCAAAGCTTTATCATACTTAGAAATACTCAATTCACATCAAAAACATAATTGTAAACATGGGTAGCTTTAAAACATGCTTTTCAACATAATATCTCATTATCATCATACATTCATCACAAATCTCATCCTTCATGAACTTCTCATCAATGGGCTTTTTAAATCATAAAACTAGAGACATGATTTTTAATTGAAAACATTATAAAAATTTTCCATGCTTCATATTTCAATAGTAGAATCATAATTAGATCATACCTATGTATAGAAATAGGATATTCATGCATTTGGGTTAAAACCCCATAGTATAGACATAGGGATTTCATACTTTAGAGAGGGATTGGGCATGGGTGTGAAAGGATTCACCCATTCATATCCCTATATACCTGAGGAAAATCAATTCTCCCCACTCCTTGAAAGCTCAAAGAAAATTATTGAAGAAAACCTTGAA
This sequence comes from Datura wrightii, assembly GCA_035772735.1. Taxonomy (NCBI): domain Eukaryota; kingdom Viridiplantae; phylum Streptophyta; class Magnoliopsida; order Solanales; family Solanaceae; genus Datura; species Datura wrightii. The sequence goes on from JASDFA010000002.1 coordinate 19,867,146, forward strand.
GACAAGCTTGATCACCTCCTCAATCCTTCAACTTTGCATGCATGAGAATGGATTAGCCTAGGGTGGGTTTTACCCTCAATAAACACTGATTTTCAAGCCTTAAATGACATAGTTTAGGAACTTAGGACTTAGAAATAACAAAAATGCCCTTAAGGAAATCCCTAAAAAATATGCACTGGGTGAACCGACGACCGAACTAACGGATTGTTGGAGGATACCACGACTAGTGATATCCATCCGTCGTCTACACTATCAAAACTCCTGATCTCAGATTCGACCCCATGACTCGACAGGATGAGTCATCTTTTCAAACAATGGGTCGTTACATCGTCCATTATTTCCTCTTTCAGGTACTGCACTAATCCTTCAAACGAGCCTCACCACGACTTGTTACATCCTCCAACGAGTCATGGTTGCCTTCCATTAGGTAGACTAGAAAATATAGCTATCCCCATCCCACGAATGGTGACCACGACCTGTTACTTCTCACGACGGGTCATGGGATGACCCGTTAATTTCCCTAATACTGAAGCCCAGCTCTTACCACGACTCGTAGCAACAACTCATAATATCAAACAACGGGTTGTTACTTCACCTGTTGTTACCCACTGAGACCAGACCACAACTTCCCACGACTGCTTCCCACGGGTCGTTGATTGGACCAACATCCATTTGGTCGTCCGTTCTATGGGATTTTTCCCAATTTCAGCCAACTTTCAATTTTAAATCCTGGGTCTAATCTTAGGCACTTTCGGGGTATTACAGTATCTCCCCCTTGGAAACATTTATCCACGAATATGGGAAAACATACAGGCAATAGAAACATGCCATCATTATACTCAAATACTGATCATTTAAACCGAAAACTGATGGAATGACTATCTTCGATTCGAACCACATAGCTGAACTGATTTCATGATTCAAATACACATCCATATACATAAAAGAAACTTGAACACATGAGTTGAACATGAAAACTAAGTAGAGTTTTTAGGGAAAAAATTGATACCTCAAGTTGGAACGGAGCCAATAGAAAATAAATGTGGGTATCTAGCCATCATATCCACTTCAGCCTCCCACATAGCTCCTTCAATATGCTGATTCCTCCATAACACTTTAACTGAAGCTACTTCTTTGTTCCTTAGCCTTCGAACCTGACGATCTAACATTCCCACCGGAACCTCCTCATAACTAAGGCTATCTTTTACACCAACACTGTCCATCGGGACAACTAGAGCTAGCTCACCCAAACAATTCCTTAAGAGAGACACATGAAACACAGGATGCACAGAAGATAACTCTGAGGGAAACCCTAATTCATACGCCACCTTGCCCACTCTTCTCACAATCCAGTAGGGGCCAATATAGCGGGGACTAAGTTTTCCTTTCTTTCCAAACCGCATCACTCCCTTCATGGGAGATACCTTCAGGAACACCCAATCATCCACCTCGAATTCCAATTCCCTCCTTCTCACATTGACATAGGACTTTTGGCGACTTTGAATTGTTTTCAGCCTGTCCCTTATCAATTGAACCTTCTCAATAGCATCATGAACCGAATTCATCCCTATCATCGCTGCCTCACCAACCTCAAACCACCCGATGGGCGATCTACATCTCCATCCACAGAGGGCCTCAAATTAAGCCATCTCGATATTGGAATGGTAGCTGTTATTGTATGAAAATTCGATAAGGTGCAAGTGATCATCCCAACTACCTTTGAAATCGATTGCGCATTCTCTCAACATGTCTTCGAGAATCTGAATTGTCCGCTTCTCTTGACCATCTATTTGTGGGTGGAATGTTGTGCTGAGTTTAACCTGTGTACCAAGCCCTTTTTGAAACGACTTCCAAAACTGAGAGGTATATTAGGTACCTCTGTTTGAAATGATGGATAAGGACACTCCATGCAATCGGACTAGCTCCCGGATATATAGTTTGGCATAATCCTCCACCGAATCCGTGGTTTTAAATGGTAGAAAATGTGCAGCTTTGGTCAATCTGTCTACCACAACCCAAATGGAATCATATTGCCGATGAGTACGAAGTAGACCTGTGATGAAATCCATATTAATTTCTTCCCACTTCCAAGTGGGAATGCTGATATCCTAAAGCACACCTCCCGGTCTCTGATGCTCAACCTTTACTTGAGGACAGTTCAAACACTTGGCTACGAATTCTGCAATATCCTTCTTCATGCCATTCCACCAATAGATTTCCCGTAAGTCACGGTACATCTTGGTGGCACCCGGATGGATAGAATACCTGGATCCATGAGCCTCATGCAATATCCGGCTCCTCAAATCATCCACTGCCGGAACACATACGCGACCTTGGTACCGAAGCACACCATCTCCCCCTTTGGAGAAGACCTCTACCTTCTGATTTTGAACGGCTTCCTTCAACTTTACCAAAGTTGGGTCCTCATCTTGTCTAGCTTTACATCAGTCACCAAAGACGATTCTGATCCGTTCTGAACAACAACGCCGTCATCGGTCGAGTCAACCAACCTAACTCCCAACCTTGTTAGTCGATACACATCCTTCACCAGCTCCTTCTGCCCTTCATCCACATGACACACACTCTCCATAGAGAGTCTACTAAGTACGTCGGATACCACATTAGCCTTACCCGGATGGTAAAAAACACTCATATCGCAGTCCTTGAGTAGCTCCAACCACCTCCTTTGCCGAAGATTGAAATCTTTCAGTGTGAACACATATTGTAAGCTCTTGTGGTCCATAAATATATCCACGTGAACCACATACAAATAATGTCGTCATATCTTTAAGGCGAATACGGCCAATTCAAGATCATGGGTCGGGTAATTTTTTTCATGAACTTTCAGCTATCTGGAGGCGTATGCTATAACTTTCCCGTGCTGCATCAATGCACACCCAAGTCCAATCCTTGAAGCATCACAATGCACCACGCACCCATCAGTACCCTCTTGGAGAGTTAACACTAGTATTGTAGTAAGTCGAGTCTTCAACTTTTGGAAGCTCTTCTCACAAGCCTCCGACCATTGGAATTTCACCTTCTTCTGGGTTAATTTGGTCAAAGGTGCTGCAATAGATGAGAAACCCTCAACAAATCTTTGATAATAGCCTATTAGACCCAAGAAGATTTGAATATCTGAAGGATTCACCAGTGTAGGCCAATTCTTTACCGCTTCTATTTTTCTGAGAATCCACCTTTATGCCCTCACTTGATACCACATGACCCAAAAATGCTACGGAGTTCAACCAAAACTCGCACTTTCTAAATTTTGCAAATAATTGATGATCCTGGAGAGTCTGCAGCACCACCCTCAAATGAGTGGCATGCTCCTCCTCGCTCCAAAAGTATATCAAGATGTCATCGATGAAAACAATCACGAACATGTCCAGGTATGTCTTGAACACCCTTTTCATCAAGTCCATAAAAGCTGCAGGAGCATTCGTTAGTCCAAAAGACATAACTACAAACTCATAATGACCATACCACATCCTGAAGGCTGTCTTCGGGATGTCATTCTCCCAAACCCTAAGCTGGTGATACCCAAACCTGGGATCTATTATTGAGAAACACTTGGAACCCTGAAGATAATTAAATAAATCATCAATCCTGGGTAAAGAATACCTGTTCTTGATGGTGACTTTGCTTAATTGTCGATAATCAATACACATGCGAAGAGAACCATAATTCTTTCGAATAAAGAGAACTGGTGCACCCCATGGGGACTTGCTCGGTCTAATGAAATCCTTATCTAACAAGTCCTTCAACTACTCTTTCAGCTCTTTTATCTCGGCTAGAGCAATTATGTAGGGAGGAATAGATATAGGTCACATGTTGGGAAGAAGGTCAATACCAAAATCGATCTCCCGCTCGGGAGGGATTCTCGATAAATCATTGGGAAAGACCTCAGGGTACTCACATACTACTGGAACTGACTAGATATTCGGGGTCTCGAACTCAACATCCTTAACCCTAACTAGATGGTACACACACCCCTTAGAAATCATCTTTCTGGCCTTAAGGTAGGAAATGAAATGACCTACAGGCACAACTAAACTACCCTTCCATGCTAAGATTGGCTCACCCAGAAATCTGAACTCTACTGCCGGGTTCTGCAATTAACTAAAGCATAACATACAAATAGCCAATCCATGCCGAGAATAACATCCAAATCGGTCATGGATAATTCTATCAAATCTACTAGGTGACTTTCTGAAGGACTGAGACTGGGAAACCTCTATACACCCGTCTAGCTACAACTGAGTCACCTATTGGAGTAGAAACTGAGAAGGGTTCTGAAAAGACTTTGGGACTGAATCCGAAGCTACTGGCAACATAAGGTGTCACAAAAGACAAGGTAGCCCCCAGGTCTAACAAAGCATAAACATCAATATGGAAAACTCGTAACATACCAGTGACCATATTCGGGGAGACCTCCTACTCCTGGTGGGATGCTAAGGCATAGAATCTGTTTTGGCGTTGACCACCACCTGCACTGGTAGATGTTCCCTGATGTGTTGAGCATGCGAGAGGGGCTGCTGAACTAGAAGATGGGCCTCGACCCCCATCCTGATCCTTCCTTGCTGCTGGGTAATCTCTAAGCATATGGGCTTCCCACACCTGAAACAAACACCTAAACCTGCCAAGCACTGGCCTGTGTGCCCCCAACCATATCTGCGACAAGATGGGATGCTAGAATCTGCGAGTCTGCTGCTCTGACCCCTAGAGCCTGATGCTCACCCCCTCTGACTGTGCCTTGGTCTGGATGGCACACTCAATAGTATATATGCAAGGGCTGATGATCTTTGGTGGGTATGTTGTCGGTGCCCACCATCTGACAATCGGCTATGAGAATCTGTGACTATCGGTCCTAGCCCTCTTGGCCTCCCTCTCTCTCGAATGAGCTGCCTCCATCTGCTGGGCATACAAAACCATCCGAGGGAAGTCCATGTCCTGGTGGAGCATAGCAGTCCTACAATCCTTGTCCAAATAGCTCTCTACTCCATGCACGAACTTGCTCACCCGCGCCCTCTAATCAACCACTAACTTTGGGGCATATTTTGATAGGCGAGTGAACTCAAGGGCATACTCTTGCACTATAATCCTCCATTGCCTCAAATTTATGAACTCAGTTGCCTTCAGCTTCCTCATCTAACGAGGGAAGAACCAATTCAAGAATGCAACATGAAACTCTTCCTAAGTGACAAGACTTGCTCCGGAGACCCTGCTATCCTTTCATTAGCGAAACAAGATATGCGCGACCCCTTTCAACTAGTACAAGACCAACTCTGTGCACTCAACTCCATTCACCCCCATGACTTGGGTGATCTTTACAATCTCATCTATGAACTCATGCGGTTCCTCATCTACTTTTTACTCGAGGAAATCTGACGGGTTTATTTAAAGAAATCTCTGACTCGAGTCGCCGCTGCATGTCCATTTTGCGGAACGTTCGCAACATCCTGTTGATTGACCTGAGTGGTCAAGGCCTGCGCAAGAATCTTAATAGCTGCCCAAAACTTAGCATAGGCAACTGGCTCCGGTGCTTGGTGCTCCTGAACTAGTGGGGCCTGTTGGTGTCCATTTCAATTTCCATCCTCATGGCCTTCACCATTACCATTCCTTCTAAAGTTCGTTCTTTCGGGAGCCATGATTCTGCAATCGCGAATAACATGAATTAGAAGGATAGGGAGACATTTCATAGCACGACATAAATCATGAAAGAAGGGAACATTTCATATATGTCTAGTAGCCTTTTATTCGTAAGTGTGGCGCACTTCACACCCATGAAAAAGACTCTACTTAACGTGGCTTTCAGACACCCTAGGACACTTCAAACCTGGCTCTGATACCAAGTTTGTCACGACCCAAACGTAGACCCAGATCGTAACACGGGACAAGGAGCCCCGAGAGACCTCAAGTCGATCCATGGGATAAGCATACTTCTAAATCGATCAATAAAATTGAGAATTCAACAAGATAATCATAGCAGAAGTCTAAATCAACCATAACATCAAAATACACCATCCGAAGCTAAATACATACATATGTATGAAAAGCCTCTAAACATGACGAGTTGATGGGAAAAGACCCTAACTAACTTAATAAAAATAAAACTGAAATACATATAGGTAATATGAATAGTCTAGCCCTCGGGAGATAAGGACTCACCAACAACGTACGATGCTATCTCAGAAGGCGGACCAAGAGCGGGGCTGAACCTAAGAGTCGAATCCTGTATCATGAAACGGTACAACATAGAATATACGGTTAATACGTGGAATGTACCAAGTATGCAACGTAAGTAAAACCACTTAACTAAAGAAAATCATTTAAAGACAATGCATAATATAAACATAAACATTAAGAATTTGAGAGTAGGGCTTGCATGCATTCTTTCTGAAATCATGATCTCTTCATAACATGACATAACATCACTTCATAACATCATCACTGAATCAATTGACTCAAAGCTAAATTCTGACATTTATAAGTAAAGATGAACATTGAGTCAAACCTGCTTTAGAACATACATATATATATATATATAAATCTCATGAGTAATGAATATGCATATTTGAAATCATGAGGAACAATGGGAGACTCATCTTGTAATTTACATACCACAATACAGCTTAGGTGGTTCCAACTATCACACTCAAGTGGGTAGAGCCGTCCAAAGCCATGCCAGGTCTAGGGACGATGCCATGATAACGATATCAAGCTTGAGGCCTAATCAGGATAGGGAATAGCTCACAAGGGAGGTTTCAAAGTAATATATATAATAGTATTAACCTACGTTGGGCGTAGTTCTGAGGCATAGGGTGATCGACCCTTAGCCTACTCGGTGCTAGACACTACTCTCAAAAACATGCATATGTTCTACATCATTTAATAACGAAGATCAACATCATCTATTGATGAAGCTCAATAATCAAATACATCTCAAATATGCAACCATGCATATGAGAAGCTTCAACTTAAGACATACCACAAGATGAAAATATAATTGGGAGTCTTCGCTCCAAAACCATGTGGTAAGCTTAGTTCGGGAAATCATACTTCATACTTAGACATGTGGGCATTGCCTAAAGCTTTATTATACTTAGAAATACTCAATTCATTTCAAAAATATAATTGTAAATATGGGTAGCTTTAAAACATGTTTTTCATCATAATATCTCACCATCATCATACATTTATCACAAATCTCATTCTTCATGAACTTCTCATCAATGGGCTTTTTAATTCACAAAATTAGAAAAAAGATTTTAAATTGAAAATATTATAAAAATTGCCCATGCTTCATAATTCAATAGTAGAATCATAATTAAATCATACCCATGTATGGAAATAGGATATTCATGCATTTGGGTTAAAACCCCATAGATTAGACATAATTTCATACTTTAGAGAGGGATTGGAAATGAGTGTGAAAGGAGTCACCTATTCATAACCCTACATACCTAAGGAAAATCAATTCTCACCACTCCTTGAAAGCTCAAAGGAAGTTAATGAAGAAAACCTTGAAGACAAGCTTGATTACCTCCTCAATCCTTCAACTCGAGAATGAATAAGCCTAGGGTGGGTTTTAACCTCAATAAACACTTATTTGCGAGCCTTGAACAATGTATTTTAGGACCCTAGGACTTAGGAATGACGAAAATTCCCTTAATGAAATCCTTAAAAAATCTGCACTAGGTGAACCAACGACCGAACTAACGGATCGTTGGAGGATAGCATGACTCATAGTATCCATCCGTCGTCTACACTGTCAAAACTCCTGATCTCATATTTGACCCCATGACTCGACAGCACGAATCATCCTTTCATACAACGGGTCGTTACATCGTCCGTTGTTTCCTCCTTTAGGTCCTGCACTGATCCTTCCAACGAGCCTTACCATGACTCGTTACATCTCCAATGAGTCGTGGTTTCCTTCCGTTAGGTAGGCTGGAAAATATAGATATCCCCATCCCACGACTGGTGACCAAGACCCATTACTTCTCACAACGGGTCGTGGGATAACATATTACTTCCCCTAATGCTGAAGCCCAGTTCTCACCACGACTCATAGAAATGACTTGTTGCATCAAACAATGGGTCGTTACTTCACCCGTTGTTACCCACTGAGACCAGACCATAACTTCCCATGACTGCTTCCTGCGGGTCATTGGTTAGACCAATGATCTGTTGGATCATCCGCTCTGTGGGATTTTTCCCAATTTCAGCTAACTTCCAATTTTAAATCCCAAGTCTAATCTTAGGCACTTCCAGGATATTACAGTGTTGGAGTCCTCTGTTGCTGCTGCTGTGGGTGGTTACTACCGCCGGATCTCTGGTGGCCATAGTCAAATTGACCCGTTCTAACCCGCTTGTTCTCCCGTTCCATATCCTTCAACGTTTCTTCCTTAATCTGCTGATGAATGATGAGGCTAGTGAAGTCAATGTCCTTAATGAGCATCGCGATCCTGCACTCCTTAAGTACCAGGTTTGATACCCCATTAACGAATTTAAGCATGCGAGCCCTTGGCTCGGCTACCATCTCTAGAGCATACCTCGACAATCGAGTGAACTCCAGTGCATACTCCTCCACGGTCCTATTACCGTGCATTAAGTTCATGAACTCTTGACCATAGCCTACCTCAACTCCCACGGAAAAAATCTGTTTAGAAATGCTAATATGAACTCTTCCAACTCTACCGGCCCTGCTACTGCTAATCTCCCTTCCTTCCACTGATCATACCAAATTTGTGCCACCCCTTTCAACTGGTAGGCAGCTAGATCAGCATTCTCTGTGGAACTAACACCCATAATCCGGGTGATCTTCCACACCTTATCTATAAACTCCTGTGGTTCCTCTCCCACCTTGGATCTATGAAAACCCAAAAAGTTCATCTGAGTGAAATTTCGAACCCTAGCAGCTGCTGCGGACCCATTTGTATTCACCGAATCCACTTGCTGGTTGACTTGGTTAGTCACTGTCTGAGCCAGCACCTGGATTTCCTCTTGAATTTCTATTGAGGATACTTAGTTGTCCTGAGGGGCTGCTGAAGCTGGTGGGGCAGGTCGGTTAGCATTGCCAGCCCTACTTCCGTTTCCTCATTTTGGAGGCATAGTTTCACTGAAACGAATAGAGCACGAGCTAGGAGGACATTTCTGGATTTAAATTGTAACGCATGATAAGGATCATGAACAAAAAGGAGTTTTCCTAATAACATCTTGTAGTCTCCCCGTCACAAGTGTGGCGTGCTTCACATCCATGAAAAGGACTCTACTTGATGTGACTTTCAGACATCCTAGGATACTCTAAACCTTGTGTTTTGATACCAAGTTTGTCATTACCCAAGTCTATACCCTTGCTGAGACACGGTACTTGGTGCCACAAGTGACCCCAAGCTAACCCATGGGCTATCATTACACTAGTAAACTAAGAAATCATAAGAGGAACCTTTATATAAACTAATAATGTAATCAATACTACTGAATGTTTAAACATAACTAGAAATAATACTAAACAACTGTGTCTAAAAGACACTACTAACTGATGAGTTGTTGGGACAAGCTTTCAGCTAACTCTAAAGTCTGACAAGAAAGAACTAACTGAAAAGCAAATAACATCCTCGAAAGATGAGGACTCACCAAACAGACTGCCGCTGTTGGAATCGTCGAGAGGAACTACTGATGATGCTGGGACTGAGAACCTACACCTGTATCATAATACGATACAACATGGAAAGTATGAATCAATACTTTGAATGTACAGAGTAAGTGAGAAATATAATAAATATGACAAAATAAGTAATTTTGCTGAAATAATATGAAATGACCAACTGAAATCTGCAAACTGATAACACTGAAATATAACTGATATGGTCAATAATGACCCTGGATGATAGTCATAAATATGTCCTGGAACTGAGATACTAAACTGAGCTAAATTGAACTATACTGAACTGATCTGACAAGTGGGAGAGTCTATAACCGATATATAACCACGTGAGCTAAACGTGGAGTTCGATGTATACGCCCCAATGATAGGACCCAATATACCTTGATGGGGGTATAAAGGCATGAATTGGGTGATCAAAAATCTGGGGCCTGATGGGCTAATAACCTATGGTGGCAATGTAGTTTTGAGAACCTGGGTGCGCTGGAACCTCGATCCGCTTGGTGCTAAGTACTACTCCTACTAGATAATCCTAAATTGACTACTAAGTTGATAGATCGAAACTGGGCCCAAGACTAAGTCAGGAATATTTATCTGGAATTACCTTGAGTCTTATCGAACCAGATAACTGTAACTGGTGTTCTAAGACTAGCCAGAGCTACTTATCTGGAAGCATCATAACCGTCTATAGAACTAACTAGTATCTGATAACTGATTACTTAGATCTAATAATTGGGAGGCATTACTGACACCTCAAGAACTGACTATAGTCAAACTGATCAGCTGAGATTTTTGAAAAATACTGAAGGTGCTAACATTTTAACTGAGACTGAACTAGCATGCAACTGGCTGAAAAATTCATATGATAATAATAACATGGGAATTTCAACACTGATAGGGTCAAGCAATATTTATATCTAATCAATTATGCAAGATCCACATTACTGCATTCAAGAACTAGGGCTAAAATTATCATAATTCATGTAAGGAGATAATGACCAAAATTATTACTATCAATAGCCCTCAATACTCAACAGAATTATAACAGGAAGAAATTTCACAATTTACTGACGATTTGACCATAACAGTGAACTTCAGGGCTAGAACTGATAAGAAATTTATGAAAGGATTTTGGGACACAAGAGAAGAACAATCCCCTTTGTTGAATTCCCACATACCTAGTGTAGGATTTTCAAAGAAAATCCGTGAGAATTTGAGAAGAAAAAGTCGAAATCCTTGTTTTGCTATGTGCTTCCTGGCTGAGCCTTTACGTTCGGACTTTTAGGGAATGAGAGGAATGAAAAGGAAATGTCGACTACCTCTCTAAATCCTTTGAATATAACCCAAAATGATGTAGTTTAAAGATTTAAAAAGATGGAAAGTTACTAAAATAGCTCTGAAAAAACATATGAAAAACCAGCCGACAGGGACCAACGAGCCATATAATGGGTCGTTGGTTGTGACCATGACCCGTCGGAGCTAGTCGTTGGCCCTGGGTCGGGTTTCTATGCCCACTGGAAAGGGCCATGGGAGGTTTCCACGACTTATTGGGCAAACCAATGGGTCGTTGACACCTCTCATTGTCATTGGCAAGAGGACCAAGACCCTTAGACAACGAGCGACACAACGACTCGTTGGTAGAACCAACGAGTCCTTCTGTCCTCTCGTGGTCAACACCGGAACAACTGAGGGATCCTAGTCCTATTTTCATGGATGAAAACAAACGACTTGTTTTGTGATACAATGGATCATTGTTGCTTCTCATTGATACTGGAAAGGATTTTCAACAACACCTGGACTCCAGCTAACAAGTCACCCCACAAATCGTTACTTCAAACGACAATTCGTCGTATGACTCGTGGGTTCCTGAAAAGTGTTTAACTGGTTTTTGAGCTAGGGAAGCAACGAGGGACAGGACGACTCGTTGTTCCTCACAATGGTCGTTCAATGTCTCGTTGGTTCCCGAAGGACAACTGGCAGGGCTGACCACAACCCAAACAACGGATCATTACTTCTGACAACGACTTGTTATCTCGGTTGTTCTGAAATAAATTTTTTTGGTTCTATCTGCTGAGCCTGAATTTGATCTAGAAAAATTTCGGGATGTTACATCAATCTACCTCTTTAAAATTAAATATAGCTCCAAATAGAGCACAATATAGACACATGGGATTTATATTACTAACCTGAACTGGTTTGAAATAGATTTGTGATGTTATAGTATAGAATGTCACTTGATTAAATGTGTATAATACCTCTCCATCAAATTGATGGCTTGGTGGTAGAGTAGATATAGGAATCTCGTCATATTGTTTATAACATTCTTGAACTGGTATTATTTCGAGTAAGCATTTGCATCCCTCACTCTCACAATTTAATTCGACTTGAAAAATATCACATTTTGATGTTCAGATCTTTGTGTTCTCACAATTTAATTCGACTTGAAAAATATCACATTTTAATGTTCAGATCTTTGTGTTTTCATTGCGGAGCGCCCCCCCCCCTCCCACACACCCACACAATATAATCAATGTAGAATTCCTACGTTTCTTCAAAAATATCACATTTTGATGTTCAAATCATTGTGTTTTCATTGCGGAGCGCCCCCCCCCCCCTCCCCCCCACCCCACAATATAATCAATGTAGAATTTCTACGTTTCTTCTTCATTGCAACTTTCTCGGTATTTTAACCAATACAGGAAGTACTATGACCTGAATGCTCCTCTGACGACTATTGAGATGGTTGATGATGTGTTTTAAATTTGTGTTCTAAAGTGCAACTCACGTATATATTTATTTATATTATAAGTGGGAAGTCCCTAAATCTAAAATTAAATTATCAAAATGTCCATAAAATATTAATAGACTTTAATATTCTTATACAACATATGAAAGCTATCAGGTTAGACATGGAATTTTAAATTTTATCTTAGAATTATTAGAGCACTTATTGAGAAACATGTATCCAAGACATTTACATTATACGGAGTTAATTGCTTTAAATTAATACATTATGTATTACTATACTAATTTTTAAAATTCCGATAATTTATCTTTCTTAACTAGGCTTTTCGAATTATAAGATTTTAAAATCTGTTGTTTGCTTATAAATGTTGTTCCCAAACTAATTTACTAAAAACAATGTTATACATTTCTGAAAATTGTTTGAATTGCACATTATACGTTATCAATTGTAGCATTTGTATTAACCTTGGGCTAATAAATTACATTAAAAGGAATAACTTAATATTTATATAATTAATCCGGCTAATATTTACATTAAAAAGGAAGAGAACAAAAGGATAACTTATTTTGTTAAAGCAGTTCAACCGATGAGTATGCTTTTTTCTTCGAAATTGAGCTTTAATAGATCTATTTAACATTTCATAACGTAGTGAAATGTGTACTATTCATTAAATATGGGATGATACAAAAGAGGTTTTGGTGAAATAAGAGAAGGGAAAAAATCAAATAAGATAAATGGTTAAAGGTATACATTAATGAGTGGTTAAATATTGGTTTATTCAAACGATTACCCACCAGAAACGGTCTGTAACTTAGTTCTTCATTAGTCACTAACTTAGCCAACCTCTTCATTAATACAATAACATGTAGAATATGAAAAGTTCATTAAGTGATAAATGTAGACTAATTTAAATTAATAAATAAATATGTAAAATAGCATTGCAAAGGACATCAAGAAACTCTTTATAAAGACCACAAATGGTTGTCATTTCCCTTAAAGGACGCTTTCTTTTCTCTTAAATAAAAATTTGCATGAAACAAAAGAAAATGGGAGATGGAAAAGTATGGAGAGTTGATAGATATCGGAATTGATTGAATAATCACCAGATTCAGCTTCATCATCTTCAAACTTCATGGTATGACGATCATTTATAAGAGATTCGAGATTCATGAGCTATGAAAAGAAAAAGGTTTGTTTCTCCAGATGTCTGATTTTAGAATTTTTCATTAGTCTATTCATTTTTATAATATATTATGATTATAAATTTTATAAGATGAAAATGCAATAAATACGATTCTAACATGTAACTGTTTACAGCTGGAAAAGTGATGTTAATTATTGTGTATTTGGATGGAGTAGAAAATGATATTTTGATCTCTTTAGTTATATTCACAGCTATTTTCAAATATTTCATTCCTTGTCATTATTTTTATGAAGGTTTAATATTTCTTTAATTTTGAGTTTAAAATCGAATATTGTTAAATTAGAGTGTTAGTGTTTGTAACAGTCGATAGAGTATTGATCTCGAAAGAAAATAGAAATAATTGAAGTTGTTAAATTTCTTATGAAAATTTCAAGTGAAAAGCTTTGAAAGCTTTTATAGCAGGAGTAATTGAATCTTCATTTTATTTTCGTATAGTGTTTACAAATAAAAAATGATCACTATTATTTTCAGTCATGTACAAATATTGATGAGATACGATAATTATCTTTCTCTATAAGTTTTGTCTTAAACTCAAATATATGAGAATGTGTACGTAATAAAGTTAATTTTGCTACCAGTTATATAATGATAGATGTTAAGTATACACGTGTGAGGCACGAATTCAAAAACTAGTGTGTGTGTGTATATAGATGAGGAAAGGCCCGTTTTATGGGCCCAATATTATAAATTTAATTTAGTATTATTATTCTTTCAAAAAAAATAATTAATTTTAATTTTTTTATCTAAACAAATAAATAGCAATAATAATTCTTTTCATTTATACTTCATAATAACTTATTTGTCTAATTTATCAAGCTAAATAATAACTTATAATTTACTTAAATTGCTCAATTAACATTAAAAAATTTACACATTTCAATGCTTATTTCAGATCTACTTAGCGTCAAATACAAATATTGAATTGAATAATTATTTAAATGCTATACTATCCACATTTTGTATTTGAATATTTTAGAGAAAGATTAGAATTGCAAGAATCATATGCATTAAATAAATTTTGAAACGAAACTAATGAGTGAATTTATATAATCTCTCTTTCTATATATATAAAAGGAGCTTAGGGACATGCTGACGTGGCATGCTTCTAAGGCCTCCATTTTTATTTTTATTTTTATTATTTTTTGTATATTTTTTTTATATTTTTAAAATTATATTTTTAAATTTATGGACACCAAAGGTCTTTTTCCCTTCCCTATTAATATTTCTTTCAGCAATTATTATGCATTTATTATAATTTTTATTATGAAACAATTAATTCACCGATATAATGCATTGAGAATTCGCAAAACCATAAATATGAACAAGAATGAAATTCTTTTGATAACTCATGCTCCAATGGGGCTTCTCCAATTCCAAACAGAACATCAAAATTGCCCTTTTGAAAATTGGAGCTTTTGAAGAGGGTATAAGGAAAATTTGAGAGATTCTTAGGGAGTGACTTGGGATCCACAAGAGAATCAAGATAACTTTTAAAATTATGTGTTTTGATCCTCATTTGTGTGCCAAAAAAAATATTTTTGCTATCGGATGATCGGAAAACTTTTTCCAATTGCTTCATTTCATCATCAAGAAAATCTACAATGCCAAGACCTACTTTAATGCAACCCAGGTCTTATGAGCCGCCTCATTGGTTGATGACCTAAAAGGGTTTCCCAAAAAAGAATGGTACAAGAATTATAACAATTTAGTTAGACTTTCATTTTAGAATATTGTGAGAAGACAACTTCAACTTTAAAGTATTTTTTGATTTCTCTTCTCTATCATCATAATCTTCTTTTGAGTTTTTTGTATTTATTTGATTTAGTTATAACTTATATGCAAGGATCAGAAAGAAATAAAGAAGGAAAATGAATTGATAATAAGAAGTTATAAGCAATCCCCCCCCCCCCCCCCCCCCTCTCTCTCTCTCTCTCTCTCTCTTATTTTTTTTTATATGTTTGATAATAACACTAATTATACTTATTGGTTGTAGATTTTCACTAAGAAAGGAACATAAAAGATATTGAATTGTACTCTTATTTATTTTTATACATATTTTTTGTAAAATCTTTTAGGATTTAGAGCATGGAGGGAAAGATAGGAACCTCTGATAAAATTGAATTCTAAATATAGGTGAGGTAAAAAAAATCATAATTCAAAAGTTGTAAGAGTAATATCTTTTAACTTTTTTTTACAAATGTAGATAACTAGATATGTTGAGTCAAGAAAGTAGAGCGAAGAAACAACAAATTTTAAAATTGAGAGTCAGAAAATGAAAAATAAATTATTCTACAATTTTTGATAAAATCTTAAAGGTTGCTATTTTGATTAAAATTAATTTTAATTGATGAATTTACTAACAATTTGGATTAAGAAATTTTATAGTTTCTTTTAAATACAGTACAAAAGCAGATTTACAGTTCCTAATTAAAAGTAATATTTAATTGTTTCTACTGTTCCTTCATCTTTTTATTTATTTATATTAATTTCTCCCTATCAAATTATGTGATATCTTTTTTTTTCTTTTTATATTAATTTATATATGTTACTGTCCAAAATAATTCGACTGCTAATTTGTAGATTGTTATTTAGTAAATAAATTTTTAAAATTTTGTTATAATGTATGAATATTTTATATTATTATGTATAATTTTTTATTATTTACAAAGAATGCTACAAATTAAATAGTATATATAAAAATAAGATAGATCTGAAAAAAAATTGCAAAATATATAGAAACATAAAGTTCGCTGATATACTTTACAACATGTGATCTTTACATACTAAAATATGTGCGAGATAAAGAAGATAATCAGTTATAAGTAAAATTATTTATCAAGTTATTTCATGGTGTATAATATATTATGTAAATTATGAAAAATATACGAAAAGTTAATTTTTGAAATTTTATAAAATTAATAGAAGGAGAAAGACAAACTAACTTGATTATTTTGAAGAAGGATAATAATAATTACTGAATTCTTTTGAAGGGATTAAATAAATAAAAGTAAGAAAATAAAAACAATGAATAAAAGAGGGATATGATTAGATAAGAAAATTATTCAAATAAAAAAATAAAGAGAGAGAGAGAGAGAGAAAGAGAGTAAATAATCAAGAAAATTAATAGGAAAAAAATTCAAAAATGTCAAGAAGGTAACAAGGATAAAATTAAATAAGAATATTTTTATTTTATTTTTAATTTTTTAAATTAAAATTTTAAAATTATTAAGTAATTTTTATTTTTTATTATAAATCTTAAGAAAATATTAAAATGAAAGAATTAAAATTTTTCGTGTTTGTCATATTAGTGACATATGATTCTTGCGATATCTATAATAGGAGAGTCAAAATTAAGAAGGATCATTTATTTGATATTGATTTTTTTCTTATTTCTTATCAATCATAAAAATATAATTAGAACAAAAAATTGATCGACGATTAAAGATTAATTTTTTGATCAAAATTATTAATAGTTATTATTTAATTATATTTTAATTTCACTTAAATGACTGCGCACGCGGAAAGATTTCCTAGTTCTTTACAATATAATAGAAGTTGAAAAAGATATTTATGATTATTTTAGTTTATGTATTGGGTATAACAAAATCAAGATAAATATTTTAGTACAATAAAAAAAGTTTCAAAAGAGATTTATTTAGCTAATAAAACAATATGGTACTCTCGACAATGAGATCAAAAAAAAGTTATTAGCATGATATAAGTTATAACTTAAGTGATAATTTACACATATACATTTGCTGAGTAATAATATATACAATCTTCTTTAGTTTATAAGTAAATATAAATAAAGTTAAATATTTTAAGTGTAACGATCCGGACGTCGTTACGGGATAGTTAAGGGCATGGAACACCGAAAACTAGCTAAGCAGGAGAAGGGAGGTGGTAAAATAAACTAAGTATTGAACTGTGCGGGGGACCGCTGTCGCGCCCCTTTTTTCTCGCGAAAAGCGGGATTCAACATATGACAACTCTTTTAGGATTATTAAATTGAAGAGAGTCGCCACCTAACGAATTAAGGTGCGTTAGGGAACCATTCTAAACTAACTAAACGATAACTTTGTTCAACTAGTCTACGTCACCAAAACTCGGGTAAGGGCTCAAGTTAACTCGAAAAGAAGGTGTTAAGCACCTTTCGAGGTCCACAACTGTGGGTCCCGATCGAATTCGTTAATTATGTGAGGGTATTTACTAAGTGATCAAACAAGATTGAGTTTAATTTTTTTTATGCAAAACAAAATAAACTAAGTAATTAAAATATTCAAATAGCCCAAGAAAAAGAAAATTAAGACATTGTAATGAAAGGAATATAATAAGTCTAACAATTTATGAAAATAATAACTGACGAATAAATTCAAATAAAAATAAAAAATAAATGATAAAAATGAAAAGAAATAATAACGAAAAGATAAATAGAAAATTTAAAGGTTGGACCGAACCTCAAAGAGGCGCCTACGTATCCCCGAAGGAAATCAGGTCAGACGTAGTCCTGCCTCAAAATGAGAGGAGGATTATTTTAACCTATGGAGATCACCCCGTGCGATTAAAATAATATTTCGCAATCTATTTAGGTTGCTCGTATTATTCAACGGGCACAGACTATCATTTCCCACTACCCGCCTAAATAATTTAGTTATTAACCCTAAATCATTCTAAATAAAAAAAAAGACTAATGCCCTAACATCAGCCTGCCCATCCCAACTTAATGTCCAAGAGGTGTTGGACTACTATTTTGAATTATGAATCTAAAAATCTTAGGGCTTTTAAAGGTGATAAACGTCAAACGAACAGGCAGGTCAAACAAACAACTAACACATGGAAGGTTTCAAATAGGCCTCTTTATTAATTTCTATAGGCATGGTATCTGCTATCTATTATTGCACCTAATTTGAGCATGTGGTTTTAACCTTGCAACTGAATTCTACAGGCAGAATATCTAATGCTATCAATTTTAATCATGCTTCAGGTAACTTGGTTCTGTTGCACATAACTCAAAGTAGTGATATTAAATCACATAACTATGGTCATAATATCCATCATTACCAATTTAATGCTTACATTATGGCATGAAAATTCTCAGGACAAAGTGATTAAACATGCTAAAATGAATAGAACCTATAGGCACGAGTTCTAATGCATGCACATGACATTCTTCAAAGACATGATTTCTAAAAGAACAAACAAATTCTTATATTATAGACATGATTCCTATAATTGATACGAGTAAGCCTTATAAGCAGGATTTCCAAATAAACTTACAATTTCATTAATGACGAGTGGTTTAATAATGCAAATCCTATAGGCATGATATATAAATATTATTGCATCAATTAAATCATATGGGCATGGTTTCTAATATACTTCAAACCAAGTCGTTTTAGTTTCTATGATTTAAAAAAATGATTAAATCCATCAATTCTATAAGCATGATTTCTACTATGCTTTCACACGAGTAATTTCGATTCCTATAGGCATGATTTCTAATTGAATAATTGAAACTCTAAAAGAAAATGTACAATCCCCCCCCCCCCAAACCCTTTTCCACTATTATTTTTGTTTATCACAATTATTACAAATCAATAAAAAATAAGAGGATAAATAAATACAACATAAAATCAAACTAATTCACAATGCCCTTCCTCATCCCCGGCGATCCTTCGTTCCATTTCACAAAGAACCTGTTAAACAAATAGGTACAACAAAAGATACATGTGCAAGTGTGCATATTATGAACTCAAAGATCAGAGTTTGAAATTTTCAAATACTTATGCGAGCATGACCATGTTGAATAAATTTTGGACATATATTACAAAGCAAAGAAGTAAAAGGAACAACAAATATCAAAAACACATACTAGAGAATTTAAACATGGCATTAGAACAAACTAACTGTTTAATAATAATTTTCGCAAATAGTAAATATTAGCAATTTCAAAAGACTTTTTCAATAAATTAGGCTCAAACCTCAACATGTCAAGATCACAAGAATCTCGTGGATTCCGAGTAGTGCTCGTGTTGAAGAGGGAGAATGGAGTGAAGACAGAAGGAGTTAGAACTAAAGTAATTTTCGAGTTTCAATAACCAATCTCGAATGTTAAAAGAGAAGATAAATTTGTATTCTAAGAGCCAGTGATGTTCTCCTTGTTTGAAAGAAGCAGGAAATATATTTATATCTCACAAGCAATGATCAATCAGAGAGAATAAAAGGGAAGGACAATAATAATAAGAATCGATAAAAGCAATTGTTTTCCTTAATTAACAAGATCACACCAAGATCTTTTTAAAGAAATCTTTATTTTACCATAATTGTAAATACTGAAAGCAGGAAAAGAAAAAATTTACCTTAAACTAGGCTCAATTTAAGGGAAAGGAAATAAATTGTTATTTAATATTAAATAAAAATGCTAAGTTACCATAATTGCATACTATATTGACTGAGTGAAAAAAGGTAGAACTATAGAACAAATTAGTCCTAAAATAACTGGGTCAAAACTAGTTAGAGCGGGAAATAAGTTAAACAAATTGGATTTACCATAAATAGTATATAACATACAAAGAGTAATCCAATAAATCAATTAAATAAGGGAGAAAATATGAATTAGCGAAGATTCTTATCACATACGAAATTCATTTAGCATACTTGATATTGTGTCCAAAATTTCCATATTACAAATTAAATTTGAATAGGGATGGAAAACAAAATTATATCATATTCATTGTGCAAAGTTGTCACACAGAAGTGCATTCTCATTCATGAGGCAAAAACTCACCATATTTTAATTTTAAAGTGAAGCAAATTGATCAATTATATAGACAGCAATCAAGAACCATGTTTAAGTAAGAGGAAAGCAACTGACATCATAAAGAGGGCGTGAATGCGACACTAATGTTCCGAATTGAAAATATCAAGATTAAAGTTATAATCTGTCATTCTCAATATTCTATTATACAGACATACCACCATAATCACCAATTAATATGCAATTAAAACTAGAAGGAGAAAAAATTTACAATGAAATCTTGCAAATCCCATCAGCAAATAGAAGTAATTTTTGAGCAAAAAGAAAAAAATAGATAAAAAGACTGACATGCAATATTGACAGAATCATACTGCTCCTACCATATATGGGGTTCAAATAGAGGTGTAAAACAAGAGAAGGGAGGAGAAGAGGGGCACGACTGGGAAAAGAGAAGAGAAGAGGGGATAGGGTGAGGGTGGTGTTTGGGTTGGAAAATCCAGCAACCATCGCTGCCTGAGATGAAACAATGGCAGGGAAGAGAGTGGAGGTGACGACGGTTATGGTGGATCTGGCCGGAGGCCAGAATAAGAGAAAAGAGAGGTGAGAGAGTAGAGAGGTAGTGGTGACGTCTGTTTTTCCGGCATCCTCTCGCCAGGTGATGGCGGTGGTGCACTGGAAAAGAGAAGGGAGAAACGGGGGGCTGCGGCGTGGTGAAGATCGGAGAGAAGGAAGGGAGGGAGAGAGAGGGGGTATGCGGTTGGTTTGGGAGTTAGAGGAAGAATGAAAGTAGATTAGGGCTTTGGGGTGAGAGGGAATATTAAAGGAAGGTGGGTTAGGATTTAATCGTGATCGTAGGATTAGATTAAATGAATGGCTTAGATTAAAACTTACATAGCTAGGTCGGGTCGTGCGTCTTCTGGAGTGTCGCAGATAGGTTTATTGGGTTAGAAATTAATTGAAATTGAATTGGATTTTAAAAAATGGTCAAATTTGGTAAAAATAGGCTAAAATTGATAAAATTTAGGCAGAAAGGGTTAGGTTTTAAATTAATTTGCTGAAATTGAAATTAGTTGCTATGTGATTAATAAAAGCACTATATTTGTAGATAAATTAATAGATAATACAATAGTTTAATTTACAAAAAACTCACACAGACATTATTATCAATTTAAGTAATTTATAAAATTTAATTAAAACCATGTAAATATTATTATGTAAATAACTTATGAAACTTAGTTAAAATTATATAAATGTTATCATGTAAATAATTTACAAAAATTGAGTAAAACATATATTTAAAAATAAAAGCATGTTTTATTAAAATACATATATTAACACGAAATATACTATAGATGACACAATTACTTAATATCAGAAAATTAATAAATTAAAATTAGTGCAAATTATATATGCATATATACTCATATATATATATATATATATGTGTGTGTGTGTGTGTGTGTGTGTAATTTAAAATAATTTTGCAAGAATTATGATAATTAATTATTTTAAAAATATGAATGCAAGCCGAAAAATTGCGTAAAAATGTGAAATAAATATACATATATAAGCAGCGTATGCAGAGCATAGGAAGGTCAAAATTGGGTATCAACAATTGCCCCTTCTTTGCTCAAAAATGAAGGATGAATTGTCAAGCAAAGAACGTTGACCTAGTAGCCAATTTTGTCCGACCGAGGGAACGATCTCAGTAGGACCAAGCGAAATGAAATATAAAGTTGTAAATTATTGCGGATGAGACTTTGGTATCAAGTCGCCTACATATCTCGGGTTTCATGAGAATCAGGCCGTGTGTAGTTCTAGATTTAGGAACAAACAAGATTTCTAAAGCAAACTAATAATACTGTGTACAAAAGGAGTATGACATGATGAGAATAGGGAGAAGAAAGAGATAGATGAAATTATTAACTTCATATCAAAATGCGAAAATATTAAAATGAGGGCTAATCTAAAAAATAAAAGACTAAAAAGCGAGAGTAAAGTGAAAGTCACTTTTAAGTAATATGCGATGAAAAGTGGTAGAGCTTGAAGGTAAATAAATAAATAAATAAATAAATAATGATGGGCAGAGATAATTAAAATAATGTATAAATTCATAAACAAAGCATAGCTTGAATAACTTTAATGTGGGTAGTGCTTCACCCGAACAACGTCTAGAAACAGTAGGATCATGCTTAGCCCTTAAAAATCTGTACAGTAATGCTTAAACCAATTAAAGAATAATGATAGTAACACAACGATAATGTTAAGAGTAGCAAATAGTGGCTTGAAGTAATACGGTAGTAGCTTGAAAGCTTGAGAGTGGCATAAGGGTAGCAAAATAGTATAGGAGCTTGAAAGTAGCATGATAGTAGCTTGATTCAAAATCACGAGAGTAACTTAAAATATCACAATAGTATCCTGCAAGTCTTAAAATATTGGAAAAAATGATTAGTCAATAAGCATAAGATAATATTTTGCAAAATTAACGATTAAATCAAATAAATTTGAAAGGATAGTGCTTAATCTGATCAAAATTTAGAAGCCAGTGCTTAACCTTAAAAGATTAGAGGGTAATGCTTAGGCCTTAAAGAAATATTTAGGGTAGTGCTTAACCCATAGGACAATGCTTAGCCCTTGAAATTTAGGGCAGTGCTTAACCCATAGGACAATGCTTAGCCCCATGAAAATTGAGGGTAGTGTTTAACCCATAGGGCAGTGCTTAGCCCTTAAAAACTGGAGGGTAGTGCTTAACCCATAGGACAATGCTTAGCTCTTAGAAATTAGGGTAGTGCTTAACCCATAGGGCAGTGCAAAGCCCTTAAAAAAACCTTTAGGGTAGTGCTTAACCCATAGGACAATGCTTAGCCCTTAGAAATTACAGTAGTGCTTAACCCATAGGGCAGTGCTTAGCCCTTCAAAAAATATTTAGGGTAGTGCTTAACCCATAGGACAATGCTTAGCCCGTAAAATTTATGGTAGTGCTTAACCCATAGGACAATGCTTAGCCCTTAAAATTTAGGGTAGTGCTTAACCCATAGGACAATGCTTAGCCCTTAAAATTGAGAGAGTAGTGCTTAACCCTTAAAAAATAATAGGGCAACGCTTAGCCCTAAAAGATTGGAGGGTAGTGCTTAACCCATTTAGAAATAAAAATAATACGTAGCTTTAAAAATAACTTTAAATAAAACAATGTTCATCTTCGAGTAACTTATTAAGAGGGTAGTGCTTAACCCCGTTCTCAATTCGCAACACACTGACGAGCTTCAAGTAGTTTTAGCTCTACTATTGATAGCGGATACCCTTGTAAAACCAGTTGATATAAATTAGTACCTGTTGCTCTTGTGCTAAAAGAAAAATTATAAGTTTAAGAGAGAAAAGGTTTATTTGTGCCTTTATTCGCCTGCTGCTATCCCGATCTCATGAACTTTGAACTTATGATCAGACTGGATGTCACGTCTTTCCATATATGTCCTTTTGGATGATCAATCCTTATCTTGACTTAGTCTTGATGAAATTTTGAGATCCTTCTCAAAATTTCTTCCCTAGTATATAACATGACGTAGACTTTTTTGAAAATAATGTGACATTGAATTTTTGAGGTTCCCTAAAAAATCTGCCCTAGTTCTGTAGAAAAGCTTGATCCATGAAATTTCTGAGATCCTATCAAAAATTCTGCCCCAGTTGGTGCTCAAAAAGGGAAAAGAAAATTTTATTAAGATATAGACCGAACCCCATAAGGGGGCCTACGTATCCCTCTTAAATGGGAATAAGGTCCAACATAGTTCAGATTACAAATAGTGAAAAGCTTTCAAATAAAGGAGCAAATCAAATTGAGAGTAACCCTCGACTTCAATAGGCTTCATCTTTCATTTTGGGAGTATTACCTTGGCATCAATCAATGCTTGAATCTTATCTTTCAAAGCTCGACACTCTTCTTTGGTGTGCCCTCTCATCCCTGAATGATAATCGCAAATCTTAGTATGATCGAGCCATTTTTCATGTGTATCCATCACTATTGCAGGAATTGGAGCGATTTAGCCAGCAACCTTTAATCACTCATACAATTGGGTTATAGTCTCACCCAAAGGAGTATATTGCTTGGATGAATTTGCTCGGGATCTCACAGGCTGGCGAGATTGTTGATTCAGTGGATTTTGATAAACTGGTAGCCTTTGGAGCGCAGGTGGAGGAAATTGGAAATGTGCAGGTTGCGCATAATTGATAGGATAAGTAGAAGGGTTGTAAAACGACATTGGGTGATTGCATGTTGGTGCAGGAAAGGGAGGCACTTGGTATTGGAGCGGAGGTGCTTGGTAACTCCAAGGAGTTTTCGGCCCTTCTGTAGGCGATACAACATTCACCTCTTTCATGTTCTTGTTCTCAGGGATCCTACCAGATTGCAAAGTTTTACTGGCTGCTTGCAATGCTCCCAATTGATAATGGTACCATTCTTGATACCGTCCGCTATCTTTTCTCCTAATTTAATGAGCTCGGCGAAGTTCTTCTCACTAACCAACACCAACCTATCATGTACTTGCGGGTGCAGACTTTGCATGAATATATTCTTCATTTGAACTTCCTTCATCGGAGGTCGCACTCTGGCAGCTTCAGACCTCCAATGGGTAGCATATTCCGTGAATGTCTCTGTAGGCTTCCTTTTCAAGTTTTGAATGTAGTGAGAATTCGTCGGTGCATTCTCTGAATTTAAACTGAACCGCTCTATGAAAGCTGTAGCCATATCTGTCCAATTAATCCATTTTCTCGGATTTTTCTCTACGTACAAATTGAGAGAATCTCCAGTCAAACTTATCATGAACAACTTCATTCTTATTTTTTCATCTCTTCCCACACCAATCAGCTTGTCGCAATACATCCTTAAATGGGCTTTTGGATCACCAGTCCCAGTGAACATTTCAATCTTTGGAGGTTTGTACCCTACTGGTAGTTTGACATCGGGATGTATGCATAGGTTTTCATAACTTAGGCCTTCTATCCCCTTAGCCCCTTCAATATTCTTTACCCGGTTATTCATCTTCTTGAGCTCCTCGGCCATAGTTTGTATCAACATATCCTTCTCAGAGTATCCAGATTCTCCTAGGTGATGAGTGAGTGGAGCAGTCTCAATGTAAATAGGGTTCAAGGTATGATTTTCGGGAGCATGAGCATAATACATGTTAGAGACGGATGGAGGAGATAAGTGACGAGCATAAGATATGGTGGGTGATCCTTGTGAAGTGGCTTGATTCTAGTGTATATTTGAAGGAGTTGTATAAACATTATATGGATATTGTATATGACTTTGAGTAAGTGGTTAGATATGACTAGAATTGTTTTGAAGATATGGAACTTGATGGGATGACATAGGAAAACTTGTAAAAGCTACATGAGGCTTGTTAGGGGAAATGATCTCGATTTGTGGTTCCAACGAAGTTCCCAGCGGGACTGATAGGTTGGTTACATTGTGCACTTGGGATAATTCTCCTTGGAGTTCTAAAATCCTTTGTTCCATCCTTAGTATCAGTTCATTATACTCAGGTGGATATCTCCTCTCCGAACTCTCTGCGGAATCCCTTGGAGCGGTCGTATCAATTGTGACTGCTGAACTGTTACTGTCAATCATGGTCTTTTTGACTGACTAGGAGAAGCGTATGGCAGATAGTTACGCACAAATCAACCTTAGGAAGAGGATTAATAAAGATAAGCAATAAAATCAGTAAAGAAACTTGAGTGTGACATGTTGTAGATAAAAGATTAAGACAAGTAAACACATTAATACGTTTCATGTTGTAGATAAAAGATTAAACACATTAATGCGTTTCCTAATTTAGGAGCCTCTTTTGTTTAAGAGGTAGGCGTAGCGCATTTTGAGAGATGAATATGTCATAATGTATCATTCCATTTGCTCCACCAAAATTCCCGAATAAATAAATTACTAATTTATTTTACATAATGAAATATTACAAGAGATAAATTTAAAAACAAAAAAACAAAGCTATGGAAATGCTCTTCCTTCTATGGCTTCTTTCTAGCTTACACGATGTGGATTTGTGCTCAACACCTGCATCATAGAGTGTTACTTTTACGCTTCCCACATAAGGAGCAAATATTCTATATTTTAGACAAATTGACCTCTCAAATAAAAATGCAAATAGATATGATAATGTTCTTTTCGAGATTGCAGATCTCTTTGGACTTTTGGGCAAAGTTAAACTAATGGTCTCAATACACCAAGGGTATCGAGACTTCCTAGGGAATAACGCATGCATGATTTAACCTAAATTTCTAAGAGTTGGGTAGACGAACTGAAAAATTCTTATTCAAGAAGACACTATCCATTCACCCTACGTATATGTCAACTCCCTAAATGGGTGTCTGAAAGAAATTTGGAGAAGTGAAAAGCACTACTCTCATGTAGAGTTGTGATGGTGGGAGATTCCCAAATGGGAGAAGTATGAGCGGAATGACAATTATATGCAACTATATAAAAATTGGCACATAATTAAAAGCAGTAACACATAAGCAATTAAGAAACCAAAAAATATAAAATGAAAGGAAAAAATCAAACATTAACAAGGAAATACATAGATGAAATAAGCAAACGGGTTAATCATGTAAAAGAAATATTTTGAACATGACAGAAAATAACTTGTTTCAGAAAACAAATCAAGAAATGATTGAAGGGAATCAAACATGAAAACATAGATTAATCATGTAAAAAAATATTTTAAATAAGAAAACAAATAAAAGCAATAAGGAAAAAGGTCAGATATGAAAAAACAACTTATTCTAGAAAACAAAAATGCACACAAATTATGCAGGAATTATTTTCAGAATTTAATTATAAGTGGGTATAGACACGGTTCTCTCGAACAGACAACTCGAGAGTGGGAAAGCTTATGATTGTCGACACACCGCTGATCGACCAATCCATAAGATATTTTTCAACACGGGTGTTTAGGGATGAACGTCCATCTGACTACGCAACTGTTCTGAAGAGAAAAAAAAGGGGGTCCCAAAAGGAGGAGGATATGAGAGGAGATGATAATTATATAACTAACATGTAGCATATAAAAGCGGTAGATATAATAAAATAATAATACAAATAATAATTATTATTGAAGCAAAAAAAACTAATCGTAACAAGTCACAGACATGTCAATAAACAAATAAGTGGGAATAAGGAAAAACGGGATATACATGAAACTAAAACAAATTATAAAGCGACAAATTAATAGGCATAAAAAATGATTTGTTAAAGACACGGGTCTCTCAAGTGGACAACTTGAGAGTGAGGAGGCTCATGACCGTCGATGCACTGCTGATCGATCAAATCACGAGGCATACCTCGAAGGGTGTTTTAGTAGTGAATGACCGTGAAATCATGCAACCGTTATCAAGTGTGTGACAGTGAGAGGTTCCCAAACGGGGAAAATATGAGCAAAAATAACAATTTAAGAAAAATAGTTAACAATTAGCCAATTAATTAAAATAATAATTACAAATTATACATAAAAAATGAGAACAAAAAAGAAAGAATATTATTAGTGACTTCATTCTTATATAATGAAACATATATGAGGAAATAAATCGATTAAACAAGGAAACAAACAAGTGGGAAAGGGAAAAGAGATTAAACATGGTAAGTTGACTAAAAAAATCACACATAAAAAACGAACACGTAATGGTTAGAGCCTATAATCTCCAGCAGAGTCGCCATGCTGTCGCGCCCCATTTTTCTCGCGAAAAGCGGGATTCAACATATGACAACTCTTTTAGGATTATTAAATTGAAGAGAGTCGCAACCTAACGAGTTAAGATGTGTTAGGGAACCATTCTAAACTAACTAAATGATAACTTTGTTCAACTAGTCTACGTCACCAAAACTTGGGTAAGGGCTCAACTTACCTCGAAAGGAAGGTGTTAAGAACCTTTCGAGGTCCACAACTGTGGGTCTCGATCGAATTCATTAATTATGTTGGGGTATTTTCTAAGCGATCAAACAAGATTGATTTTAATTTTTTATGTAAAACAAAATAAACTAAGTAATTAAAATATTCAAAAAGCCTTTTAATTTAAGCAAGAAAAAGAAAATTAAGACATTGTAATGAAAGGAATATAATAAGTCAAACAATTTATACAAATAATAATTAACGAATAAAGGCAAACAAAAATAATAAATAAATGATAAAAATGGAAAAAACCAATAACGAAAAGATAAATAGAAAATTTAAAGGATGGACCGAACCTCAAAGAGGCGCCTACGTATCCCGGAAGAAAATCAGGTCAGACGTAGTTCTGCCTCAAACCGAGAGGAGGGTTATTTTAACCTAACGGGATCACCCTATGCGACTAAAATAATATTTCGCAACCTATTTAGGTTGCTCGTATTATTCAGCGGGCAGAGACTATCATTTCCCACTATCCGCCTAAATAATTTAGTTATTAACCCTAAATCATTCTAAATGAAAAAAAAAAGATTAATGCTCTAACATTAGCCTGCCTGTCCCAACTTAATGTCCAAGAGGCATTAGAATACTATTTTGCATTATGGGTCTAAAATCTTAGGGCTTTTAAAGGTGATAAACGTCAAACGAACAGGCAGGATTCAAACAAACAACTTACACATGGAAGGTTTCAAATAGGCCTCTTTATTAATTTCTATAGGCATGGTATCTGCTATCTATTATTGCACTTAATTTGAGCATGTTATTTTAACCTTGCAACTGAATTCTACAGGCAGAACATCTAATGCTATCAATTCTAAACATGCTTCAGGTAACTTGGTTCTGTTGCACATAACTCAAAGTAGTGATAGTAAATCACGTAACTTTAGTCATAATATCCATCATTACCAATTTAAACATGCTTGCATTATGGCATGAAAATTCTCGGGACAAAGTGATTAAACATTCTAAAATGAATAGAACCTATAAGCATGAGTTTTCGTGCTTATGCATGACATTCTTCATTGACATGATTTCTAAAAGAACAAACAAATTTTTATATTATAGACATGATTTCCTTTAATTGATACGAGTAATCCCTATAAATAGGATTTCCAAATAAACTTACAATTTCATTAATGATGAGTGGTTTAATAATGCAAATCCTATAGGCATGATATATAAATATTATTGCATCAATTAAATCCTATCGACATGGTTTCTAATATGCTTCAAACCAAGTCATTTTAGTTTCTATGATTTAAAAAAATGATTAAATCCGTCAATCCTATAAGCATGATTTCTATTATGCTTTCAAATGAGTGATTTCCATTCCTATAGGCATGATTTCTAATTGAATAATTAAAACTCTAAAAGAAAATGTACAATTCCCGCCTCCATAAACCCTATTCCACTATTATTATTGTTTATGACAATTATTACAAATCGATAAAAAAAATAAGAGAATAGATAAATACAACATAAAATCAAACTAATTCACAATGCCCTTCCTCATCTCGATGATCCTTCGTTCCATTTCATAAAGAACCTGTTAAACAAATAGGTACAACAGAAGATACATGTGCAAGTGTGCATATTATAAACTCAAAGATCAGAGTTTGAAATTCTCAAATACTTATGCGAGCATGACCATGTTGAATAAATTTCGGATATATATTACAAAGAAAAGAAGTAAAAGGAACAACAAATATCAAAAACATATATTAGAGAATTTAAACATGGAATTAGAACAAACTAACCGTTTAATAATAATTTCCGCAAATAGTAAATATCAGCAATTTCAAAAGACTTTTCCAACAAATTAGGCCCAAACCTTAACACGTCAAGATCACAAGAATCTCTTGGATTCGAAGTAGTGCTTGTGTTTGGGAGGGAGAGGAGAGTGAAGACACTAAGAGTTAGAACTAAAGTAATTTTCGAGTTTCAAACAACCAATCTCGAATGTCAAAAGAGAAGATCAATTTGTATTCTAAGAGCCAATGATGTTCTCCGTTTTTGAAAGAAGCAGGCAACATATTTATATCTCACAAGTCATGATCAATCAAAGAGAATAAAAGGGAAGAGTTAAAATAATAAGAATCAATAAAAGCAATTGTTTTCCTTAATTAACAAGATCACACCAAGATCTTTTCAAAGAAATCTTTAATTTAAAATAATTGTAAATACTGAAAGCAGGGAATTTTTTTTTACTTAAACTAGGCTCAATTTAAGGGAAAGGGAACAAATTGTTATTTAATATTAAATAAAAATTCTAAGTTATCATAATTTAATAATATATTGACTAAGTGAAAAAAGGTAGAACTATAGAACAAATCAGTCCTAAAATAATCAGGTCAAAACTAGTTAGAGTGGAAAATAAGTTAAACAAAATGGATTTACCATAAATAGTATATAACTTACCAAGAATAATCCAATAAATCAATTAAATAAGGGAGAAAGTATGAAATAGCAAAGATTCTTATCACATACGAAATCCATTTAGCATAAATAAATCATAGTTTACCAAACATACTTTATATTGTGTCCAAAATTACCATATTTCAAATTAAGTTTGAACAGGGATGAAAAACAAAATTATATCATATTCATTGTGCAAAGTTGTCACACAGAAGTGAATTCTCATTCATGAGGCAAAAACTTACCATATTCTAATCGTAAAGTGAAGCAAATTGATCAATTATATAGAAAACAATCAAGAACCATGTTTAAGTAGGAGGAAAGCAACTGACATCATAAAGAGGGCGTGAATGCGACACTAATGTTCAGAATTGAAAATACTATGATTAAAGATATAATACGTCATTCTCAATATTCTATTATACTCAACACAACAATAGTTTAGACATACCACCATAATCAGCAATTAATACACAATTAAAACTAGAAGGAGAAAAAAAATTTACAATGAAATCTTGCAAATCCTATCACCAAACAGAAGTAATTTTCGAACAAAAAGAAAAAAATAGGCAAAGAGAATGACATGCAATATTGACTGAATCATACTGCTCCTATCATAGATGGGGTTCAAATAGAGGTGTAAAACAAGTGAAGGGAGGAGAAGAGGGGCACGCCTGGGAAAAGAGAAGAGAAGAGGGGATTGGGTGAGGGTGGTGTTATGGTTGGAAAATCCGGCAACCATCGCTACCTGAGATAAAGCAGCGGCAGGGAAGAGAGTGGAGGTAGCGACGGTTATGGTGGATCTGGCAGGCAGCCAGAATAAGAGCAAAAGAGTCGAGAGAGTAGAGGGGTAGTGGTGACGTCTAGTTTTCCGGCATCCTCTCGCTAGGTCGATGACGGTGGTGCACTGGAAAAGTGAAGGGAGAAATGGGGGGTTGCGGTGTGGTGAAGATGGAAGAGAAGGAAGGGAGGGAAAGAGAGGGGGTATGCGGCTAGTTTGGGAGTTAGAGGAAGAATGAAAGTTGATTAGGGTTTTTAGGTGAGAGGAAATATTAAAGGAAGGTGGGTTAGGGTTTAATCATGTCTGTAGGATTAGATTAAATGAATGCCTTCGATTAAAACTTACATAGCTGGGTCGAGCTACTGTTGATCTAATGATCTGTGGAATGGATGAATTGAGAAGGGTGCAGGACGTCGAGCTACTGCCTATGTAGTGCCGCTGCAGCAAAACCATTTCCGCTGTGGCGAGATTGCTGTAGCGGACAAGTGACTGTTGCAGTGAGAGGTCTAATCCAGTGAGCAGGCCGACTAATTCCTAAGTAGATCTAGTGTTCATAAAATGGCTTGTATTTCTGTATAAAACTGAAGATCCTTTTGTAATTATTTGTTATTATATAAGATCGGTCGATGATGCCTACCAATACTGTGTCATGTACTGACCCTACCCCTGCATTTTTTCCTGAGTGCAGAGTTCGAGTCCGTAGTTCTTCACGCCCTCACTTGTAAACCAACAACTTTTATGGATTAAGAAGGTGAGCAAATGAGGATGCAGATCACTCCTTCATTGCAAATGTCCTTCTTTCGGACATTTGAACTCTTTATTTCATCTTTAGTTTTAGTGCCTTAGTTGTGGAAACAAACGTCTTGTGCAAGGACTTTCAGGTGTTGGGTATTTCTTTTCCTTTGTAATGTTGGTTTAACTGATTAATCCATGATGTCAAGTTATTTCAATAATTAAAGAATGCGTTTATCTTTTAGCAATGTCTCATTTTATGGGTAGTATCGAGATTCGTTGGTTCGCCCATCGGAGGGTTAGTATGGGTGCCAATCACGGCCGTTTGGGTCATGACAAAGTTGATATTAGAGCTCTAGGTTCATTGAACTCATTGCTCTGAGACGGGTCTAGTAGAGTCTCTGGATCGCTGTGGAGACGTCTGTAACTTATCTTCGAGAGGCTGCAGGACTTTAGGAAAACTCCTTCCTTCTCTCCTTTCGTGCGATTACTTGATTCAAATTTATATATGGTGATTCAAATTGGTATCTAACAACTTTTCTTCGTCTTCTCAGATGGTGAGAACAGCGCAAATGGTAACAGAGACGCAGCACCTGAGCCAACAGTGGCAGCCCCAGTTCGCGGTAGAGGAAGGGGAAGAGGTTGTGGATGGGGGATCCGCTGTGGCTAGAGGAGGGGCCCATGCTCCTGCTCCAGTCAAGGAGAGGTCTTACATTTCCTATGCCACTAGTAGTGCGGGAGCAGCGGCAGTTGAGGTCGAGGTCCGGACGCAGGGAGAAGCTCCTTCGGCGTCCTCAGAGGTCCTAACTCAGGTCCTTAACCTTCTGAATGGCCTTTTGGGCATCGAGGAAGCGCCAACAACTCCAGCAGGACAACAGTCAAGAATTCAGCATGCAACTGCTATGGCCCCATCGATCAATGACATATCGAAGGCTGTGGTGTTTTCGAGGCCGATGGCAGGACCGGTGAGGACAAGGGACGAACACAACTTATTTAGGAGGTTCACCAAGATGAAGCCTCCCACCTTCTACGACGCAGAGGCAGAGGATGCCTATGAATTCATCATAGATTGTCACAAAAGGCTTCATAAGATGGGAGCGGTGGAAAAGTACGATGTGAGTTCGTCGCCTTCTAGCTGATGGGTGATGCAAAGCTCTGGTGGAGGGCTTTCGTGGAGTGCAGACCAGCAGGGTCATTGCCGTAGATGTGGACCCAATTCTACTCCACATTCTTGGAGAATCATGTTCCCTGCACTCTGAGGGATAGGAGACGGGATGAGTTTACCATCACTGAGTAGGGAAGCTCATTAGTTGATGCATACGAGACTCAATTTCACTCCTTGTCTAGATATGCCTACCCTTACTGCCAACTGATGAGGAGTGGATTAGGCGGTTCATTAAAGGACTGAATGTACGTCTCCAGGTGCCATCTCTACAGATGGTTTCTTCGGGTAAGAAATTTCAGGAAGTGATAAAGTATGTGAAGTCTGTTGAAGGAGTGAAGCAGGAGGTTTATGCGAGAAATACCGAGAAGAAGGCTCAGAGAGCTGGTTCTTTGAGTGGTTCTTATATGAAGGCTCCAGCATCACAGGGTGCCCTATTTAGTCTACCATGCAGGTGTCCACCGGAGGACCACCCTGGACAGCTTTGGGACCATCAGGTGCAGTTGGGGGTACTTATATGGTTCATCTTGATTTTAGGGCTCTTCCTATTTCTTTTGTTCCAGATAAAAGACCGGTTATTGAGAAGGTCTACCATGAGTGTGGTGAGTATGGACACATCTGCAAATGTTGCCCAGATTCAGACAGGGTGGACAGATTATTTCTCACCCAACTAGCTCCGACCCCAGTGGGAAGGGAGGTAGTGCATTCAGTCTGGATCGTCCATAGCTGGGATGAGGTGGTCAGCCAACCATTAGAGGTGGTGTTCAGTAGGGTAGGAGACGTGCTTAGGTTGTTAGGGATGGCACCTAGGCAGGCAGAGGGGTGGCATTGTTATACCTCGGAAGTCCAAAGATCAAATCTGGGAGTTGAAACAGAGAAAAAGTGTAAATTCTGCAGCAGACTCAGAACGAATCATGAGGAGACTCGTGAGATCCACCTACGAGTCGTGATGTGACTCATGCGGAAAGCCAAGGATATGGAATTTAAGGCTTGAGAAGAGGAGAGATCCCACGGGTATGATCATAATTCGTGGACAGGCCCCACGAGTCATTGAGTCAGTCGTGGGGAGGGAGATTACGAAAATAAAAAGGAAAGAGGCGTTGGACATCACGGAAGGACCCCACAAGTCGTGGTAAGTCCCCACGATTTGTGGGGTGAGTTATGTTCCAAGCAGGAAAAGTTTTTGTTGAGGCTCAGGCAGTGTACCTTATGACTGGCTCCACGAATTGTGACCTGGAACCACGAGTTGTGAGGTCCCTCATTGGGACCACCTGTTAGTTCTTTTCTGCGAATTTAGTAAGGGCTTTTCCATAATTCCTAAGTTCCTAGGGCATAAACTATGACGTTTTGGGTTATGAATAGTGACTTCTAAAGGGGTTAAGTTTATTTTAGGCCTCATTCTTTCATGCATGCAAGGTAGAAGACTCGAGAGGGTGATCAAGCTTAGCATTAGTTAATTTATTTTCAATTTCATATTCGACATCTAAAGAAGTGTTAGAATTAGCTACCAACAGGTATGTAAGGTTATGAATGGGTGATTCCTTTCACACCCATGCCCAATCCCACTCTAAAGTATGAAATTCTATGTCTAATCTATGGAGTTTTAACCCAAATGCATGAATCTTCTATTTCTATACATGGGTATGATTTGATTATGATTCTACTATTGAAATATGAAGCATGGGAAAATTTTATAGTGTTTTCAATTTAAAATCATGATTGTAGTTTTATGAATAAAAAAACCCATGGATGAGATGTTCATGAAAGATGAGATTTATGATGAATATATGATGATGATGAGATATGATGATAAAAAACATAATTTGAAGCTACCCATGTTTACAACTATGCTATCGATAATAATTGAGTATTTCTAAGTATAATAAAGCTTTGGGCAATGCCCGCATGTTAAGTATGAATGATGATTTTTTCGAATTATGCTTACCATATTGTTTTGAAGCAAAGGCTCCCAATTATATTTAAAGCTTGTGGTATGATTTGAGTTCAAGTTTTCCTATGTATAGCTTACCACATGGTTTTGGAGCGAAGGCTCTCATTTTTGTTTTCAGCTTGTGGTATGTCTTGAGCTAAAGCTTCTCATATGCATGATTTCATGTTTGAGATGTATTTGATTGTTGAGCTTTGTCAATATACGATATTGAGATTTGTTATAAAATGATGTAGAGCATATGCATGTTTTCAGAGAAATGTCTAGCACCGAGCAGGCTAAGGGTCGATCACCCTATGACTCAGAACTACGTGCCAACGTAGGTTTATACATTATGACTTTGGGACCTCCTTTGTGAGATTCCTCTGGCCGGATGGGCCTTCAGCTTGATATTGATATCTTTATATCGTCCCTAGCCCTGTCAAGGCTTTGGACGGCTCTACCCACTTGAGTGTGATAGTTGGGACCACGTAAGCTCTATCCTGTTTTGTCGGTTAAAAGATCAGTCTTCCATCGTTCCTCATGATTTCAGATATGCATGTTTCATTACTCATGAGATTTATGTAAATCCATGTTCTAAAGCAGGCTTGACTCAATATTCATTTTTACTTATAAATGTCAGAATTCAGCTTCGAGTCAATCAATTCAGTTATGATTTTATTTTATGTTATGTTATGAAGAGATCATGATTTCCGAAACAATGCATGTATGACCTACTCTCAGATTCTTATGTCTACGTTTATATCATGCAGTGTCTTTAAATGATTTTATTTGGTTTAGCAGTTTTACTTACCATGCATACTCGGTACATTTCATATACTGATCGCATACTCTATGTTGTATTATTTCATGATACACGACCCAACTCTTAGATTCAGCCCCGCTCATAGTCAGCTTATCAGAGTTAGCACTCTTATTTTGGGCGAGTCCTCATTTCCCGAGGACTAGACTATTCAGCTTTCCTTTATGTATTTTAGTTTCAGTTTGGTTGAGTTAGTTGGGGTCTTTTCCCATCAACTCATCACGTTTAGAGGCTTTCCAGACATATGTATGTATTTAACTTCGGATTTCGTATTCTGATGTTATGTTATAGTTATACTTCCTCTATGAGTATTTTATCGATTATTCAGTTTCTTGATTGAGATTAGATGTATGCATATGCCATGGGTTGACTTGGGGACTTTCGGGGCTCCTTTTTCTGTGTTACGATCCAGGCCTCTGTTCGGGTCGTGACAAACTTGGTATCAGATCCATAGGTTTAAAGTGTTCTAGGGTGTCTGAAAGCCGCATTAAGTAGAGTCTTATTCATAGGTGTGAAGTGCGCCACAGTTATGACGAAGAGGCTACGAGACATTCAGAAAATGTTCCCTGCTTTCATGATCTATGTCATGCGATGAAAAGTCTTTCTATTCTTCTAATTCGTGCTATTCACGATTGCAGAAACATGGTTCCTCAAAGAATGATTGGTAGGAGAAACGGGAATGGTGAAGGCCACGAGGATGGCAAAGGTAATGGGCACCAGCAAGCCCCACCAGTTCAGGAGCACCAGGCACCGGAGCAAGTTGCTCACGCTGAGTTTCGAGCCACTATTAAGATGCTTGCGCAGGCCTTGACCGCTAAGGGCAATCAGTAGGCCATTGCGCATGTTCCGCAAAATGGCAATGCAACAGCAGCTCAAGTCAGAGACTTCTTGAGGATGAATCCGCCGGTGGTTCTTGGGTCCAAGGTAGATGAGGACCCGCATGAGTTCATAGATGAGATTGTCAGGATCACCCAAGTCATGGGGGTGAATGGAGTTGAGTGTGCAGAGTTGGACTCTTACTAATTTAAAGGGGTCATGCATATATGGTTTCGCCTATGGTAGGATAGCAGGGTCGCCGGAGCAGGTCCTGTCACTTGGGAAGAGTTCCATGTTGCATTCTTAGACCAGTTTTTCCCTAGTGAGATGAGAGAGCTAAAGGCAGCTGAGTTCGTGAATTTGAAGCAAGGTAGAATGACTATACAAGAGTATGCCCTTGAGTTCACTCGCCAATCGAAATATACCCTAGAGTTAGTAGCTGATCAGAGGGCACTGGTGAGCAGGTTTGTGCATGGAGTAGCAGGCTATTTGGATAAGGATTATAGGACCGCTATGCTCCACCAGGACATAGATTTTCCACGGATAATGTTGTACGCCCAATAGATGGAGGCAGCACATCTGAGGGAGAGGGAGGTCAAAAGGGCCAGGACCGATGACCACAGATTCTCTCAGCCAAGGTTAGGTGGTGGACACCGACAGCAGGCTCACTAGAGATCATCAGCTCCAGCATCTTCGACATTGAGTGTGCTATCCAAGCCTAGACATGATCAGAGAGAGCAAGCATCAGACTCGAGGGGTCAAAGCAGCAGACTCATAGATTCTAGCATCCCAGCTTGTTGTAGATATGGTCGGGGACACACAGGCCAGTGCTTGGCAGGTTCAAGTGCTTGTTCCAGGTATGGAAAGCCCGGACACATGCTTAGAGATTTCCTAGCAACGAGACAGGATCAGGTTGGGGGCCGAGGCCCAACTTCTAGTTTAGTAGCCCCTCCCGCACGCTCAGCCCATCATGGGGCATCTACTAGCACAGCTGGCGGTCAGCGCCAGAATAGATTCTATGCCTAAGCATCCCGTTTAGGAGTAGGAGGTCTCCTCGGATATGGTCAGTGGTATGTTATGAGTTTTCCATATTAATAGTTATGTTTCTTTAGATCCGGGGGCTACCTTGTCTTTTATGACAGCTTATGTGGCCAATAGCTTCGGAGTTAGTCCCGAAGTCTTGTTAGAACCATTCTCAGTTTCTACTCTAGTAGGTGACTCAGTTATAGCTAGACGGGTGTATAGATGTTGCCAAGTCTCAGTCCTTTAGAAGGTCACCTTAGCAGATTTGATAGAGTTAGACATGACTGATTTTGATGTGATTCTCGGCATGGATTGGCTATTTGCATGCTATGCTTCAGTTAATTGTAGAACCTAGGCAGTAGAGTTCAAATTTCTGGATGAGCCAGGCTTAGAATGGAAGGGTAGTTCAGCTGTGCCTGTAGGTCATTTCATTTTCTACCTTAAGGCTAGAAAGATGATTTCTAAGGATTGTGTGTACCATCTAGTTAGGGTTAAGGATGTTGAGTTTGAGACCCCGACTATCCAGTCAGTTCCAGTAGTACGTGAGTATTCAGAGGTCATCCCTGTTGATTTTCCAAGTGTTTCTCCCGAGCGAGAGATTGACTTTGGTATTTACCTTCTTCCCGACACGCAGCCTATATCTATTCCTCCCTACAAGATGGCTCTAGCTGAGCTAAAAGAGTTGAAAGAGCAGTTGAAGGACTTGTTAGATAAGGGTTTCATTAGACCAAGCAAGTCTCCTTGGGGTGCACCAGTCTTATTTCTCCAAAAGAAGGATGGTTCCCTTTGCATGTGCATTGATTATCGGCAATTGGATAAAGTCACTGTCAAGAATAGGTATCCTCTACCCAGGATTGACGATTTATTTGACCAGCTTCAGGGTGCCAAGTGTTTCTCAAAGATAGATCTTAGATCTAGGTATTATCAGCTCAGAGTTCGGGAAAATGATATCTCGAAGACAGCCTTCAAGACGTGGTATGGTCATTATGAGGTTGTAGTTATGTCTTTTGGACTATACGAATGCTCCTGCAACTTTTATGGATTTTATGAATAGGGTGTTCAAGCCATACCTGAGCATGTTCGTGATCATGTTCATTAATGACATCCTTATATACTCTCGGAGTGAGAAGGAGCATGCCGCTCATTTGAGAGTAGTGCTTCAGACTCTTAGGGATCATCAATTATATGCCAAGATCAGCAAATGTGAGTTCTGATTGAACTCTGTAGCCTTTTTGGGCCATGTGGTAAAAAGTGAGGGAATAAAGGTAGATTCTCAGAAAATCGAGCGGTGAAGAATTGGCCTAGATTGGTGAATCCATTATATATTCGGATTTTCTTGGCTTTAGCCAGTTACTATCGAAGATTTGTCGAGGGTTTCTCATCTATTCCAGCACCTTTGACCAAATTGACCCAGAAGAAGGTGAAGTTCCAATGGTCAAAGGCTTGTGAGAAGAGCTTCCAAGAGTTGAAGACCCGACTTACCTCAGCACCGGTGTTGATCCTACCCGAGGGCATCGATGGATTCGTGATGTATTGTGTTTCTTCGAGAATCACACTCAGGTGTGTATTGATGCAGCATGGGAAAGTGATAGCGTATGCGTCTAGACAATTGAAGGTCCATGAGAAGAATTACCCGACCCATGATTTTGAGTTGGCTGCGGTGGTATTCGCCTTGAAGATATGGCGAAATCACTTGTATAGGGTTCACGTGGATGTGTTTACGGACCACAAGAGTTTACAATATGTGTTCATGCAGAAAGATCTCAATCTTCAGCAAATTAGGTTGTTGAGGCTACTCAAAGACTATGATATGAGT
The DNA here is from genome assembly GCA_035772735.1 of Datura wrightii. Classification (NCBI taxonomy): domain Eukaryota; kingdom Viridiplantae; phylum Streptophyta; class Magnoliopsida; order Solanales; family Solanaceae; genus Datura; species Datura wrightii. Next base: position 19,906,961 of record JASDFA010000002.1, read on the forward strand.
GTGCTTTACCATCTGGGCAAGGCTAATGTGGTGGCCGACACACTTAGTAGACTCTGTATGGAGAGTGTGTCCCATGTGCATGAGGGGAAGAAGGACCTGGTGAAAGATGTACATCAACTCATAAGGTTGGGAGTTAGGTTGGTTGACTCGACCGATCGTAGTGTGGTGGTTCAAAATAGGTCGGAATCGTCCTTGGTGACTGATGTGAAAGCTAGAAAGTATGAGGACCTGATCATGATAAAGTTGAAGGAAGCCGTTCAAAGTCAAAAGGTGGAGGTCTTCTCCCAAGGGGGAGATGGTGTGCTTTGGTATCAAGGTCGTTTGTGAGTACCGGACGTGGACGATTTGAGGAGCCAGATGTTGCCTGAGGCTCATGGATCCAAGTATTTTATCCATCCAGGTGCCACCAAGATGTACCGTGACTTACAGGAAATCTATTGGTGGAATGGCATGAAAAAGGATATTGCAGAATTCGTAGCCAAGTGTTTGAACTGTTAGCAAGTAAAGGTTGAGCATCAGAGACCGGGAGGTGTGCTTTAGGATATCAACATTCCTACTTGGAAGTGAGAAGAAATTAATATGGATTTTATCACAGGTCTGCCTCGTACTCGCCGAAAATATGATTCCATTGGGTTGTGGTAGACAAGTTGACCAAGGCTGCACATTTCCTACTGGTTAAAACCATGGATTCGGTGGAGGATTGTGCCAAGCTATATATTCGGGAATTGGTTCGATTGCATAGATTACCCTTATCCATCATTTCAGATTGAGGTACTCAATTTACCTCTCAGTTTTCGAAGTCTTTTCAAAAAAGATTGGGTACACAAATTAAGCTCAGCATAACATTTCACCCGCAAACTTATGGTCAAGTAGAGAGGATAATTCAGACCCTCGAGGACATGTTGAGGGCATGCCTGATTGACTTTAGAGGTAGCTGGATGAGCATTTGCCACTTATCGAGTTTGACTATAATAACAACCATCACTCTAATATTTCGATGGCACCATTTAAGACTCTCTACGAGCGGAGATGTAGATTGCCCATCGAATGGTTTGAGGTTGGTGAGGTGGCAATGATATGGCCGGATTCAGTTCATGGAACAATGGAGAAGGTTCAGGTGATAAGAGGTAGGTTTAAAACTGCCCAGAGTTGCCAAAAGACTTATGCGGACGCGAGAATTTGAAGTCGATAACTGGGTATTTCTGAGGGTTTCTCCCATGGAGGGAGTAATGCGATTTGAAAAGAAAGGAAAACTTAGTCCCTGCTATGTTAGCCCTTATCGGATTGCGAGAAGAGTTAGCAAGGTGGCATATGAATTGGAGTTTCCTTCAGAACGAGTTTCTGTGCATCTTGTGTTTCACATATTGCTTTTGAAAAAGTGATTGGGTAATCCGGCCTTAGTTGTCCTGGTGGACAGTGTTGGTGTGAGAGACAGCCTTAGCTTTGAGGAGGTTCTGGGGGAAATATTGGATCGTCAGGTTTAAAGGCTAAGGAACAAAAAAATAGCTTCAGTTAAAGTGTTATGGAGGAATCAACATGTTGAAGGAACTACGTGGGAAGATGGAGCAGATATGATGGCTAGATACCCATATTTATTCTCTACCAGCTCAGTTTCAGCTTAAGTTATCAGTTTTGCACTCAGACTTTATTATTTTCATGTTTAGTTCATGTGCACAATTTTCTTATATGTATAGGGATGTGTGTATGATTCATGAAATCAGTTCAGTTATATGATTCAAATCGGAGGTAGTCATTCCGTCAGTTTTTGATTTAAATGATCAGTATTTGGATATTATGATTACATTTTCTCTGCTTTTTATGTGTTTTCTAACATTCGAGGATGAATGTTCCCTGGAAGCCCAAAGATCTGATCCAGGAGTTGAAACGGAGAAAAAGTGGAAATTCTGCAATAGACTTAGAACAAGTCGTGAGGAGACTAGTGAGATCCACCCACGATTCGTGATGTAACTCATGGGCAAAGCCAGGGGAATGGAATTTAAGGTTTCAGAAGAGGAGAGACCCCACAGGCATGAGCACGACTTGTGGCCAGGCCCCATGAGTCATTGGGTTAGTCGTGGGGAGGGAGATTAAGAAAAAAAAGGAAAGAGGCAGTGGACATCACGGAAGGACTCTACGAGTCGTGGTCAGTCCCCACGATTCATGGGGTGAGTCGTGGTCCAAACAGGAAAAGTTTATGTTGAGGCTTAGGCAGTGTACCTCACGACTGGCTCCACTAGTCATGACCTAGAACCACGAGTCATGAGGTCCCTCGTTGGGACCACGTGGCAGTTATTTTCTGCGAATTTAGTAAGGGCTTTTCCGTAATTCCTAAGTTCCTAGCGCATAAACTATGATGTTTTGGGTTATGAATAGTGACTTATAAAGGGGTTAAGTTCATTTTAGGCCTCATTCTTTCATTCATGCAAGGTAGAAGACTTGAGAGGGTGATGAAGCTTAGAATTCGTAGCCAAGTGTTTGAACTGTCAACAAGTAAAGATTGAGCATCGGTGACTAGGAGGTGTGCTTCAGGATATCAACATTCATACTTGGAAGTGGGAAGAAATTAATATGGATTTCATCACAGGTCTGCCTCGTACTCGTCGACAATATGATTCCATTTTGGTTGTGGTAGACAAGTTGACCGAGGCTGCACATTTCCTACTAGTTAAAACCATGGATTCAGCGGAGGATTATGCCAAGCTATATATTGGGGAATTGGTTTGATTGAATGGAGTACCCTTATCCATCATTTCAGATCGAGGTACTCAATTTACCTCTCAGTTTTGGAAGTCATTCCAAAAGAGTTGGGTACATAGATTAAGCTCAGCACAACATTTCACCCGCAAACGGATGGTCAAGCGGAGCGGACAATTCAGACCCTCGAGAACATATTGAGGGCATGCGCGATTGACTTCGTAGGTAGCTGGGATGGGCATTTTCCACTTATCGAGTTTGCCTACAATAACAACTATCACTCTAGTATTCAGATGCCGCCGTTTAAGGCTCTCTACGAGCGGAGATGTAGATCGCCCATCGGATGGTTTGAGGTTGGTGAGGCGGCAATGATATGGTCGGATTTGGTTCATGGAACAATGGAGAAGGTTCAGTTGATAAGAGGTAGGTTGAAAACTACCAGAGTTGTAAAAATTCTTATGCGGACATTAGAAGAAGAGAGTTACAATTTGAAGTCGATGACTGGGTATTTCTTAGGGTGTCTCCCATGAAGGGAGTGATGCCATTTGGAAAGAAAGGGAACTTAGTCCCCGCTATGTCGGCCCTTATCAAATTATGAGAAGAGTTAGCAAGGTGGTATATGAATTGGAGTTTCCTTCAGAACTAGCTTCTGTGCATCCTGTGTTTCACGTATTGTTTTTGAATAAGTGTTTAGGTGATCCAGCCTTAATTGTCCCAGTGCACAGTGTTGGTGTGAGAGACAGCCTCAGATTTGAGGAGGTTCCGATGGAAATATTGGATTGACAGGTTCAAAGGCTAAGGACAAGGAAGCAGCTTCAGTTAAAGTGTTATGGAGGAATCAACATATTGAAGGAGCTACGTGGGAAGCCGAAGCAGATATGATGGCTAGATACCCACATTTATTCTCTAACGACTCAGTTTCATCTTAAGATATCAGTATTGCATTCAGACTTTATTTATTTTCATGTTTAGTTCATGTGCGCAGTTTTCTTGTATGTATATGGATGTGTGTATGATTCATGAAATCAGTTCAGTTATGTGATCCGAATCGGAGGTAGTCATTCCATTAGTTTTCGGTTTAAATGATCGGTATTTGGATATGATGATTGCATTTTCTCTGCTTTTCTGTGTGTTTTCTAACATTCAAGGATGAATGTTCCCCAAAAGCCCAAATATCAAACCTAGGAGTTGAAACGGAGAAAAAGTGAAAATTCTGCAGCAAATACAAAACAAGTCGTGAGGAGAGTAGTGAGATCCACCCACGAGTTGTGATATGACTCGTGGGGAAAGCCAGGGGAATGGAATTTAAGGCTTGAGAAGAGGAGAACCCATGGAATAACCACTACTCATGGCCAGGTCCAACGAGTCATTGGGTCAGTCGTGGGAAGGGAGATTAAGAAAAGAAAAAGGAAAGAGGTAGTAGACATCACGAAAGGACCCCACGAGTCGTGGTAAGTCCCCATGATTTATGGGGTGAGTCATGGTCCAAGAAGGGAAAGTTTCTTTTGAGGTTCAGGCAGTGTACCTCATGATTGGCTCCACGAGTTGTGACCTGGGACCACGAGTCGTGAGGTCCCTCATTGGGACCACATGACAGTTATTTTATGCGAATTAAGTAAGGGCTTTTCTGTAATTCCTAAGTTCCTAGGGCATAAACTTTGACGTTTTGGGTTATGAATAGTGACTTCTAAAGGGGTTACGTTCATTTTAGGCCTCATTCTTTCATGCATACAAGTTAGAAGACTTGAGAGGGTAATCAAGCTTAGCATTTGTCCGGTGCTTTGGTAGGGGTTAAAAACCGACACGCAAGTGCACGTGGTCAAACAAGTAATAAAGTGGCTAAGTAAGCGAAGTATCGAACCAAGGAGACTCTGGATAAGTAAAAATTGTTCAAGTATACTATATTCTATCTTTCTTCTATATTGCTGACAACAACGTAACCAAAAGTTAAATAATTTTGTTTATAAATTATATACTAAAACTATTAACAAATATATACTTTGAATTTAAACTATGGATATGAGCATGCCAAGGTTAAGAACAAGTAATGAACTTGATTATAATCATAATTCGGTTATTCTTCTCTTCTAGTTGCTAGCCAAGAACATTAGCCAAGAGATTAAAACTCTCGTATTTAATCTCACTTAAGAATCATAAACCATCCGTCTACATTTCTGTGATCAAATGCAATTTTTGACCTTGCAATACAATTCCGGTTCCTAAATTGACTAATACGGCTTTCAAGTATATTTCTATCAGGAAAGCACATCAAAACCCAATTTTCCCAAATCAAGTTAAGAACAATACTCTATTAATTCACAACTTTCCAATTTCGTGCTCTCTCAAGTGAAATCGGACTTTTTAGATGAACATTAATGTCGGCCACACACTAATGCAGTAGAAACAAGAATTAATAGAACAACATAGAAGAAGAAGATGAAAAACCATACAATTCAATAATCAAAATTCATCACCATTGTTCATAACCTCAGCAAGGAAGAGAATTAGCCACTCATTTGTGGATTAATCATCCTAAAACAAGTGTTAATCATACAAACAATTGATTGAAAGAAGAAAGAAAGAGAGAAAAACCCTTAGCTTTTTCATCCCTCAACTGCCTGTAACCCACGTCCTTGCTCCACCAAGTCTGAATTAATTAAAAATAAGCCTAAGTGTTCTATTTATACTATTGAGAATTTTTCCCGGAATAACAAGCAACGTGTCACGGAGGCCAACGCGGAGCACTGCCTCCGTGACACGGCGTGGACGCGGACCCTCACTGGAAATCTGGGGTCCGGGAATAAAGCCTCAACGTGGCACGACATGCAACGCGGTGGCTTGCCTCCGTGCCACGGAGCTGTCGCGAGGCTCCACTGGAAATTGACAATTAAATCACCCTCCAGGCAGTGTGCCTCCGAGATGGTAGCGTGGCACGGCTCCATCGTGGAGCCCCTTTACATTGTGCAGTCCAATGTCTTTTTCGTGCTCGCATCCAAGTCCAACTCCGATATTGTTCCAACATGAATTTTAGCTCCTCAAAATCATGTTTTACCTACAAAACAATGCTAATCATGTTGGTTAGTATAAATTCACATTTTATTACTAATTACATGAAAATGTATACACATTGCACAATAAACAAGGCGAAAGTGATACGTTTGAGTATCACTTGGGCATATAAATCTGCCCAAGATCACTTACCCCACACTTAAATCCTTGTTCGTCCTCGAACAACACATACACAACTCATGCAAATTACATCCCAACCTTCGCCACTATGGTGCGACAATTTGAGCTACGGTCATACCGATCATTCAATATTGTAAATCATCAAGAAAACATGCATGGTCTTACAATGCCACGACCTTTAATACATCAAGACTTCCTAGACTTTAAGAATCGACCCTCGATATCGGCAAACTCATGCAAATCAGCTAATCAAGATATCCGACACGAACATCAATCTTTCATCAAGCATGTGCCCTCACAACTCAAGAGAATCTTCCCCTTTTTGTTCATGTGACACACAAACATTCAAGTAGGGGCATGTAGAAATTAATTTCACTCTCTCTCCCAAAAGAATTCACATGCCTCATGTCATGACCCATAGGCTTTCCCTTAGTGTATTACTCCACTAATATAAAGAAATGCAATGTAAGATCACGTAGGACTTTAATGGGTTGTAATGGAAGATATGGAACTAGTACATATTGGATTAGCCAATAATAGCCACTAGCATCATTAAGCGCCTTTTCAACACATTCCCATCAACTCATGAACATTGTTTCTCTCTTTTCTTTTTTCATCATCCCATTCATGCTGGTTTACTTTCGTATGGCCCATTTCATCAAACACACTTGACATGACGCAAAGGTTTTTCATGCACCTTCATTATCATTTCATTATAACAAGTGCCTCTTCAACCTTTTCTTTTCTTTCCTCACTCTGCTTTTCTTTTTCTTTCCACTATTCTCACTCTTTGACACTTTGGGAAAATTTTTTCTGTTCAGCGCTTAAGAGTTTTGTATAGACTTTACGGCTAATGAAAAGAAAGAATTAAGCTTAGTTTATACAATTTTGGACAAAAGAAAGAAATAATCGGCTAAAGGCTCAACGGGCTGACTAGGGTATACAATCACATAAAAAGGTAGTGTATGACAAGAAAAAAATAGAAACTCTCGGTTAAAACAAAGAAATGCCTACATCCTTTCCAACACTACACCTCCTTCATTTCGTTTTGTACACACACCAGGCATGTTCTAGACACTTCACAATAGCATGGAATAACAACACCTCACTTCTCACTTCATGCACATGCTCGATTCAAGATGCATTCACAGACTCTTTAATTAGCCAATTACATGAATTCAAAATTAAGCCTCAATCACACCGAATCGAATTCTACAGCCCAGGTAACTCAACATATTTACAAAATTGCATGCTTTCAACCGAATCACTTTTACATTTTGAATATCAGTTACAACACACAACCATAATTTCACAACCATATAGTAACTACAGGTTCCGTAATGTAATCCACCAAAGAAAAAAACTGAAAACAAATTAAAAACACTACTCCTACCGACTACATTTCCCTTAAGACAGTCGTCATCCATCCATCATAGGGAACGGTCACTAACTATGACTTCGGTTCAATGGGACTATTCTCGGTAAAAGAACCGAAAACAAACTCCGAGAAACCCAAAAATAAAAATTGAAAAAAAAATTTCAAACATCGATCATTTCGATGGACAAATATTTATAAAATTTTTAATATGTACAAAATATTTTCGCAAAATTTTAAAAATATCAATCATTTTGATAGAGAAAAAAAACATAAGAAAATATTTACAAAATTTTTTTACAGACTTAGCTGGCAAACCACAACATTTCACGACATACATCATCAATTACCACAAATATATACAGATACAAACCAGTTTGCACTTCACAAACACAGGGAAACTTAAACATACAAAACAAACAGAGGAAAGAACATACAAGCAAACCAGCCTAGCCCCAGCACCTAATTACTCCCCACCCCACACTTAAATCGAACACTGTCCCCAGTGTTCACAAAAATTCAAATCACAAAATTTTGGGTGGTGGAACTCCCTGATCAGTCGAAATATTCAACTTCTTCATCCGGTGCTGCTGCCTCATCGCCCATGTCTGAGTCACCTCCATCGTCGTCATCGGACTCCACATCTGAGTCCTCCCGACATGTCTCCTCGTCCGTGGGGATATCATCGTCAGTGGGCTCTACAAATGCTGGCCCCACTCGGCATAAAGCCCTGGCGTTTTCGCCAAATGGGTAATCCAGCTCCAGCTGCCATAGCTCCTCCTCCGTGGCTGGTCTCCCACCAATCCGAAGCTGAAGCATTTGCATACCAAACATCCGAGCCATGTACTGGTCGACGCGAGCATGTCGCTCGCCAAGTGTCAGCACTGGCCCGTGTGTGGTGTCGGGGGCCTTAGTTTTGGTCACATCAAGGGCCCTCCGCTCCAACTGCGGGATGTAGTCCAAAGCCTCTTCCTCGACGTCGAGGCCCCAGATGAAGGTGGTGATAAGTCCTCCGAACCCATACCTGTGGCCCGGGTGTAGTCGGGCTCTCTTCATGGCGGATATGATGACCGCCCCAACATTAATCTCTAGCCCTTTCATCAGGGCATACACCAGGCAGACACGGTCCCGGGTCACATCAGTCATGTGCACCCCTGGGATTAAGCACGAACAGACTATCTTCAGCCATATTCTGGCCTCCCTGTTCATTTGAGAATACGGCAGAGTCTGGTAGTAACCCCTCTCCTTATGTCTGCTCCATCTGGCTGTGGATCGAGCCCCACACAATGTGCGTCTGATATCGGCATATGGTGGGGTGATGTTTAGCTGGCGGAGAACGTGGGCGTCTGTGTCCCGCACTCCAATGATGACATTTAATTGCTGGGGTTCCAGAGTGACAATCTGCCCTCTGATCTTTATTGTGTGGCTTCTGATTGCCGGGTTCCAATTTGCATAGAACTCCCGGACTAGATGTAAGTTGCACTCCTTGGGCTCCTGAAATATGAAGCTGAGCCCAGCTGCCTCGATCCTCTGCACTATACGGGGGAACTCCTGTGCTAGTGGTTCCTGCGCAATATGCTCCTCAGGGAAGTATTTGTTTTCCTTGTGTTTAGCGTACCACTTCTTCCCTTCATCGGTTACCCATCTCGTTCCATATTGGCGGCGTTGTCCGCGTGGAACACCTGGTGCAGCTGGGACTGCTGTGCCCAGTCTAAGTCGTTTTCTACCGGTGCCTGAAGTAGATGCACCTTTACCCTTATCCTGCCTACTTGCCATTGTACCTGTCAACACAAATAAACAAGCACCATGTCAAGCTAAATGCATGTTAGCTTCGGTTAAGGTCGGGTTAAGCTAAGTTTACCCCACACTTAGTCCTTAGCTGCGGTTACGATACTATGGCAAGGGTCACTTTATTTACACCAAAAAACAAACAACTATACAATTTATGCTTAGTGCGTTCGCAAAGAAAATTTCGATAGTATAACTTTAGTGTACTACTCAGACTTCATACAGCTAATCCCAATCCTACCATCGCTAGCAATTCAACCATCGCACTTAGCAACGAAAACAACAAACAAAAACAACAACAAAAATTCTAGCTACATATGAACCTATATACCCAACCAATTCGAACAATTTTCACATTTTCCCAAAATCCCGAGAATTCATCGTCTATTACATTCAAACAATATTTACAACGACTTATATCAATTCACAAGCACACCCCGGCATATAATTCACCAATTTACCAAGTTACCCATTTCGAATTCAACAACCAAAGCCCTAGAATTGAATTTCACAATCAAATTCGAATCATTCATGCAATCGACAAGTTCAAATGCTTATTACAACATTCCGAACATTTATCAATCAAAGAATAACTCAATTTCATGCTAAATTTCGACTTAGGGTGATTTATCTCACCTCCCATGCTCAAATTCGACTAAAATCAACAAAAACTTGAGAGAGACGAGGAAAACATACCTTTAAGTTGAATAATCGAAGAAACTCGACAACTTGGTTGCTTAATACCGTGGCACGTTGATGGGGGAGGGAAATTCGGGTGTTTGGTCGCGGAGAAGTAAGAAAATGAGGGAAAAAGGGTTTTTTTTCGGGGTTTAAAATGAAGAAAATTACGCGGGTCACCCGGCAACCCGGTGTGACCCGTCACAAAATATAGGGCAACGTGTCACGGAGGGTAACGCGAAGCCCCTCCTCCGTCACACGGAGACATCGCGATGGCTCACTGGGATCTTTTTTAAAATTTCAGATTTAACCTCAACGTGTCACGGAGGGTAACACGGAGGTCCTCCTCCGTAACACGGAGCCATCGCCCCAGCTCACTGTCTCTTCATTTTATTCATTTTTTCATACCTTGCCTTTTCCTTCACGATTCCGTGCACATTTTTCTCCATTTGACCTGAAAATCACCTTACTAAACAAAATTGGTTAGATTAATGGATTTCCCTAATTAAGATGAAAAATACTAACTAAAACAAAAATTTTGAACTAAATCAAGAAAAAGAAAAATAAAATAAAATCTATTTACACTTTACAAAATAAAAGAAAAAATATATATTTCACGGGTTGCCTCCCGTGCAGCGCCTGGTTTACCGTCGCGGCTCGACGTCCTTTATGCTCACTTATCCACTAGGGTGATGGACGATTTCTCACGATCCTTGTCCTCCCCCCAGTAGTTCTCACCCTTATCTGGTGGTCTTCCCATCAACTCTCGGGAATCATTCATTTGTTTAGCATTCCCATGATCAATTACATTGATCACCGAGAGTTCTTCATTCACCATCGGGATCTTGGGTGATTTGTATACATCGAACACCTCTACCTTGTCATGTGCTCGCATTGTAAGTTGACCCGCAGCCACGTCGATTAATGCTTTCCCGATTGCCAAGAAGGGTCGTCCCAAAATAAATGGGACTTCAGCGTCTGGTTCAAAACCCAGAACAATAAAATCAACCGAAAAAATGAGGGATCCCACTTGCACAAGCACATCCTCAACAATGCCATCCGGCCTAGCTAAGGATCTGTCTGCTAACTGCAAGATTACGGTTGTAGGTCTAGGACTCCCTAGACCCAACTTTCTGAATACCGAAGATGGCATCAGGTTTATGCTCGCCCCCAAGTCACACAATCCACGAGCTTGGATACTCTGCCCAATAGTAAGCTGGATAGTAAAACTTCCAGGGTCTTTTAGCTTCGTAGGCAGTCTATTTTGGATCCGGGAAGTGCATTCCTCCGTCAAAGCTACCGTGGCATACTCAGTCAAACGACTTTTGTTGTCCACGATGTATTTAATATATTTGGCATATTTTGGCACTCCCTGCAAGACATCAACAAGAGGTAAATTAACATGTACCTGTTTAAGCACCTCTATAAATTTCTTGAAACACGCCTCCTCCTTGTGTTTCTTGAGTCGTTGAGGGAACGGGGGTGGAGGCCTTTCTGATTCAGCTTCTTTGGTCTTCCCCCTATCTGAAGTTTGTTCTTCCTCAACATCTGCTGCTCCTGACTTTTGAGGTGGTCTTTCCGGTTCCACCTCCTTCAGCTGCAAACCATTCCTTGTGGTCACTGCATTTACCTGCTTCGGATTAGGATCCGTGTCGCTAGGCAGTCCTCCTCTGGGCCTTGTGTTTTGGGCACTAGCAAATTGCCCAAATTGATACTCAAGAGCCTTGGTCGCTAATTGATTGTTCTTCACTTCGGCTGCCAATTTAACATAGTCAGCCTGCAATTGCGCCTGATTAGCGATCATGGTCTTGAACATTTCCTCAATGGTAGGTGATGGTGGTGGAGGAGGGGCATTGTGATTTCTGAATTGAGATTGGTAGTTATGTTGCCCTCCTTTATTCCTGTGCATACCCTGACCCGAACTTTGGCCTTGTTGGTTGTTGCTACCCCACGAAAAATTTGGATGGTTCCTCCAATTTGAGTTGTAGCTGCTACCAAACTGCTGCTGATTTCTCTGTGCATTGCCCACAAAGTTAACCGAATCTGGGTTTGCTCCACAGCACTCAGCTGAGTGCTCACTGCTTCTACATACTTCACACCACATTTGCTGGACCGCATTGACTGAAGTTGAAGGCTGGTTCAAGTTCATGTTGCTGAAGTGGTTGTTCAACTGATTCTGCAAGGCAGCTATCTGTGCAGCGATAGCTGTAAATCCATCCACTTCAAGCACTCCTGCTGCTTTCCTTGCTCCACCTCGAGATGAATTAGCATTCCATTCTGGATTGCCCTGTGAAATCCGGTTGAGCAAAGTGTACAGCTCCTCATAAGTCTTTTCCAGCGCTTTCCCTCCAGCTGCTGAGTCTAGCAAAATTTTAGTATGGGGTTCCAAACCCTCAATAAATGTGTGTACCAACACCTCATTGGACTGATGATGATGAGGACAGTCCCGCAACATGGATTTAAATCTTTCCCAGGCTTGATATAAATTTTCTCCCTCCCTCTGTTTGAAACTTAGAATTTGACTTCTAAGTTTGGCTGTTTTACCAGAGGGAAAAAATCTTATCAAGAACTTTCGTGCAAGATCATCCCACGTTGATATAGAATTTGGTGGCTCAGCTTTTAACCACCTCTTGGCTTCACCAAGTAAGGAAAACAGAAATAGTGTGAGCCGAACATAATCAGGTGACACTCCAGCGGGTATATAAGTGTCACTTATCTCCAAAAAGTTTTGGAGATGTTGTTGTGGGTCTTCATGAGGGAGACCGGTAAATTGCCCGCTTGTGTGCAATAGTTGCACCATGTTCTGCTTTAGTTCAAATCTCCCTCCAGGCTCTGGTTTGCGGATACTTGAATGTACATTGTTGGCATGTGGGATTGCCACCTCGCGAACCGGCCTTGCTGCTGCTTCGTCGGGCACTAACACTGCCCTCACAACCGGTGGATTTTGTTGCTCCATCACAGTCTGTTTGAGCAACTGCAGCTTCTTTTGTAGAGCTTCTCTGCGTTTACTATGAAATTCATGTTCAGGCTCTATATAAGATTCCACCAGCTCTTTGTCCTTTGCCAGTGTTCACAAAAATCAAGTCTGCAAAATACAGGCTAAGACCAAGTTGTCAACACTTAAGAAAATAAAATTAAAAAATACAGTAAATTTACACTTAACACAATTTCACCAATTGCCTAGTCTCCCCGGCAACGGCGCCAAAAACTTGTCCGGTGCTTTGGCAGGGGTTAAAAACCGACATGCAAGTGCACGTGGTCAAACAAGTAATAAAGTGGCTAAGTAAGCCAAGTATCGAACCAAGGAGACTCTGGATAAGTAAAAATTGTTCAAGTATACTATATTCTATCTTTCTTCTATATATGCTGACAACAACGTAACCAAAAGTTAAATAATTTTGTTTATAAATTATATACTAAAACTATTAACAAATATATACTTTGAATTTAAACTATGGATATGAGCATGCCAAGGTTAAGAACAAGTAATGAACTTGATTATAATCATAATTCGATTATTCTTCTCTTCTAGTTGCTAGCCAAGAACATTAGCCAAGAGATTAAAACTCTCGTATTTAATCTCACTTAAGAATCATAAACCATCCGTCTACATTTCTGTGATCAAATGCAATTTATGACCTCGCAATACAAATTCGGTTCCTAAATTGACTAATACGGCTTTCAAGTATATTTCTATCAGGAAAGCACATCAAAACCCAATTTTCCCAAATCAAGTTAAGAACAATACCCTATTAATTCACAACTTTCCAATTTCGTGCTCTCTCGAGTGAAATCGGACTTTTTAGATGAACATTAATGTCGGCCACACTCTAATGCAGTAGAAACAAGAATTAATAGAACAACATAGAAGAAGATGATGAAAAACCATACAATTCAATAATCAAAATTCATCACCATTGTTCATAACCTCAGCAAGGAAGAGAATTAGCCACTCATTTGTGGATTAATCATCCTAAAACAAGTGTTAATCATACAAACAATTGATTGAAAGAAGAAAGAAAGAGAGAAAAACCCTTAGCTTTTTCGTCCCTCAACTGCCTGTAACCCACGTCTTTGCTCCACCAAGTCTGAATTAATTAAAAATAAGCCTAAGTGTTCTATTTATACTATTGGGAATTTTTTCCGGTATAACAAGCAACGTGTCACGGAGGCCAACGCGGAGCACTGCCTCCGTGACACGGCGTGGACGCGAACCCTCACTGGAAATCTGGGGTCCGGGAATAAAGCCTCAACGTGGCACGACATGCAACGCGGAGGCCTGCCTCCGTGCCACGGAGCTGTCGCGAGGCTCCACTGGAAATTGACAATTAAATCACCCTCCAGGCAGTGTGCCTCCGCGATGGTAGCATGGCACGGCTCCATCGCGGAGCCCCTTTACATTGTGCAGTCCAATGTCTTTTTCGTGCTCGCATCCAAGTCCAACTCCGATATTGTTCCAACATGCATTTTAGCTCCTCAAAATCATGTTTTACCTACAAAACAATGCTAATCATGTTGGTTAGTATAAATTCACATTTTATTACCAATTACATGAAAATGTATACACATTGCACAATAAACAAGGCGAAAGTGATACGTTTGAGTATCACTTGGGCATATAAATCTGCCCAAGATCAGCATTCATCAATTTCTTTTCAATTTCCTATTGGGCATCTAAAGAAGTGTTAGAATCAACTACCAACAGGTATATAAGGTTATGAAGGAGTAATTCTTTTCACACTCATGCCCAATCCCACTCTAAAGTATGAAATTCTATGTCTAAGCTATGGGGTTTTAACCCAAATGCATGAATCTTCTATTTCTATACATGGGTATGATTTGATTATGATTCTACTATTGAAATATGAAGTATGGGCAAATTTTATAGTGTTTTCAATTTAAAATCATGATTGTAGTTTGATGAATCAAAAGCCCATAGATGAGATGTTTATGAAAGATGAGATTTGTGATGAATATATGATGATGATGAGATATAATGATGAAAAGTATGATTTGAAGCTACCCATGTTTACAATTATGTTATCTATAATAATTGAGTATTTCTAAGTATAATAAAGCTTTGGGAAATGCCCACATGTTAAGTATGAATGATGATTTTTACGAATTAATCTTACCATATTGTTTTGAAATAAAGGCTCCCAATTATATTTTCAGCTTGTGGTATGATTTGAGTTCAAGTTTTCATATGCATAGCTTACCACATGGTTTTGGAGAGAAGGCTCCCAATTGTGTTATCAGCTTGTGGTATGTCTTGAGCTAAAGCTTCCCATATGCATGATTTCATATTTGAGATGTATTTGATCATTGAGCTTCGTCAATAGACGATGTTGAGCTTTGTTATAAAATGATGTAGAGCATATGCATGTTTTGGGAGTAATGTCTAGCACCAAGCAGGTTAAGCGTCAATCACCGTATGCCTCAGAACTACGTGCCAACGTAGGTTTATACATTAGGACTTTGGGACCTCCCTTGTGAGCTTCCCCTACTTGGATGGGCCTTCATCTTGATATTGATATCATGGTATCGTCCCTAGCCCTGGCAAGGCTTTGGACGGCTCTACCCACTTGAATGTGATAGTTGGGACTACGTAAGCTCTATCGTAGTATGTCGGTTAAAAAATGAGTCTCCTATTGTTCCTCATGATTTCAGATATGCATGTTTCATTACTCATGAGATTTATGTACATGCATGTTCTAAAGCAGGTTTGACTCAATATTCAGCTTTACTTATAAATGTCAGAATTTATCTTCGAGTTAATCGATTCAGTTATGATGTTATAAAGTTATGTTATGTTATGCTATGAAGAGATCATGATTTTCGAAAGAAAGCATGCAAGCCCTACTCTCATATTCTTATGTCTACATTTACATTATGCATTGTCTTTAAATGATTTTATTTTCTTTAGCGGTTTTACTTACCTTGCATACTCGATATATTCCATGTACTAACAACATACTCTATGTTGTATCGTTTCATGATACAGGACCCAATTCTCAGATGCATCCCCACTCATACTCAGCTTTTAGCACTCTTATTATGGGTGAGTCCTCATTTCCCCAAGACTAGACTATTCAGCTTTCCTTTATGTATTTTAGTTTCAGTTTTATTGAGTTAGTTCGGGTCTTGTCCCATCCACTCGTCATGTTTAGAGGCTTTTCAAACATATGTATGTATTCAGCTTCGGATTTCATATTTTGATGTTCTGTTCAAGTTAGACTTCTGCTATGAGTATTTTATTGATTATTCAGTTTCTTGATTGAGATTAGATGTATGTTTATGCCATGGGTCGACTTGGGGTCTCTCAGGGCTCCTTGTTCCGTGTTGCGATCCAGACCTTTATTTGGGTTGTGACAGTCACAACCCAACTAGGGCGGTTCTCAGGCTGGTAACCAGGCTCATTCTATGCTTTTCCTGGTAGACTAGAGGCAGAGGCTTCAAACACTATTATCATAGGTATGATCTTTGTGGCCAATACAATGGCTATTGTGTTGTTTGACCCGGGATCTACATTCTCGTATGTGTCTACTTATTTTTCTTTGGGTCGTGACCTTGTGTATGATGTGCTTAATATTCCTATCCATGTGTCTACACCTATTGGGGATTCTGTGTTAGTGGATAGGGTTGTTCGTGATTGCATTTTTGAATTCATAGGATTTGACACTCTGGTAGACTTAGTGATCTTTGATATGGTTGATTTTGATATAATTTTGGGAATGAGTTGGTTGTCCACTTACCATGCCATTCTAGATTGTTATGCTAAGACCATCACTATGTCGGGTCCAGGGTCATCTAGGTTGGAGTTGAAGGGGAATTGTAGCCCTGCTACAAAGAAAATTATTTTTTATATTTGTGCTCGTAAGTTGATAGATCGGGGTTGTTTAGCGTATCTGGCGCATGTTCGGGACACTAGTTCAGAGGGTCCTTTCATAGAGTCTGTCCCGGTTATTTGTGAATTCTTAGAGGTGTTCCCTGTAGATTTTCCTGGCTCGTGACATAGACTTTTGTATAGACTTGCAACCAGGAACCCGACCCATTTCTATTCCTTCATATCGAATGGAACCTGCTGAGTTGAGAGAACTCAAGATACAGTTGCAGGAGTTTCTTAGTAAAGGATTCACTAGACCAAGTGTATTGTCGTGGGGGTACTCCGGTTCTATTTGTAAAGAAGAAGAATTGTAATAGGCGGATGTGCATCGACTACCACCAGTTGAACAAGGTAACTATTCGAAATAAGTACCCTTTTCCTCGAATAGATGATCTGTTTGACCAATTACAGGGAGCGACTGTATTTTCAAAGATTGATTTGAGGTCAAGTTATCACCAGTTGACAACTAGGGCTGAAGATATCCCCAAGACAGCCTTTCAGACTAGGTATGGGCATTATGAGTTTCTGGTCATGTCGTTCAGACTCACTAATGCTCTTGACGTGTTCATGAGCCTGATGAACGATATTTTCAAACCCTACCTATATTTCTGTTTTATTATGTTTATTGAAGATATTTGGGTGTATTCTAAGACCAAGCAGGAGCACAAAAATCATTTAAGGATTGTGTTGGGATTGTTGAAGGAGAAGCAGTTGTATTCTGAATTCACCAAGTGTGAGTTTTGGTTGGAATCAGTTTCCTTTTTAGGGTATGTGGTTTCTAAGGAGGGAATCTGAGTTGATCCACAGAAGGTGGAGGTGGTCAAGAACTGGGCAAGGCCAACTAATGTTACAAAAATTCAGAGTTTTTTAGGGCTGGCCAGTTACTACCGTCTGTTCTGGAAGGGATTTTCCTCCATCGCTTCGACGTTGATCAGTTTGGTACAAAAGGATATGCCCTTCCAATGGTCAGAGGAATGTTAAGCGAGCTTTCAAAAACTCAAGACTATGCTAACCATAACACCTATTATGGTGTTACCCATGGAAAGTAAAGATTTTGTTGTGTATTGTGATGCGTCACGGTCTAGATTAGGTCCTGTGTTGATGCAGGTAGGATAGGTTATTGCGTATACCTCAAGACAGCTGAAGGTGCATGAGAAGAACTACCCCGCGCATGATTTGGAGTTAGCAGCGGTGGTGTTCGCACTAAGAATTTGGAGGCACTATCTATATGAAGCTCAATGTGCTGTTCACGGATCATCGTAGCTTACAGTATGTATTCTCCCATAAAGATCTCAATTTGAGGTAGATGAGATGGATGGATTTGCCTAAGAATTACGACATCACCATCTTCTACCACCCAAGAAAAGCTAATATGGTGGTAGATGCGTTTAGCGGGAAGACGGTGAGCATGGGTAGTCTAGCTTGCTTGGAGGCTAATCAACGGTCGATGGACAGGGAAGTCTAGACCTTAGCAAGAAGTTTAGTGAGATTGTCACTGACCGATACTAGTGGAGTGCTAGCCAACTTGGAGGCTAAATCCTTGCTGCTAGAGAAAATCAAAACCAGACAGTTTGAAGATGAAAAGCTGGGTAAAATCAGGGATAAAGTTCTACAGGGAGAAGCCAAGGAATCAATGTTAGATAACGAAGGGGTCTTGAGAATAAAGGAGCAGGTGTGTGTTCCCCGTGTTGGTGAGCTAATTAAAATCTCTTGGCAGAAGCTCACAACTAGAGGTACTCCATTCACCCTGGAGTCACAAAGATGTACCACGATCTAAAACAACAGTATTAGTGGGGTAGGATGAAGCAGAGACATTGTGGACTACGTGGCTCAGTGTTTAAATTATCTACAGGTGAAGTACGAGCACCAAAATCCTGGAAGAGTACTTCAGCGAATGCCTATCCCCCAGTGGAAATGGGAGAGGATAGCCATGGAATTTGTAGTTGGTCTTCCTAAGAATTTGGGGAAGTTTGACTCAATTTGGGTTATACTTGACAGGTTGACCAAGTCTGCTCATTTCTTATGGTCCAGGTGACTTACAATGTGGAGAAATTAGAACAAGCTATTCATGAAGGAGGTTATTCGGTTACATGGGGTGCCTGTTTCTATTGTATCGAATAGGGGCACTCAGTTCACTTCCCATTTTTGGAGGACTTTGCAGGCCGAGTTGGGTACGAGGTTTGACTTGAGCACAGCCTTCCACCCTTAGACAAATGGGTAATCAGAGAAAACTATTCAAGTATTGGAGGACATGCTCCGGGTGTGTGTGATAGACTTTGGGGGTCAATGGGACAAATTCTTACCCTTGACAGAGTTTTCCTATAACAATAGCTACCACTCAAGCATTGGTATGGCACCTTTTGAAACCTTGTATGGGAGAAAGTGCAGGTCTCCAATTGGGTGATTTGATGGATTTGAGGTGAGACCTTGGGTGACAGATTTGTTAAAGTATTCCTTGGAAAAGGTTCGAATAATTCAGGACCATCTAATAGCTTCTCAGAGTAGGCAGAAGCAATATGCGGACAAGAAAGTCAGGGACATGGAGTTCATGAAAAGGGAGCAAGTGCTTCGCAAAGTGTCCCTTATGAAAGGGGTGATGAGGTTCGGTAAGCGGGGCAAGCTCAGCTCGAGATATATTAGGCCATTTGAAATACTCTATCGTGTGGGGGAAGTGGCTTATGAGCTAGCATTGCCGCTAGGATTATTTGTGCATCCGACATTTCACGTGTACATGCTGAAAAAGTACTATAGGGATGGAACGTATATCATCAAGTGGGACTCTATGCTGCTGGATGAGAATCTTTCATTTGATGAGGATCCTATGGTAATATTTTCCAGAGAGGTTCGGAAGTTGCGGTCAAAGGAGGCTCCAACAGTAAAAGTCCAGTGATAGAACCGTTCGGTGGAAGAAGCCACTTGGGAGACCAAGGCTGATATGCAGGTCAAGTACCACCCCCAATTGTTCACAAAATCTGGTACGTATCCTTACTTTTTTATAGATCATTCGGGGATGAACGGTATTATAATTGGTATCTGATGTAACGACTCAAACATCGTTACGAGATGGTTACGGGCATAGAACATTGAAAACTGGCTAAGGAGGAGATAGGGAGGTGGTGAAATAAACTAAGTATAGAACTGTGCATTTTGGGTAGCAACTAATCTGGGGGACCACTACAATGGTGCGATTCCTGCTGTAGTGAGACCTGGTAGCGGTAGGAGTCCCGCCGTGGTGAAAATTGGAGAGTAATTGTTTGGACCGCCACAACAACCCTATGACCTCTATAGCTGGTCTGTTGCAGTGGGAAGGTAATCGCTGCAGCGGACGACGGGAATCATAAAGTGGGTTTAAGTGAAAATTATAGGGTTTTCACCCTATTATTTCCCAAAATGCGATTCGAAGGTCTAGAGGACGAAAAAACTCTCCAGGGTAGTAACCTCTTCACCCAAGGTAAGATTTTCGATTCTCTATCTCTATGTGAGTAGTTTTGATCCTAGAAGCTTTGTAGACCTCTAATGGTGGAAATTTTATAGAGGAAGAACCCTAGGCTGTTAACTAGGGATGAATTGTACGGTGATTAAGGGGTGAATTAGGTTGGATTGATAAGTTTTGATAACTTCCCAAGAATCACGTGTTGGGAACAAGGGTTTCTTGGGGTATTCAATTAGAACCGAGTAGAATCGGATTTTACTTTCGTAAAACACCCTGAAGGGATGGTTTGATCTGTTAGGACTCTAAATTGAATGGTAATTAATGAATTACTATTGTGTTATAGATTTCATGCATTCCAAAGCTTTGAGGAAAGGCAAGGCTCCCGTAGAGTAGTTGGATTGTTACCTTCCAAATTGAGGTAGGTTACGATTCCTAGGGATAGACCTATATAATGGCATGTATACTGTGCAATATTGATAAACGATTCTTCTTTAGACGTTTCCATGATATCCGAGTCTATTGTTGTTAATTTATCTTAAGAATGTGACTAAGATGTGATATTGAATTTTGATGACTTGTTTAAAAGATTGTGTATATATGTTGATGTAATTACCTATGATGAATGGTTAGTAAAGTCATCACTCTCGTTAATGAGAGAATTGTTAATTGATGATGGCTTATCTGAGAAGTGGATTGTAACTTTTTGCATGATGCAATGATGCACTTGACATGCCTTTTATGAGAATGATAAATGAAAAGATTTAACATCCTAAAATGGGAGGCTCGAGCGCGAGAGGCACATCCGGCGAGCAAA
The DNA here is from genome assembly GCA_035772735.1 of Datura wrightii. Taxonomy (NCBI): domain Eukaryota; kingdom Viridiplantae; phylum Streptophyta; class Magnoliopsida; order Solanales; family Solanaceae; genus Datura; species Datura wrightii. Next base: position 19,927,818 of record JASDFA010000002.1, read on the forward strand.
TAATAATATTTTAGCGGCTCATATCCGAAGGGAGCATCCGAATGAGCTTATGAGTGGGAGTGGGTGCCATGCTGACACAGTACATGGATTTCTAGAGTCCCCTATAGGTCATGACTGGATGGGCATAAATAATACCCTCTGGTATGTGTGCACATTATTCATGTGGTTGAGTGTTAAGGGGAGATGGCGGAGGCGTGTGTCCATCATGTTACCCTTAGTTGTGTTGTTTGTGATTTGATTTATGTTCATGAGGTGAATGTGAAACGTGCTATGAGAATGCAAACATATCGTGGATACGATGCAAATTGATAACAATGAGCATGGTGTTAATGCTAACTGCTACTTTGTTACCCTGCATGGTTATTCAGTAGTTGTCGCTATGAGTACCAAGGATATGTATCTCTTAATAGATATTGTGATTGTTGTTTTATTATGGTTGTTTGATGGATTTATGGAGTATGTGAATTGTTAACTGTTGATCTAATAAACTGTGGGATGGACGAATTGAGAAGGGTGTAGCACGTCGAGCTACTACATACGTGGTGCTGTTGTAGCGGAACTATTTCCATTGCAACGAGACCGCTGTAGCGGACAAGTGACCGCTGCAGCAAGATGCCTAATCGAGTGAGTAGGTTGGCTGATTCCTGAGTAGAGCTAGTGTTTATAAAATGGCTTGTATTTCTGTATAAAGCTGAGGTTCCTTTTTATATCTCTATTCTTGTAATTATTTGTTATTATGTAAGGTCGGATGATGATGCCTACCAATACTATGTCATATACTGACCCTACCCCTGCATTTTTTTCTGAGTGGAGAGTTTGAGCCTGGTAGTTCTTCACGCCCTCACTTGTAAACCAACAACTTTTGTGGATTGAGAAGGTGAGAAAATGAGGATGCAGATCACGCCTTCATTCAAATGTCTTTTTTTTTGAACATTCGAACTCTTTATTTCATTTTTAGTTTTAGTGCTTTAGTTGTGGAAAAAGACGTCTTGTCCAATGGCTTTCAGGTCTTGGGTATTTCTTTTTCTTTGTAATGTTGGTTTAAGCAATTGATTTATGACGTAAAATTATTTCAATAATTAGAGATTGCGTTTATCTTTTTACGATATCTCATTTTGGGGGTAATTTTGTGATTCATTGGTTCGTCCATCGGAGGGTTAGTGTGGGTGCTAATCACGACCGTTTGGATCATGACATTAACAATAAAACAGAAATATATTATATTTACGCTTCATTATAATGTTTAAGAGCATTTACTGATTGATGGACATTTATCATGGAAGAAAAAGTATATATTATATAAATCAGACTCACACACAAGTTAAACTCATAAGTTATGTACACCTAGTATAATAGAAACAAATCTCATCACCTAAATTAAACTTACGTATCGAATATTAACTAATTATATCCAAAAAGAACCAAATATATTGAGATTTAACAAATCTTACTTCTTAAATTACCTTTAAAAGTACTAAAATTTCAGTTTGAAATTTATTTCAAAGAGTGTGATTAGGTATAAGAACCTTTTAGATGTTAATGCATTTTTTTGTTATTGTATTATAATTTTGTACAATATCTAAATATGCAAGCCAATGATATATTTTAATTCTTACTTAAATGTACATGATATTATTATTGGGTGAAAATTAATTACGTGCTAGGAAGCAATGGGTGCGTAGCTAGTGGTTTACAGGTTAGAAACCTTCTTGCCCCAGGAATATTCCAGAAATAGGAGGTTATTTCGAATAGAAGAGAGAGAGCGTAAAGCGATGGGTTGGAGTCCAGGCTTCTAGATGTAGATAAGAAGGCAAATGAGCTGACTTTTCCAACTTGTATAGAGAAGGATTTCCCGCGGCGCAGCAGTTCTTCCATACCAACTTAGCTGCCCGGCACTGCTATTGGCATAACAACCGGTACACCATAGGTTAGCCCAACCCAGTTCAAACTTTATTTTTAAAAACAACTTCTCTTCGATTTAAGCAATAGATATTCTCCTCTTTCATCCAAATTGATCTTTAAATGTCTGTCGTATTCTTACATTATAAGCCTATCTTATTTTATATGTCTGTAGAATTATTTGTTCTTAATTCTTTTTAATCCAGGTAACAAATAAATATTATTTACGAAATAAAAAAAATAAAAAAATTAATATTGTGTATAAGTTAATGACATTCTACAATGAAAATACATAAGCTGAATAATTAATTTTATTAATAATAATTAAAATTCTAATAGCTTTACCTGTGACAAGTTCCATAGATGTAGTCTTAATAAAGCCACTTTGGATATGAGTTGTTTGTTAGTAATCTGCCACACTTAGTGATAATTTATGACTTTGAATCTTTTCATGGTTTTTTTGGGAATAGTTTAGCCTCCTCAAATAACTTTCCATGGCTAAGGTTCTAAAAACCTATTGAATATTGTTGCGGCATTAGTTTATTAATGGGGGTAGCCTCCCGTTCTATCTTCTCAAATGAAGACCAAAGCTATGAAATGTTTTTTTTTTCGTTGGTTAAAATTTATTGTCGATTTAGGCATGTTTTAAATGTTTCACTTACTATTTTCTTTATTTCAAGTACTAAACTTATCTATCCCTCTTTTTTTCTTTGGCATGATCATTTTGGGAGCAATTGAAGTTGTCTTCTTGGACTATGTCACTACAAGAGGTCTCACTTGGAGTCTCATTTGATGTTGTATTATGGCCATATGCTGATCTATTTGGTTGTTGTACTATTGTCATAGTTGGAGCCTAGCAGCTGCTACTATGAACTATTGGCCTTCCTTGTTGTTGCTGCTTTCTTGCCATTTGTTGATGAATTTTTTAGACAAAACAATTACACTTCGGGGCAGCTAATTGTTGCGTCTTTTGGCCAAATGGCTACTCCATTTTTAGGCTGAAAATGTCACATTCTTGAGATGTGTTGGGGGAAAAAATGATTATTTCTTGACATACTATTGTTACTTTTGAGATGTGTCATGACCCGAACATAGGTTCGAATCTAGACATGGAACCTAGAACCATAAATGGCTCCAAATCAACCCATGATATGAACATGAAAGATAAAGCTCAACATACTCAAAACGGAAATCTATATTCTGAAATAGCGAAAGTCTGAATAGTAAAACATTTAAACAATGAAAATCTCAAACAGTGAATCCGAAGCTGAATATAAAAACTACTTCTGAAAAGCCTCTAACATGTTGATGAGCTGATGGGACAATACCCCCAACTAGCTCACGAGAAGTCTGAAACTGAAATGACAAGTTTTCTGGGCTGAACTCTAGAAACTGGCTAGCAGCAGGACTGAATCTGAACGTCTGAGCCTGTATCATGAATGTATACAACATAAAGTATGCGGTCAATACTTGAAATGTACTGAGTATGCAAGGTAAGTGAAACAGCCGAAGTAAGTATAAATTGAAAAACATGCATAACATAAATCATATCAATATAAGATTCTGAGAGTAAGGATTGCATGCTGAAATCTGAAAACATGAATAGACATAAGCTAAACCTCATAACTGAATCGAATGACCCAAAGCTGAAATTAATATTCATAAGTAAAATTGATAAGCTTATCATTGGGTCAAACCTTCTAAAAATATATTATCATAATGGATGAACATGCATAATTAAAATCATGAGGAATAATGGGAGACTCACCATATAACCAACAGTATCACGATAGAGCTTATGTGATCTCTACTATTACACTTAAGTGGGCAGAGTCGTCCAAAGACTTGCCAGGGCTAAGGGCGCTACCATGATATTGATATCAAGCTGAAGGCTTATTCGGGGCAAGGGAAGCTCACAAGGGAGGTCCCAAAGTAACTGAATAATCCTACGTTGTCATGTAGTTCTGAGACCCAGAGTTTTTCTGAACCGCTAGCCTACTTGGTGCTAGGCACTGCTTCCAAAAATAGGTAACTCTCTCCATCATTTTCCAATAAAGCTGAAACCATCATTTTTCAATGAAGCTAATAATGTAATAACATGCATAGTCTGAAATTTGAATATGGAGAGCCTTGGCTCAAAACATACCACAAGTTGAAAGTGGGAGTATCGACTCCAAAACCATATGGTAAGCTAATATTATAAAACTAGACTGAATCTAGAAAACTTACTTGATTTATGTGGGCTTTCCCAAAACTTTAACATACTGGAGATAGACTTGGTAGTCAAAGTCATGGATTCATACACGGGTAAATCATGAACTTCATGCTAGATATCTCATCATACTTAAAAAACATAAATCATAAACTTGACTTTTTATGAAACTTGCATAATTGGGAAAACTCCTTTTAAAACTTGAAATCATGGATTTATAATCAATTTGCATATAAAAACTTCTCATGAATCTTAAAACATCATTTGAAACATGAAGGGGATTGACCATGGGTTAAACATAGAAAATTTCATTAATTGGGTTAAGACCCCATAGAATCATACACTTGAATTCATGAACTTGAGATGGGATTTGAGCATGAGAGTGAAGGGAAACTCTCATTCATGACCCTACATACCTGGATAATTTGATTATATACCCTTCCTTGAAAGCCTAAGAGATTTAGGGAAGAACCTGGATAGTTTATAGGCTTGATCTTCAATGGAACTCTCTAGTATTGCATGAGAGAGAATGACTTAGAATAGTTTAAACCTGCTTAAAACCTTCCTAACAGAGCTTAACACGACGTAGTTTAGGGATTAGGAGCTTAGAAATTACAAAAAGACATTACTAAAATCCTTGAAAATAGACTCTACCAGTCCTTAGGAGGGACTTCACGAGTCGTGAGGTAGGTGATGACCCATAGTGTCCACTCGTGAAGTCTACTGGAATTTCATCTTCAATTCAAACCTCTTGACTACGACTCACTTCACAAGTCGTGAAGTGACACCACGACTCATGGCATCCACCCGTGGTCACCCCCTGACCACGACTCTTAACCAACCAACATCCACTTCATGAGTCATACAACTACTCGTGAAGTAACTTCACGGCTCACTGGATGAGTCGTCCTGTGACCTGATGTAACATTTTTCCTGTTTTCTACGCTTAACCATCGGGTTTGATCTTAGGGACTTTTGACGTATTACAAGATACTTCCTGGTACTCCTCTTCACACCCATTTTTGGGATAAGTTACTGCTACTCCTAGGAAGATATGAGGCTGAACGATTGTCATATTTCAAAAAAGTTATCTATTGCATCTTTTAACAAAACAAATATTGCATTTTTATGATACCAAACTGATATGAATAGATACTGCAAGGCCAATGAAATTATTTGAGGCCATGCTCCTTTAGAAAAGTCATACCTCGGATCGATGTCCTTCAGAAGGGTGATGATGTAAGATCTAAATAACATAAGGCGAGAAAATTTATAGTAGCTTGGTGATGAAACTAGGACAGCTAATGAACCACTAGTTAGTAGTTGTGGCATGACACAAATTAATTTCACCAAAATACCAAATAAAGGTCTAAGCCCTATAATCGAAACTTCCAATATTTTGATACAATTCCGAAGAGGATAATTATGTCATAATTATTCCATAACTCCACACTTTAAGGTGGCATATCTTTTACTAATTATGTTATTTTGCAAGACACCAACAAAATAATGAAAGTCCGCTGAATAATCAAATGAAGAAGAAAGATTGAAGGCCTACATACTCTTGACGAAGAATTAAAAATAGGAGCAAGGGGCTTCAAATTGTGCCCACATTTTATTCTTGTATTCATATATGCTTATTTACTAACATTTTCATTTTTTGTTTTTACTTTAGGTCAAAAGAGATTGAGCATAAATTTAGATTTATCACTAAAGAAATTTTTAACATTAACTTTAAAGTGAATATTTGTTCATCTCAATCTCAACTTGTGTTAAAGAAATTATCTCGACACTAACAATGAGCAGCCATGATATTTTCACTACTGGAAATTAAGCCTATGGCAACACCCACAAAACCATTTACATAGAGAGGTAAATCGTTCCAATAGAGCTATGGTAACAATTTTCCGGGTGTCTCATCTGCATGCATAGCCATAGGTCTATAGAAACTCTTTTTGCAATGGTTAAGAATAACCATTTCCACAGACCCAACTATAGCAATGGTTATTTATTATTTCGGGTGCGACAATTATTTATTCTATTGGAACGATTTTCAACCATCCTCATAGAGCTTTGTTGCAACGGTCTAGATATATATTGGAACAATTTGTTAAGGTTATTAGAAAATAAACGCACATAAAACCATTTCCATAAACAACTAAACCGTTTCAATTGATCTATGGCAATGAAAATTTGTCCTATGGCCACAAGTTTATTTATTGCAACAATTGTTTTTTTATTAAAGGTTAACAATAAATCCACATATTGCAATGTTTTGCATGAGCTACAACAACGTTTATCTGACCTATTTCAACAGTTTTCTATGACTTATTGCAACGGTTTTATCTGACATATAGCAACGGTTTAATGTGACCTATTACAATGGTTTAGATTAAGTAGTAGCCCTGGTAGTTTTATGTTTAATAAATTATACTATAATGCACTACAAATTATATAAATCACAAAATAAATTTTTTTCACAAACATTCATAATCCAAAATATCCAACAAGCAGCTAGTATTAATACCCACCCCTTGAAGATTTACAAGCAGCTAGTATTAATACCCACCCCTTAAAGAAAAATCTTCAAATAAAAATTAAAATTTTACATGCTTTCAAGAGTTAGATAAAATTCAAAATGTTCGATAACAAAAAGAACATCAAAAATTGATCAATAATATTCCAAAATCTTTTCAAGCAAGGTCAAGGGTTTCCACCATTTTCTTCTTCCCTTTCTTCATTTTTCACACCTACAAAAGAGGATAAATAATGTCATTACCCTTCAAGTTTGAAAAAAAAAGAAGAAAAAACATAACATGGCACCATAAATACCCAACTTGCTTTTTCAGTACACACCCAAGTTCAGGTAAGCAATTTCCAAGAAAAGAAACGGGAAAATCTTGGCTCTACTAAATGCTAATAGGTCAGATTTGTGATTTTAATTTCCTATGCTTTTTTTAGAGCTACTAGTTTACATGACAATCGTGATTGGTAATATTAGTCCATTGAAATCTCTCCTTCCTGCATTCACAAGCTTTACTAGGACCATCAGACATATACTGCAGGACTGCAAGCAAGTCACGTACTTCATGATTTCTCTTCAATGCCTAAAGGAATTACTTAATGATTTTTTGTATTATTTAGACATTGTTATTGAGGTTCTATAGCAAGCTTGCAGCTTATTCATTTCAGGAATAATTTTGGATTATTAGTTAACCCATTTATCTTAGTTCTTGACTACTAGAGGAGGATTCAACAAGGAATTGCTATTTCTTCATCAATCCAATCTCTGTTCAATTTATTATCAAAACATTTTGTCTGATTTATAAATTTGTTACATGAGAATAGGCACTGGTGAATGAAGTTGGGGGTTCCTTGCAATATTCTCTAGTTATAAGCACCTAGCCTTTTTTGGAAGCTATTAGAGATGCGTGGACGACTGTTGACAGTGGGTTTCTAGAGTAGATGCAGTTGTGGAAGGTTGTTCTTCTTGTGAGAAACTAAGATGTGATGGTACAGGTATATGCCCACTATCATTTTATACACTATGGCAATCACTATAATACTAATGTACTACTCTAAAATTTTCTTTTGCTGGTACTATAAAGGTAAACAACAAAATGAAACAGTATACTCATCAGAACTTTAATAAACCTAGGCCGAAGTTCAGACATGTCTCTTACATTAGACCAAATATATGACAAAAACTTATCGGTACATAACACTTAGCATAGTAATTAATGCAAAAACAGTTATAAATAAAGAAGCATTAATTTCTGACTTAGATGATGTGCACAGTGATAACAACCACAAAAAATTTAATAGAAAAACATCGAGATCATAATATATTCCAAGAACACAAGGACAATGCAGCAACAGAAACAATTATCAACTATACTTTACAAAAGATAATTACGAGCCATTGGAGAAATTTACAATTCAAAGAGGCAGGAGCTATATCTTTTATTTCTATTGGTGAAAATCAATGTTTAAGCTAAGTAGAGCTTTTATCCCTTTGTCTATAGTTGTCCATCCATAAAAGAGGAGGAGGAAGGAGAAGAAGTACTAACCTTGATTGTTACTACCAATAGATGGACGATTGTTTAGTTGAATAGCAGTCTCTTCTCCCGACAAACGAACATTGAGTCTTAGCATATTAGGATCAAGTGTTAGTCCTGGATTTAGATGCTGAAGTTGTGTAATGAAGTTCATTGTAATATCTTATTATGGAGTCCCTTTACACATTAAATATTTCCTGCATTCTTTGTTGCATCCTCTTTTCCATTTCCTCTATTCTTTTTTGCATCATTTCATCAATAACATTTGAAGAGGGTCTAGAATCTCCCATTTTCTGTTTCAAGAGAGTCTTGGTAACTCCACGTCCATACAATCTTTACTCGACCTGGATGATCAGGTCCCATAACTGCTGCAAATGCGTCAATTGATGATTGACTACCATCTTCACTGTTTTGAGTTTCTATTCTCTCCATTTCAGCCTGCAAATCAGATATAAGATAGAGAGTTAAAGTAAATTACATTGATCCAATATTTAAGAACAAACAAATAATCTTGATAAAATTTGAATTAGAAAATGCCGTACTATTTTGCTAGTCATATCTTCATATGATTCCTTGTACACTTGGACATGTTTCCTTCTTCTAGTAGCCACAAAGAATTCCTTACTTGACAAAGTATCAGGACTTTCCTTCTTTTTTCTCTATTTACATACAAGTATGTATTAAAATCTTCCTAAGTAAAGTCAACAAGTTCATAATAAACTAACATTACTAGAAAACACTAAACCTTGTGGATGATAGTAAAACTTTTTTTGCCAACTGTGTGTGGATACTTCAACTTTATTCGATTGTATGTATTAGTTTTAGAAATATCCTACAAATAAATGAGTTAGTATCTATTTTGAAAATGTAAAGACATAGTGAACTTTAGGATCCTTCTTATTTCTATCAGATGTGAATAAGGCACTATTTTTTTTTTAAAAAAAAAGTTGTCCATAATTTATATCTTACCTGAGCTTTTACAGATTTCTAATATTCAAGAAGATCCTTAAATACTGATGAGTTGGTAATTTACCAACTCATTAGACTCTAAAACTTGTGTTTTTGCTTAGTTTGTGAGTAAATTATATGAATTTTATGCTCTTTTTCACTTTGTTATATACAGATGCCCAGATGAGTAAAAAAGAATGAAATTGGAGCAAAAGAAGGAAATCAGAGCAAAGCAGTGTATCATCGATGAAAACCGGTGAAACGCCGGACAGAGGTCGATCAACACTTCTTCAAAGAAGAAAACCTCCACCGGAGAAACACGAATCGCAAATGGTGAGTCACCGAATCAATCACCAAATCATTAGCCATGTTTCTGGAACGAGGGACAAAACCTCGGTGATTTGCAGAATGAGATGGGCGAAACGCCGAACATGCAACCGAAGCTGATTGGAATTTGGTAATGACATAACAAAATGCATCCAGTGGTTCACGAGTATGAACTGGTGAACTGTCGGTGTCCCGCCGATGAAGAAATGGTGCTCAGGGGTAAAAGAGACAAGACGAAAAAAAAGGAAAAAGAGACCCTACTTTCTACATATAGTCTAAGAGAAGTACAAAGCAGTAGTGAACTTTCATTGTAATTTTCCACTTTTTAGAATATTCTTTTTGCAGAGAAAAGTAGAAGTTTGTAATTGGTGACTTGAGATTTATTCCTTACTTCTTCTTCTTCTCCATAGTAAGTGACTACCATTGTTGGAGACCATTATTGTGAAATTGATTTTCTACTTTTGTTATTGAATTTGATGAGTCTATTGTTAAATATGCTTGTAAAATTCTTAATCATGAGTAGCTAAATTATTAGCTAGAGGTGGGTGAAGATGATGATTGTTGATTAGAGTAGGAATTGCTAGAATTATCTTAACAATGTTCAGCTAATTGTGAAACTATTAGATTCTCTCCAATCATTAATTGAACATCCATTGATTTTCATATGGCTCTATGTTTCCTTACTTCATTGTTGCTTGAAAAAGAAGAATTAAGTATTGGGAGAGAATCTAATAGTGGGTATGGTTGGGAGATTGTGAATTTGGGCTAAAGATGGTCAAATTCATGCTCTCACTCCTAAATTAATGGCTAATAGCTAGAAATAGTGCAGCTATTAATCCAAATCACATTGGGTTGAGTTGATTGAGTCTAGAGATTCGAAAGAACTCTAGCTAGAGGTATGAAATAGGCTGAAAAGCATGGAATACCTCTGTTCGCCTAAGGTTATTCACATTAGTTGTACTTGTGAGATGATCTAGCAAGATGCTATCTAACTAATCCATTATCTACACCCCACCTCTAGAATTTTCACATCATTGTTGACAACTTTGGTAAACCTTGCTATTTGAAATAAACCACTTTAGACTTGATAATCTCTTACATATTGATACGTCCCCCAATTGGTTCTCATTTGTGTGTTTTTTGAGTGGTGCAATCTAAAGTCAACTTTGTAATTGACATTAGTCACTATCATCCCCCAATCCTTCTAGGATTTGACCCCGGCACTCATTCGGTTACTTGTTTTTATACTCCGACCATGCATATTCTTTGAAAAAAGAGGGTATGGTTTGAACGTCACCAAAAATGGCGTCATTGCCGGGGATTAGCGAATGATAATCTTATGATTGATTTCTAAGTTCAAATAGTTTTGAATCATAGCTACTTAAAGTGTGTTTACTGTGTTGTTAGGATTTCATAATCACACGAGCCATCACTCCAAAGTAGGGGATAGCTCGGTCGAATGTAATATGGAACTTGAGGAAGAAAAACCGGTAATGCCATAAGTGGCAGGAGCTATTCGCCTACCACCTATAGTAGGGAATGACGTTTTTCATGTCACAAGCACTATGCTGCACTTATTACAAATGAAGGGGCTCTTTGGTGGAAAGCCGAGTGAATATGCGAATCGACATTTGTGAAACTTCTTGGAAATTTTCCAACCATTCAATATCACCAATATCAGTCAAGAGTCCATCAGGTTGAGACTCTTTCCCTTTTCATTTACAGGGAGGCGATGATTTGGCTAGAAGAACTCCCTCCGGGATATATTAATTCATGGAAAGAGTTAACGGAAGCCTTTTTGGACCTTTTTTTCCCTCCATCAAAGATGCTTCAGCTTAGGGATGATTTTACAAATTTCAGATAAGAACCCGGAGAGCCTTTACACGAGGCATTGTTGAGATTTAAGAACAAAATTGCTCTTTGTCCAAACCATGGATTGCCAGATGGAGTACTTCTACAAAGCTTCTATAGGGCCCTTGATTCAATTAACAAATCGGTTGCCAACAACTTAGCTGGTGGTTCTATCATGGACCAAACATATGGGTTGGCCAAAGCCCTCCTAGACAGAATGACAAAGACCAATAGAGAAACAAATGCACATGAGAGAAACAAATGTATCCACTCATAAAGTTAGCTCAAGTGCATTGGCAGCTGAGTTGAGGAAAAGGGATGAAGAGCGAGACGAGACTCTTGCTAAAATGATGACACAACTTGAATTGATGACAAAACATGTAATGGGGCAGGGCCAAAGGTGGTAAATGCTGTAGGAATGCAAGGTCCCTCACAATATGAAAGTGAGACGTCACCACCAAGATATGAAGAGGAATGCCAATATATGGATAATAAGATGGGAGGTCCCAAACCTGGGTTTCAAGGAGCAAATAAAAGCCCATGGAGGCCAAGAGATGATAACCAAGGATGGAGAAATCGTGAGCCACAGGGATGGTCGGAAAGGAATGACCGATGGGGAAATAGAGAGCAAAACCAAGACACTGATTGTTATCATCGGAGTTCGAACCCATACATTCCCCCTCCAAAGGCTGGGAACCCCCACAATCAACCGGGTGTGAGTGACGAGGGCAACTCCAAAATTAAAGAGATGCTATCAAGAGTTTTGAAAAAGGTTAAGTCAACCGAGAGCAGGGAGACAGAGTTAATAGAGGAGGTGTACAACCTCCCCCAAATAGTGAGTTCACATTCCACCTCCATCAAGCAATTGGAGGCCCAAATGAATCACTTATCAGCTCAAATGAATCCCCGAATGAAGGGAACACAACCTAGTGACACAATGCCAAATCCCAAGAAGGATGGTCAATGCATGGACATTGTTACTAGGAGTGGCAAGGTGATTAGAGATGCACCTATCAAGCCGAGTAAGATTTATAACCAGAAACCAAATGAAGAAGATGAAGGTGACAAAACACCAATGATTCCAAAAAATGAAGATAAGCTTGATAAGGAAAAAGAGGGAAAGAACGATGACGTCCTATCCCCCGATAATGATGAGGAGATGGGCCTGCAAGCCCCAACTAATGACAAGGTCGATTCGAAAATCCCCCCTTCATATCCACAAAGGCTGACCAAGAAAAAAGAAGGATGACCAGTTTAAAAAGTTTGTTGACATGTTCAATAAGTTGTCCATAAATATTCCGTTAGTGGATTCTTTGCTCCAGATGCCTAGTTATGCAAAGTTTATGATAGATTTATTAAAGAAGAAAAAAGTGGTGGATGTAGGGAATGAAGAGAAAACTCACCATTGTAGCACAGTAATGATGAGTAATCTTGCTCCAAAAAGGGAGGACCCTGGAGCATTTACAATACCATGCACAATTGGGAGATGTGTGTTTCAGAAAGCATTATATTATCTGGGCGCTAGAATAATTCGATGCCCATGCTGATTTTCAAGACATTGGGACTCGAAAAATGCCAAACCAACGTCAATGAGGCTGCTCATGGAAGACAGGTCAATAAAATGACCGGTGGGGGTGTTAGAAGATGTGTTAGTGAGAGTCAACAAGTTTATCTTACCAGCTGACTTTGTTATCTTGGATTGTGACATGGATGAAGAGGTACCCATTATTTTGGGCAGACCATTGATCGCTACAGGAAGAGCTGTGGTGGACGTGAAGCTTGGCGAGTTGAAATTTTGAGTCGGAAGTAAAGAAGTCACTTTTACAGTGTGTCCATCGGTTAGGACGCCTCTTGAATGCAAGATGGTCGGAGTTTTGAAAATTGAAGAGAAAGAAAAGGATTTAGAGCTGAAGGGGGAGGTGTTGGATGATGACCCGTCAGACTAGAGTTGATGAGAGAAGGTCTCCATCGTGCCACGATGTTAACTAAGGCGCTTCTTGGGAGGCAACCCAAGTTTATAGTAAATCAATTCATGTTTTTGTTGTTTGTGTCTTTTTAGGTTCTGAAAAATAAGGAGCAAAGAGGGAACCAAACCATGAAGGAAGGAATGGTGAGAGACCGGTGAGCCGCTGGTGAAGGTAAGCACTAAATAGAAGGTTGAGGGCCGAATTGAAATATTGGCGGACCCATTGGCAAACCACCGAACAGAATCCGTATTTCACCGGTTGATGGCCGATGGACAACAGAACACCTAAAGCTTAGGCACATAAGCGGCGAGTAATCTGCGGATCGCCTCTTTAATGCGTAAACCACTGATAAATCAGCGGTGATGAAACAGATCACTGGGCAACTTGCAGGGCACTAGATAATAGTTCGATGGACCACCGGCGTGATTATGTGAATTGCCGATGGACCGCCGATCGAGGTATGAGGCTATTGCAATGTGAATTTAAAAGAGAGGGCCCACAAAATCCCACTGCAAATATTCTCCTAGCCTCCATTTTCCCATCATTTTCCATCCCTTTTTGTCTTTCCATTATCCAACATCCCTATTCCCCATACTCATATATTTTAAACCTTTCCACTTTCCCACCTTCCCACCAACACACCCATTAAGCTCTCCACCTTCCCCTCAACCTATTACACTTCCCTCTTTCATGTATAAAACCCCCTCCATAGTCCACTAATCCCCTCACTCCAATCACACTTTATTCCTCTACTACTTATATCAAGGTGCTATTGCAAGTAACTTTGAGCTCTTTGGACATCCAAGTGTACGGCACTCCTTCAATTCGGTAAAAATTCTCTTGCCCTTATTTTAATTATATTATTGATGCTTTAAGGGTAATACTTTGTTCCCTTTCCTTGGTAAAATTTTGAATGTGTTATACCTAATTGGACGGAATGGGGTTGTGCTTTTATTTGTGGCATTTTGAAAAGGGTGAAGTCTGAGTAACCCATTTGTTTAAAGCACAATGTTTTGACTGATGATAGACCGGGTGACGCCATTCTTAAGGGCTAAACGTCATGAACAAGGGTTTTAAGAGTGTCGTGTTGATTTTAGTATGATTGGAAGTGTGTGTTAATGGGCATGTATATGTGAAATGAAATGAATGATTTGGTTAAGTTTTCTTGTTGTGATTGATGAATAGTGACCTATGGGGGTCTTCATGTTGAATTAAAAGAAAAATGTTGAAAATTTTGACAGAAATAACCCCAAAACCTTGATTCTTTTCCTTTTCTCCATGGTAAATATTAGTGTAGAAATTAAAACTCCAAGGGTTTCTTTTGACCACGGTTCTTTTTCAAGGAGCATTCTTTTGTTTGTCGAACCGGGTTGGTATTTTTTGATGATAAATTGAGTGGCGACATTCTTAAGGGAAATTGCCATGTTGTTTTGAGTCTTGTGTAAAGATGTTTTGAGAGGCACCACCAAAATGTTTTTATAGGACCTTTAAATAAAGGAATGAAAATGGAAGATAATAAGTAAGGGTGACACTGTAGCATAGCATTCTTTGTTATACATTGTAATTCTTTTCTTTACTTATGATGTTTGCTTGCTTTGATGTCCTAAAATTAAAAGTATTGTGGTCACAATGACTCTTGTGGACCCTTTAAGGGTGATGCCTTGTGTGGTGAGGAATTATTGTTAAGTCTCAGGTATGCCTTCTTGTCTAGAACTTGTCCCAATTGTGATTCAATACGAAATTCTAGACGTAGTTGTATTAAGGATATGATCTTAGGCTTTCCTTTGTTTAGCCACTCCATCCATATTACCTCCTTGAGCATTAAACTTTGTCAATCAACATTGAGCTTTAAACCATTTCTTTGGAAACCACATTACAAGCCTTTAGACCATTCTTGATACCCCTCTTTGGCACCCATTCACCCTAAATGCTAGTGATAAGAGAGTAATGAAATGAGGCTGAAAGTCTAAGAAAAAGGGAGTGAGGCAAGAAATGAAAAATGAGGAAAAGCTTAAGTTTTGGGTCTACTGGGGAAACTAATATTTTAAGTTTGAGATAGCACCGTATTGTTGTCAAAATGCATAAAAGATAAATCAAAATCTGAAAATTAAAATTGTGTGAGTTGGTGCTTGCTCTTGAGGTGGTAAGGCTAGTTATGAAATAAAAGGGGTTATAAGGAGGGTTATTGATAAGAAAGTCAGAAACAATGAAAAAAGTGAAACAAGGTGAGGTAGATGGAAGGATTTGATGGATGGTATATCCACCAAAAGCATTAGGGAGGATCTAGTCACTACAACCAAATTCTTATCCTACCCTTAACTCGAGCCTACATCAGAACCCTCAATTCCTAAATGTTCTTAAATGCAACTGCTCTACATTAGTGGTGAATTATAAGAATGACAAGCCTATGGGTCAAAAGTATGCATGAAGACTTCTTTTGGGAGAGTGAGTGTGTTGATCTTGCCAATACAATCCCTTGTGAGTGTGTAATGATTTCATGAGAAAAAGAATAGGCACTATTATTTCGATGAGTGGCATCATCCTTTTTTGAGGATACAAGTGCATTTGAACACTAATTTGAGAATAGGGCATTAGTAGTATAAACTCTAAGGCAAGTTTTGAATGTGCACTGATTATGATGGGAGATTCTATGCGTGTTTCATGAATGAGTATGCCTTTGTTTTACTAAAGGGTTTCCCTCACTTGAGCTTTGTTGATGGAAAGTGGTAGCTGATTAATATATCTTCATTGTCTTAGTCTTTTGGGGTCTGTACCTCTCTTTTTGGTGAAGTTTAGTGAGCATCTTTGGGTATCATAGTGCGGGTGATTGATGATGTTCAATGTTGTGCAGAAATGACATGTTTTTCAATGATCGAGCATTGCATTACTTGAGGAAAAGCAATGATTTAAGTTTGGGGGTTTGATGAGTTGGCAATTTACCAACTCATTAGACTCTAAAACTTGTGTTTTTGCTTAGTTCTTGAATAAATTATATGTCTTTTATGATATTTTTATATTTATTGTATGCAGATGCCCAAATGTGTAAAAAAGAGAAAAATTGGAGCAAAATGAAGAAAATGAGAGCAAAGCGGCGTATAACCGATGAAAACCGGTGAAACGCCGGATAGAGGCCAATCAACACTGCTTCAAAGGAGAAAACTACCATCGGCGAAACATGAATCGCAAACGACGAGTCGCCGGATCAATCACCGAATCATTAGCCAAGTTTCTGGAATGAGGGACAAAACCTCGGCGGTCCACGGAATGAGATGAGCAAAACGTTGCATGTACTGTCGAAGCTGATTGGAATTTGGTAATGACACAACAAAACGCATCCGGTGGTTCATGAGTATGAACTGGCAAATTGCCGGTGTCCCACCTATGAAGAGACTGTGCTCAGGGGTAGAAGAGTCAATACAAAAAAAGAGGAAAAAGAGACCCTACTTTCTACATATAGTTTAAGAGAAGTACAAAGCAACAGTGAACTTTCATTGTAATTTTCCACTTTTTAGAACATTCCTTTTGCAAAGAAGAGTAGAAGTTTGTAATTGGTGACTTGAGATTTATTCCTTTACTTCTTCTTCTACTCCATAGTAAGTGACTACCATTGTTGAAGATCATTATTGTGAAATTGATATTTCTACTTTTGTTATTTGATGAGTCTATTGTTAAATATGCTTGTGAAATTCTTAATTGTGAGTAGCTAAATCATTAGCTAGAGGGGTGAAGATGATGATTGTTGATTAGAGTAGGAATTGCTAGAATTATCTTAACAATGTTCAGCTAATTGTGAATCTATTAGATTCTCTCCAATCATTAATTAAAGATCCATTGATTTTTATATGGGTCTGTTTCCTTACTTGATTGTTGCTTGAAAAAGAAAAATTAAGTATTGGGAGAGAATCTAATAGTGGGTATGGTTGGGAGATTGTGAATTTCGGCTAGAGATAGTCAAAATCATGCTCTCACTCCTAAATTAATGGCTAATAGCTAGAAATAGTGCAGCTATTAATCCAAATCACATTGGGCTGAGTTGATTGAGTCTAGAGATTCGAAAGAACTCTAGCTAGAGGTATGAAATTGGCTGAAAAGCGTGGAATAGCTCTGTTCGCCTAAAGTTATTCACATTAGTTGTACTTGTGAGATGATTATCAAGACGTTATCTAATTAATCCATCATCTACACCCCACCTCTAGCATTTTCACATCATTATTGACAACTTTGGTAAACCTTGCTATTTGAACTAAACCACTTTAGACTTGATAATCTCTTACATATTGATACGTCCTCCAATTGGTTCTCATTTTTGTTTGCTTTGAGTGGTGCAATCTAAAGTCAACTTTATAATCGACACTAGTCACTATCATCCCCAGTCCTCGTGGGATTCGACTCCGGCACTCGTCCGGGTTACTTGTTTTGATACTTTGATCATGCATATTCTTTGAAAAAGAGGGTGTGGTTTGAATGTCATCAAATACATTTTCTGGAACATTTTGAGGCATTTTTGCCATTTGGATTTCGTCATTATCGTATGCATAGAAATGATGTTCCTTCAACCAATGTTTATACCTTCTCCAAGCTCCTTGAATTGTTTCCAAAGCATAATTTTTTCCTACTTTAGGAATGTTATAATTCTCCTACAATTTTGTGCAATTAGGTTAGCACAAAAGATATAAATATTTTCAACTAAAAATCGAAACATTGGAATTTCAAACCTTGATATAGTTCTACATATCACCTCGTGTCTTCGACTTCCTCCAATCAACTACATTAACATGACAAAATATCCCATTCCTTGCCAATGTGCCAAGAAAGCTGCCCAACTCATTAACAATTGATTCGATAGGACCAGTGAGTTGGTTCAACTCATTTAGCATGATTAGTTTGCGCTCACTCCGTCCATGTACATTTTGCATTTATGTTCCACCTCGTTTTCTTTTGTTAGTGGAAGGTCCTACAATAATTTGAACCAAAGAGTTTATACTTATGCATATAATAAACCAGGCAATCTTCTAATTAAGAAATTTTAAAAAATGTATTGTTTGTGCGAAGTTAAAACTAATTGTTCTTGCCTTGTTCCTCAGATTGATTATTTGCTTCAAGATTGGAAGAATCTTTGGATCACGTTGCATTTGTTGCTGAACTTTTTGCATGCAGCAACGGTGGGATGTTGCGACTTTTGTTGCACTTGTTGATGTGTTGTTTGTGATGTGGGAGTGGGGAAATTCAGCAGTACTTGTTGCACTTGTTGATGTGCTGCTTATGATGTTGGAGTGGTGGAATTCAACATTACTTGTTGCACTTTTTGATGTGTTGCTTGTGATGTGGGAGTGGTGTAATTTAGCAGTACTTGTTGCACTTGTTTATGTAATGCTTGTGATGCTGGAGTGGTGGAATGCGACAACACTTGTTGCACATGTTGATGTGCTATTTTTGTTGCTGGATAGGTAGAATCCAAAGTTACATGCTGCCCTTGTTCCAACTGGATTCATCTGTTAGGTAAATTGAGTTTTGCTTGGGCTTTTGATACTTTTTAATTGACTTTATAACTTGATCAGCTAGAATGATCTCCGAGTTATGCTTGGTCTTGCGATTCAAAACCTTTTACTATACAAAGATGCAAGTGATACAGGTGACACATAGTTTAAGTTCTTAACTTTCTTATTTTTTCTTGAACACCCTTCTGGATTCATGACTATTTAATGGAAGTTTAGCAGAGCTTGAGAAGATTTTCGAGATGGTGATTAAAGGAGAAGATGAGAGAAGATAGCTGCTTCTACCATTCTTTGTGATTCATCTCTATAAGAGAAAGGAAAATATTTAGTTTAAATTGTGAGTGCATGTGCCAAATGGTTCAACTACACCCCTGACTATGTTCTCTTTTAACCTGTGAAACATAGCGATCCTATCACTTTCTTTATGTTCCATAAAATGCTGTAAAAAATTGCTAAGTTTGAGAAAAATGTAACAAGGAATTGGGAAACTTCAAAGTTTTCAGTAGAGAATTTTAGCCAAAGGAAAAATAAGCAAATCTGAAGTCTATCTTAACAAAAGAAATGAAAGAACTTAATGATTTATTAGTTATTTCTTTGGATCGTGGGAGGAAATTTCAAAACATTTATTATGTCTACCATCCCTTTGAATTCCTAAATTTTCGCTTAATGCATGGGTAAATCCAATCTTGTTATCTACTGAAAGTACATTGTTGAAGTCCTCACATAAAAATTATGAGCTTTCTAGTTGTCCTAGTTGGATCAATTCTGTCCACAAAAATTCCCTAATATTCAATTAATTCCTAACATACACAATTATTTGAAAAATGGAGAATTGAGTAGATGATTCGTCAATAAAAGAATGAATGTATTGTTTCTTAATAGGATCCACGCCCTGCCATTTATTGCCAAAGAATAATTGAAGCAACGAGACCAACCTCAAGAAAGTTTATATAGTGTGTTCCTAGATTTGTGTTCTTTTACCCTTGTTTCCAAATAATCAATTAAATCTACTTTATTCCTGGTTAAAAAGATCCTTAACTCTTTCTGTTTATAGGACTTGTTAAGCTTCCTAATCTTTAAAGTAGTGATATCATTAGGGGTTGAATGCTGGTTGCAGCTTCATATAGGAATTTAATGAAGTACTAGCCATCTACAATGGTTGAAATATTTAGGGGCTAAAGGAATTGGACTTCAATAGCCTATTGTTTGTCATTCCTTCTCATTAGTGTCACCATTGGTTCCATGGAGTTACTCTCCAACCGAGAGTTTTTCTCAATAAGGTCATTACTGGACACAACTCTAGTAGGTGGTTACTCCTCAATAGAAATGTTTTACAGATGCAACAGGTCTCTTAGGATCCTTTGTGCAAGTTCATCAAACAATTTTGAAATGGTGGAATGTAAAATGTGTCATTAAACTCAAACCTCTTATTCAAGTTGCGCGTCCACGAATAATGTGGTAGATAAGGAAGAGGAGAAACACAGTCATACATAAAGGGACAATGTTATACAATAAGGTGATACATGAGATTAACATGAGTATATAGATGTTAGCAAAAGTCAGGCTTCCTTAGCTGCATAATATTACAATTTTGTAGGCTCAAATGGTACAATTCTTAAAGGAATATAAATCATAACTCATTAATTAGCAAACGGATTTTTGGTTATGTCCTCCAGCAAATCATTATAAGTGTAACACAAATGGTGTTTCAAAAGGCAACTCAGGCCTAAGTTTAGATTTAGGACTATCAGAAGGAGATCAGAACATCAGCAAGTGATTAGATGATCATTTGTTAGGGAAGGTGATCCCCTGTGTGTATGAATCAGTGAAGACCTGTCACGACCCGAACGTAAGCCTAGATCGAGACACGAGACAAGGAGCCCCAAGAGACCCTAAGATGACCCATGGCATGAATATACATCTAACTCAATCAATTAAACAGAAGGATTAACATGATAATCTTATCAAAAGTATGAAAAAATCATAACATCAGAAATACACAAATCTAAAACTAAATATATTCTATTGTCCGAAAAGCCTCTAAGTTTGATGAGTTGATGGGACAAGACCCCAACTAACTCTATAATACTGAAATTGAAAGTACATCAATATATAAAAGTGAATGGTCCTCAGGAGATGAGGACTCACCACTAAGTTGGGTGCTAACTCTGGAACTGGCTATTGACGGGGCTGAGACTGAGTGCCGGGGCTTGTATCATGAAATGATATAGCATAGAGTATGCGGTCAGTACATGGAATATACTGAGTATGCAAGGTAACTAAAACTTATTAAATAAGTAAAATCATTTAAAACATGCATAATGTAAAATATAAATAAAATAAGAATCTGAGAGTAGGACTTGCAAGCTATCTTTCTGAAAACATGATCTGAACATAATGTAACATCATGACTGAAACGATTGACCCAAAGCTAAAATCTAATAGTCATAAATAAAGATGAACATTGGGTCAAACCTGCTTCAGAATATATATAGATATATATACAACATGAATGATAAACATGCATAACTGAAATCATGAGGAACAATAGGAGACTCGTCTTTTAACTGACATACCAAAATAGAGCGTACGTGGTCCCAACTATCACATTCAAGTGGGTAGAGCCATCCAAAGCCTTGCCAGGGCTAGGAACGATACCATATGTAATGCCCTGAAAACTCAAAAACTAGACCCGGGAGTTGAAACTGAGAAAATAGAAATTTCTTCACCATATCACAGAATGAGTCATCCTGTGACACGTGGGGGTAGTCCACGAGTCGTGAAGTGACTCGTGGGGAAGGGTCCCAACTTGGTAGAAAAAGTTGGGAAAAATGAAGTGACCACGAGTGTGACCATAAGTCGTGGTCAACACCAAGATCTGTTAGGTGACTCGTGGCCAGTAGTTGATTGAAGACCCAGAGGAAATTTGGCAGTGTACTTAACAATTAATCACCACGAGTCGTGGTCAAAGCCACGATTCGTTAGGTGACCCGTGGTCCAAAATAGTTGGGAGAGTAATGATGTTGGCAGTGTAGTTGATGAGTGGGTCACCACAAGTCATAGGGTACACCACGAGTCGCGGTGTCCCTCGTGATGACCAATAAGGGATTCTGGGCAGTGGACTTAACGACCGTGACCATGAGTCGTGGTCATTGGGCACGAGTCGTAGGGTTGCCCATGGGGACTAGCAGTCAGTTTTTCCTTCGAATTTCCTTAGGGTGCTTCGGTAATTTCCTAACCTCCTAGATCCTAAACAAAGTCATTTTGGGTTATTTTGAGGGGATTTAGAGGGGCAAAACGGTTCCCCTCCCCTTCCCACTCAAATTTAGAAAAATAAACTGTAAGCTTTCCTCTCAAGAAGCTCTCAAGCAAGACTAGGGTTTTTCCACCATTGCAGCAGTCCAAGCTTCCTTCTCCATGGAAATTCTAACTCAGGTATGTGGGAATTCAACAAAGGGATAGTTCTTCCCTTGTGTTCTCCAAAACCCTTCTCTAATTTCTCTATAAATCCTAGCCCTGAGCTTTCGAATGTGAAGAGAATATATGTTAGTTTTCTTTGAATTCACATAGAATGATATCCATGATTATTTTAGACATGATTTTCATCAGTTCATTATTAAATTGAGGTTATTTTCATAAAAGTGAATTCTAGCCCTAAGCTTTCAATTGAGGTTGAATTATGTGTCAAATTTCGTATAGCTTGTGAAATATGCTTTAAGCTGATTGTTAGATATTTTTCATTATTTAGATACTATGTAATTTCTCTCCTTGTAAGAATGATTTTGGCCCTATTATCGAGTGAGAATATCTATAATTCTGCTGGTTGGATTAGACTTCCTTATTGCTTGATTTTAGCCATATTGTGGATTCCCGTATTGTTAGACTAAGTTGAAATATCTATTAACTGCTTAGTAGTTCAGTCCGAATGTAGGAATCCACAGTGTTACTCAGAATTTGTCAGTCGATCAGTTGACTATAGAAACTCTTGAGGTGTCTGTGATACCTCCCAGCTATTAGAATCAGATTCATATTTCAGTTCATTGGTCTTCTAGGCGGTCATGACAGTCTAGATATATAGCTCTGACTAGCCTTAGGACCCCAGTTTTAGATTACAGATTGTTCTTAGACAGTTACGAAACTTCTAGATAAGCAGCTCTGACCAGTCTAGAACCCAACTTTAGAATATGGTCCGATAAGACTCTCAAGGTGCTTTTAGATATGCATACCTAACTAGTCCTGGGCCCCAGCTTCAAGCTATTAGCCTAGTATTCAGTCTAGGACTATCCAGTGGGAGTAGGACTTAGTACTGAGCGGACCGGGCGTTCTAGTGCCCCCAGGTTCCCAAAACTACATTGCCAGTGTAGGTTACAATATTTATTGGCCTAATTGGCCCCAGACTTTTGTGATCACCTAGTTCATGCCTTTATACCATGGCAAGATATATTGGGTCCTACCGGTGGGATGTATACATCGAACTCCACGTCTAGCTCACATGGTTATGTGTCGGTTATAGACTCTTGCACTAGTCAGTTTCAGTTCACTTTTAGATTATTCAGTACAAATCAGTTCAGTGCAGTATTCCAGGACTCAAAATTTCAAACTTAGGGTATGTCTTTAACCATTAGAAAGGGTCATCTTGACCATCTTAGTTTACTTCATTTATTTCAGTGGTCATTGCATATCGTTTCAGTTCATTCATTTATATCCAGTATTATGTTTTCTCCTACTCACTCAGTATATTCAAAGTACTGAGGCATACCTTTTATGTTGTATCATTTCATGATACAGCTGCAGGTTCTTAGACTCAGCGCTGTTAGCTGACCTTGCTTAGACTTTTCTCAACAGCTTCATTGGTGAGTCCTCATCCTTCGAGGATGCAGATTATTTCTTTTAGCTCAATTTGTTTTATTTAGATTTGGAGTTAGCTGGGGCCTTGTCCCTGCAACTCATCAGTTGTAGTGGCTAATACACATAAACATGTTACTTTCAGACTTTTAGTTTTGTTATGACAATTTTAAACTTAAGTGATTCAGTTTATTTTCCTATATAAATGTTTAATGATAGTATTTTAAAGCTTCCGAAAATTATGTTTACTCAACATGCCATTGTATGATTGTCTAGGAGTTGACTTGGGGTTACTTGTGACTCCAAGTACCGTGTCCCATCCAGGGTGTAGACTCGGGATGTAACAAACATGGTATCAGAGCACTAGGTTTATAGTATCCTCCGAATGTCTGAAAGTCGTATCGAGTATAGTCCTTTTCATGGGTGTGAAGCGCGCGACACTTATGATGGGGAGGGTACGAGTTGTTATTAGGAAAAACTCTCTTTTGTTCATACTATTTATCATGCTTTAAAGTTTGATTCAAAAAACGTTGTCCTAACTCATGCTCTGTTTCATTTCAGTGAATCATGCCTCCAGACGCGGTAATGGAAGAAGGAATGGCAACGTCGAACGACCTACTCCACTAGCTCCAGTAGCCCCTAAGGAAGACACTTGTCCACCACAGAGTTCAAGGCAGCTAACCAGCTGCTCGCTCAGACAGTCACCAATCTGGTGAACCAGCAGATGGTTCCGGTGAACACAAACGGGTCCGCAGCAGCTCCTAGGGTGCGGAACTTCACCCGAATGAACCCTCCATCCTTTCAGGGATCCAAGGTAGGGGAGGACCTCTAAGAGTTTGTGGACGAGATTAAAAATATTACCCGCATAATGGGTGTCAGCTCCTCTGAGAGTGCTTACCTGGCTGCCTACCAGCTAAAAGGGGTAGCCCAGATATGGTATGAGCAGTGGAAAGAGGGGAGGCTAGCAGGAGAAGGACCGGTGGAGTGGGAGGAGTTCAACACAGCCTACCTAGATAGATTTTTTCTTTCGGGAGCTCAGGGAGGCAAAAGTGGCTGAGTTCATGAACTTGAGATAGGGCAACATAACAATAGAAGAATATGCATTGGAGTTCATCGGGCTAGCTAAGTATGCTCTAGAGATGGTGGCCGAGCCAAGAGATCGTATGTTGAAATTTGTGAAAGGAGTGTCGAACCTTGTCCTCAAGGAGTGTAGGATAGCAATTTTTATCAAGGACATCTATTTCTCCAGCCTTATTGTTCATGCCCAGTAGATTAACGCAGAGAAACTGAAGGACATGGAGCAAAAGAACAAGTGGGCAAGGACTGGCCAATCACATTACGACCATCAGAGGTCTGGCAGTAGTAGCTTCCCACAGCCACAGCAGCAGAGAGCCCCAACACGCAGCTCAGCCAGCGCCCCAACCTTTTGATCCCGCCATGATCAGAGGGGTGGAGCATTTAACTCTTAGTCCCAGAGATACAGTGATAGCAACAGGTATCCAACTTTCCCTAAGTGTGGCAAGAACCATCCAGGAGAGTTTTTATAGGGTCAAGAGGGGTATTTTGGTTGTGGACAACTTGATCATTGGCTTAAAGATTGCCCGTCAGTGGGATGGGAAGAGAATAATCCACCGCATCAGCAGCTCCAGCAGGCCGACTAGCTCAACAGGCCTACACATCAGGTACGGATGGCAGTAAACACCAAAACCATTTTTATGCATTATCTTCTCGTCAGGACCAGGAGAGCTCACCTGACGTAGTCACGGGTATGTTACGCCTCTTTCATCTAGACGTGTATGCCCTACAAGATCCAGGAGCCACACTATCGCTCGTGACTCCCTATGTAGCAGTCCAGTTCAATACCAGTCTAGAGGTCCTCTCAGAATCATTCTCAGTCTCCACCCCAACTGGCTAGTCAGTTAAAGCCAGCCGGGTGTATAGAAACTGCCTAATCTCAGTCTTCAACAAAGTCATTTTAGCTGACCTTGTAGAGTTAGACATGGTTGACTTTGACCTCATGCTTGGCATGGATTGGTTACACACTAATTATGCCCCAGTCGACTGCAGAACTAGGGTTGTCAGGTTTCAATTCCCCAATGAGCTAACTCTAGAATGGTCAGGTAGTAGTTCAATGCCAAAGGGTAGGTTTATTTCCTACCTTAAGGCCAGAAAGCTTATTTCTAAGGGATGTATTTACCATCTAGTTCGGGTCAAGGATTCTGACTCTGAGACCCCAACTATCCAGTCAGTCCCTATTGTCAGCGAGTTTCCAGATGTGTTCCCCAAAGATCTTACGGAGTTCCTCCTGAACGGGAAATTGACTTCGACATAGAACTTATTCTAGATACTCAGCCCATCTCCATCCCTCCTTACAGAGTGGCTCCAGCTGAGCTTAAGGAGTTGAAGGAGCAGTTGAAAGACCTTCTTGACAAGGGCTTTATCAGACCCAACATCTATCCCTAGGGTGCTCCAGTACTATTCATGCAAAAGAAAGACGGTACCCTTAGAATGTGCATCAATTACCGTCAGTTGAACAAGGTCACAGTCAAGAATAGGTATCCCCTACCTAGAATTGATGACTTGTTTGACCAACTTTAGGGAGCCAACTATTTCTCCAAAATAGATCTCAAGTCGGGGTATCATCAGCTAAGAGTCAGAGAGTGTGACATACCGAAAAAAACTTTCAAGACTCGATATGGTCACTTCGAGTTTGTGGTTATGTCCTTCGGACTAAAAATGCTCCTACAGCCTTTATAGACCTGATGAACAGAGTTTTCAAGCAATATCTGGATATGTTCATCAATGTATTTATCGATGACATTCTGGTATACTCCAAAAATGAGGAAGAGAATTCTAATCACCTAAGGATAGTGCTTCAGACACTCAGAGACTGCCAGCTATTTGCCAAGTTTAGCAAGTGCGAATTCTAGTTGAAGTTTGTGACTTTCCTAGGTCATGTGGTCTCGGGTGAGGGTATTCAGGTTGATCCTCAAAAGATAGCAGCAGCGAAAGATTGGCCCAGACCTACCTCTCCAATAGAAATCAAAAGTTTCTTGGGTTTGGCCAGTTATTACCGATGTTTTGTAGAAGGATTTTCTTCTATAGCATCTCCACTAACTAGGCTGACTCAGAAGAAGTTGAAATTCCAGTGGTCAGATATGTGTGAGAAGAGTTTCCAGGAGTTAAAAACACAACTCACTACCGCTCCAGTTTTGACCTTACCAGAAAGAATAGATGGGTTGGTTGTGTATTGTGACACTTCCATAGTTGGACTCAGTTGCATTCTGATGTAGTGGGGCAAGGTGATAGCTTATGCCTCCAGACAGCTCTAGGTTCATAAGAAGAATGACCCAACTCATGACTTGGAGTTGGCAGCAGTAGTGTTTGCATTGAAAATATGGAGACATTGCCTCTATGGGGCTCATGTTGATGTTTTCACCAATCACAATAGCCTTCAGTATGTATTCAGTCAGAAGGACCTAAATCTTCGTTAGAGAAGGTAGCTAGAGCTCCTGAAGGATTATGACATGAGCGTGCTATATCACCTAAGCAAAGCCAATGCGGTGGCTGGTGCCCTAAGCAGAGTGTCTATGGGTAGCGTGGCTCATATTGAGGAAGGCAAAAAGGAATTGGTGAAGGATATTCACAGACTAGCTCGGTTAGGGGTGCAGTTGGTTGACTCAGCTGAGGGTGTAGTGGTGATGCAAAGCAGGTTAGATTCCTCTTTAGTAGTTGAAGTTAAGTCAAACAAAGATGAAGATCCAATCTTACTTAAACTTAAGGAAGCGGTTCTCAGGAAAGAGGTTGAGGCTTTCTCCAAAGGGGGAGATGGTGTGCTCTGTTACCAGGGATGATTGTGTGTATCGAATGTCAGTGAATTGAGACAATAGATATTGGCTGAAGCACACAGGTCAAGATACTCCATACACCCTGGTTCTACTAAAATGTACTGCGATTTGAGGGATATTTACTGGTGGAATGGCATGAACAGAGACATCGCCGAATTCGTAGCTAAGTGTTGCACTCGAGCACACTCGCAAGCGTACGTGATAGTATAACTAATACAGTGGCCCTTTTTAAGAGTCGGATGTTGAACCCACACGGACTGGACCAATTTGCAAATTATGAAGTTCAAGTGTAAGATTAACCTTCACAAGTGTTGATTATAGATGTTTTTGGTAAATTATAATTAAGTTTTGGGGTGGTCACAAAACAATCTGGAAACAATATAAGAAGCAACTAGAGCTAAGGCCGGGTAATAATGTAATGCTAAATTTTGTAATGGTTCATGTATGAAATTATTAATTGTTGTCTCACATAGATAGAAATGCGATGTTCATGGTCTCTCGAGCCTCTAAACACGACAAACTAGCCTCACAACTACATCGTTGAGCGGGGATGTGACATCCTAGTTCATGGGCAATTCAACTATCATCCCTTTTTATCAACCAAGCAAGGCGAGTTAGGTATAATTTCCATCCTAACTGCGAATCCTATCATAAGATAAGAACTTGCTCGCTACATTCCTATGTTCTTTCCCAAGGTTACCCTTTCAATATTTTACCTAGCTTAACATGTATGTTTTCATGGTGATCAAGCATAAAAACGACCATAATAAAGAATGTAAGACAAAACAACAATTAACAACTCAAACAAAAACAAATTCATGCATTACAATCATATCACGTAACCTCAACCCTAGAGGAAGGGTTTTAGCCACTCATGTTCGTATAATAACTTAAAAACATCGTTAAAGTAGAGTTCTTACAAGAAAAGGTAAAAGAGAATGTAAAATTAGTGAACCTTAGGTGAGTTCTTCACTTCTCCCTTCACTCCTCTATGGTTTCCAGAAAATATTTCGTGACATCAAAAGCAAATAGGAAATTTGCAATTTTTGGCCTGTCATGGAATGTCTCCGTGGAAAGGAGGTGAACGCGCCAATTTGCCTGTGTGGAAGGGAGGTAACACGGAAGCCAACTGGATATTGCATCCTTGGCAGGTTTTGTGCGAAGTGCCTGTCACGCCCCACCTTGGGAGGTATGACTGGCACCTGGTGCCCTACTAGGACCTGACCTGCTAAACTGCTAAGCCTGGGCGCATCTGGCGCCTGGCTGGCTCTAACTCAAATTTCTGGAAACAAAGGGCTATATAACAGCTGTAAATACAGCCTCCGGCCCATCGGCCTATAGCCTCTTGTACCTGTATTACAGCTGACCAGAAACAAGGTAATTCAGGGGAACCTATGCGGGCCGACAAGGCCACCATGCTGTCTAGTTATCTATAACTCAAGCATAACATACTGAAAAGCTACGTGACCAGCAAGGTCACCACTACTGGTAAACTATGGCCCCACACGGCCATTACAAAAGGAAGGAGTAGTAAAGACAACTATACAACTGCACGGCCTCTCACGACCGGCTCATCTGACCATAGGGAATATAAACAGACTGCAAGCCTCTAGGAAGGATAATAGAAATGATCGGGACAGGGCCCCGACCTACCCGTACTGTATAACAAAGAAACTGAACTACACCTCTAGAAATTCAGTCTCCGGATGATAGGAGCTGAATACTCAACCGCCGATGGGGATAACGTGGTATCGCCTGCTCGGCTATGAGTACCTGCAGGCAAGTAATGCAGTGCCCCACTGGGCGTCAGTACCGCTGGTACTGAGTATGTAAAGCAACTGAAATAATATAACTGAAGACAATATCTGAAAGCAGTAACATGATTAATCGAGCGGAAGTAGAGGGAATAACTTAACTACCTGATAATGTAAACCTCATCTACACTCAGTCTTTACTGAAAGGGACAAAAGTCATACCTGGAATATATCGTGCAACTGCTGATCTACTGGTATCTAGCATAACATGGCATAACAGGAAATAACATAACATAGCACACACAAACCTTACCCGGCCCCCATAAGCCGGGAGGTACAACCAGCACAGAATCTATACCCCTACCCCGGTCATCCCATCTCCTATAGTGGCTGTAAGCAACCTACCGGCCCCAGGGTATGCACTTGGGCTCGCCGAGCCCCTGACTATAACTGCATCTGAGTCCGGAGGACTCCTGAAGCTGCACCCGGGCGTATCCGCTCGACTGGGGTGTGTAAGGGCCGATTAAGGCACAAATATGGGGAAACACTGGCATCCCATCTTCGTCCCCTGGCGGGACGGCATGCCACTCCGTAGAGTGACGTATCCTCGTCCTCTGGTGGACGAGTCGATACAGCTATTAACCCTGGGCGGTCACGGATGCTAGGTAATCCAACCCCAAATAATACAACGGTCTCAACTGGTAATACTGTCTGGGTATCTCACATGCTGAGGCTAACAGGGGTAAAGTATCATGTATATCACATGTTGAGCTGATGCTAGTAATCTGTACGTATCTAATACGTGCTGAGGCAGGTAAAGATGTATAGATATGAGTATAGTCTCCTGCGGGGCTGTACTGGGGCAAATGCTATATAAGACAATGTTTCTGCTGAAAACTCTGTTGTTTACTAAGTTCCTGTGTACACTATATGCTGGACTAGTGATAGAAATATGTACATACTTAATACATGCTGAGGCTGGAAGTAATACATATGTATGTACGAATATAGTCTTTCTGCTGAACTATACTGTACCCTGATTTTCTATAGTAACATGACTTACTATTCCTGACATGTTTTCTAAACTTCCTTTTAGTCTGCTACTCTATTTATGAAGTGCTTTACGGGTATTGCATTACTATACAAGGTTTCAACTGAATACAACCATATCCTAACATGGCATATCACATCACATACTGAGTATACTGGCAATCTCTAGCACTGACGTTAGAATCTATATTATACTGAAAGGTTTCATACATATTACAACCCAATGTTTCTGACGTCGTACCAATATTCATAGCAACGCAATACTCGACTTCTGAACATTATACTGGTCCGTAATTTATTACACTATACTGACGTTACTTAACTTGCCGAAGGAAACTAACTTTACATACCTTATCTTTGAATATTCGTCCGTCGGACGAGGCTCGGCTGGTACTTCAACTATTTTCTCCCAACTGCATTCATAAGTACGTCAATCAATACTAAATACAATGTTATTGTAAAGAGCGACGTTACTTTCGATTTAATTTATAGCCTAAACTTAGGCTTATCGAAAGACGGTCAAAAACTCGCTATTTTCCAGCGGCCCAGAAGGGAGAAATATTTACTTCTCAGCTAGGAACACATAGATAATAATTTAGAGCAATTCTACTTACTTTAGTTCGGCGGCTCGCCGATTCGTCGGTCGTATCTCGTGAAACTAACTCCGTAGAAATGCTCTCTGCTGCTAAATACTAGGGTATCTAGGATTAATTTGGGTTTGGGCAGCGTTTGGCAGCGTAATCGGACGAAAATATTTAATTTTCTTCGTCTTCTCTCTGTTTACAGCGTTTCTGGAATTTGGTAAGTGAGGGAAATGATTTTAACCCAAAGTGGGGGCTTTATATACTTGGGCTGGGACAAGGGCAACGTGTCACGGAGCCATCGCGGGGGCTTCCCTCCGTGACACGCTGACATCGTGGAGGCCTCACCTCCGTGACACGCTGCCATCGCGGAGGGGCTCTGCCTCGGCTCCTCCCGCGATGGTTCGACGGGTTTCTCGTCCGATCTTTTTCTCGGGCCTTTCCCTAGCACGTATGGCCTTCAAATATGCTTAACCAACATGCGAATAGGTCATCTAAGTGTCGGGAATCCTACAGGGTATAACAGTGCCTGCGTGACACACGGAGTGGCACGGAGCTCCTCTCGCGCGATGGCCAGCGTGACACAGCCTGCGGCGCACAGCAGTGCCTGGCGTGGCATGGACACTGACATGTAGGTGCCTTGGAGGGAAGCATTTCACGTGTATGGCCTTCGTGTGCGGCGCGGCACACGCACAGCGTGGCACGCTGCCTGGCACGGCCAGCCTTGCCATAGCATGTTTTGTTTCCATCTTTTGCAATTCACTTCCAACTCCATTCCTTCACTTCATCCATCATTATTTAGTCCCACATATGCATTTTACACCTACAAAACAAGGACTAATCATGTTGGTTAGTGCATACCCAAATTTACACAAAATCATATAAGAATGTAAGTGTATAATTAGACAACCTGACTAAATTAAGCTATAAAATAGCATTTGGGCACGTAATTATGCCCAAGATCACTACCTGACACATAAAGCCTTGTTCTTCCTCGAATAACTCTTTTACATCTCATACACATGAAGACTCAAACATAGCTAATTGAAGCAAGACAATTCAAGCTACAGCTACAATGATGGTTTTTAGATAGCAAGTTAAAAATATGGCATGCATGGTGTAACCATCAAAAGCAAATATGACTATGTTAAGACTTCCTAACCTCAAGAATCGACTCTCAATCTCAAAAAACTCATGCAAATCAACCGATCAAGAAATCTGACATGAGTTTTATCCTTCATTAAACATGTGCCCTCACAACAAGAGAGTTACCCATTTTTACTCACAAATTTTCAAATTATAATGTGTATGGGTATATGGATAAGAACTAAGCTCACTCTCACAAAGAATTCACATGCCACGTGTATTGACCCATAAGCTTGCCCTTAGTGTTTTACTCCACTAATTTAAGAATGTTTGAACGTAAGATCAAGTAGGACTTATCGGGTCGTAATGTAAGCTAATGGATGGGTAGGCACTATTCTGGCCAGTAATAGTGGCTATCTTCCCCAAGCGCTTTTAATACATCACACGTTCATTACAGACATCTCTTCTCTTACTTCACCTTCATTCTTTTCACTCTTAAATTTCCTCTTTTGTTTCCCATTTCTTTAAGCACACTTAGCTTATTAGTAGGGAGTACTTAAGCAACTTTTTCATTCATTTGTTCTCTTACTCCCTACCAATACTCAAGCATTTTCAAACAAGTGCACCTCTAATCTTTTCCTCAACTCCCACAACCGTTATTTTTCCTTCTTTTTCAAGATTCTCACTCCTTTAGTCTTTTCGATTTTTCACTTAAGCGCTTAGGAGTTTTGTAGCAACTTCAAGGCTATTGAAAGAAAAGGATTAAGCTTATGTTGCAGCTATCAAAGAATAGGCTTAAGGCTCAGTAGGGCTGACTAGGCTCAGACATTCAGGTAGGTAAAGTGAAGAATAACAAATAGGCTCATTCAAAGAAGTGCCTAAATCATCTCCTACAACCGACATCCCTCATTTCGTTTTGTATACACACTAGGCAAGTTCTAGACACTACACAATAGCATGGAATATTCAAAAACCTTACACTCACAGCACATGCTCAATTCAAGACAAATTCAGCAGACTCTTAACTCAGCTAATCACAAGAAATTAAAATTAAGCTTTAAGCACATAGAGTCACATTCAAGAGCCTAGGTGTCTCAAACAGAGTTATACAACTTCTTACATGCTTCAACACTAACCACACTTGCATCTCACAATCATGTATAGAACATAACAAGAACATCAAGCCATTAATTAGCTACAGGTTCAAAAACCAAAACCTATGACTAATTTTCCCTCAAGACGGTCGTCATCCATCCATCGTCTGGAATAGTCCCTAACTATGACTAAAAAAAGACTATGTATAGACAAAGAAAACTTTTATTCTTCAGTTCAAAGTGCCCCCCCTCCCCCCCCCCCCCCCCGGAAAAGAACCGAAAAGAAAAACCAACGGGTGGGGAATCATGCTCAACTCAAAATTTTTCCCTCAACCAATACCTATCAAGCACTAAGTTCACCCGAAATCATTAAGCACAAAATTTTGAAATTTCCCTCACCCCACACTTGAATCATGCTATGTCCCTGAAGCATTTAATTAAAATACAAAAAGAGTGAGAAATACTCCCTGGGGCCTCTAGGCCTAGCTAACAACATGTTTTTCTTCATTTTTGAACAAGTGGGTAAACGATCCCACACTTTCCCTCTTTCATGCTTCTTAGCTTCCTCCTCCAAGGGTACTCAGACTTCCCCTCCATCTGTGCTTAATTCTCCACCAAAAACAACAACAAGATGAAAATAAACAAAATCAACACAAATGAAAACAAATTAAAATTGTACATGTGGTACCCTTGGGTTGCCTCCCAAGCAGTGCCTAATTTTACGTCACGGCACGACATGGACTATCCTTTTCTGGACATCCTCATATCCGTGTTCCCTCTCAAGAAACATCTTCTTCTCTTTTTGTTTTTTCAGGGAACAGCCGCCACTCTGTCCCTCTCTTCCTCCAACTCCTTCTTTAACAGAAGCCCTCTATCAGATTTGGGATGAAAAGTAATCATCTCTTGTGGCGGTGGACCTATGGAATCGCCACCCCACCCTTAGCCTCTAATAACACACTGACCTTACAAAGGTCTCTGTAATGTGTGGGTGGGTTAATCTCTTGGTAGACCCAGAAGAGTTCATCTTCATCATCGACCCTCATTTTTAGGGTCCCAGCTCTTACATTAATAATCGCTCCTCCAGTGGCCAAGAATGACTATCCCAAGATCAGGGGTACCTTGTCATCCACTTTAAAATCCAATATAGTGAATTCAACGGGTATAGTGAACTTACCCATTTTGATAAGAAGGTCCTCGATTATTCCATCTGGTGCCACCGCGACTTGTCTGCTAGTTGCAGCATTAATCGTGTTGGTCTTGGTTGACCCAACCCCAAGGTTTTAAACAAAGATAGGGGCATTAAATTAACTGCTGCCTCTAAATCACACAGAACTCTTATCACCTCAGATTTACCAATTTGTATGGGGAGGGTAAAACTCCCTGGGTCTTTAAGCTTTTTACGTATCTTGCTCATTACCCTATGGCTGCACTCCTCAGTCAGTGCTACTGTCTGAACATCCACCAATCTGATTTTGTTGGCCACCACATCTTTCAAGTACTTAGCATACTGGGCATTCCTTGCAAAACATCAAGCAAAGGCAAATTTATCTGAAGTTCTTTGAAAATATCAAAGAACTTTCTAAAGCATTCCTCCTCCTTGCTCTTTTTGAGTCTTTGCGAAAATGGTGGTGGTGGTCTCTATGCTGGCTGCAATGATGATTGTGCATTTTGTTGCACAACATATGATTCTCTCCTTTGTCGGCGGATGGTCCCTTTCTAACCAACTCCGGCTGCACCTTATTTCTCCTCTCTTTCGGTGGTGCATCAGCCAATTGCCTGCCACTCCTCATATTGATGGCATTGACCTGCCAGGGGTTTGTGTCTGTGTTACTGGGTAATCCTCCTTGTGGTCTAGTGTGGTGAGCAGCTGCTATTTGACCCATCTGCTTCTCTAGATTGCGGGTGGCCTACTACTGATTTTTCAAATCTGATGCCATCCTCGCCCGATTCTCTGCTAATTGGGTCTGTGTCTCCATAATCTTCTATAATGTCTCCTCAATGTTGCTGCTCAACTGTCCACTATTCTGCCTGTTCTGTTGTTGATACTGCTGTTGCTGAGGTTGCTGGTAGCTTTGACTTTGATTTCCACCCAAAGAAAAATTCGGGTGGCTTTGCAAATTCTTGTTGTAATTGTTCCCAAAATTCTAATTATTTCTCTGAACATTCCCAACAAAATTGATCGATTCAAGATTGGTCCCGCAGGATTCTGTATTGTGCCCATTATTTCCGCAGATTTCACACCAAAATAGGAGCTTGCTGAACTGCATTTACCTGTCCTTGTTGTTGGTTCATACTCAGTTTATTGAATTTAGTCATCATCTGATGCTGAAATGATACTAGCTGTGCAGCCAAGGCATTTACACCATCCACCTCTATCAGCCCTGCTGTTCTCTTTCCCGCCCCTCTCGATGACTCACTGTGCCACTCTGGATTTCCCTAAGAAATGTTGTTCAACAAAGTGTACAGCTCATCATAAGTCTTCTCTAATGCTTACCCACCCGATGCAGAGTCTAGTAAAATTTTTGTTTGTGGGTCTAGAATTTCCACAAAAGTATGGGCTAGCACTTCATTGGACTGCTAATGATGGGGGCAGTCTCTCAATAATGACTTGAATCTCTCCCAAGCCAAATACAAGTTCTCCTCCGACCAAATACAAGTTCGCGAACTGGTCGGGCTGCCATGGTTTCAGGTAACAACTTCGCTTGCCCTACTGGTGGGTGTTGTTGTGACCTCTCCTAAAGTCTCTTTAGCTTTCACTCTAGAGCTTCCCTCCTGCGTAAATGAAGTTGACGTTCAGATTCAAGCAACAATTCCACTAGCTCTCTATTCCTTGTCAGCTCTGCAAGGATGACCTATCATCTGCAATATATTAGACTAAGACCAAGTTTCTCAACACTTAAGGAAATTAAAAATCACACAAAAACAGAAAAATTTACTAAACTTTGCCAGTTCCCCAACAACAGCTCCAAAAACTTGTTGCGCTCGAGCGCACTCGCAAGCGTACGTGGTCGTACAAGTAATACAGTGGCCCTTTTTAAGAGCCGGATGTCGAACCCATAGTGACTGGACCAATCAGCAAATTATGAAGTTCAAGTGTAATATTAACCTTCACAATTGTTGATTATAGAAAAGGTAAGTTATAATTAAGTTTTGGGGTGGTCATAAATTCTAGAAACAATATAAGAAGAAACTAGTGCTAAGGCCGGATAATAATGCAATGCTACACTTTGTAATGGTTCACGTATGAAATTATCAATTGTTGTCTCACATAGTTGGAAATGTGATGTTCATGGTCGCTCGAGCCTCTAAACACGACAAACTAGCCTCACAACTACATCGTTGAGCGGGGATGTGCATCCTAGTTCGTGGGCAATTCAACTACATGGATGTGGTTTATGAGGTTTGTGCTCTTGATTAGGAACTTTCGTACCTCTAATCATTTAACCTAACTTATCTTGACAACTACTTCTACGAGTGGTAGAGTGACAATTCTAATCTGGTATCTTGCTATCATCCCGTTTATCAACCAAGCAAGGCGAGTTAGGTATAATTTATATCCTAACCGCGAATCCTATCATAAGATAAGAACTTTCTCCCTATATTCCTATGTTCTTTCCCAGGGTTACTCTTTCAAGCTTTTACCTAGCTTAACATGTATGTTTTCATGGTGATCAAGCATAAAAACAACCATAATAAAGAATGTAAGATAAAACAATAATTAACAACTCAAACCAAAACAAATTCATGCATTACAATCATATCACCTAACCTCAACCCTAGAGGAAGGGTTTGAGCCACTCATGTTCGTAAAACAACTTAAAAACATCGTTAATGTAGAGTACTTACAAGAAAAGGTAAAAGAGAATGTAAAAATTAGTGAACCCTAGGTGAGTTCTTCACTTCTCCCTTCGCTCCTCCACGGATTCCAGAAAATATTTTGCGACAAATGATTTTAGAAGCTAAGGGTTTAATTTATAGTAAATAGGAAATTTGCAATTTTTGGCCTGTAATGGAATGGCTATGTGGTACGGAGGTGAACGCACCAATTTTCCTCCGTGCTACGGAGGTAACACGGAAGCCCAATGGAAATTACATCCTCGGCAGGTCTTGCGCGAAGTGCTTGCGCGACACACGGCATGGCATACAGCTCCTCTCGCACGATGGCCAGCGTGACACGGCCTACGACGCGCAGCAGTGCCTGGTGTGGCATGGACGCTGGCGCGCAGGCGCCTTGGAGGGCAGCACTTTGCATGCATGGCCTTGGCGTGGCACAGCGCTGGGCGCGGCACATGCACATCGTGGTACGCTGCCTGGCGCGGCCAGCCTTGCCATGGCATCTTTTCTTGCCAACTTTTGCAATTCA
The DNA here is from genome assembly GCA_035772735.1 of Datura wrightii. NCBI lineage: Eukaryota > Viridiplantae > Streptophyta > Magnoliopsida > Solanales > Solanaceae > Datura > Datura wrightii. The sequence continues at coordinate 19,965,196 of JASDFA010000002.1, forward strand.
CTTCCAACTCCATTCCTTCACTTATCCATCATTATTTAGTCCCTCATATGCATTTTACACCTACAAAACAAGGACTAATCATGTTTGTTAGTGCATACCCAAATTTACACAAAATCACATAAGATTGTAAGTGTATAATTAAACAACCCGACTAAATTAAGCTATAAAATAGCACTTGGGCACGTAATTATGCCCAAGATCACTAAGTGCTCGAAGTTCCAGCAAGTGAATTTAGAGCACCAAAGATTGTTAGGTATGACCCAAGATATCAGCATACCCACATGGAAGTGGAAAAAAGTAAATATGGACTTTATTACGGGTCTACCTCAAACTCGTCGGCAACATGATTCCATCTGGGTAGTAGTAGATCGGATGACTAAGTCAGCATATTTTCTCCTAATTAAAACTACAGATTCAGCTGAGGACTATGCGAGACTTTACATCCGAGAGTTGGTTTGGCTTCATGGGGTGCCATTATCCATCATCTCTGACAGGGGTACCCAGTTCACCTCACATTTTTGGAAGTCTTTTCAGAAGGGACTTGGCACCCAAGTCAAGCTCAGCACAACTTTTCACCCGTAGATAGATGGGCAAGCTGAGCGGACTATTCAGACCCTAGAAAATATGTTGAGATCGTGTGCTATCAATTTCAAGGGCAGTTGGGATGACCATTTTCCTCTTATCGAGTTTGCATACGACAATAGTTATCACTCCAGCATCTAGATGGCCCCGTTTGAGGCATTGTATGTTAGAAGGTGTAGGTCTCCTATTAGATGGTTTGAGGTTGGTGAAGATACAATAATCGGGCTAGACTTAGTTCATGAAGCTATGCAGAAGGTACAACTCATCTGAGAAAGATTGAAAATAGCTCAGAGTCGTCAGAAATCTTATGCCGATGCGAGAAGAAGAGAGTTGGAGTTTGCAGTTGATGATTGGGTTTATTTGAAGATTCACCCATGAAAGGGGTGATGTGATTTGTGAAGAAAGGAAAACTCAGTCCCAGATATGTGGGACCCCATAGAATTTTGAGGCGTATCAGCAATGTAGCCTACAATCTAGAATTACCTTCAGAGTTAGCATCTGTGCACCCAGTATTCCATGTGTCTCTATTAAAGAAGTGAATTGGTGATCCAACCTCAGTTGTACCATTAGACAGTGTGGGGGTTAAAGATAGTCTCTCTTCCAAAGAAGTCCCAGTTCAGATTCTTGACCGTTAGCTTCGTAAGTTAAGGAACAAAAAAGTAGCTTCAGTCAAAGTCTTGTCGAGGAATTAGCAGGTTGAGGGAGCTATGTGGGAGGCCGAAGAAGATATGATGGACAGATACCCATATTTGTTCTCTTCCCGCTCAGTTTCAGTTTAAAGTACCAATTTACTCCCTAAAACTCTTTTTAGTTCGTGTGTTCTAGTTTCTTTCATGTAATTGAACATGTGTATGATTAGTGAATTCAATTCAGATTTATAGCTCAGTACGGAGGTAGTCATTCCGTTAGTTTTCAGCCTTTGCGGATAGTATTTGAATACAGTGATTGTAATTCTCTACTTTTCTGTGTATTTTCCAACATTCGAGGACTAATGTTCCCAAAGGGGAGATATTGTAACGCCCTGAAAACTCAAAAACCATACCAAGGAGTTGAAATGGAGAAAACAGAAATTTTTGCAACAGATCACAGAACGAGTCATCCTGTGACTCGTGGCGGTAGGCCACGAGTCGTGAAGTGACTCGTGGGGAAGGGTCCAGACTTGGTAGAAAAAGTTGGAAAAAATGGAGTGACCACGGGTGTACACCACTAGTCATGGTGTCCCTTGTGACCAATAGGGGATTCTGGGCAATGGACTCAACGATCGTGACCACAAGTCATGGTCATTGGGCACGAGTCGTAGGGTTCCCCGTGGGGACTAACAGTCAATTTTTCCTAAAAATTTTCTAAGGGTGATTTGGTAATTTACTAACCTCCTAGATTCTAAACTAAGTCATTTTTGTATTGTTTTGAGGGGATTTAGAGGGGCAAAACAGTTCCCCCCAATTCCCACTCAACTTCAGAAAAAAAATACCGTAAGCTTTCCTCTCAAGAAGCTCTCAAGCAAGACTAGGGTTTCTTCTCCATTGTAGCATTCCAAGATTCCTTCTACAAGGAAATTCTAACTTAGGTATGTGGGAATTCAACACGGGGATAGTTCTTCCCTTGTGTCCCCCAAAACCCTTCTCTAATTTCTCTATAAATCCTAGCCCTGAGCTTTCGAATGCTAAGAGAATATATGTCAATTTTCTTTGAATTCACATAGAATGATATCCATAATTATTTTAGACATGATTTTAACCAGTTCATGATTAAATTGAGGTTATTTTTCGTAAAAGTGAATTCTAGCCTTGAGCTTTGATTGAGGTTGAATTATATGTCAAATTCCTTATAGCTTGTGAAATATTCTTTAAGCTGATTATTACATATTCTTCATTATTTAGATATTGTGTAATTTCTCTCCTAGTAAGAATGATTTTGGCCCTATTGTTGAATGAGAATATCTATAATTCAGTTGGTTGGATTAGACTTCCTTATTGCTTGATTTTAGCCATATTCTGGATTCCTGTATTGTTAGAATAAGTTGAAATCTCTGTTTGCTGCTTAATAGTTCAGTTCAGTTTGAATGTAGGAATCCGCAGTGTTACTTAGCATTTGTCAGTTGATCAGTTGACTATAGAAACTCTTGAAGTGTCTGTGATACCTCCCAGTTATTAGAATCAGATTCAGAATTCAGTTTATTGGTATACTAGGCGGTCATGACACTTTAGATATATAGCTCTGACTAGCCTTAGGACTCTAGTTTTGGATTACAGATTGTTTTAGATGGTTACGACGCTTCTAGATAAGCAATTCTGACTAGTCTAGAACTCAGCTTCAGAATCTGGTCTGATAAGACTCTCAGGGTGCTTTCAGATATGCATAACTAACTAGTCTTGGGCCCCGCTCAAGCTATCAGCCTAGTATTCAGTCTAGGACTATCCAGTGGGAGTAGGACTTAGCACTGAGCGGACCGGGGTTCCAGTGCACCCAGGTTCCCAGAACTACCTTGCTAGTGTAGGTTATAGTATTTATTGGCCTAATTGGCCCCAGACTTTTGTGATCATCCAGTTCATGCCTTTATATTCTGGCAAGGTATATTGGGTCCTACCGGTGGGGCATATACATCGGACTCCACATCTAGCTCATGTGGTTATATGTCGGTTCTAGACTCCCCACTAGTGAGCTCAGTTCAGTCTTAGATTAGTCAGTTCAGATCAGTTCAGTACAATATTTAGGGACTAAGAATTTCAGACTTAGGGTATGTCTTTGACCATTAAGGGTCATCTTGACCATCTTAGTTTACTTCAGTTATTTCAGTGGTCATTGCATGTCGTTTCAGTTCAATCATTTCTATCCAGTATTATGTTTTCCCTGCTTACTCAGTACATTCAAAGTGCTGACGCATACCTGTTATGCTGTATCATTTCATGATACAGCCGCAGGTTCTCAAACTCAGCGCCATTAGCTAACCTCACTCAGACTTTTCTCAGCAGCTTCATTGGTGATCTCATCCTTCGAGGACAGAGATTATTTCTTTCAGCTCAGTTTGTTTTATTTAGATTTGGAGTTAGATGGGGGTTTGTCCTAACAACTCATAAGTTGTAGTGGCTATCAGACATAAACACGTTACTTTCAGACTTTCAGTTTTGTTCTGACGATTTTAAACTTTAGTGATTCAGTTTATTTTCCTATATAAATGTTTTATGATAGTATTTTAAAGCTTCCGCAAATTATGTTTACTCAAAATGCCAGTGTATGATAGTCCAAGGGTTGACTTGGGGTTACTTGTGACTCCAAGTACCGTGTCCCGTCCAGGGTGTAGACTTGGGGCGTGACACCATGATATCGATTTCAAGCTCATGGCTCAATCGGGGCAAGGGATAGCTCACATAGGAGGTTCTAATATAATCTAGTCATACCTACATTGGCGCGTAGTTTTGAGGCATAGGGTTGACTGACCCATAGCCTACTCGGTGCTAGATACTTCTCCCAAAAACATGCATATTCTCTCCATCATTTTTCAACGAAGTTGACCATCGTCTATTGACGATGCTGAATAATCATCAATACATAAATCTGAATCATACATGAGGAGCCTTGGCTCAAACCATACCACAAGGTGAACATAAATGGGAGTCTTCGCTCCAAAACCATGTGGTAAGCTAAATTAGTAAAATCATAATCATACTTGAACATATGGGTATTTTCCGATACTTTAACATGCTTGAAAATACATAATTCACTTGAAAACATGATCATAACATGGGTAACTTGAAAACATGCTTTTCATCATAGATATCTCATCATACTGGAACATTCATCATAAATCTCAACTTTCATAAACTTCTCATATTTGGGAATTTTAATTTATAAAGCTTGAAACATGATTTTCATTGAAAACATCATAAAACTTGCCCATAAATCATAATTCGATAGTAGGAACCCATTTAAATCATACCCATGACATAGATTTAGGAATTTCATGCATCAGGTTAGAACCCCATAGAATCAACTCATATATTTTCATGAATAAGAGAGGGATGGGGCATGGGTGTGAACGGATTCACCCATTCATAACCCTGCATACCTGATTTAGGCTGATTCTTACACTTCCTTGAATGCCCAAGAAGAATTTGAGAAGAATTGGAAGGGCTTAAGCTTGATCTCCCCTCTAACTTCCTAACATTGTATACACGAGTTTATAATAGGTTAGAATGACTTAACCTATCTTAATACACCCTAAAAATAGCTTAAAATGACGTAGTTTAGGCCTTAGGATCATAAGAATTACGGAAAAGCCCTTACTAAATTCGCAGAAAATTGCTGACTCCAGTCCCTATGAGGGACTGGACGACTCGTTACTCAAGGCCATGACCCGTGGCATCATCCATCAAGTACACTGCCTGAAGGTTCATATGGGGCTCATCACGGTGGACCTCACAATTCATTATCGGTGACCACGAGTCGTGGTCACCATCCATCACATGCATTGCCCTAAATTTCAAATAAATTTCCATCTGCTGACCATGAATCATCCCACAAATCGTGGAGCCTAACCACGACTCGTAGTCATGTACGTGGGGACCTTAACTCTAAAAACTCCAATTAACACCCTGATCCTCACCACGAGTCACATCACGACTCGTGGTCTGCCCCCACGAGTCATAGAACGATTCATTCTGTAACCTGATGCCATATTTCAATTTTTCTTTGTTTCAACTCCCGTGTCTGATCTTTGGCCTTCTGGGATATAACAAGACCTCATCATTGAAGCTGGAAAATAAGAGGTTACATGTCTCTGCTAATGAACTTGCCAGCTATTAATTAAAAAGAAGTTGACAATGCAACCTTCTTCTAGGTACTTTCATCTTAAAAGAAGAAAATAACAAGAACATAAATGTAAACATAGAGCTTAAGACTTGTCAACTAAAGCTACTTTATAAAGAGGATAAGTAATTGTATAGTAGTCAGACAAACAATAGGCCATCCTTTGGAAAAGGATCAGATTACATGTTAATTAGAAAAAAAAAGGAATAGGACAAGCTTTTTCCAACTTCAATACTGAAGTCTTCATTGATTTATTCCCATGGAGTCTCAAAATTCCCATTAAAGCAAGAGAAAGGAGTTGCAGCTTACCTTCTTCTTGAGGCACTCTGGACTCGGCAAAATCAAGAACAAGAAGCAGCAGTATAATCTCAGAATCCAAGTTGTGGTGCTATTTCCAGATGGGTACATTTTTCAAGATTTAAAAATATGGTAAAAGAGAAAAAATAGTTAAAATTGAGTTCATGAGAAATGGTTACCTTATTATATTGTTGTTTCTACTCTGCAAAGAGATAAAAGGGAACTGCGTAACAGATCTTGATTCACTCCAATCAAATTCTGCAAGATTGTTGCATATTAGGATAAAATTCCAAATAGAATAACAAATCAAAATGATTAAAATATATAAACATGCGTGAATGTAAATTATGTATGCAAAAGGGCATTTATCACTCACAAAATGAATACAACGATGCACAAATATTTAAAAGAAGATCATAACTTTCTTGTCTAATCTTCTGACTCCATCGAATCCCAATCTGTATTATCAAAGCAATCCTCTTCTTCCGATATTTCTATAATTGTATCTTCTAAATGTTGTGTGTTAGATGGATTATCAACAACATAAACAGCCTCATCTTCTCTTGACCATCTAAAGTCACTTCCATCTAATCTAGTTGAGGGACCAATGTAATCATTAGCCTCCCTCCAAAATGTGTCTCTTATATTAGGACAGTTCTCTTCCTCTATATCATACAAATCAACAGGGATTTTATTTCTTGCATAATAAACATCTTTCTCAACCGAATCTGCCACATAAAAAACTTGATGAACTTGTGATGCCAACACAAAAGGATCATCTTTACTACATAACTTGTTGAAGTATACCCGTCTTAATCCATATTAATCTACTTCACTGTGAAACCAATCACATCTAAAAAATACAATACTAAAATAACCATAATAATCAAACTCAATGATATCTTGAATAACTCCATAATAAATAACCTCTCCATCTATGGGATTCTAGTCTAGACAGGTAAAAGAGCTTTATGTAGAATACTGACAAGTAAAAAGACACAACTTCACCCATGGAGGACGTGCAGAAGCTAATGCTGAGTATCACCTCGTCAATCATGAAACTGCAATTCACCTACCACAACCTACACCCAAAAAGGTGTAGCAAGAGTAGTATCAGTACACCACACGTACTAGTAGATATCATCTGTCGACTACAATTAGTTTAAGCAATAGCATAAAATTAATATGCAATCAATAATTCAGTTTAAACAACCACTCAACAATTTACTAAGACAATTTCTTTACTCTTTATTCACGATAGTTATTTAACCATGCGTCCGTATTTCTCTATCCAACTTAGCCACAAAGGCTAGCCTGCACATTATTTAGGCCTCACTGCAGGGGTAACTTGTTCGTTGTTGCGGTCTCGCAGCAACGAGAATTATATTGCTACAGTAGTACCTCTCTAGGCAACAACTAGACTTCGCTGGCAACCTTACTTCTTTCAACACCTCATCAATTACACAAGTCCTAACATCATACAAAACTTACAACAAACATTCACACAGTCAAGAGTAACCCAGCAATAATATGTAAATCACATCGACCCCATTATTGTGCACAAAAATATTAACTCATACATAATCAATCTCATCAAACATCAAGACTTACAATACAAGTAAGACATAATTATGCATCAAACCCTAGGACTCACTGAACCTTTGCTCTGGTACCAAGTTTGTCACAACCCAGACATAGGTCCTGATCTAGATACGGAACCTAGAACCATGAATGGGTCCTCATCCACTCTTGATTAAGGGGGATTCATACTGAGGAACTCCCTGACCCTACCGCCGCTGGGTTCCCATTTTGGGGAACATGAGCTACTACTTACTGATTGACCTGAGCGATCCACGCCTATTCCAATATCTGGATAGCTTCCCTAAACTCTGCATGGGCAACCTGCTCAGGCACATAATCCTATGGGGCTGGTGGGTCTTGTTGGTGCCCGTCTCCATTACCATTCTATGGCTTTTTCCATTTTCGTTCCTTCTTCTGTTAACTCGGTAGGAATGCATGATTCTGAAAATGCGTATAGAATGAGTTAGAAGAATAGTGATATACTTCATCAAATGACATAAATCATAAAAGAAGGAAAATTTCCTAAAATGTTTCATAGCCTCTTTGTCGTAAGTGTGGTGTGCTTCACACCCATGAAAAAGGCTTTACTTAATGCGGTTTTCAGACACCCTAGGACACACTGAACCTTTCATCTGATACCAAGTTTGTCACAACCCAGACATAGGTCCGTATCTAGATACGGAACCTAAAACCATAAATGGCTCCAAGTCGACCCATGGCATGAACATGACAATTAAATCTCAACATACACAAAGAGAAAATCTGAATTTTGAAATAGCGAAAGTCTGAATAATTAAACATTTACACAACAGAGATAACATAATACCGAATCCTAAGCTGAACATGATACTATGTCTGGAAATCTTTTACACACTGACAAGTTGATTGGACAACACCCCCAACTAGCTCACTAGAAGTCTAAAAATGAAAGTGACGATAACTCATCCATCTAGAAGTCCTCGAATGATGAGGACTCACCAAAAAGCTAGCTGGCGAAACTTTGAGAATTGGCTAGCGGCAAGACTAAATTTGAACATCTAATCTTGTGTCATGAAATGATACATCATAGAGTATGCGGTCAGTACTTGGAATGTATTGAGTATGCAAGGTAAGTAAAACAGGCTAAGTAAGTAAAACTGGAAACATGCATAACATAAATCTTATCATTATAAGATTCTTAGAGTAAGTACTTGCATGCTAATATCTTGAAAACATGAATAAACATAACTACATTTCATAACTGAAATGAATGACCCAAAGCTGAAACTGATGGTCATAAGTAAAACTGATAAAACTAAACTTTGGGTCAAACCTGCTGAAAATGTAATATCATAAAGATGAACATGCATAACTGAAATCATGAAGATCAATGGGAGACTCGTCATATAACCGACATAATAACGATAGGCTTACGTGATCCCAACTATTACACTTAAGTGGGCAAAGTCGTCCAAAGCCTTGCTAGAGATAAGGGCACTACGATGATATCGATATCAAGTTGAAGGCCCCTTAAGGGTAGGGAAAGCTCATAAGGGAGGTCCTAATGAATCTGAATAAACCTACATTGGTGCGTAGGCGTTTACCTGAACCTCTAGCCTACTCGGTGCTAGACACTACTCCGAAAAATATGCATATGCTCTTCATTGTTTTTAACAAAGATGAACCTTCATTTTTCAATGAAGGTGATCATGACATTACATACATATTTTGAAATCTCAATATGAGGAGCCCTGTCTCAAACCATACCACAAGCTGAAAGTTGGAGTCTTGACTCCAAAACCATGTGATAAGATAACATCATAAACTTGAACTAAATCATGAAAACATACTTAGATAATGTGGGCTTGCCCAAACTTTAACATTTTTGAAATAGGCTTGATAGTCAAAATCATTAATTCATATATGGGAAATTCATAAATATTCTTTCAAGCTAAATATCTCATAATGCTTGAAACTTGTATAATTGGGAATAATACTTTCAAAACTAGAAGTCATGAATTGTAATTCAAAATAAGTATAAAACATGCCCATGAATCTTAACATGTCATTTACAACATGAAGGGAATTAACCTATAAACAAATCATAGTGAATTTCATGAAATTGGATTAAAACCCCATAAGATTATAGACTTGACTTTAGATTTGAATTCATGAACTTGAGGAGAAATTGAGGCATGAGAGTGAATTGAATCTCTCATTCACAGCCCTACACACCTGGGAAATTTGATTCTACACTTCTCCTTGAAAACCTAAGAGAATTGGAGAAGAACTTGAAGAACTCTAAGCTTGATCTCCTTTGGAATCCTCTATGCTTGCCTGCATGGGAGAGAATGAATTAGGATAGGCTAAGCACTCTTAAAACCCTCTTAACAAAGCTTTCAAAAATGTAGTTTAAGACTTAGAAATTATGAAAAAACCCTTACTAAATTCGCTGAAAATATACTCTGCCAGTCCTCACGAGGGACTCCACGACTCGTGTGGTAATGGATGACTCTTAATGTCCTACTCGTGAACTCCACCGGAAAATCTCACCTTTAATTCAATGAGCCAAACAATAAGCACTTCACGAATCGTGAGGTACTATATGACTCGTGACTCCCCTTGTGATGTCTCTGGCAAACAAAACCTTCAATCTAACCATATTGACCACGGCTCACCTCACTGGTCGTGAGGTGACTTCACGACTCGTGGATGCCGCTCGTGGTCACCTCTTGACCATGATTTCCTCCACAGCAGACTCCATTACAAGTCACTCTATGACTTATTGAGTGACCTGACAAGTCATTCTGTGGCTTGTGCAAATTTCTCCTTCTTTCTCCGCTTCAACCCTTAGGTCTGATCTTACGGACTTTTGGGGCATTGCAATATATCCTTCTTGGGAACATTTATCCTCGAATGTGCATAAATGTACTGAATAACTGAGGAAAGGAACTACCATCCCAAATACTGAACATCTGAAGATGAAAACTAACGGAGTAACTGACTCCTGACTGAAACACGTGATTGAACTGAATTCACGAATCACACATACAGGAACTAACATAAAGGAAACTAGGAAACATGAACTAGACATGAAGCTGGATATAGTACTAAGGAGGAAAACTGGTACCTCAAGCTAGAATTGAGTTGGAAGGGAAAAGATGCGGGTATTTATCCATCATCTGCTTCGTCTTCCCATGTATCTCCCTCAACAAGCTGATTCCTCCACAAAACCTTTACTGAAGCTACTTCTTTATTCCTCAACATTCGAACCTGATGATCAAGAATTTCAACCGGAACCTCTTCATAACTAAGGACATTATTCACCCAAATGCTCTCCACCGGTACAACCAAAACTAGGTCACCAATGCACTTTTTCAAGAGCGATACATGAAAGACTGGATGTACTGAAGCCAACTCCGAGGGCAACACTTGCCAACGTGTCTCACAATCCTATACGGGCCAACATATTGGGGACTAATCTTTCCTTTCTTTCTGAATCTCACCACCCCCTTCATGAGAAATACTTTCAAGAACACCCAATCATCAACATCAAATTCAAGTTCTCTTCATTTTACATCCGCATAGGACCTTTGATGACTCTGAGCTGTTTTCAGCCTCTCCCTTAAAAGTTAAAATTTCTCCATAGCCTCATGGACTGAATCTGGTCTTATCAATGTAGCCTCACCTAATTTAAACCAACCAATACGCAATCTACATCTCTACTCTTAAAGAGGCTCAAACGGAACCATCTGAATGCTAGAGTAGTAATTGTTGTTGGAAGCAAACTTGATGAGAGAAAAATGATCATCCCAACTACCTTGGAAGTCAATCAAACATTCACTCAACCTATCCTCAAGATTCTGAATGGTTCGCTTGGCCTGACCATCCTTCTGCGGGTGGAAAGCTGTACTAAGCTTGACCTGGGTACCAAGTCCCTTTTGAAATGACTTTCAAAATTGCAAAGTAAACTAAGTACCTATGTCTGATATGATGGGCAAGGGAACACCATGCAACTGAATTAACTCCTGAACGTATAATTTGGCATAATTCTCCGCTGAGTCGGTAGTTTTGATCGGTAGAAAATGAGCTTCTTTAGTCAACCTATCCACAACCAACAAAATAGAGTTATATTGTTGATGTATAAGAGGAAACCTTGTGATGAAGTCCATATTGATCTCTTCCCACTTCCAAGTGGGGATATTGATATCTTGTAGCATACCTCTTAGTCTTTGATGCTCCACTTTCACCTATTGGCAATACAGACACTTAGCCACAAATTCCACTATGTCATTCTTCATACTGTTCCACCAATAGACTTCTTGTAGGTCAAAGTACATCTTGGTGGGCACCTCGATATATAGAATATCAGGAACCATGAGCCTCATGCAACATCCGATTTCTCAAGTCATCGACACCTGGAACACACAAATGACCCTGATATTAAAGTACATCATCTCCCCTTTGGGAAAAGACCTCTACCTTTTGATCTAAAGCGGTTCCTTTATCTTTACCAAAATAAGGTCCTCATCTTACCTAGCCTTGACCTAAGTCACCAAGGAAGATTCTGAATCATTCTGAACAACGATACCACTATCCGTTGAGTCCACAAGACAAACTCCTAATCATGCAAACCGGTGAAACATCCTTCACCAACTCTTTCATTTCATATTCCACATAATAAACACTCTCCATGGACATCTTTCTAAGAGCATCCACCACTACATTGGCCTTGCCGAGATGATAAAAAATACTCATGTCATAATCCTTGAGAAGCTCTAACCACCTCCTTGGTCGCCGATTCAGCTCCTTCTGGGTAAACGCATATTAAAAACACTTATGGTCCGTGAACACGTCCACATGCGCTCTATACAAATAGTGCCTCCAAATCTTAAATATAATCACCACTGCTGCCAATTCTAGGTCATGCATCGGGTAATTCTTCTCATGAGTCTTAAGTTGTCTAGAGGCATACGCAATGACTTTTCCATGATGCATCAACACACAACCAAGTCCAACCCTAGAGGCATCACAATACACCAAAAATCCATCTGTACCCTCGGGTAGGGTCAATACTGGGGCTGAAGTGAGTTGAGTCTTTAACTCTTGAAAAATCCTTTCACAGGCATCCAACCACTATAATTTGACTTTCTTCTGGGTAAACTTTGTCAACACTGTCGCAATGGATGAAAATCCCTCAACAAATCTCCTTTAATAGCTAGCTAAACCCAAGAAACTCCTAATATCCAAAGGATTAACTGGTCTAGGCTAATTCTTTACAACTTCTATCTTTAGGGAGTCCACCTGTACACCCTCACTTGACACATAATGGCCCAAAAATGCTACTGAGTTCAGCCAAAACTCACACTTGCTGAATTTAGCAAAAAACTGGCGATTGTTAGGAGTTTGTAGTATAATCCTCAAATGAGCGGCATGCTCCTCCTCGCTCTGAGAGTATATGAGAATGTCATCTACAAAAATAATCATGAACATGTCCAAATATGATTTGAGCACCCAGTTCATCAAATCCATAAAAGCTACAGGAGCATTCTTTAGTCCAAAAGACATAACTACAAACTCATAGTGACCATATCGAGTCCTGAAGGTTGTCTTCAAGATGTCACTCTCTCTAACTCTGAGCTGGTGATAACTGGACCTAAGATCTATCTTCGAGAAACACTTAGCACCCTGAAGTTGGTCAAATAAATTATCAATCCTGTGAAGAGGATACTTGTTCTTGATGGTAAACTTGTTCAACTACTGATAGTCAACGCACATACGAAGAGAACAATCCTTCTTCCGAACAAAGAGAACTGGTGCCCCCCACGGGGATTTTCTAGGTCTGATGAAACCCTTGTCTAAGAGATCCTTCAACTACTCTTTCAACTTCTTTAACTTAGTTAGGTCCATTCTGTGAGGAGGAATAGATATAGGTTATGTATCGGGAAGGAGGTCAATACTAAAGTCGATCTCCCGCTTGGGAGGGACTCCGGGTAGATCATCTGGGAACACCTCTAGATACTGACACACTATAGAAATTGACTAGAGAGTCAGGGTGTTAGACGTAGTATCCTTATCTTGAACTAGATGCTAAACACATCTCTTAGAAATCATCTTTCTGGACTTAAGGTAGGAAATAAAATGACCTATAAGTATAGGTGAACTACCCTTCCACTCAAGGAATGGCTCACCAGGGAATTCAAAGAAACTAGGGATAAAACCAATGTTTCATGGAAAGAATAACAATATTCTAAATAAGTAATAAAGACTTGCGCGGGTTATATAATTCACTGAGGCATAACATGCATGCAGCCAATCCATGCCAAAGATAACATCAAAATCTGTCATGTCTAACTCTACTATATCTGCTGAGGTAACTTTCTAAAGGACTATGATAGGGTAATTTCTGTATACCCATCGAGTTATAATTGAGTCAACGACTGGAGTAGAGACTGAGAAGGGTTCTGATAGGATTTCGGGACTGACTCTAAAACTACTAGCAACATAGGGCATCATAAAAGATAAAGTAGCCCTAGATCTAACAATATATAAATATCAAGATGGAATACTCGTAACATAATATCTGGGGATACCTCCTGCTCTTTGTAAGATACGAGGGCATAAAACCTATTTTGACACTTACCGCTACCTGCACTAGTGGATGCACCCTGCTGAGTTGAGCGTGCTAGTAGAGCTGCTGAACTGGTAGCTAGGTCTCGGCCTCTACCCTGACCCTGTTTGGCTGCTGGAAAATCCCTGAGCATATGAACAGGCTTCCCACACTCGAAACATGCATCTGTTCCCATTAAGCACTGGCCGGTGTGCCTCCTACCACACCTGTCATAAATTGGAATATTGAGCTCCACCGAATGGCTCCCCAGACCTTGAGAGCCTGATGCCCATCCTCTTTGATAACGCCTAGACCTTGATGGAACACATGTTGCTGACGGTGCTGGGACTGATGATCTCTGGTGGGACTGTTGATGATGTCCACCACCCAACCTTTGCTAGGAGAACCCAAACTATCTGTCCTGTCCCTCTTGGTCTCTCTCTATCCTTCTCCCTCATATGCACTGCCTCCATCTTCTGGGCATACAAAAACAATTGGTAGAATTCGATGTCCTGATGTTGCATACGGGTCCTGCAATCCTTGGCCAAGTAGTCCGCTACCCCATTCACAAATCTGCTCACCCGAGCCCTCTAATTGGCCACCATCTCTGACACATACTTGGAAAAACGGGTGAACTCTAGAGCATACTCTTGAACTGTCATAGTATTCTATTTCAAATTCATGAACTCAGTTGACTTGATTTCCCTCATCTCTAGAGCATACTCTTGACCTTTTCTAGGAGAACCCAAAACTATCTGTCGTGGCCCTCTTGGTCTCTCTCTCCCTCTCCCTCATATGCACTGCCTCCATCTGCTGGGCATACAAAACCAATCAGGAGAAGTTGATGTCCTGATATTGCAGAGGGGTCTTGCAATCCTTGGCCATGTAGTGTGGTACCCCATTCACAAATCTGCTCACCCGAGCCTTCTAATCAGCCACTATCTCCGATGCATACTTGGACAAGCGGGTGAACTCTAGAGCATACTCTTGAACCATCATATTATTCTATTTCAAATTCATGAACTCAGCTTCCTTGATTTCCCTCATCTCTAGATCAAACTCTTGACCTTTGCTAGGAGAACCCAAAACTATCTACCTTTCACTTCCTAAACCAAATATGTGCAACCCCTTTCAACTGATAAGAGGCTAGGTCTACAAACTCCTCCCCTATCACCTCCATAATTTGGATGATCTTTTGAATCTCCTCAATGAACTCATGTGGGTCCTCTTCCACTCTTGAAACAATAAACTGAGGGGGATTCATCCTGAGGAAGTCCCTGACCCTAGCCGCCTGATAGGTTGGGAATTTACCAACTCATTAGGCTCTTAAGCTTGAGTTTTTGCTTAGTTTTTGAGTTGATTATATGGATTTTATGCCCTTTTTGATTTTGTTGTATGCAGATGCCTAAATGTATAGAAGATAGCAAAAATGGAGTAAAAAGAAGGAAGTGAGAATAAATCGGTGGTCAACCGATGAAAACCGGTGAAAAGCCGGCCAAATGCCGATTATCACTGCCCCTAAAGAAAAATTCCACCAGCGAATCGCGAGTTTCCAATGGCGACTTACCGATCCAGTCACCAAAAGACACCCAGGTTTTTGGAAGGAAGCATAAAGATCCGGCAGTTCACGGATTGGGATTGGCTAAATGCTGGATGAACCATTGATACTCTCTGGAGTTGAGTGATGGATCAGATAAGACACCTGGCGGTTCAAGAATTTGATCCGGCGAATCACCGGTGTCTCCGTGATTCGAGAATAGTGCCTAGGGGTAAAACTGTCTAACATGAAAAAAGAGATAGAAGATGCCCTATTTTCCTGGATATAAATACCAGTTAAAGTACTGTGTACTAGGGATATGGAGAGCAGAGCATATCACATCACTCTTTCATTTCTTAGCTTTTAAATAATCTATTAGCAGAGATAAGGGGATTTTGATTGGTAAACTTGGAAAAAGTACTCTTCTCTACTTCTTTTCAATAGTAAGTTACAGCCATTGTAGGAGACTATTTTGTGAATTTGATATTACTGCTCTTGCTATTAAATTCAATGAAGTTATTGATGAATGTGCTTTTGAATTTCTTAATCATGAGTAGCTAAATCATTAACTAGAGGTGTGAGATGATGAATACTTAATTAGAATGAGTATTACTAGAGTCATCTTCATATTGTTTAAATAAGTGTAAATCTGTTAGATTCTCTTCAATCTATAAAGGAAGATCCGTTGATTATGATATGGGTATATTTATTCTTGCTTGATTGTTGCTTGTAAAAGAATAATTAAGTATTGAAAGAGAATTTAATAGTGGGTTGTAATGCCCCGGAAACTCAAAGATTGGACCTAGAACTTAAAAATAGAAAATTTGCAGAAAACTGGAAAATCTGTCACCAAGAACAGGACCAGTGGTTATTGGACCCGTTGGAGGTGCCCGAGAGTCATGGTATGACTCATCGAAAGTGGAAATGAGGAGATAAGAGGAGTAGGAAGTGTACTTGACGGAAGGACCAAACGATTTGTGGTTGGACACTGACTCGTTAGATGAGTCGTGGTCAGTTGGTAACTTATTGTTCAAGGTCAAGGCAGTGAGGTTAAGGGATGGTAATAACGAGTCGTGGTCACCAGTAACGAGTCGTGAGGTGGCCCATCAGGAGTCCTAGGTGAAGCTTGGGACAGTGTACTTTAAAATTGATGTAACGACTCGTGAGTGGTAGTAACTAGTCGTTAGGTCCTTCGTGGTGACCCTGTCAACCAGATTTTAGATTTTAGCCCAGGGTTATTTTTGTAATCTCCTACTTATTTAGTCCCTAAACTAAGATGTTTTAGGATAAAATTCAGAGATATTAGAGGGATTGAACAGTTTTCCCCCTCATTCCCCACGTAAACTTTTAGAAAACGATCGTAGTTTTCTCTCAAGAACTCTCAGGCAAGACTAGGGTTTCACACCCATTGTAGCATATTCAAGATTCCTTCACTGGGAAAATTTTAGCTAGGTTTGTGGGAATTAAACAAGGGGATTGTTCTTCCCTTGTGTCCCCTAAAACTCTTCCTCAATTCACTATCAATTCTGTCCTTGAATTTTCGATTGTGAATATATTTCTATCAAACCATGTTTAATTCTTGAGGAATATTATTTTATGCTAATTTTAGACGTTTTCCACCAGTTGTAACTCAAATGATGTTGGTTACGTTGAATGTGAATTTTATCCCTAACACTTGAAAACAGAAACTAGAATCCTTCATAAGTATCAAATTCTGGAAAATTGCTTGAATCTTTCAGAATTAGGGGTTTCTATAATATTTGTATTAGGGGTTTCTATAATAATTGTATGTGTTAGAAACTCAGTCAATTGTATGTTAGACAATTTCGGTCAGAAAGTTCATATACTCAGAAATTTTTAGCCTAGGCTCAGTCAGATTTTTAACAACCTCCGAGTTGGCCGAAATAATGTCAACTAAGCAGTTTGACTACAGAAATTCCATAGGTGTTAATATCACTTTCCAGTTATCAGAATCAGATTACAACTCAGTTTATTGGTCCACTGGGCGTTCATAACACTTACACAGATAGCTAACCTTAGGACCCCAATCAAATCACAGTTTGTTTTTAGATGGTTACGACGCTTCTAGACAAGCAGCTCTGACCAGTCTAGAACCCAGTTTCAGAATCTTGTCCGGTAAGATTCTCAGGGTACTTTCAGTTGTATATCCCTGACTAGTCTTGGACCCCAGTTTCGAGCTATCAGCTTAGTATTCAGCACACCCAGGTTCCTAAAACTACGTTGCTAGCATAGGTTACATTATTTATTAGCCTATTTTGGCCCCAGACTTTTGGGATCACCCAGTTCATGCCTTTATACCATGGCAAGGTATATTGGATCCTACCGATGGGGTGTATACATCGAACTCAACGTTTAGCTCACATGGTTACATGTCAGTTATAGACTCTCGCACTAGTCAGTCCAGTTCAGTCCAGAATAGCATACAAGACTTAGAACATGTTTGGACCATCAGATAGGGTCTTCTTGACAACCTTAGCATTTCAGTTATTTCAGTTCAGTAGATTCGTTTGGTTATTGCATGTCTTCCAGTTTAGCATTTCTTTACTGTTTATTTCATTGTGTTATGTTGCTCTCACTTACTCAATACATTCAAAATACTGACGCATACTTTTATGTTGTATCATTTTATGATACAACTGTAGGATCATAGTCCCAGCTTCCTTAGCCATTTACTTCTCAAAGACCTCAACTTTGTGAATTGGTGAGTCCTCATCCTCCAAGAATGAAGATTTATTGTTTGAGTTATGATTTCATTTCTTTCAGTTGATTTAAAATAGCTGGGGGGTCCCAGCAGTTCATCAGGCCTAGTAGCTTTCAGACTGTCTTAGTTTTTAGACTTGGTTGTTTTCTCGCAGTCTTGTAGTTTTTTCTATTATTTTCAGTATTATGATTCAATATATTTCTATCAAATATTTATATTCTTGCTAAAAATTTTGTTCTATGTATTTTTGCTACTTAGAGTGCCAGTGTAAGATAGACCAGGGGTTGGCTTGGGGTCACTTGTGGCTCCAAGTACCGTGTTCCCTCCAGGGTGTAAACTCAGGGCGTGAAAAACTTGGTATCAGAGCACTAGGTTTCAGAGTATCCTCGATTCTCTGAAAGCCACATCGCGTAGATTCCTCTTCATGGGTGTGAAGTGCGCCACCCTTATGACGGGGAGGCTATGAGATGTCATTAGGAAATTTGCCTTTATTTCATACTCCTTATCGTGCATTGAAATTTAGTTCCAAGAAAAATCATTCTCTTAACTCATGCTCTGCTTCATTTAAGTGAATATGCCTCCACGACGCGGAAATGGAAGCAGGGTCAGAAATATCCAACGGACTACTTCACCACCCCGGCGGCCCCACAGGATGATTCGGTGTCAACTGCTGAATTCAGGGTGGCCATTCAGCTTCTCTCCCAAACCGTGACTAACCAGATGAACCAACAAGTGGTTCCATTCATTAACAATTGGTCCGCAGCAGCTGCTAGGAACGTTACCTAAATGAATCCTCTATCACTTTAGGGATCCAAGGTGAGGCAGGACCCCCAAGAGTTCATAGATGAGATCTGGAATATTACCCGTATAATGGGTGTCAGCTCCTAGGAGAGTGCGGACCTAGCTTCCTTACCAGCTAAAAGGGGTAGCCCAAGTCTAGTATGAGCAGTGGAAGGAGGGGTGGCCAGCAGAAGCAGGACCAGTTGAATAAGAGGAGTTCAACACCCCTTTTCTGGAAAGATTTTTCCCGAGGGAGCTCAGAGAAGCAAAGGTAGCGGAATTTATGAACCTAAGGCAGGGGAACAGGACATTGGAAGAGTATGCTCTTGAGTTTACCAGGTTGTCCAAATATGCTCCAGATATGGTGGCCGAGCCAAGGGCTCGCATGTTGAATTTTGTGATTGGGGTGTCAAACCTGGTCCTCAAGGAGTGTAGGACCGCGATGCTGATCAAAGATATCGACCTTTCCAGTTTGATTGTTTATGCCCAACAGATTGAGACTGAAAAACTAAGGGACATGGAAAGAAAGATTAAGCGGGCTAGGACTGGCCAGTCAGATCATGGACACCAGAGGTCAGGCGATAGCAACCGCCCACGGCAGCAATAGCAGCAGCAGTGACAGCAACAGAGGGATCCAACGCCCAGCTCAGCCAGCGCCCCTACCTTTTGGTCCCACTAAGACCGGAGGGGTGGAGCATTTGGTTCTCAGTCACAGGAACAAATATCCAGCTTTCCCCAAGTGCGGCAAGAACCACCCGGGAGAGTGTCTTCAGGGAGTGAGGCTGTTTTGGTTGTGGACAGCTCGGGCATCAGCTTAAGGAGTGCCTGTCAAAAGGGCGAGGGAGATCCCAATCCACCACCTTAGCAACTCCAGCAGGACAACCAGCTCAACAGAACAACACATGAGGTATGGAGGGCGGTCAATGCCAAAGCCGTTTTTATGCATTATCATTTCGTCAGGACCAGGAGAACTCACCAAATGTGGTCATGGGTATGTTATGCTTTTTCTAACTGACTCAAAGCTCTCAAAGCTGAAACATAACATTTATGATAAAAGCCGAACAATGAGTCAAACCTTGCTTTTAGAACACGCATGCTTAAAGAAATAATCATGAGTAATGAATATGCAAATCTGAATCATGTAGACAATAGGAGACTCGTCACTTAACCGACATACAACGTCCGAACTATTACACTCAAGTGGAAAGAGCTGTCCAAACCCTTTCTAGGGCTAAGGACGCTACCATAATATCGATATCAAGCTCATAGGCCATTTGGGCCAGGGATAGCTCACAAGGGAAGTCCCAATCCTATAATAGTATCAACCTACGTTGGCGCGTAGTTCTGGGGCATAGGGTGATCAACTTTTAGCCCGCTTGGTGCTAGACTCTTCTCCAAAAACATGCAATGCTCTACATTGTATATAACGAAGCTCAACAATGGACTCATGCATAAAACTCAACATCGTATGAAACAAAGCTTAACATTGTCATTTGACAAAGCTCAATAAGGAAATCATGCATAGACTCAACATCATATGAAAATGAAGCTCAACATAGTCCTTTGACAAAGCTCAATAATGACATACATCTCAATTATGAACTTATGCATATGGGAAGCTTTAATTTGGAACATACCACAAGCTGATAATATGAAATTTGGAAGACTTCACTCCAAACAATGTGGTAAGCTTATTTCAGGAAAATAATCATTTTAAGTCAACATGTGGGCATTGCCCAAAGCTTCACTATACTTGGATCTATTCAATTCATTTTGAAAACAATATCATAATCATGGTAGCTTTAGTAATATGCTTTTCCTCATCAAATCTCATCATCATTATACATCCATCAACATTATCTTCTTTCATAAACTTCTTATCCATGGGAATTAAATTTCATAATTTAGAAAATATGATTTGTATTGAAAACAGTTTAAAATATACTCAAGCTTCACAATTCATCAATATAAATACAACCTAATCATACCCATGTATAGAGATTAGAGAATTATGCAATTGGGTAAAAACCCTCATACTTAATCTTGTGAATTTCTTATACTAGATAGAGATTTGGCATGGGTGTGGAAGGAAACACCCACTCATAACCCGACATACCTAGGAGGGATGATTTTACTACTTATTTGATTTCCCAAAGATGAGATTCCAATGTAAACCTTCAAAACTTGCTCTAAATCCTCTCTTCAAGCTCTCGAGTTTGCATGCATGGAATGAATTAGCTTAGAATATGTTTTTCCCTCTTAAAACCCTGTAAAACGAGCCTTAAACGATGTAGTATAGGCCCCTAGGACTTAGGAATTATGGAAGAGACCTTACTAAAATCACTAAAAATAACTGCCAGATGGTCCTAATGGATGACCTGACGTCTCGTTACAAGGGCCAACAAGTCGTTGGGTTATCCGTCGGGTACACTGCTTGACAACCTCTTAGGGCTCATAATGATAGACGTAACAACTCGTTAGGGGTGACCACGACTCGTGGTCACCAATCATCAAGTACACTACCTCCCTTATATCAATTTACTTGTATATCATCCAACGACTCATACCATGACTCATCGCTTGACATGACGAGTTGTGGCCTCCTCCCGTTAAGTACACTGGTTGACCTCTTCTATTTTTCCTTCTCTCTCACCCCATGGCTTACCTAACGACTCGTGGGGTCTGACCATGAGTTATTTCCATGCCCGTGGGGACACTATCCTCCAAACTTCCCAACTCTTCACTGGCCTTCCCCACGAGTCACCTGACGACTCGTGTGCTGCCCTCATGAGTCGTCCCACGACTTGTCCTGTGCCTGCAACATCTATTTCACAATTTTTTTCATTTCAAATCTCGGGTCCGATCTTTGAGTTCTCGGGGTATAATAATATCTCTCGTGAAACAAGTAGAAAACAAAGATATACAATTATCATACTCCGATACTGATCATTTTAACCAAAATTTTTACGAAATGACTATCTCTGATTCATAACACATAGCTAAAATGATCTCATACTTCACATACACATCCATACACATAAAAGAAACTTGAACACATGAACTGAACACAAAAATTAAGTAGAGTCATAGAGTGAATCTGATAGCTCAAGTCGGAACTGAGCCGGTAGAGAATAAATGTTGGTATTTAGCCATCATATCCTCTTAGGCTTCCCATGTAGCTCCTTCAACATGCTGCTTTCTCCATAGGACTTTAACTGAAGCTACTTCTTTGTTCCTTAGACTCCGAACTTGACGGTCCAACATTTCCACTAGAACTTTTTCATAGCTGAGGCTATCTTTTACACCGACGTTGTTCACCGGGACTACTAAAGCTAGATCATCCAAGCACTTTTTCAAGAGCGACACATGAAACAGGGGATGTACAGAAGATAACTATGATGGCAAGTCCAACTCATACATCACCATACCAACTCTTCTCACGACCTCGTAGGGGCCAACATAGCAGGGACTATGTTTTCCTTTCTTCCCGAACCGCATGACTCCCTTCATGGGAGATACCTTTAGAAATACCCAATCGTCTACCTCAAAATCCAAATCTCTTCTCCTCAAATCAGCATATGAACTTTGACGACTCTGAGTAGTTTTCAGCCTATCCCTTATCAACAAAACCTTTTTCATGGCCTTATGAACCGAATTAGGCCCTATCATAGCAGCTTCCCCAACTTCAAATCATTCGATGGGAGATTTACACCTCCACCCATAAAGAGCCTCGAACGGCGCCATCTGGATGCTAGAGTGATAGCTGTTATTATAAGCAAACTCGATCAGAGAAATTGATCATCCCAGTTACCTTTGAAGTCCATCACACAAGCCCTCAACATACCTCTAGGGTCTAGATTGTTTGTCTGCCTGGCCGTCTGTTTGCAGATGAAAAGCTGTACTGAGCTTAACTTGAGTTCCAAGCCCCTTCTGAAAAGAATGCCAGAACTGGGAGGTAAACTGAGTACCTCAGTCGGAAATAATAGACAAGGGCACTCCATGAAGTCAAACCAACTCCTGTATATACAATTTGGCATAATCATTCGCTAAATCTATGGTTTTGACTGGTAGGAAATGTGCGGCCTTGGTCAACCTATCTACCACCACCCACATAGAATCATAGTGTCGACGAGTACAAGGTAGGCCTATACTGAAATCCATATTAATCACTTCCCACTTCCAAGTGTGAATGCTAATATCCTGAAGTACGCCCCCCGGCCTTTGATGCTCAACTTTCACTTGCTCACAGTTCGGGCACCTGGCTATGAATTCTGATATATCCTTCTTCATGCCGTTCCACCAATATATTTCCTGCAAATCATGATACATCTTGGTGGCATCCGGATGGATAGAATACCTGGATCCATGTGCCTTATGCAATATACGGTACCTCAAATTATCAATATATGGAAAACTTAGACGGCCCTAGTACCGCAACACCCCATATTCCCCTTGGGAGAAGATCTCCACCTTCTGACTCCGAACGGCTTCATTTAGCTTTACAAACAACGGATCCTCATCTTGCCTAGCTTTCACGTCTACTACCAAGGTCGATTCTGATCCATTGTGCACAACAACGCTGCCTTCGGTCGAGTCGACCAATCTAACTCCAACCCGATGGACATCATTCACCAACTCCTTCTTTCCCTCATCCACATGGGACACACTCTCCATAGAGAGCCTACTAAGTGCATCCGCTACCACATTAGCCTTTCCCGGGTGATAAAGGACACTCATGTTGTAGTCCTTTAGTAGCTCCAACCACCTCCTTTTCTGAAGATTGAGATCTTTTTGTGTGAACACATATTGCAAGCTCTTGTGATCCGTGAACACGTCCACGTGGACTCCATACAAGTAATGTCTCCATATCTTCAACGCAAACACCACCGCAGCCAACTCAAGATCATGGGTCAAATAATTCTTCTCATGGACTTTCCACTGTCTTGAGGCGTATGCTATCAGCTTCCCATGCTACATCAACAAACACCCAAGTTCGATTCTCGAAGCATCATAATACACCACAGACCATCGGTACCCTCGAGTAGGGTCAACACTAGTGCTGAAGTGAGTCGGGTCTTCAATTCCTGGAAGCTTTTCTCACAAGCCTCCGACCATTGGAACTTTGCCTTTTTTCTGAGTCAACCTAGTCAATGGGGCTGCAATAGAAGAAAAGCCCTCAATGAACCTCCGATAGTAACCCACTAAGCCCAAAAAGCTCATGATATTCGATGGGTTCACCGGTCTGGGCCAATTCTTCACCGCCTCGATTTTCTGAGAGTCTACCCTTATGCCCTCACTTTGATACCATGTGGCCCAAAAATGCAATCCAGTTCAACAAAAACTCACACTTGCTGAACTTCGCATACAAATGGCAATCCTTGAGGGTCTGAAGCACTAGTCTCAAGTGAGCGACATGCTCCTCCTTGCTCCGAGAGTATATGAGGATATCGTCGATAAACACAATCACGAACATATCTAAATAAGCCTTGAACACCCTATTCATAAGATCCATAAAAGCTACAAGAATATTGGTTAGTCTAAAAGACATAAAAACAAACTCGTAGTGACCATACCGAGTTCTGAATATGGTTTTCGGGATGTCACTCTCCTGAACCCTGAGCTGGTGATACCCAGATCTGAGATCAATCTTGGAGAAACACTTGGCACCTGAAAGCTGGTCAAATAAATAATCGATCCTGGGTAGCGGATACCTGTCTTAACGATGATCTTGTTCAACTGCCTATAATCAATGCATATTCGAAGAGAACCATCTTTCTTTCGAACGAATAAGACTGGTGCACCCCATGGAGACTTACTCGGCCTAATAAAGTCTTTATCTAACAGGTCCTTTAACTGATCCTTCAACTCTTTTAGCTCGGCTGGAGCTATTCTGTAGGGAGGAATGGAGATAGGCTGTGTGTCGAAAAGAAGATCTATACCAAAATCAATCTCCCGCTCAGGAGGGACACCTAGCAAATCATTAGGAAAGACCTCTGGGTACTCACATACTACTAGAACTAACTGGATAGTCGGGCTTTTGGATTCAACTTCCTTAACCCTAACTAGATGGTACATACAACCCTTAGAAATCATCTTCCTGGCCTTAAGGTAGGAAATGAATCAACCTACAGGCACAACTGAACTACCCTTCCATTCTAAGGCTGGCTCACTCGGAAATCTGAACTCTACTAACCGAGTTCTACAATTTACTGAAGCATAGCATGCAAATAGCCAATCCATGTTGAGAATAACATCAAAATCGATATGGCTAACTCTATCAAGTCTGCTAAGGTGACTTTACGAAGGACTGATACTGCGCAACCTCTATATACCCTAATATCAAAGTCAGTCATGGCTAACTCTACTAGGTCTGCGGAGGTGACCTTCTACAATATTGTGATTGGGCAACTTCTATACACCTGCTTAGCTACAACTGAATCACTAAAGGGAGTAGAGACTCAGAATGGTTCTCACAAAATTTCGGGACTAACTCCAAAGCTACTAGCAATATAAGGTGTCATAAAAGAAAAAGAAGCCCCTAAATCTAACAAAGCAGAAGCATCAAGGTGGAACACTCATACATACCAGTAACCACATCTGGTGAAGTCTCTTGCTCCTAACGCGAGGCGAGGGCATAGAATTTGTTTTGGCGCTACCCGCCACCCCCACTAGTGGATGCCCCCTACAGAGTTGACCGTGATGGAGCTGTTGCTGACCTGGTAGTTTGTGCATGGACTCTATAATCATCCTGTCTAGTAAATGGACATGTTCGACGCATATGGCTAGATCTACCACACCCATAACAGATATCTGAGCCAAGCAAGCACTCCCCGACATGACTCTTGCCACACTTCTCGCTGGCTGGAAAGGTGCGTTATACCTGCAAGCCCCTCTGGTCTCTTGAACCTGAGGCATTGCTCCTCTAATCACCCTTGGGTATAGATGGAACACTAGCTGATGATGGTGCTGGATCTAGTGACCTCTATTGAATCTAAGGGCGGTGACCTCCGTCGGATCTCTGCTGAGTGAACCTATAGTTGTGTGTCCGGGCCCTTTTATCCTCTCTCTCCCTCATATGTGCCGCCTCCATCTAGTAGGCGTACAAGACCATCCGAGGGAAATCAATATCCTAGTGGAGCACAACGGTCCTGCAATCTTAGTCCAAGTAGTTCGCCACCCCATGAACAAACCTGCTCACTCGTGCCCTCTGATCAACCACTAACTCTAGGGTGTACTTTGATAAGCGAGCGAACTCAAGGGCATACTCTTGCACCGTCATCTTCCCCTGCTTAAGATTCACAAACTCGGCTGCCTTCAACTATCATCTCACGAGGGAAGAACCGATCTAGGAAAGCAAATGGAACTCCTCCCAAGTGACAGGGCCTACTCAGGCGGCCCTGATATCTTTCCACTATCGAAACCAGATGTGTGAGACCCTTTTCAATTGATATGAGGCCCACTCAGCACACTCGATCCCATTCACCCCCATGACTTGGGTGATCTTCACAATCTCGTCAATAAACTCACGTGGATCCTCATCCACCTTGGAACCAAGAAACTCTGGAGGGTTCATCCTCAAGAAATATCTAGCTCGAGCTACCGCCCATTTTTATTTTGCGGAACATGCGCTACTGCCTGCTGGTTGACCTGAGCGGTCATGGACTGCGCTAGCATCTAAATAGCTGCCAAGGATTCAGCATAGGCAATAGGCTCCGGTGCATGGTGCTCCTTGACTTGTGGGGCTTGTTGGTGCCCATCTCCGTTGCCATCCTCGTGGTCGTTTCCATTCCCATTCCTCCTATCATTAACTCTACAGGGATCTATGATTCTTAAATCGTGAATAGAACGAGTTAGAAGGATAGGGAGGCATTTCATCATACGATATAGATCATGAAAGAAGGGAACATTTCCTAAACATCTCGTAGCCTCTTCATCATAAGTATGGAGCACTTCACACACAAGAAAAAGACTCTTCTTAACACGGCTTTCAGACACCATAGGATACTTCAAACCTATGGCTGTAATACCAAGTTTTTCATGACCCGAACATAGACCCGGATCGCAACAGGGGACAAAGAGCCCCGAGAGACTCCAAGTCGACCCATGGCATGAACATACATCTATCTCAATCCAGTAAAGCGAAATTACTCAACATGATAACATAGTAGAAGCATAATCATAACATAACATGGAAAGTGAAACGCACTTCATACATGACAGCTAAATACTACACATAGTCAGAAAGCCTCTAACATATCTGATGGGCTGATGGGACAACACCCCAACTAACCCAACAAGTCTATAAAACTGAACATAAAGAGATAACTTATATCAACTGGTCCTAGGGGATGAGGACTCACCAATGGACTAGATGCTAACTCTTGGATTGAGCTAATTATGGTGTTGGGTTTGAAGATTGGAGCCTGTATCATGAAATGATACAGTATAGAGTATACGGTTAGTAGGTGGAATATATAGAGTATGCAAGGTAAGTAAAACAGAAATTTAAAATACATAAAAGTGCATACAAGATCATAAGCATAGGACAACATGCTCATAACTTAAACATCATAATGTAACATAAGGCTCAAGATTTTTAAAACATTTGTAATCCATTCATTATCATATTTTTGAGAGAAGCTTTATAAATGATGAAGGGAATATTTATGCACTTCATAGACATATTTTTACCCATAATTTACTATGTTTCGAGAATAAATTATGTGTGTTTGCATGTAATTATGTTATATATTTGTGAAATTAGCTAACACACATGATGAGATATTTTTAGGGCTTAAAATGATGAATTTGAATGTGTTTGAGGCCTTTAGAATACATGTAAAGAAGTTGGAATGAAAAATGCGAAGAGCAAAGCTTGAAGTGAACAACCGCACGAGGATGGCACAAGCCGAGCGAGGCAGCCTTGTCCCAGTGCTGCAGCAGCTCCATCCCAGCTCCATGGCACACGCGATGCAGCAACATTTCCGCCGCAACAGCCAGTGTGACATGGCACTTGAGCCCGCGTGATGGAAGGCGCGAGGCAGCTTCCTTCTAGGTGCGTTGGCATGTGCCAAGCGGCACTAAACGCGGCAATGAGGCAAGGAGATGCGTTAAGGCTTCCAAAATGGAAAAAAGTGGATTTCCTACTTCAACTAGGAAAAGGAACATCAAGTCCAAGTCAAATTCAA
Organism: Datura wrightii; assembly: GCA_035772735.1. Classification (NCBI taxonomy): domain Eukaryota; kingdom Viridiplantae; phylum Streptophyta; class Magnoliopsida; order Solanales; family Solanaceae; genus Datura; species Datura wrightii. The sequence goes on from JASDFA010000002.1 coordinate 19,993,278, forward strand.
CAAGAAACAAGGAAAACATAAATCTACTATAAATACCCCTTTATTTTCATGTAATAAGTATCAAGTTTGAAATCAAGCTTTAGATTAAGTTTCAAGTTATAGGTTTGAAGCTTTTAGAAGTTAAGTTTTAGAAAAGTCTTAGACAAGTTTGAGACGATTGTTGAATTGTTCTTCTTTATTGTTGCAATAATCAAGTGAGTTTCTTCCTGTCATCATTTTAAGTATTAATTTTTGCTTTTATTTATGAATTCAATTAATTTAATTATAAACATGATATACTAAAACCACCACATCTAGGGTTGTGGGAACTATGATGAATTAATACGCATAAGTAAAAATACTTAGTGATTCTTGAACAGAGTTTATGCATGTATTGTTTCTTCCTTCATTTTAATTGATTTTTATCGGTTGCAAATGTTAGAACTTGACTTATTCTTACTGACTGGACCAAGGAGGTAATGAATGGAAAAAGGGATTAACAACAGAGATTTGAGTCTATCAACCCTCATCTAATAGCTTGAACTTGTCCAGGGATAGCTAATCCGATATTAAGGGTAAGGGTCAACTAAAGTACACCCATAGAGGGACCAAATTGCATGGTGAAAATCACCTAGATAGGGGACCAACCATTTAGGTGAACCTAACTTACCAATAGTCATGGGGAAAACTTACCCTTGTTAATTGTATTAATTTGGAAAAAACAATCAATTTCTTGACACAATTACTTATTAATTTTACAAATTCCTCCTTTAGGAAATAATTAACAAAAAAACTTAAGCACTAGCGTTCTTCTATATCCTTCCGTGTTCTCTGTGGGATTGACCCCAACCTCTAGTTGAGTTCTTTATTGACAACGTCTGCTTCATACTTCCGAAGGAGATGTGGTTTGAGCGTTATCAAAAAGTGGCTCCGTTGCTGGGGAATACGGTTTAGGATTAGATTAATTGCTTGTGTTTAACTTTTAGTAATTATTTCCTATTTTTTATTTTTTGTTTATTTTTGACGTGTCACAGGGCGGCGTGGTAAAACAAGTGGCCAAGATGTGACTATGGTCTCAACAGGTATCTTGATGAAGTCTGAGTAATCAAGATACCTGTGTCGTGTCGTGACATTAAATTAGGCGCTACTTGGGAGGCAACCCAAGATAAATTTTTTGTTCGTTTTTACGTGTTTGTTCAAGTGTGTAGGTGATAGGTCATAATTTCCAATAAAGATTGAGCTTAAATATTTAATATGAGGAGTAGAGGCCCAGGAAGTTCTTCTTACACTCTATTACTTTATGCTTATTTGTTTTAGCACTAGGGATAGTGTAACCAATTAAGTGTGGGGTGGGAGATGTGAACTTTATATTACCATGCATGCCTTAATTGCTAAATTTTCACATGGTAGGCCTAGTTTTTTTTGAGATTTATGATTTGTCATGCATGCTCGTTGATTTTTAGTATTTTTTTAGTTTTATTTTATTTTGGGTTCCTCCAGTTTTTGTTTTTGGTACTTTTTCGGTGGATAGTCCCTTAGAACCGACTAGACGGTCTATTTTTTAATTTTTTATTTTAGTCATTGAGTCATGAATTACCCGATGATGGATGGATGATGACCGTCTTAAGGGTAAATTAGTCACTAGAAAGAATAAGAACTTGAATCTTATGAATGCTAGGTGCTTCACTTTAGGTATCATTGAGACTTTATTAAATTCACTCAAAAATGCATGAAAAAGGTAGAAACACTTAGTCTTTTGGAAATTGAATCTTGTACTTCAAAAAAGGGGCTTAATTATGTTATGCATGCAATATGAATATATGTGTTTATGTGATCTTGATTTCCATTGTTAAACCATCTTGTACCTATGTGTGAGGAATTATTTTTGATGTACTCCATGCTCGTAAATTGATGTCTAGAACTTGCCCGTTGTGTGTGCAAAGAAAAATAAGAATGATGGATTTAGAAAGTGATATAGGAGTTTCTTTGATAGCCCTATTTTTATCCTATTTTACCTACCTTTATTATAATTATCCTAGTTAGCCATGTTGAGCTTAGCCTATTCTTTTGATAGCCATATTATAAGCTTAACTCCCTTTTTGTTATATTGACTAATATTTGATTCAAATAACTACTAGAGCACTTTAATAAAAAAAGTTTGTAGGAAAGGAGCATAATTGGAGAAGTGAAGGGAAAATCTAAAAATTATGGTGAATTAGAAGAAAAGAGAAAGGTAAAATTTTGCTAAACAAGGAGGGTGATTTTTAGCGGGAAAACAAAAAGAAGAAAGAGATTTGAAAATTGAAGATGAAAAAAAATCATGATTTACCGATTAACCGTACCCATTTGTTTACAACGAACCTGTACTGGCCCTAGTCCTTCCTTGGATATTGTGAACCTCAACATAAAAAAAATTCTTAAGTTGAGGGTGGCTAGAGTAGGGGTGCGTAAAGGGTGGGAACGTAAGAAAGGAAAAGAAAAGAGAAAAAAATGTGTGAATAAGCTCATTGTTGAAAGAAAAATCCCCACTAGTCACCTAAGTTAAAAAAATTGAGAAATAAAAGGAGGTAGAAGGAGAAAATTTGGAAATTGAGCAAAGTGCTAAAATATTTAAAGTGTTGTGAAGTATTAAAGTGATTAGGGAGCTTAGTCACTATCTTGGTCAAATAGTTCCTACCCATCCCTTAGCCTACATTACAAAAAAATTAAAGTCCTAATTGATCCTTGATTCATAATTCTATATTGGTGGAGTATTACACTAAGGGCAAACCTATGGGTCGTCTTTTGCATGTATGTTGAGTTCTTTGGGGGAGTGAGCGGAAATTATTTTATTTATGCCCAAGTTTATATTGACTTATATCTTGAGTGAGAAAAGGGAATCTCTCCATATTGTGAGGGGTACAATGGTAAGATTTTGGTTTAATCTTGATTGCAAAATTATATGTAATTCATGTTGGCCCGAAATATGTCTTAATGAGTTAGTTTTTAAAAGCTAAGTGATTTCGAACTTTGACATATTAATGTTGAACCTATATGCATGCAAGTGAGTTATTTGAGCTTTATTGATTTGTCTCATGATCTTAAGTGTAAGTAGACCTATTCGTAGAAATATAAGAAGGGAAGTAGTAGATTGTTCGAGGACGAATAATAGTTTAAGTTTGGAGTTTATGCACTTCATAGACATATTTTTGCCCATACATTACTATGTCTCGAGAATAAATTATATGTGTTTGCATGTGATTATGTTATATATTTGTGAAATTAGCTAACACACGTGATGATATGTTTTTAGGGCTTAAAATGATGAAATTGAATGTGTTTGAGGCCTTTGGAATACATGTAAAGAAGTTGGAATGAACAATGCGTAGAGCAAAGCTTGAAGTGAACAACCGCACGAGGATGGCACAAGCCGTGCGAGGCAGCCTTGTCCCATTGCTACAGCAGGCGCGCAGCAGCTCCATCCCAGCGCCATGGCACACACGAGGCAGCAACATTTCCACCGCAACAGCCCGTGCGACGCGACACTTGAGCCCGCGTGATGGAAGGCGTGAGGCAACTTCCTTCTAGGCGCATTGGCATGTGCCAAGCGGCACTAAATGCGGAAATGAGGCAAGGCGACACGTCAAGGCTTCCAAAACCGAAAAAACTAGATTTCCTACTACAACTAGGAAAAGGAACATCAAGTCCAAGTCAAATTCAACAAGGAACAAGGAAAAAATAAATCTACTATAAATACCCCTTTATTTTCATGTAATAAGTATCAAGTTTTAAATCAAGCTTTAGATCAAGTTTCAAGTTATAAGTTTGAAGCTTTTAGAAGTTAAGTTTTAGAAAAGTCTTAGACAAGTTTGAGACGATTGTTGAATTGTTCTTCTTTATTATTGCAATAATCAAGTGAGTTTCTTCATTATGTGCATTATGTGATATCACGAAAGAGGGGATCCATTAACGTTGTAATGTATAAATATGAACCGACGGTGGCACGTAGTTATGAGACACATGCATAGTCCATTGAACGTTGGGCTACTCAGTGCTAGATACTACTCCTAAAAATATGCACATTAGGCTCGTACGTAAATCATAAACATCATTCATGAAATTCATGGACAAATAAACATTTAACATAATTGATCCCCATTTATATACATGTTTATCCATGAATCAAGGGCCCATTAATCGGCCAACGTCATAAATAGATAAATCATGAAATCCATATCATAAGTCATAAATCATACTTGAATATGTGGGCATTGCCCAATACTTTAACATACTTGAAAATACTCAATTCACTTGAAACATGATTATAGACATGGGTAACTTGAAAGCATGCTTTTCATCATAAATATCTCATCATACTTGAACATTCATCATAAATCTCAACGTTCATGAACTTCTCATAATTGAGCATTTTGGTCTATAAAACATGAAACATGATTTTTAATTGAAAAGAATATAAAACTTGCCCATGAATCATAATTCAATAATAAAAAAATCTATAAATCGTACCCATGTAGAGAATTAGAAATTTCATTCATTGGGTTAAAACCCCATAGAATCAGCACCGAAATTTCTATGATTTAAAGAGAGATTGGGCATGGGTAACCCTACATACCTGGGGAAGATCCGATTTTACCAACCCTTGAAAGCCCAATAAAAGATTGAATGAAAACTTAAAGAACTCTAACTTGATCACCTCCTAAACCCCTTAAATATGCATGCATGGATGGGAATGAGCCTAGGGTAGATTTTGCCCTCTTAAACACTGCATTTCGAGCCTTAAACGACGTAGTTTAGGACCCTATGACTTTGAAATAACGAAAATGCCCTTAATGAATTTCCTAAAAATTCTGAATTGCTGGTGACAACGGGTGATAGAACGATTCATCATCAGCTCCTACAGTCCGTCTTCACCACTCGTTGCTTGACCCTGAGTTCAGGTCTCTGATCCTTCCCCATGACCGGACAGGATGGGTTGTTACAACAAGGTACGGTCCGTTGAATCCTTTCGTTATTTTCCCTAACTACCTGCACCTGGACCTTTCCCACGAGCTACACTTCGACTCATGCCTACTTCCAACGAGTCGTGGTTTGCATCCATCACCTCGACTAGAGGTTTTCCTACTCCTTCCCATGATTACTTACAATGATCCATCATTACTCATAACGATTAATCCTACGACCCATTACTTCCTCCTAGCCTAAGGACCAGCCTCACCACGATCACAAACAACTCATGGCATCAGACCAGGGGTCGTTCGTTGACTCACTCTGTGAAAGTTTCCCAGACTTTTGCCAACTTTCATTTTTAAGTCCTGGGTCTAGTCTTAGGCACTTCCGGGGTATTACATTTAATTGCGCTATGGAGCCTTTCATGTTTCATAAAACATATATACTTACCGAATGAGAGAATGGCACCAAATTACTTTAGCAAACTATTTAACTAATATTTGGATATTTTCTAATGATGAGCTAGAGGAATCAATGATAGTAGATTTCTTTGTAGCATTTAACAATGAAAATAGTTCACAGTACATCTGGAAATGATATACCAATATTTGTGGATTATGCATCATGTGATGCCATGATCAAAAGACATTTATGGGAGTCCCTATGTTATTTTTCCTAGTAGATATAGATATCTTTGTTGATAGAAGGAAATACCAATGTCATATTATCACCAAAAGAGAAGTTAGGGATTTGCCAGTTTACTTTCAAGAATTAACTGAATTTTTAGATTGCATCAATATTTGTGGTCTATTTGATATAGGGTATACTGGAAGCACTCATTTTGTGGAATGGGAGATCTGATGATGTTTGCATTTTCAAAATGTTGGATACATACTTATATCATAATAAACAATATGACTTATTTCCTATTTTAAGTTTGAACCATGTAATCTCGAAGGGCCAAACCATTCTTCCCCTGTATTAGAAGCCTTTCATGATATAAATGTGGCGGTCAAACCTTTCAAGTTTCTAAACTAGCAAATTCAACATGACTCCCTTAAAAAAATATTACAACAACATTGAAATAAAAATATTTATATGAATCCTTTTACAAATTGGAGAAGGTAAAAAGGAGTCCAAACATAGAGGAGCATAGACACTTACGAAAATATTTTTCAAAAGATTGCCACACTAGAGGGGGTTATTAGGCTTTTGAAAATCAATTTGAGGAGGACCCAAGTACAAGGAATACAGAGACTCTCTATAAGGTGGAAGTAGATTTCAGTAGATATTTACATTTGGAGAAAGAATATTCAAAACAAAAATATGGATTAAATTGGTTCTAGGAAGGAAAAGAGACACTAAGTTCTTTCATGCTTATGTGAATGGTATGGGGGAAAAGGTTAAATCCTACTGAAATTCATAACTCTAACAGACACGTATTAATAGACACCAAGGTTATAGCAGACAAGGCTATAAGCTTCTTTTAGAAATAGTTCATAGAAGAACAAAATCTAGTGAGCTTTGAATTACATTAACACATCTCATTCTTAATGATAAAATATATTAGGAACATAAGAACCCATTGAAGAGAAGGTTAAAAAGACAGGTTATAGGATTGTGAAGTCCAAATATAGTACCACAGGGACTTGTCAATTTTATCATTATAAGGTTGTCACTTTGATTTCACTAATCTACGAAATAAATAAGTTGGAGATTATTTTTGAAAATTAAACTACTAACTTCAATTGTAAAGATTAACTACCAACAAATGCAAGCTTGATTGTAATTCGATAATGATGACAAACTAAGGCAATGGCACTTGATTGGTTTCGGGTTGAATTTTCCAGACCTAATTAAACAAGCATGATTCTTCCTACAGTTGTTAGTTGCAAGTTATTATCCCTCTTTTTGGCACTATCCTAGCATCCAAGAACTATCTCAAGCACCCTAACGCCTATATCCCTATGGTCTCAAGAGAACACGAAACAATGATTATGCCAAATTGTATTTCTACTAAACGGGATTGAAGGGTATATCCCTATCCTTAACAACAACTTTTATCCTATCACCAATGGGTTCAAGGATCTTTGAATTCCCGTTTTGTATTTATTTTTAATCCGTTCGATTTTCTTTTCCAAGGTCAATCAAAAACCAACAGATTACTTACAAGGTGATCAGTTTCATAAACAATAAATTAAAACAAATAAATACAAACAACCATAAAGAAGTATCCAAACCAAGTGTATTTCACTTTCAAACAATCAACCATCCACGATGGCCATAACCCTAGATTATAGGTTTAGCCACTCATAGACAAGTGGAGAAATGAATAAGCAGTCATAATTATACATAAATACGATAAAGAAAAGAGAAAACCTAAGTAGAACTTGTCTCTCTTCCAAAGCTGCGTTACAATCTAATCAATCAATCAAAATATATGATGAAAGATGTGATAAAAATGACCTAAGGATTATATTTATAGTTGAGCCTTCAAATGATGCTTCTTCCCTTCAAGACATGGCTTTAAAATAAGCATTTTACACCCCGGAATGGCTCTGACGTGCCGCCTCCTCTATTTCGCCATAGACTTAGTCAAATTTTTAGCTCCAAAATAGGCCTATATTGTCATGACCCGAACATAGGCCCGGATTGATACACGGGAAAAGGAAACCTGAGAGGTCCAAGTCGACCCATGACATGATCATAGCATAACTTTAGATAAACAATAACTAACAAAATCATAACTGAGCGGAAGCCAACAGATACATAAAACATAGTCTAATAAAACTTTGATACATCAACTAAATCTATTTACACAAGTTTGAAAGCCTCTACTACACTGATGAGTTGCTGGGACAAGTCCCCCAGCTAACTCCTAAAATCTGAAACTGAAACATAATGAAAATGGAAAACATAGATAGCGTCCTCGGGAGATGAGGACTCACCACAAGCAGCTGAGATGAAAATGGAGCGTATCTAACCATGCAGCCGAGTATTGAAACCTGAATCTATAGCATGAAATGATATAGCACATAGAGTATGCGGTCAGTACTTGGAATGTACTGAGTATGCAGGAAGCGTGAATAATCTTAAACATGCAAATATATAGTAGGGAAGTAAACTGAATGCATCACTAAATGTATAACTAAGCTGAAATACAATGACCCTATCTAAGATAAACATAAGTATCGACATGAAGCTTTTATTTGAAAACATTTACTGAAGTATAATCAAGTTGATACATAAGAGTCATGTTTTGTACATATACTGAGGACTGAAGCTGTAACTGATATCATATAATGTTCTGACCATCTGCTGATAATTTAGTCAGAATCCTACTAAACTGGTTTTAACTATAATCTAAAATCATATGGAACTGAGTTGGACTAATATCGTAGACTAAAGAAGTCATTCTATGCTATGCTGACTGATTAAGGGAAATAGTCTTAGCTATGGGAAGTCCCTGACTGACTAAGGAAAACATTCTTGGCTATGAAGAGTCCCTAACTGACTAAAGGAAACATTCTCAGCTATGGAGAGTCACTGACTGACTAAGGGAAACATTCTTTGCTAATGAGAATCCCAGATTGAGCTGAGCGAGACATTCTCTGTTGAGGAGAATATCTGCCTGAACTAATGAGAACATTTTGACTGACTGAGGGGAAAGATTCTCGGCTATGAAGAATCTCGATAAACTAGAATATGGATGTCACTGTTCTGACGTCATTTTTCTCGTCTAAGTCACTTCAGTTAATCAGAGACAAGAGCATTCAACTATTTACATCATACTGAATATCATACTGGATTCATTTAGAGTTGATTAAGGATACTTTCTACTAACAACAAGCCCAAATGTCCAAAGGATCATTCTCATGTTTTATCATCATACTTCATATCATCATAATCCAGAATCATTGCTTACATCATACATTCTACTTTCATTAAGCATTGATAGGATTAGATCATACTTTAAACGTTTCCACAACATTTAAATCTCAAATTCACATTATATAGCACATATTCTAGATTCATGAAAGCTCCATAGATTTAACTCATACCCAAAACATTTACATCGAAATCATAGTGAAAACATGTACATACTTCACATTGATCAAAGCTCATAAGTTCTAATCGTGTTCCAACACATATAATACAACATGTGTTTTAGATTTACGGGGATCCATATAATATACATATAACTTAAGCAAGGATATAAGTTCATGATAAGAGCATGTGAACAACTGATGAAATCCCATTTGAAATTCTATACTAACTCATGGTGAAAATCCCATGTTCATGTTATTCGCATATCATATACATATTTCAAGGAGGTATAAGTAACTTCATGAGCATACATGACTATCAACCATGTCGGGTCTTAGAATTCAAGTAAAAACATGTGAGAATTTATGTATAATTTGAACCCTAAAACATGCTTTTCTAAAATTAAGAGATTTGGGTTTTTAATAAAAGTTTGGGGCACAAGGATGGAAGGAAATACTTGTTGAAAACCCACATACCTAAATAGGAGAAATCCCCACTTGAACATAACTCTTGAATCACTTGAAGAAACCCTTGTTGAATTCTTAAGTCTTGAGAGAGGAGGAAAAAGGGGTTGAGAGGATATCTTGAGGGAATGAGAGATTAGGCCAGAAGAACCCTTGAAAACACCCTTGGAAATTGACAGGAAAAATCCATTTGCCAATCCCCTCGAGGCACTCCACGAGTCGTGGGATTGACAATGACTCATGGTGCCAAGTCGTGGAGTTCACTACATCCTTTCAAAAAAAATTCCTCGAATCTTCCAACGACTGACTTAATGAGTCATTATCTGACTTAACGACTCGTTACTCCTTCTGTTATCATTGAAGCCCGAAAATCCTACTCCTCCTTCCCACCAAGGACCTAACGAGTCGTTACTTCACTAGACGACTTGTTATGTCCACTTGTCATCAACACTGGTCCACATCCTTCAAATCCTCCCAGCGAACGACACGACGGGTCGTTGTTTCACCTAACGACTCATTGAGTTATCTGTTTTAACCACTATAAGGGACCACTTCACCTGCACCTCTTGACTGCTTTCCACGAGTCTGACCACGATTCATTGGATCACCTAATGAGTCGTGGAATGACTCCTTCTGAGGCGAAATTTCCACTTTCTCTCTAAATTCTTTCTTTAATACCGGGGTCTATTCTTAGAAACTTTCAGGGTATTACAATATATCTCCCTTGGAAATATTCGTTCTCGAATGTTGGCTAGACATGTTGAAAACTGGGGAAAGAACTGATATCCCAAAATACGGAACATTTCAACTGATATTGATGGAGTATCTGACTCTGGAAGAATCTTAAATCTTTGAACTTAACATCTAAAACATACATGCATGCTAAGGCATAAGAGGGACTGAAAGACATGAAACTAATTGGGAACTAAATAGTACACTGAGAGGGATTCTTTCCCTCCAACTGACACTGAGCTGATATAGACTAAGCCATCATTCTCAAATCTCTTTCTGATACTAAACTAGAATTCATGATATTTGGTCTAACTGAAATTATGGAATTCATGAGCTCGAGCCATTCACAACATCTAAAACTAAGCACATATATGAAGTACCCTCATCTATAGGGCTACCAAGCAACTTCTAAAGACGGAATTCGTGCTAAACATATTGGAAGGCATGAGTCAACACATATAGTTGGTTTATAACATGAAGATAAGGCTTAAGGATTATAGAGTAAGGCTAGCATCACCGCCTGAAGCGGCTATCTCGAACTTCTAGAAGTCTGAACATAAGAATGGGTAGAGCATAGCTTCAACTGAAATATAAGAGGAGTTATCTGAACCTGAAGGGATTGACATACGGCAACCGTTAGGACTGTAACTTCTTTACTAGCATATTCAAGATCTGACTTGTCTCACATACTTACCATCTCCCACTTAGCTTTAACCCATCATTCTAAGGCTCCTAAATCTTTCTTAAGATCGAATCACTAACTCCTAGCTTCTCCTTCACCTCTAACATTCACTATAAGACTTATACTCACAGCTATTCACATCATGCATTGACAATCTCTTCTCAACAACCATCATAGAACTTCTTATTCAATACTGGGGTTCTGGGATAGCAATATGCAACGAGTAACACAAGAAATTCATAACATACATGTGACTACTTTTGGCAATTTGCACTTATCTTTATGTGCTGCTAGGGCATACGAGCGGTGTTGACACTATCCGCTACTTGCGCTAGATGATGCCCCATGCTGGAATGAGTAGTTCATAGGAGCTAGTGAAGAGGTAGGTGACGCTCTACTCTCACCTCGCTTAGCTGCTGCGCAATCTCGGTGCTTATGACCCAACTTTCTGTACCAGAAACAAGCATCTAAGCCATCCATGCGTTCTCCCATATGGTGTTTCCCACAGCTCTTACAAAGTGGATAAGTAATCTCCCTTACCCTGGGTCTGTAGGGAACACTGGCTGTCGAAGGTGCTGGGATTGATGATCTTTGTTGGGGGCATGAGCAGTGTCCACCACTTAGCCTCTAAGGGGAAAACTCTGAATCTCCTGTCCTTGCTCTCTTGTCCTCTCTCTCTTTTTCCTTCACTTGTTCCGCTTTTATTTGTTGAGAGAAAGTCTATGTCCTTGTGCAACATGGAGGTCCTGGATTCTTTGACCAAGGAGTCTGACACTCTAGTCATGAACCAACTCACTCGAGCCCTCTGGTCGTCTTCCATATCCGGTCTATACTTGGACAAATGGGTAAACTCCAACACATACTCTTGGATAATCATGTTGTTTTTTCTCAAGTTGATGAACTCTACAGCCTTTGCCTCCCTAAACTCCCTAGGGAAAAACCTGTCCAGGAATGCAGTCATAAACTCATCCCAACTTACGGGGGCTGCTCCAACTCCCTGGCTATCTCTCTACTGGCAAAACATATATGAGCAACTCCTTTCAGCTGGTAGGAGGCTAAGTATGCGTTCTCAGTTCCCATCACCCCCATGGTATCTGTGATCTGTTGGATCTCCTCTAAGAACTCATACGCGTCCTTGTCCACCTTTCACCCTAAGAATTCGGATGGGTTCATACTGAGGAAGTCTCATACCCTAGCTACTTCCATATTCCCATTCTGGGGAACATGAGCCCTCACCCACAAATTAATCTGGGCGGTCAGTGCCTGCACCAACATATGAAGGGTTTCCCTGAACTCGGCATGAGTAACATGTTCATCCATCGGGTTCACTGGGGTTGTTGGGGCTTGCTGGCGCCCATTTCCATTTCTTCTTCCATTCGCTCGTCTAGGAGGCATTATCTGTGAGTGTATAAAACATGAGTTAGGAGAGGAACTGTTAGATTTTAATACTCTACACACTATAAGAATCATGAAGAAAAGGGGAACATTCCTAAGACATCTCGTAGCCTCTTTGTCATAAGTGCGGCATGCTTCACACCCATGAAAAAGACTCTACTTAACGCGGCTTTCAGACACCCTAGGATGCTCTAAACCTTTGCTCTAATACCAAGTTTGTCAGGATCCAAACATAGGCCCAGATTGAGACACGGGACAAGGAACCTTGACAAGCTCCAAGTCGACCCATGGCATGATCATAGCATAACATTAGCTAAATAATAACTAACAGAATCATAACTGATCGAAAGCTAACAGATACATCAAAACATAATCTAATAAAACTCGGATACATCAACTAAATCTATTTACAAAAGTCTGAAAGTCTCTACTACACTGATGAGTTGTTGGGACAAGCCCCCAGCTAACTCCTAAAATCTGAAATTGAAACATAATGAAAATGGGAAACGTAGATATCGTGCTCGGGAGATGAGGACTCACCATAAGCAACTGAGATGGAAAAGGAGCATATCTTACTGTCACGATCCAAACGTACACCGGAATCGTAGACACGGGAAAAGGGACCCCGAGGGACCCCAAGTCGACCCATGGCTCATGAATACTACTAATCTCATTCAAATAAGCAGAACGATAATCATAAAAACATAGCAGAATGTAATCATAGAATAACATTACAAAATACTAGACGTACACATAAGATGAATGCTACACATAGTCTGAAAGCCTCCACTACATATGATGGGTTGATGGGACAACATCCCCAACTTACCCGAACAATACTGATATGTAAGATAACATAAAAGTCTGTCAAAAAGAACTCGGAACATGAGGACTCACCAATAAGCAGAGAACGTAAGCTGAGATAGACTAAGGATGAGAATGCGCCTGAGATTCGGACTCTGTATCATGAAATAATATAGCATAGAAAGTATGCAATCAGTACGTTGAATGTATTAGGCGCCTGTTGTTATTAGGCTTTGTAGATGAGTTTGTTTAAATAAGCATGCCAGATTTGTCTTTATCAGGCCATGTAAATAGGTGTGCCATTTTTGTTTTGTTAGGCTTTCTAGAAAGGTGTGCCAAGTCTATCTTGTATGGATTCTTATCTTGTAGTATCCTAACCTCGGTATAAAGGAGGCTAGGTTGTCCATTGTACATCAGAGTAGAACGCAGCTAGTTGAGTCTTGTAAAAATATTTCTATGTTAAATAATATGAGTGTTTTCTAAATTCTCTCTTGTTCTTCCTTTCTAAAGCCATGGTATGGCTAATCCTGTTGAAGTAGTATAGGGCCTCGACACGTCAGGTAAGCAAGTTTGTTACAAGTACAATTATTTTTCGATGTTTTGATGTATTGTGGATTTACAACACTATTGACGCTCAAAACTAAGAAAAAGCATGGACTTAGGTGTATTTTTGTGGATATGAGGCACTTTTCCTTTGATTTCAGGATAAATGGGTGTTGGAACAATAAATTGCAAAAGGAAGCTAAAAGTATGAAAAAAAATGGCAAAAAGTGCAGTCCACAGTATGATCCATAGGATGGACCTACGAGTCGTACTGAGGGCCTTGATAAGAAGCTGAAAGTTTAACCTGGAAGACTGATTCCATGAGAATTGTCATGGATCGTACCATGATGGTACGAGTCGTGGTAGGCCAGTCGTGATGAAATCTAGAAGAATTGCAGAGGAGGCTGATTCTCAGTATGAGAGTACCCTACGACCCGTGAGATGAAGGTATGAGTCATACTATATCGGTCGTGGTGAAGTTCAGACAAAGTTCAAAGTATCAGGATCAAGCCACGGGTGCAATGTACGAGTCATAGGATATAGCTACAAATCGTACCATGGCCCAATACTTAGTCAAAATTCATCCAACACTTCAAGCCACGAGTCAATGCCACGGTCTGTGAGAAGCCC